>CAWUFW010008826.1:0-600000 GCA_963921515.1 Calotriton arnoldi | reverse complement strand
GACTTTCTTTACGGCCTGTGGAATGATCATCAGATGTGGAATTGGATATAGGAGGCTAGAATCTCAATGGTGGCATAAGGCATATTCTAGAGATCCTTGAGGAGAAAACTCTAGAGTACAAAAGGTGGGACACAGTGTTTTCAGAGGTAGTGAAAAGATCTACTGATGGTACGCCCCGTCAGGCAATGATACCCTCTTCCACTGCTGAATGCAGACCCCACTCATGATCTGCAAGATAAAGTCTGTGGAGTTCGCCAATTCTGATGACCGTTCCTGACAGGTGACTCACTGTCAGGGTGACCTTTTGATGGTCTCCCTAACAGGTTCAGCCATTGTCAAAGCATCATAGCCTCCAGACAGAGGGCACAGAACCCCATTCTGCCCTGTTTGTTGCCGTACCATACAGGTGACACCTGCATCAATCTTGATGGAAGAAAGAAAGGCCTTGAGGGCCAGATGAAAGACATACAGCTCTAAAAGATTTATGTGATGGTGCTGTTCTAAATTAGACCAGAGGTCTCTGATTCCATGTTGCATAGGTAACTGCCCCAATCTAAAGTGGATGCATCTGTCACCACTTATACCCCAGGAGGAGGAGGAGGAGGAGGAAAAAAAGCTTGCCACACATCAGGTTGGCATCCAACATACACTGCTGAAGGTCCTGGGCCACCTCGGCATCAGAATCTCATCCTTGAGGTATCCTGAATGCTCGGTCCACAACAGGCAAAGTTTACATTAAAGAGCCTGCAGCTATCAGCGAGGGTAGTACACCAGGAAGATGGAAGATGCTAAGAGACTAAGCAGTCTCAGAACAGCCAAGGCTAGAAGGGTTATTCTTGGCTGAAACATCAGGATCGTAGCCCAAATGGTGTGGACGGTGGTGGAGGGAACACCATCAAAGTCTAGATTGACTACTCCAATAAAGGTAAGCCTCTGTGAAGATTGGAGATGGGAAAAGGTGGAAAATGGGACTTAGGTTCTGTGATGGAAAATTCCGGAGTGGACAGTAATGTAACCGTTGTCTGAAGGTGGCCAGAGACTAGCTGAGGCAAGCCTGCCTGTCATCGCAGTACAGATACAATGATCACCAACTTGCAAAGATGAGCCACCACTACCAGCATGAACCTTTGTAAAAAGACCTGGGGGGCCGATGTTAGGCCAAAGGGTAGTATGGTGAATTGGTGGAGGTCCGACCCCAAGAAAAATCAGAGGCATTGTCTGTGCGGCCTGCAGGATTGGCATGCAAAAAGTATGCCTCCTGCAGGTCTAGCAATACTTTCCAGTCCCTGAAATCCAGCACCCACAGAAACTCAGCCAGGGTTCTCTAGAATTTTCCTGCATAAGAAACAAGTTCAGCACTAATTATCGACAGCAAACTGGACATGACCGCACAAGTCAACGCTGTCACTGCATCCTGCTTCCACACCCTGCAGATGCGGAGGAAGATCCTTAAATGGCCACAAATCAACAGTAGAAAAACTGGCACTTGCCCTAGTCACCAGCAAGTTGGACAATGGGAACACTCTATGTCATAATCACCAAGCACCTCACTAGAAAACTACAAACCATCCAGAACTTGGCAGTCAGACTCATCCTCAACCTCCCACACAGAACTCACATCACACAACACCTTGGGGAATTCCACTGGCTCCTGATACACAAATGTGCTCAATTTAGACTCCTCATACACACATTCAAGGCACTACACAATTCAGACCCCCACCTACCTGAGCAGTTGCATTATTTTCACCAACCACCCAGATATCTCTGCTCTGCAGGACTCCTATTCGCACACATCCCACGAATATACACAACCAGATCAGGAGGACGGGTATTCTCGTACAGCGCTCTTAAAGCATGGAACGGTTTCCCAATCCACATTACAGCCTCCTCTCTTCTTGAACCTGGCTTTTCAGTTAACAAACCTACCATAGGCAGGACTAGGCACACACCAGCTCAGCACCAGGATACCCTCTTGGATGATAGTGCGCTTTACAAATACACATAAGATAACTCCGAGGTCTAAAATTGGGCTCTGGCACCTGTCCTACTTGGGGACCAGAAAGAACTTCAAATAGTAGCCCAGTCCCTTCTCCGCCTCAGGCACAATTTCAATTACTCCATTGGAAGCAACATCATCACCTCTTTGGACAAAGCTAGCAGCATGATCTGCAGAGGTCTGAGCAGAGGACGGGACTCAGATGATCAAAAGGGTAGGGTGTAACCTTCTCGAACCAATTTGAAGGGCCCATTGGTCAGACTTGACAGAGTGGCAATTGAGTATCTATTGCTGAATTTGGCCCGCCAATGGCCCCAGTTGGTAGATAGTGTAAACACTAAAAAGACTAGTCGGCAATGGCACCAGGCTAGGACTATTCCTGCTTTTGGTGACCTCTATTATTATTATTATTATTAATTAGCATTTCTTGAGCGCATGGCTACCCTAATGCATCCCAGCGCTAGCAGCAAAAACAGGCAAAGAGAGGCGGTTACCAGTTAATCTTCTGGAAAAGCCAGGTTTTAAGCCCCTTCCTAAAAAGGAGGTGGGAAGTCTCTAAGTGCAAATGCAGGGGAAGGGAGTTCCACACTTTCGCTGCGTTGTATGAGAAGGACCGACCCCCGCTGCGCATCCTCTGAATTTTGGGGATGATGGCTAGATTTAGATTCGCCGAGCGGAGGGGTTTCCTTGGCTGATACGCCTTAATAAGTGGGTGGTTGATGTGAGGGCCTGACCCCCTAAGGGTCTTATGGGCGATGCATAGGACTTTGAATGTAATCCTCTCCTCTATGGGCAGCCAACGTAGGGACTTTAAGCTGGGCAAGGTGTTCTGGAGGCTCCCGTCAGGAGTCGGGCGGCACAATTCTGTGCCACCTGAAGCTTCCTCAGGGTGGATTTGGGTGCTCCTATATACAATGCGTTTCCATAGTCCAGGCGCAAGAGACCCAAGGCCTGGACCATAGTTCTCCTTGCCCCTGTGGGGAGTAGAGGAAGGACTTTCCGCAACATTCTGAGGGTGCCATGACAGAGACCGGCGACTGCAACTGCTTGCTGGTCAAATTTGAGTGCCTTATCCAGCCACACGCCCAGACTCTTTATTTTGGGCTTCGGGACTGGGGGGGGGGGTCCGAGGCAGATGGGCCATGGCAGTTTGGGCTCTTTATTAGATGTATTCCCAAGATACATTATTTGAGTCTTGTCTCCATTAAGCCTGAGACATGACTGTTGCATCCAGTTGGCTACCTTCTCCAGGCAGGACTCTAAGTCAGCTGGGCCATTGCGTGGATGGTTTAAAGATACCACCAGCTGGGTGTCATCTGCATAGGTGACAACTTTGACCCCATATGGCTGAATGACCTCCGCCAGTGGCTTCATCTATACGTTAAAAAGCGTCTGACTCAGGGAAGATCCCTGAGGGACTCCATAGCTGAGAGGTAGAGTCCTAGAGGTGCATTCCCCTGCATAAACCTGAAATGTTCTGCCATTGAGGAAGGATTGAATCCAAGAGATGGCTCCTCCTGCCACCCCGGCCCTCCTCAGTCACTTTATGAGGATGTCAAGATTCACCGTGTTGAATGCGGCACTAAGATCAAGTAGGATAATGGCCGCTGCACCTCCCTGATCAATTAACTTCCTTTAAAGCAGTACTCCTGTGAGGCCAGCAGCCAGCATCATGCAGGCCTGTGCCAACATTGCTCCATTGCAGAAGTGGCAAGTGGAGCCACATATAAACACAACCCATGCTTGCTGATGTCAGTTGTTTCATCAGACACAGAGCCTATCAGCAGATTGGCATGACCAGTGTGGGACCTTTTTCACAGAATAGGGAGTTGAGAGGGTCAGTGAGGTATCTGTGTTTAGGTAAGAGTATCCACCAGAAGGATCTTTACTGAAGTAAAGTGACTTGTTCTTCTGAAGGATACTTCTAACCCCAGATTCCTCACCTTCTGAATAGATACCATAGTAGTACATCAGAGGGTGATGGGTCTGTAAACTGGCTCAGACAAAAATGTCCTTCAAGATGGAGCAGGCAAAAAGCCTCTCTCAATGGACCTGACTGTCTAGACCGTGGCGCTTTGTGAATTTATGGACCCACGTCCATGCAGCCACTTGGCAAATATCCAGTACAGGCATTCCGCGTGCCAGCGTAGTGGTAGCAACTTTGGCTCTGGCGGAGTGAGCCTGTAAGCCTTCTGGTGGCTGCTTCTTAGCTAGTACTTACCAGATCTTAATGCAGAGATCAATCAACAGGGAGAGGGGTCCATTTTTGCACTTCCTTGCCCTTCTTTGCCCCAGAGAACCCCACAAAGGGCTGATCATCCACCAAATGTTTTTTGATACTATCTTTATAAAAGCTTAGTGCTCTCTTAGGGTCCAATTGATGAAGTCTCTCTTCTTCCATAGAGGAAGGAGGTAGAGCAAAGAATACCGGAAGGGTGATAGCAAGCCCAACATGAAATGGAGTAACCATTTTCAGCAGAAAGGAAGCAAGGGTCCGCAACACCAACTTATTTGTGAAGAATGCTGTATAGTGTGGGTTGACAGAAAGAGCCTAAACATTGCTTACAAGTCTAGCTGATGTTATGGCTGTGAGAAAGACAGTTTTCAATGTCAGAAACCATAATGGACAACTGTGCAGCAGCTTAAAAGGGGTGTACTTAAAAAAGTGAGAACAAAATTCAGTTACCACTCTAGCTTGACAAAGGGTTTTAATGGGAACAAGTGTTGCAAACCTTTCAAAAATCTCATCACAAAAGGTGCTATAAATAAAGAAAGCTGATTCAGCAACTGCAAAAGAGCAGATAGAACAGACAAATAGCCTTTACCAGTGCCCAAAGCAGAGCCTTGCTGGACCAGGGACAAAACAAATAACAAAACTTCAGACAACTTGGCTTGCAGTTAATCAATTTGGTGGATACAGCACCAAGCCACAAATTTGCCCCAACGGGTAGTGTAAACAGATTTTATAGATGGAAGCATTGAAGCTAGGATAACATCAAGAACCTTAGGAGGAAGGTTAAATGCACTCAACGGCTGCTGCTCAGTCTCTAGGTATGGAGATGCAGATTGTGCAAGGTCCGGACCCAAGACTCTGCCCTGCTACTGCAAAGGAAGATCCTCCCGAAGTGGCAGCCTGAGCAGAGGACAGATGGTCATTTCCAGGATTTCTGGATACCACACTCTTTTGGCCCAACCTGGTGCCGCTAGGATGACTTGGGCCTGTTGTTCCTGTTCTTCTTCAGAACTCAGGGCAGGCGAGGTAGTGGCGGGAAGGAATACAGGAGTCCCGAGCTCATCTACAGGCAGAATGGGTCTCCGAGACAGAGCTGTTGTGGGAACTCCAGCAAACAAAAGTGTTGACATTGCACGTTCTCTGCAGTGGCAATAAGATTGAGCCAGAGCTCGGTCAATTCTTGGAAGATGCTCTGCACCACCTGTGGGTGTAACTGTTGTTTGTGGTCCGCTAGGCGTTAGCTGATGAGTTCATCCATCCTGGCTTTTAGAGATCCTGTCAGGCAGTTTACCACAAGGGAAATCCCATGGAGGTCCAGCCACTTCCAGAGCCGCCATAAAGCCTCCCTTCATAGGACCCAAGACCCCAACCCACCCTGCGCGTTGTAGTATCACATGGCGATGGTGTTGTTCGTGAGGACCTGCACCAGCATTCCTATGATGGTTGGCAGGAAGGCTTTCAATGCCAGGAGAATCACCCTGAACTCCAACAAAATGTTGTGGAGTTGAGCTTCAAACCAGAGGTTCACCTCTCCCAGATGGCCTCCCCAACTCAGAAGCGATGCATTCGTCACCATTGTCAAATCTGGGTGAGGTAAGGAGAGGGGTCTGCCACTGACCCAATCATGGTTCAGCAGCATCTCACTCGCACTAGAATTCTAGCCAAAGAAAAGACAGTTACTGTGTAAACAGATTCAAAGTATACATTTGGAGTGGTGCATGACTTCAGGCTCCTCTGAACGGAAAGAGGTTTCTTGACCTCAACATGTACTCCAATAAAAAAAACAAGCATTGGCAAAGCCAATAGGTATCTCATATGCGAGATCTAGTGGCTATATTTTTTATCAGTCTTGTTTCCAAACACAAATTCATTGAAGGTTAGCTATGGTAGTGTGCACAGGTATGTTTTCTATTGACAAGTTTTAGCATTGTGTATATTTTGGATTGGGACATGACTCTTTGTATTAAAAAAATTAAGTAAATCTATCCAAAATTTGTCGATCGTACAAAGTCATACAGACTTATGATCTCAATGGTCACAGACCTCCTAAGAGACTTTGCATCATATAGAGGACACAAACAACAAAGTCTAAAAACAGTGTTTGCAAAGCGCTTCAAGTCCATCTTCTATTATTTACACGCCATACAAATAGTGATTATCAGTATTATCAGATTTATTGGTATTGAATTTACCGGTATAAGATAGAGATACGGTCAAGGTGTCATTTCCAGAATTCAAACATATGACCTGAAGAGGACTGCATTTGTCAGTGCCAAGCACTTAACTCACCGAGCCACCTTTTTTGGCTTTATGGCACCGATGTGCTTCGTCCTAAAAATTAAAGGTTCAAAGGCAGTTTCATAAGGAAGACAGTGTCAACCTACTCGAAATGGGGCTTTGCCTTTTACAACCCTTCCATGAGCCCTATGTCCAAATAAATACATTTCAAGTGCCTTTTAAATGTTCATATTTGTTGCTTTATCGCAAGTTACTTCATAGTGGGTGAATATGACACTATAAATATTAAGATTAATTAAAAATAACAATTAGAAAATGCATCTCACTTAGAGGATCTTATCCTTGCCAGTCTACAGTGCCTTACAACAATAAAGAAAATGGTGCACAATAACACGTTCATATGATTAATGGCATTTAAAGAAGAATGTTTTGGGGCAGTTTTGTATAGCATGAACTCAACCCGAAGGTATAGGAGCACTTTACATAAGGACACATTAAAATTTTGGTAGGCACAGGGAGAATAAGTGATTTGCCCAGAATCACAGGATGTTGAGCAGATGCCGAGACTCGAACCTGGTTCCCCAGCTCTGAAGAAGGAAATTCTGGCAATTTTGCCACATCCTCTCTCCTAAGTAATCCTAAAGAATGAATCAGTATTCCCCAATCGTCGACGAACAAACAATACCATCAACCAAAAAATGTACTTGCAGGAAAGAGGGCATGAGCTTTGCTTTAAACAAATGCAAAGTCCCAACAAACTGCAGAATCCTGTTGCAAGGGCAGCTTTAAAATCAGAGCCGGCAGATCCCTTTCGTAATTCGCACAGGCCTGCTCTTAACCTTAGGTAAATATGCATGGATCTAAGAAAATTGATTGATATACCAGTGGATGCTGCAAGATCTTGTTCGCAGCTGGCTCCTGCTCTACCCTAACCCCAATAAAACAATAAATTAAACAAGCCACACTGAGGAAGGTGCTTAGGAGGAGGGAGAGTGCAGAACAGTAAGTGGTAAGTGGGTACTCAGGGGTTGTTGAGCATGAGGGAGGTGCAGGGAGCAACAACAGACAGTGGGAGGGACAAGTTGTGAAGGAGCACCACCAACAATGGACAGTGGGAGGGTGTGGTGTTGGTAAAGCAGCACGAGGGAGCCAGAGGAGAGCCGGGAGAGTGCAAGCAACAAAAAAAACAGCAATGCAGTGTAGAAAGACAACGGGCCGACACGGAAAGGGGAGATGGAGTACAAACACATGCACTCGTATGGAGTGCTGGGAAGAAAGTGAAAAAAGTACCTTGGCAAGTGTGCAGAGAGTGGAAAGACACTCGCCACGTGGACAGGAAGCTGTGCAATGTCCATGCTCCATAGAGTAGACAAACACTTGAATTAGAAGAGGAAGCAGGAGGTGCTGCCGAATCAGAAGCAAGGAAACGCAAGCGCCATGGAAGTCGGCCAATGGTAAGTAATGGGTCTCTAAGCCCTTTTAAAGCTTTTTTTTCTCTTTACAAGAGATTTCGCATGCACAGTGCAAGCGCTGTGCAGGCAAATCCTAAGAATGGGCCTTTGTTCTGAATATTTTGACTTCTTTGCAATTGCCAGAAAGGATGGTGGAGGTAAAGTGTGCTGCTAACCAGCATCCTCATGATGATGTTTCGAGGGGCAACGCCCTAGCCAAGTCAGGCCCTAAAACTGCTGGTTTGTCTAAAACTGCGAATGTTGCCATGTATGTTGTGATGTCTGTTGGTCATGTTGATGTGATGTTGTATGGTCTATTTCCTGTACCGGAATTCAAAGATTTGCCTCAACTGCTGGAGAAAGCCTCTGAAAATGAAAATCAATTCTGGATCAAGCAATAGTGTAAAAGAAACCCTAAGGGGGTGTGGAGAGACAGCACTACCCAACCTCGGGAGGTTGTATCATGGAGCTGCCCACATTGATAGGGACGATGTCTTTCAATGCTGGAAAATGGTTTAAGGCCAACTTCGCTGCTCCCCTACATTCACATCCAGATTGACCTTATTCCAACTTCCCAAGTGTGCAAATTATCCCTCATCAAATAATTTACTTACCTTCAGTAACGGTCTTTCTGGTGGATACTCTATATAACCACACACTCCTTACCTTGTGAATTTCTCTCAAGCATCAGAATGGATCCAGACAACTCAAAAGCACTGCTCCTACGCCAGTAGGTGATGCCGTGCAGCTCTGAGTCGACGCATTTAGATACAGAAGTGCAAACAGAGCCGCATATAAGTGCCACCCATCCACCTGGAGCAGGACTTATGCTTCAACCGTGACCTCTTCTTGTGTTCGGCGACAGAGTTTCGCCTTCTGGTTACACTTGTTGCACAACAGAGTCATGCTCAGAGCCCAAGCACAACATACAAACCTCATGCAGGTTAGTGACACGACATCTGCTTCCTGCAACCCTGGCATGGTTTGAATACTGTTGTCTTCGGTAGGGACATAATTCCGTAGCACACTCTGAAAAGTTTTAAGCGTCAATAGAAGACCAACGAAGTTGGGATCAGCGCTCCATATCCATATTGAAGGATGCTGAAAGAAAGGAACTCGTCAGCACACCAGGGTCGGCTTATGTGTCTCTGCTCTGTTACTTCCGGGGCTGTAGAGAGTCAATGCAGAGCCAACTGGTGCCACCTACCAGTATGCACAAGCATTGCTGAAGAATTCTCTGTATCCAATCTGAGAGATTCTAAAGGTGAGCAATGTGCAGTTAGAAGTATCAATCAGCAAACACTTTCCTCCTCACCCTCATCAGTCTCTAAATGTTACTGAACTAAAGACCCAGAGACTTCACAAAACAGTGCTGTTACCTAAAACATCAGTTTCCCAGAAGCAGGGTCCCGAACTAGCATCCCATTGACAGCAAACCGCCTATATTTTGATTCAGTACGAAGGGGGCATATTAACTTGTGCTAACACTATTCCTTAAATGCCCTTCCTAAAGCTTTTTTTTTTTTTTTTAAAGTTTTCAAAACCTTTATTAGAAGCACTAAGTGTGGATCACAGCATGGTGCCTACAACCCTGGTCGGGCCGGCAGCGTAAAGCAATGCAGCATAAAGCAGTGTAGACGGGGAAGGGTTACACAGCAAGCCGCCTACAACCACTTCGGGCCGGCCGCGTCAGGTAGGACGGTTTTTAATTAAGTGCATCATAGCATCGTAATCATTATGTTCAACAACAAACAATCAGGAGGTTAACGGTACCACTTGCATACATTTTCAGGGGGATAGATGCCCGTGTGTGTTAATAAATTCTGAACGGTGATATATGGAGTAAGCTCGCCTGGTGTCCTGTCGCCCCGTCTGAGCTGCGACTCTCGTCCTGGATGGGGACCTCAATGCTTCAATTTGATTCCCTGGGGTGTGATGTTTCTGCAGTGGGGCATGGGTTAACATCTGAGTCCGCGGCCGTGGTGTGTTCCAATAAATACGTTTGGAGAGGGGCCCATATGTCGCGTGGGCGAGAGGAAGGGGGTAGTAGTTCCGCGTAGATGTGTAATTGTTCTTGGCAGTAGATGAGATCCTGTAGCCAATCTTTGAATTTAGGTGCCCTCCCCTGATGGAGCAGGGTAAATATAAAAATTTTAACCTCCTAATATTTTCGTATAAAATTAATAAACATGTTCGTTCAAGTAAATAACCAACAATGTATGTAAAGGGTTAAGGATAACACGCAGTTTAATGTGCAAAATAATGAACTAATAATTGTTTACGTTTCTAACATAACATAATATTTTGCGTACTAAAATAATAATAAAATGCATGATTTGTGCTTTGAATAAAACGTGTGGTTGCAAAATAAAGCGATGGTAAGTAAGGGACAGCTTTATATGTTGCTTCTGCTAGGTAATACCTAATTGGGGTACGTAGAAAGACGGGAGGGAAACGAAAGGGTTTATATTTCATTGTTTTAATAATATTTTGTTTTCTTTAGAAATAGTGCGCTTAGGCCTGCCGAGCAGCAATATAAAATGGCCGCGAGTTACTAGAGTGCGCAGGAGCGGATGCGACCATGTGATAGAGGAGAGAGGCTGTTGCAAAGGGATGATCACGTGCTGATGCCGAGAGGCTAAGATGAAAGTATGGTCAAGGCTGCTGTGACCCTTCTGAGCAGATGTGTGCCAAGATGATCAGCAAGAAGCGTGAGAAGCCTGGTTGAATCAATAGAAAGAACTCTATTATATAAATTGTTGCAGAAAAAGAAACAATTTGGACTGATCGAAACGGATGAGCAAGTGCATGAACTGTGGGAAACGATGCTTGCATGGACATTCCTCACGGAACTAGTTAAGACCAGGAAGTTTGATTAAAATGTATAGGGACCTGAGTTTTGGACCAATGAGAATGAATCGCGCCATGTAAGAAGAAACATTTTATGCTGTAAGCTAGAATTAGGGTATAAGAAGACCTACTCTTGGTGGGAGGGGTTAGAATGCTGCGGGAGATGCTGAAGAAGTTAGATGCTGTAGATGGGCGAGTTTGCGGTTGCTGATGCTGACTTGCTGATGCTGCTGCTGTTATTTTCCTTTTCCAGTTGAGTATAAAATGCCGCTTTAGGAGAACTAGCATTTGATAATAATTATATTAGAATTATTAGGATTTCCCAGAGAGATAGATAGGTTGATCTATAGAGTTCTTAGTATGATAACTTCATTTCCGTTTATTAAAATTGTCATGCAATTACAACTATTCTTATATTGATGATAAACGCAATGATCTGAATAATAAATTAATCTCGAATTTCCTGCATTCAAAACTTTATATAAACTTTATTATTCTTTAAACAAATGACTCAGTGATTTTCTTTAGCATAATGATTAATAATGATTTGGTAAAAGAGTTCATTGTGATTGAGCTGGTCTTAATCACCATCAACTGATTCCTACTAGTTGGTCCATCGACCAATGAGCGGAATACCTTAAAAGCAAATGAGAATTATTGTGTCTTTATAAAAGAGGTATCCCGTCTCCTTCCAGCAAATCGTTTTCTCCTAGGTTTCATGTCGGAGGAAAATCCAGGGAAATAAATGAGTAAGTGAATGTATATGCGGTGTTATGGGCCCCACCGTCATATGGATATAGTGTGTGTGTGTTAGAGAAATAATTGCACCTGGATGACCCAAAAACATAGTAGGAGAAAATATTTTTATTGTAAGCGCTGGATCAGATTTCTTGGTAGCAGAGTTATGGTTACTATAGATTAGTTTGGTGATTATTGATTTTTGATTATAGATTATTGATAAGTTTATGTCTAACACTTTTTGTTGAGTCGCGTTATGTTATATGTAAGTTTTCACGCTTCCGGGAAGTAGGAAGTGGAACACGTGTGGCAAGAGAAGTCACATGGAATTTTACACTGTCTGAGTTCAATTTGGTAATAACACAGGTTGTGTTATTTAGGGACATTTTGCGTATAAAAGGTGTGTAAGTGAAATAGTGATCGGTTTTCTTGTGAAACTCTGGCCTTAATTCTCAGGAGCAGTATAGTCTCCACATGTGTTTTATCCCCAGAGAAACGGGTTTACCGTTTGCTTGAAAGAAGGGTAAGGTAGAGGGAAGTGCTACTTTATCGACGAAACTGAAAGTTCTGTGGTAGGGTAGAGGTAAGCGCTGCCTACTGGAAAATACAGAATTCTTGTGTGAATGGTCAAAGCTATCTTTTCGGTTTAGCGAATCAGACAATGGAAATGTGGATAAAATGTTGTAACTAACAAGAATTGTTGAAAAAGAAATTGCCGATAAATTTTGTAAAGGAGGGGTCAAGAGCAGAAGTGACGTAGACAATAGCCGCGCTGGGATTGGACAGAGCGCTAGTCACATGAGAACAGGAGCGAAGTGACGTAGACAAAAGCCGCGCTGGGATTGGACAGTGCGCCGTAGACAGAAATCGTTGTGATTGGAGCATTGGTGTGAGTCGCGCTAGCATTGGTTGAAATAAACGCATAGGGAACAGAGTTGATTTGCCGATTGTTGTAGGAGAGAAAGGTTGTGAATCATGTCGTACTATGAGTATGGAAAAGAGAAAACGTCTTGGATGTCGAAAGTTAAGAACTTCTTTAAGAAGGACAAAAAGGTAGTGACTAGAGAGGGACAAATAATTCCTCCGCCGAAATCACCAGCTTCACATATGATGCTGAAATATGGATATCATACATGCATTTGGTTAGAAAATTGGACAAAATACACCAAGAACGATGGAGCATTGGCTTTTCCTGAAAATGGTTCATTTAATGTAGCTGTATTACGGAACTTGAGAGAAAAGATGGTAATGTTAGAACCTAGACCTAGACCGACACAGTTTGAAGCTTTAGCGGAATGGGAAGATGAGATGTATGAGCGAGAGAGATCCAGAGGATTGAAGAATCATGAGTTTATACCTGGAAGGTTGTGGGGAATAAATCATGAGGACAGAGTAAAGCGTTGGAGATACGCTAACATGGCAGGAGGTTTGTTTCCAGCTTTTGCGGTTGAGGAAGAAGCAAAGAGAAAGTGTACTGAGAAAAAGAAACATGTAGTGGTAGAAAAGTATGTGTATGGTGGTAGTGAAACGGATGACGAATTGCTGGAAGATATTTTAAACAGAAATCCACCTCCATACCAACAGACTTCTGTAGTGGTGACACCTAATGCACCGCAAATGGAAACTGGGAGGAATAAAAACCCGAACGAAGAAATGAAATAAATAGGTCACAAGAAACATTTAAAATTTCACAAAATGATGAGACAGAAAGTGACAATGCAACTGAACTAGCAAAAACGACAAAAGAATTGACAGAGAAAATAAGAGAATTGACAAAGAATATGGAAGCTGTAACTGTACCAGTAACGATAGGTCCAGTAATGCCAATTTTTGAAAATCAGAAAATAAATGAACATTCTTTGGTGATTCCCATGAATTCACATGTGCAAAGAAAAAGAGAAGGGATGGAACTGAATAATGAAGGTGCACACAATTCGGCTAGTACGTGTAGACCAAATCCACCTACAAATTTGACGATAAATGAGAGTGAGGTTAGAAGAATGCCTATGGTGACAGAGTCCGCATCAGGAACACCAGAAAGAACCAGTGATTGGATTGAGTTAAATAGTACACCTGTAGGTCCGACTCCAGAAGAGTTAAATGAATGGATGAAAGCACTAAAAGCAAAAGAACCAGAAGAAAAACCATTAGATGTAATTAGGTTAAAAATAGACATGGAAGAGTTGATTTTGGGAACAATTGGAACGGAAAAACTAAAGAATTATCAGGATGATGAGATTATGTTTTTGTGTAAGAGTCTTACATGGAGAGCTAGAAATTTACATGACAAATTGGAAGAGATTGCAGGGGAACTAGGAGTGGAATTTGTGAAAGTGAGGACATTGCAGAAACCGTACAGAGTAGATTTTTGTGAGAAAGACATAGAAAATTTGAACACATCAGGAAGATTGACCCAGATAAAAGAACTGATTGTTTTATTGAGAAAGTGGGGTGATGTGGATAGATGGAGAAATAGATGGACAAAGAGGAATGAGAAAACAACAGATAAAGCATCTTTGGCTTTTGCAATGACAGATAAGGAACCAGTTACCAGAGAGTACCCAATGAGAGAAACACCAGGTGGTAGTTATGTGCATGTTCCGTGGACCAGACAGGATATACTGTCATTTACAAATGACTTCCCAAAATTAAGAGAGAAACCAGTAGAATGGTACAGACAAGTGGAGAGATTTGTTAAGGTGTCAAAAGTGCTGTGGATAGATCTAGATGGATTGTTTGACATAGTAGTGCCTGCTGATTTATGGACGGAATGTAAGATTACAATTGATTGGCCAACTGTGGAATATCCAAGGGATGCCAAAACAGGAGCGCCAGGTCCAGAAGTGATGCGGAAATATGATCAGGTAGTTACCTTTTTGAAGAATAAAATTCCACCAAAAGAAACAGATTGGGTGAAAATAGACAGAACAACACAGGAAAGCAAAGAATCAGTGCATGCGTACTATGAGAGATTGTTGTTGGTTTTCAAACAGTATAGTGGTTATGAGACGCTAAGTGAGAAGGACATGAGTCATTTTGTATATAGGTTTGTGTATGGATTAACACCGGAGATAAGTGAAAGGATTAAGCAGCATTTGATAGGGTGGCAGAATAGCACAGTGGATGATGTTTTGAGATATGCTAAGTATTGCAGTGATGAAATTGAGAGTAAACAGCGTAAATTGAAAGAAAAAGCCATGTGGGCACAGGTGAAAGTTGCAGAGAAGCAAGAAGCTCAATTGAATAATACTAGCAGTGAAACAGGACAGTTTAAATCCCGACCTAATATAGGTAAAGGAAAAGGACAAATGAGCATAGATGAGGCGAAGAAAAAGTGGCCATGCCACAACTGCGGAAAGCTAGGGCATTGGAGAAACGAGTGTAAATTTCCTCCTAAACCTAATGTAGAAAATCAAACATTAAATTCACAGGTGCAGAGTGAGGTAGTTACTCAACAAGGTCAGGTGCCACAACCACCACTTCCCAAGAGTGCTAATCAACAGAAATACAGTGCAGAAACAGGATTCTACGGAGGAGAACAGGTAAAACAGTTGTCACGTGCAGCTGAAATCTCACAATATTGGTTACGACAGAGTGAGGATGAGTCGTATGAAAGCTCATGACGGTGTCTGAAAGAGAGGGAAGAGTGCGTGCTTGGCGCAACTCTAGAGGTAGACCAGTCAGGTCCATTTGTGGATGGAGAAGTGAATGGTGCAAATATAACATTCCTTGTTGACACTGGAGCTACCCGTTCTACTGTTAGGTCAGTGGAAATTCCAAATCTTCCTCTCTCAGGTGAACATATACAAGTGGTTGGAGTTTCCAATCAGCAAATTGAAACGCCTCTTACTAGATTAGTAAAGGTAAGAATTGGTCCATTTAGTGAAATGCACCGATTTGTGGTGTGTGATTGTAGTCCCGTTAACCTTTTAGGACGCGATTTATTGTGTAAGATGAATTGCACAATTTATTGTACTCCAGACGGAATTGCATTTCAGACTCCAGATGAGGATGTACTGTACAAAATGACAATGGTAAATTTAGAACCAGAAGTAAATCGTTTGTTTCCTGTATTTGATGCAGAGAAAATCCCAATTGAGTTGAAAGGGACAGTAAAAGAAGAAGTGTGGGACTTGACAGGAGAAGATGTAGGATTAATGAAAGGAGTAGATCCCGTAAAAATTTCAGTAAAAGAAGGAACGAGTTACCCAAATACGCCCCAGTATAAATTGACTCCAGAAATAATTGAAGGAATAACGCCAGTAATAAATAAAATGATTGAACAAGGGATTCTAAAAGAAATCATGAGCAGTCCATGTAATTCGCCAATAATGGGACTGAAAAAGCCAAATGGAACATATAGAATCGTACAGGATTTAAGAAAGGTAAACAAAATTGTTGTGCCTTGTTGCCCAATAGTACCGAACCCTGCCGTGATTCTATACCAGATTCCACGCGAAGCAGAGTGGTACACTGTGATTGATTTATGTCATGCATTTTTCTCTATTCCATTACATCCAGATAGCCAGCCAATATTTGCGTTTAGGTTTGGAGAGCGTATTTTGGCATGGTGCCGAATTCCTCAAGGGTATACAGAAAGTCCCTCAATCTTTAATCAGATCCTAAAGAAATCATTGGAAGATTTAAGAATGCCAGAAAAGTCAGTAATGGTTCAGTATATTGATGACCTACTGGTGGCATCAAAAACAAAGGAAGCATGTGTTAATGACACGATTGCTTTGCTGAATCATTTAGCAAAAAGAGGACATAAAGTGTCCCCTTCAAAGTTGCAGTTTTGTAAACAAGAAGTCCAGTATTTAGGGCATAAAATTGAGAAAGGAGTACGAAAGGTAACGACAGAGAGAATAAAAATGATTCAAGGAATGAGAGCTCCAATGACACAAAGAGAGGTAAGAATGTTTTTGGGAATGGTTGGATATTGTCGACAATGGATAAGCGGTTTTTCACTAATTGCTAAACCATTGCAGAAACTGACAAAGAAGGATGTTAAAGATCCTTTTGAAATGAATGAAGAGGAAATGAAAGCATTCAGAGAGCTGAAAAAGAAATTGTGTGAGGCTCCAGCATTAGGAATGCCTGACTATGAGAAAGATTTTGAGCTGTTTTGCAGTGAAAGAGATGGATGTGCATTTTCAGTTTTGGTGCAGAGACATGGAACTATGAAAAGACCAATTGCATATTTTTCAGCTGTTTTAGACCCTGTAGCAAAAGCGTTGCCTGGATGTTTGAAAGCAGTTGCTGCTACTTGTGTGAGTCTGGAACAGAGTGAAGGCATAGTGATGGGGTATCCATTAAGAGTGTATGTTCCCCATTCTGTGGAAATTCTTTTGACAAGAACAAAAACACAATACATGACACATAGTCGGCTGACTAGGTATGAAAAGGTAATTTTGAGTGCAGATAATGTGACCATTGACAGATGTATGAATGTAAATCCTTCAACATCATTGCCAGATGAAGAGAATGTGATTGAAATGGATGAAGTAGATCACGATTGTCTGAATGTGCTCGAATACTGTACTAAACCAAGAGCTGATATACGAGATGAGCCTTTGAAAGAATCAGATTACATTCTGTTTGTGGATGGCTCATGTTTAAGAACGAGTGATGGAGTTCTAAGTGCAGCATATGCAGTTTGCACAGTAGCAACTGTATTGGAAGCATCTTGTTTGAAAGGTGTACGGTCTGCCCAAGTTGCAGAATTAGTAGCTCTGATTCAAGCATGTAAGTTGGGAAGAAATGTACGGGTTACGATTATGACTGACAGCCAGTACGGCTTTGGGGTCGTGCACGATTTTGGTCAGATTTGGTCACAAAGGGGTTTCTTGACGTCTGCAGGGACACCCATAAGAAATGGAGATTTTGTGAAAAAGTTGCTTGAGGCGATACAGCTGCCTAAAGAGATCGCTGTAGTGAAGTGCAATGCACATAAAAATGGGGAAGACTACATTACTGTTGGCAACAAATATGCTGACGAAATGGCACAGTACTGTGCAAAGAATGTGGTTTCTTTGAATAAATGCCGCGAGAGAGAGCATATTTCTTGTCCATTGCTTTTTACTAACTCAATTGAAACATGGGATGAGGTGAGACAGTTACAAGAGGCTGCAGAAGATGAAGAAAAAGATACTTGGCTAAAAGCAGGATGCAGGAAACATGAAGAAACTGATGTATGGGTTTACAGGGATGAGAGACCAGTTATGCCTGATAGCATGATTTCTGACATGGCACGGATGTACCATGGGCAAGCCCATATTGGGAGAGATTCAATGATCAGACTTTTTAGACAAACATGGTACAATCCAAAATTCAGAGCCATAGCTGAGAGTCTTTGTCAAAGATGTCTGACTTGTCAACAGTTAAATCCAGGAAGGAAGACAGTAGTGAGTCTAGGGAGAATAGGACGAGAAGGGGGTCCTTTCACTAGAATGCAGATGGATTTCATAGAAATGCCACCTTGCAGCAGATTGAGGTATGTTTTAGTGGTCGTCTGTTTGTTTTCCCGTTGGGTGGAAGCATATCCAACAAGAAGGAATGACAGTATCACAGTAGCAAAACTTTTGCTGCGAGAATTCATTCCGAGGTATGGTTTTCCAGTCACGATTGAAACAGATAGAGGAACACATTTCCAAAACGAATTAGTTAAACTGATTTGTGAAGCCCTTAGTATTAAACAGAAACTGCATTGTGCATACAGACCAGAGGCTTCTGGAATAGTAGAGCAAGTGAATGGAACAATCAAAAACAGGTTAGGAAAAATGTGTCAAGCTACAGGACTGAAATGGCCAGATGCTTTGCCATTGGTTCTGATGACAATCAGAAGTATTCCAGAAAGGAAGACTGGACTCAGTCCACATGAGATAATCATGGGACGAGCAATGAGACAAGCACAAGTACCTGTCAACAAGCTACTGACTATAACTGATGATCTAGTACTGGATTATTGCAAAGGATTGGCTGATGTGGTGCGTTCTGTGTTTCATCAGGTTGGACCGGATGCGACCACTCTTGAAAGAAAACCAGCTCACGACTTGAATCCAGGAGATTGGGTTCGAATAAAAGTCCACCGGAGAAGAAACTGTTTGGTTCCTCGCTGGGACGAACCACGACAAGTGATCCTAGTGACGACCACCGCAGTTAAGTGTGCAGGAGTGAAACACTGGGTACATGCCAGCCACACCATCAGAGTTCCAGAACCTAAAGATCGACCTGTGAGTCGACATCTGGAAATATTAGACAACAGTTCAGCATCAGAAAGAGAAGAGGAGACAAACAGGGTGCCAGAACTTGAAGATCGACCTGTAAGTCGACATCTGGAAGACCCAACTACAAGTGAAACGATAGAAGAAGAAGAGGAAATAGAGGAAATAGCTGAAGTTCCAGAATTTGAAGATCGACCTGTAAGTCGACATCTGGAAATATCTGATACTAGTTCAGAATCTGATACAGAACATTCAGAAGGAGAAGAAATCTCAAAAACAAAGTGGAATTTTGAAAGCATAAGAGAAGAAACTGAGCCAGAAAACAGTGACAGTGAACAACCAAGTACAAGTTGTGGTAAAATTCCTTCGAAGATAATATTAATAGATGAAGAAGGGAGAGTTTCAGACCAAAAGTTAGAAAAATCGGAAAACCCCGAGGAGCAGTAGGGACAGATAGTCAAACACAAGAACAGGGAAATTTAGAAGCAGATAGAGAAACTGACACAAAACCGGAAGAACCTCGAGGAGGGACAGAAGTAGGTGAACGAAGGAAGATAAGAAAAGAACCACAAGTAGCTGAAAGCGAAATAATTAGTTTCAAAATAAGAGGAAATAACGAAAAGATTGAAACAGAATCAGAAGAAAGTGGAGAAGAAAGAAATGAAAAACTAGAGACAAGAAAAAGAAATTGGAAAACAGAAAGAGAGGAAAAAGGAAGTGAAGCAAAAAGGCCAAGAAAAGGAGACAATTGGCCCAACGAAGTAAGAAAATTAAGATACAGAATCGTAAAATTGGATGGAAAAAGTGCTGAACAAGTGAATGAAATAACAAGTCAAAAGGAGCAAGGAAAACAAGGTGGTAAACACTTGCAGAAAACAAAAAGAATAAAGAAAGTGAATCAGAAGTACAGATCACCTGAATGGTTGTATCGTGCTCTGACTAGTTACAAAGAAGAATTGAACACTCACGAAAACCCAGAACAAAGAAACCTGATGGGAGAAAGTGAAGTGCAACAAACCTGAAGAAACAAACCTGAAGTGGTTTCTGTAGATAGTTTACCGGATTTGACAAAACACTGAACTGACGAATTCACCGGATGTGACAAAGAAAGAATTCTGAGAAAGAATTAAAAGAAAGAACCAAGCAAAGACAACATTTTGAAAGTACAGAGTGGCAAGCAAGTCATTTCTGAGGTGTAGTGACACAATTTTCTAGAAAACAAGTACAAAATGGAGAATATTAGAGATAGAAAATGTAGATGTGAGTTTTTAAGTAGATGGTGCAAAATGTGCTGTTTTTGTACAGGATTATTAATAACAGTATGGGTAGTTTTAGCAATAACTATTCCAATTAGTTTAGCTGTAGTGGAAAAATCTAATAACACTGAGAAAGGAAAAGGAGCTAACACTCAAGAGCCAGTTATTTTAAGGAGTAGTGCAGAATTACATAAGGACAAATCAATAACAGATTTTTCAAAGAATGTGTTTACTAAATTACTGTATGAGTACGTAGAAACAATGGATGTAAGGGATTGTTATGTTTGTATGCAGTTGCCTGCATCTGTAGCAGAGGGTGTGACTTATCATCACCTCCCTTTGACATATGGAATAACATGTAGTGTATTAGCAAGCTTATTTTATAAAACAGGCAGATTAGAATATTATTACACTGATGTAGATAGGATTTTTGCAAAGGTTTCTGTAGTTCCCGAGCTTAACAAAATAAAAGAGGGAAAGACGTTTGGTGAATATTTCTTAGAAGATAAGATTTTAACATTAGATAATATATTTAGGTACAACCTTACCTGTGAGTTAAAGAAGGAAGAAAAGGTATTTCTAGAAATGGTTGAGGAGAGAAGAGTGAAATTTGAAAGAAAAGTAATAGAAGAGACAAAAACACCTCTTTGGGCGTTTGAGGAAGACCATCATGACAAGAAAAAGACAAATGCAGCTATGACTCTGGATTGGCCCCAACAGGGAAGGTTGTGCATTAGAAGAAATAAGACAAGATATGACAATTATTTTGTGGGTTCCAGTAATTGCCATGACAATTACCAAATTATAGGTGGATGGGGATTCAAAGGGGGAAAAGATCCAATATTTCCAGGGATTTATTACGTTTGTGGGAATAGGGCTTATTATAGGTTGCCGGACCATTGGTATGGATCATGTTATTTAGGCCTGGTCTTTCCAAAGATTTTTCATGTGGATAGAAAAGAAAAAGGAACACACAAAATGATAAATACCTTTACACGTAGAAAAAGGGAAAGTTTTTCAGAAATAGTAGGTGATATTTTTGGTGCATTGATACCAGCAGTGGGAATATCTTTGAATGCATTCAGAATTCGGAAATTATCCACAGTGGTAGATCGTTTATCTACCAATACTGCTGGAGGGTTCTTAATGGTAAATACCGAGATGGTTGCCATGAGAGCTATGGTGATGCAAAATCGTCTTGCCCTTGACATTCTTTTGGCAAAAGAGGGCGGAGTCTGTGGAATGTTGAAAGTCCAACATTGTTGCACTTACATTCCTGATAAAAGCGAAAATATACAGAAGTATATAACAAATATTACAAATTTGCACAAAGAACTAGTACCACTGGAGGTTGAAAGTGTTTGGGGAAAACTTGGTAAAGGGTTTTCGTCTGTAACGAATTGGTTAACAAGAATGAGTGGATTAATAATAGGGAAAGTTATAATAATAGCAACCATGATAATAATAATAATATTAGTATTGAAGCTTGCAGTAACATGTATAAAGAGAAGAAGAAAGCAGAATAAGATAGAAAAAGAAAATATGATAAACAAAGAGAGAGAGAGAGAAATAGGTGAAATAGAGTTAGAAGAAATAAAAGAGAACATGTACAAGAAAACAAAGAGACAAGTTGAAAGCGATACAGAAGTATAAAACTAACAAAAGCAAATGGATAAAAGATATATGCTGTCTGAGAAAATTGTATAACTTGGGTTTGTGTGGTGATATTAAAAATCACCAAAGGGGGAGTTGATGGAGCAGGGTAAATATAAAAATTTTAACCTCCTAATATTTTCGTATAATAATTAATAAACATGTTCGTTCAAGTAAATAACCAACAATGTATGTAAAGGGTTAAGGATAACACGCAGTTTAATGTGCAAAATAATGAACTAATAATTGTTTACGTTTCTAACATAACATAATATTTTGCGTACTAAAATAATAATAAAATGCATGATTTGTGCTTTGAATAAAACGTGTGGTTGCAAAATAAAGCGATGGTAAGTAAGGGACAGCTTTATATGTTGCTTCTGCTAGGTAATACCTAATTGGGGTACGTAGAAAGACGGGAGGGAAACGAAAGGGTTTATATTTCATTGTTTTAATAATATTTTGTTTTCTTTAGAAATAGTGCGCTTAGGCCTGCCGAGCAGCAATATAAAATGGCCGCGAGTTACTAGAGTGCGCAGGAGCGGATGCGACCATGTGATAGAGGAGAGAGGCTGTTGCAAAGGGATGATCACGTGCTGATGCCGAGAGGCTAAGATGAAAGTATGGTCAAGGCTGCTGTGACCCTTCTGAGCAGATGTGTGCCAAGATGATCAGCAAGAAGCGTGAGAAGCCTGGTTGAATCAATAGAAAGAACTCTATTATATAAATTGTTGCAGAAAAAGAAACAATTTGGACTGATCGAAACGGATGAGCAAGTGCATGAACTGTGGGAAACGATGCTTGCATGGACATTCCTCACGGAACTAGTTAAGACCAGGAAGTTTGATTAAAATGTATAGGGACCTGAGTTTTGGACCAATGAGAATGAATCGCGCCATGTAAGAAGAAACATTTTATGCTGTAAGCTAGAATTAGGGTATAAGAAGACCTACTCTTGGTGGGAGGGGTTAGAATGCTGCGGGATGCTGCGGGAGATGCTGAAGAAGTTAGATGCTGTAGATGGGAGAGTTTGCGGTTGCTGATGCTGACGAGCTGATGCTGCTGCTGTTATTTTCCTTTTCCAGTTGAGTATAAAATGCCGCTTTAGGAGAACTAGCATTTGATAATAATTATATTAGAATTATTAGGATTTCCCAGAGAGATAGATAGGTTGATCTATAGAGTTCTTAGTATGATAACTTCATTTCCGGTTTATTAAAATTGTCATGCAATTTACAACTATTCTTATATTGATGATAAACGCAATGATCTGAATAATAAATTAATCTTGAATTTCCTGCATTCAAAACTTTATATAAACTTTATTATTCTTTAAACAAATGACTCAGTGATTTTCTTTAGCATAATGATTAATAATGATTTGGTAAAAGAGTTCATTGTGATTGAGCTGGTCTTAATCCCCATCAACTGATTCCTACTAGTTGGTCCATCGACCAATGAGCGGAATACCTTAAAAGCAAATGAGAATTATTGTGTCTTTATAAAAGAGGTATCCCGTCTCCTTCCAGCAAATCGTTTTCTCCTAGGTTTCATGTCGGAGGAAAATCCAGGGAAATAAATGAGTAAGTGAATGTATATGCGGTGTTATGGGCCCCACCGTCATATGGATATAGTGTGTGTGTTAGAGAAATAATTGCACCTGGATGACCCAAAAACATAGTAGGAGAAAATATTTTTATTGTAAGCGCTGGATCACCCCCGTCCCCATCTGCAAGCGATCCGTCTTTTGGCGAGGAGGATTGCCAAGGAGGTGTACCTCCGTATCTTGACTTCCAGTGACTCAGTGTATCCTAAGAGTGTGGTTAGGGGGTTGTCCGGGACATGTGTTCCTGTCATATTGTCCAGCGCTACCAGCACCTCCATCCAAAACTCGCGAATGGGCGGGCAGTCCCAGGCTACGTGTCTAAAATCTGCTCCTGTGCTCCCGCAGCGATCACAGCGATCACTGTCTCGGAGACGCAGGCGGTGTAAGCGCGCAGGTGTGTAGTAAAGACGATGGACGTATTTATAATGGATGATGCGCAATCTGCTGCTGGCAGAGATGCTTCCAGTTTGTCTGCAACAGTAGGACCACTGGTCATCGGTGAGGGGGAGTCTAGTTCTTTGTCCCATCTACACCTGGCTACGGGGGTTCGTATGTCCTGTCTCTCTGTACAGTGCGATATAGTAATGACACCACGTGTGTGGGAGCAGTTTGTTGTAGCATGGCATGTAGGGGAGACATGGTGGGGGCTCCTGTGGGAAGCAGGGAGTGAGGGCCCTCACAGCCTGACGCAGTCTAATATAATAGAAGCGCTCCAGTGGGGTAGGAGATGTGGAGCCAAAGAATTCTTCACTGGTGCGGAACTTTCCCCCAATATAAAGTTGTCCCCAGGTCTGAACGGCGAGTCTGCGGAGGAGGCGGCGGCAGCCCATCTCTTGTGTGACCGGGATGTCCTGCCTACCCGGGATAGGAAGGAGGGGGGAATACATCAGGGTGCAGTGTAGCAGTTTAGCTAGATTGTGCCAGGCACTGGTCGTGCATTGTACCGTGGTGGAGGCTAAGCGTCGAGGGACCACAGGGGTGCTTAGATAGGCGGTGCACGGGGTCGGAGTCATGTACCCGTCCTCTATTGCAAGATGAGGCATGTAAGGAGAATTTATCCAATAAGCCGCAAAGTGAGCCTGAGCGCATACAAAGTATAATTCCAGATCCGGTATTTCAAAGCCCCCGGCCTCAAAGGGTCGCGTGAGTGTGTCCCAGCTTAGTCTTGCCCGTTTTCCGCCCCAAATGAGGCATGTGAGTTGGGTTTTGACTGATTTAAAAAAGTGACGGCTGGGGGCATAGGGGATATTAGTGAACAGATAAAGCAGCTTGGGGAGGACTACCATTTTGATAAGGGCAGTTCTCCCAGCCAGGGAGAGGGGCAACGCGATCCATCTGGTAATTTTCTCCGTTATTAAATCCAGTGCGCGTCCATAATTGGACCTCATCAGTTCCTCTCGATCGCGAGAGATGACAATGCCAAGGTAGGTAAGTGTGTTGGCACACCACGTTAGGGGATAGTCGGGTACAAAGCGTGGGGTGGCGTCCGTAAGGGGGTATATCTGGGATTTCCCCCAGTTTATATTAACTCCAGAGAGGCGACCAAATAGTATGAGTAGCCTTAGAATGGGGTTAAGACTTTCGCTCGGATTCCGTAAGTATAGGGTAAGGTCATCCGCATAAAGAGAGATTAGTATTTGTCTCGCTGGATATATGAGGGCATGTTCCCAGAAGTGTTGCCGGATTTTAGCAGCGAGGGGTTCAACAGCCAGGGCGAAGAGAAGGGGCGAGAGGGGGCATCCCTGCCGGGTGCCTCTGGCTATCGTGAAGGGGGGGGATCGAGCACCATTGATTATCACTGTGGCTCGCAGACCCGTAAATAGCAGATTTATCCAAGCCAGGAAAGGAGTGGGGAATCCCATGCGGTGAAGTACAAAGGCAAGATAGTCCCATTCTAGGGAATCAAACGCCTTAGTGGCGTCCAGGAAAATGGCCGCTGCGTTTGCGTCAGGGTCAATATCGTGGAGGATTGCAAACAGGGTGCGTAGATTGTGAGACGTGCCTCGGCTGGGTACGAATCCAGACTGGTCGGGAAGTACCAATACGGGCATAAGGGGACTGATTCGGTTCGCTATGAGTTTGGCTAGGATCTTGGCGTCGACATTAATAAGGGACAGGGGCCGGTACGAGTCACATTGCGATGGTGGTTTACCCGGTTTGGGTAGAGAAATAATTAGCGCTTCGTGCATTGTTTGGGGCAGTATGCCCGTCTCTCGGGCTTCCTCGAAGACATGCCGTAACACAAGAATAAGAAGGTGTCGGAACGCTTTATAAAATTCAGCCGGGAGGCCGTCTGGTCCTGGGGCCTTGCCAGATTGTAATTGCATTATGGCGGATATAATCTCATCGTCTTCGTGGTGCGCAAGTAAAAATTCTCTTCGAGTGTCTCCCAGCCAAGCGATGGCAGTGTCTTCGAAGAAAGGGGTAAAGTCTACTGGTTGTGCTCTGTGCGTCTTATATAGATTTGTATAAAAGCGTTTGAAAGCGTTTACTATGTCTGGGGTATCTCTATGAAGTCGGCCATCGTCATCCTCAATTTCCAGAACGGTATTGGAGAATCAAGGGGGGCGGATGACAGAGGCTAGTGCTTTTCCCGGCCGTTCCCCCTCTCCGTAGCGGCGCGCTTGGTGGTATTTTCCCCTGAATTTACCTTCCAGCTCGGCCGTCTCCTGATAATCGGTAAGGAGATCTCGCAGGTGTGCCTTTAGTGCCGAAGTGGGCGTGTTCTGTATTTGTAATTCAGTTTGTTTAATCTCAGTCTCTAGTTTACGTAGCGTGGCGTGGATATCTCTCAGGACTCCTCCGCTTTTAGTGATGCAGATGCCACGTATGGTGACCTTAAAGGCCTCCCACACCGTGGAGTAGTGCGGGACTGACTTCTCATTACGGGGGAAGAAATCAGTTATCTCTTGTTCCAGTTCCTCTTTAAAAACGGGGTCTAAGAGGGTCTGTGGGGCGAGGCGCCAGGAAAGAGAAGGTGATTCCTCATGAGGCGGCGTGAGGGCGAGGAGTACAGGTGAATGATCGGAGTATGTGCGCGAGAGGTGAGAGGCCTGTGTTAGCCAGGGCGCCAGTCCCTTGGTGAGTATCTATCCATCTATTCGCGACCAGGAGGAGTGAGCTGTGGAGTAGCAGGACCCTTCCCGAACTGGTGGGTGGCAGGTACGCCAGGCGTCTATCAACTCATGATCCCCCATAATGCGATTGAGGGTGTGGTGTGCGTTTGAGTAGTGATGAGGTTGTGGGTGTGACCTGTCCATTGCCGGGTTCAAGGTGACGTTAAAATCTCCCCCCCATACCAAGTGTGTGGAACCAATGTCAAGTATTTTGCCCCATAGTATCCGAAAGAATTCCGGATCATCAGTGTTAGGCCCATAGCAAGAGACCAGGGTGATGGATTGGGCGGCTAGTCTTCCCCAAAGAATACTGTATCGGCCTTGTGGGTCTCCGTAGGATCCAATGGGAGTGTAGGGAAGTGTGCGTTTTACTAGGATAACCGTGCCCCTGGCGTAGGAGGAATAGGATGAGAAGCACCTGCAGATCGCCCATCGGGATGCAAAGGTGATGGTTGTGGTGGGGGCGAGGTGTGTTTCTTGAAGCATAGCGCAGTGGATATTGTGGCGGTCCAGGTAAGACAGAATGTGCCTGCGCTTGCGGGGATCGCTCAGGCCGCGGACATTCCATGTTAAAAAATTATACTTGGGGGGCCTAGGTCGGGTCTCCATGGTGTTCTAGTATATCGGTGGTGGCGTATAGTGCGTGTGATAGAATCTGAGCAGGTGTTACGGGTGTGTTCGGGTGAATTAGTGCAGTATCAAGTGGTAAAAAACATTCCCAATGACCCCCCCCCCCACATCAGCAGCCCAAATCTGCTGTGGTGTGTCCCTCCCCAAGTCCCCTTTGGGCCCCGCTCCCTCCAGGGGAGCTTGAGTCCAACACAATAACCATGTCAAACTTAGTTTGTTTAGGGTTCACCTGAGTGGGTGGCAGAGAGAGGGCGGCCAGTACCTCCTTGCAGTAGCAAGTGTGCTCGGGGGGTATTAGTGGTGATCTTTTCCAGTCCATGGCGGATGGTTCAGATAGCGGGGGGATTTGGTGCCGCAGTTCAGTGTGGGACGTGCGGGCCTGTGGTTAATACGGAGAAATCAAGGGGAGAGTTTCACCATCTCCAGCGTTACCACGTTGGGGTAGATGTAGGCATCGTGAATTCGAGCAGAGTCGTCACTCCACATCTGACGTGCCTCCGTCCTCATGATTGCGCCCGGATGGGGAGGATCGGCCCTTCGACAGTCCTGGTAGAGTTTTTAAGAAGTCGTGTACGTGTTGCGGGTTCGTGAAGAAGTGCTGTTTCCCCTGATAGTTGATCTTGAGGCGCGCAGGGAAGAGCATGGCATATTCGATATTCAGCTGCTGAAGTTTTTTCTTTACTGGGAGGAATTTGCGCCGGTTTTCTTGTACAGTCAGTGTGAAGTCAGGGTATAGGGAGACTTCTGTGCCGTCAAATAGTACCTTCTGACGTTCTCTGGCGAGACGCAGAGCGACATCCCGGTCTCGATAGTTAAGAATCCTTGCGACTATGGGACGAGGAGGGGCGCCCGGTACCGGACGGGGAGCCAGCGAGCGGTGCGCTCTTTCTACTATAAACACTGAGGAGAATGCCTCCCGGCCAAAGGCAGCCACCAGCATGCGTTCCACATAGTCTTCCATTTTGCCAGTGGGGGTAGATTCTGGTACACCTAAAATTCGTAGGTTGTTGCGCCTCAAGCGCGTTTCCAAGTCCTCATTTTTTGCCGCTATGAGCTTCAGCACTTTCTCCATGTCCAGTGTTTTAGTGATGGTGGTGGCTGAGGCGTCGTCTAGGTCGGAAATGCGCTGTTCGGTTTTTTTGATCCTCTCTTCGTTTTGGTCACTTTTATGTGCTAGGGAATCAATGCGCGCATTCGTGGCGTCCAGTTTTGTTTCGATTGAAGTAAGGCTTGATTGTATGGCAATGAGGAGGGTCTTTAGATCTTCTGTAGACGTTGGTTGTTCAGGAGCTGTGGACTGCTCGCCCTCCATCTCTGTTTGGGAGCGAGAAGACTTCCGGGCGTCGAAGGTCAGTTTGGGCTGTTTGGCGTCCGTGCGGCCCATGTCGGGGTGTTAATTCCACTGGGGGGCAGAAGGGTCAGGCCGGGTCGAGGAGGTATCCGTGGGTGGCACTAGAGAGGGGGCGTTGGCTGGTGCGTTTAGCGCCCCCCCGTCCCAATGGAGTCTAGCGCTGTAGCCGTATAGTGAGGCCTGCGGGTAGCGAGGCCAGAAGGGTCAGCCCTCCTCCTTCTTTGATATAGTGTCCAGACAGGCGCAGCTGGGCAGGGAGAAGCGTGCGGCAGCAAAATTGCAGGCGAGCCGGGGAGCAGTTCAGCAAGGTAGGTTTGGCTGAGGCAGCGCGCAATACAGAATTTGCCCCCCGCGGCTCACGGGGTCCAGGAGCAGCAACAGGTAGGGGTCAGTGAAGCCTGGGTAATGTTTGTAAGCAGTGGGCGTTTATCTGGAGCCACGAAGGTGGGATAGAGGGTCGCTTGGGGTAGCTCTGGCAGCCGGCAGGCAGAGGGTGCAGCTCGTGAGGGGCCCAGCGCTCTCAGTTGCTTTGTAGAGGGGGCCGGCTAGGCCTCGTGTCTCTCGCGGGGGGTGCTGGAGAGGCGTAAGCCAGCTGGCGGGGTCTGCGGGGCAGCGCAATCGACTCACCAGTGCTCCATCGGCGGCAATGCTTCCTCCTCCGCCGGGCCTCCCCACCGACCCGGGGCGTGTATTCTTGCGGCGCAGCCCTCAGAGCCCTGGTAGGGCCGCGCCAGATCCGGATGTTAGATACGCTCACTCCCGGCCCGGGAGCAGCGCCGGAGCACACCCCGCCTCCTCACCCGCCTCCCGGAGCCTCCGGGACGGGGGAGGCGTCTCAGCAGCGATGCGGGCCGCAGGTGCCCCGCCAGGCAGCAACGGGCCAGTCCCTTCAGGCCGCGGCGAGACCCGGGCCGAGCACCAGCGGCGGGATTCCGGATATGCCGCAGCCGGCCCCGCAGGCACTGCGCTCCAGTCCCCGAGTCACCAGGAGCCGCGCACCCTTACCGGCCGGCCGGGCCGCAGGAGGTGGAAGGCTGCAGTGCGCTGGAGAGGTGATCAGGAATCCGCGATCGTCTCATCCGCCATTTTGCGATGTCCGGACGCGGCCAGGCAGAAGGCCGCTACTGGAGCTCTCGGCCAGTCCTCGGCGACAAACGTTGTAGATCGGTAGCTGAAGGTAAGGGCAGCTGCGGTGGCGTTTTTCCGGGCTTTTGGGGCTGGATCAGAGGCGGATTATCATCGGATCTTGTCCCGAGCAGCAGGAGCCTCACAGAGGTGCAGCCATCTTGCTTGGCGCCCTCTAGCGCCCCCGCCCTTCCGAAAGCTTATTTAGATGCCTAAAATAGGCCCCCTATTAAACAATAGGCAATGTGATGACGTAACTAACAAACTGGTTTACGTCTAGTCCTTTCTCCAGACTATCAAATCTTCAACATCATGTGACAGCAAAGGAAAGGAAAATTAACTTACCCAGTAAGCATCTGTTCTTGGCATGTAGAGCTGTAGATTCACATGCTTTGCATACTCCTGCCATCTAGTGTTGGGTTCGGAAGTTTGCATGTTGTTTTTCTTCGAAGAAGTCTTTCCTGTCACGAGGTAAGATGACTCCTCCTTTCGGTGATAGTGCGCATGGGCATCAACTCCATTGTTAGATTGTTTTCCAGCAGAAGGTGAGAATGGAGTTAGTGAGTGTAGAACAGAGATGTCCATGCGTATGAATATAAATTGAGAACTACAACCATTACAGGAGACCGGGGAGGTGGGTGGGAGCATGTGAATCTACAGCTCTACATGCCAAGAATAGATGCTTACTGGGTAAGTAACATTTTCCGTTCGAGGCATGTGAGCTGTAGATCACATGCTTTGCATAGACTATAAAGCAGTATAATCCCAAAGCGGTGGCTAACCTGTAGAGGTTGTAGTTGTTTGAAACAGTGTGTTAAGTACTGCTTGACCTACATTTGCTTGTTGTCTTGCAAACACATCTACACAATAGTGCTTGGTGAATGTGTGTGGTGTAGACCATGCTGCTGCCTTACAGATGTCGGCTAGGGGAATATTCCCTAAGAAGGCCATAGTAGCCCCTATTTTCCAAGAGGAATGTGCTCTAGGGGGTATTTTTAAAGTTCTTTTTGCTTTGGCATAACATGTTTGGATACATTTTACAATCTATCTTGCAATACCCGACTTGGATATGGGATTGCCTTTGTGTGGTGGAGAAAAAACAACAAATAGTTGCTTTGTTTTTCGAAATTCTTTGGTTCTTTCTACATAGTATAGTATAGCTCGTCTAACATCAAGTGTGTGTAGAGCTCGCTCTGCTACAGAATCAGGTTGAGGAAAGAACACAGGTAACTCAACTGATTGATTGACATGAAAGGCAGAAACTACTTTAGGGATAAATTTAGGATTGGTTCGAAGAACCACTCTATCTTTATGAAGTTGAAAGAAAGGCTCTTGTAAAGTTAATGCCTGAAGTTCACCAACTCTTCTTAGTGAGGTTATTGCTATGAGGAAAGCAACCTTCCATTAGAGGAATTGTAACTGACATTTGTGCATTGGTTCAAAAAGTGGACCCATTAGCCCTGTAAGGACTATGTTTAGGTTCCACTCTGGTGCAGGGGGAACTCTTGGTGGCGTCACCCTTTTTAACCCTTCCATGAAGGCTTTGATCACTGGTACTCTGAATAGAGATAAGTGTTGTCTATTTCGCAAGTATGCAGCTACCGCTGCTAGGTGTAAACGGATGGATGTGTAAGCTAATTTAGATTGCTGTAAATGCAACAGGTAACAAATTATGTTTTGTACAGAGGCATCAAGTGGATTGATGATGTTATTACAATAGATAACAAACCGTTTCCATTTTGCTGCATAACATGCTCTAGTAGTAGGTTTTCTAGCCTCTGAGAATATTCATACAGTCTGGTGGTAATTGTAAATAACCAAACTCTATGACTTCAGGAGCCAAATCGCTAGGTTGAGTTCTATGGGATTTGGATGTCTGATTTCTCCATGGCTCTGAGTGAGGAGACTGGAGGTGAGATGTAGCTTTTGATGTGGCACCACTGGCAGTTCTAACAGGGTGGTGTACCAAGGTTGAAGAGCCCATGTGGGTGCTACTAATATCAACGTGAGGGATGTTTGTTTGAGCTTCCGAACCAATAATGGAATTAGTGGGAGAGGAGGAAAAGCGTAGGCAAATATTCCAGAGCATTGCCCTTGGATAGATGGTGTGGGAACCTGGATGCGAAGTTTGGGCATTTTGCGTTGTGGACTGTAGCAAACAGATCTATCTGTGGAAATCCCCATTGTTGAAAGTAGGGAAGAAGAACTTGGGGATGAAGTTCCCACTAATGAACTTGCTGTCTGTGTCTGCTGAGCAGGTCGGGAATTTGATTGTCTACCCCTGGAAGGTGTTCTGCTAGGAGATAAATTCTGTGATGAATTGCCCAATTACAAATGCTTTGTGCCAGGTGGGACAGCTGGAGAGGGTGTGTCCCTCCCTGTTTCTGCAGATAATACATCGCTGTCATGTTGTCTGTGCAGACTAAGTCAGTTTTGCGTAGAAGGTGAGTGTGAAAAGCTTTGAGTGCTAGAAACACTGCTAGAAGTTCCAGGTAGTTGATGTGAAGACGTTTGTGAATGTCTGACCATAGCCCTTGTACTGTGTGATGTTGGAGATGAGCACCCCAACCGGTTAAAGATGTGTCTGCTGTCAGTACTGCCTGTGGAATCGGGGTCAATGAAGGGCCACCCTTTTGATAAGTTTCGAGGGTTCCACCACTGCAGAGAGCGATGGGTGCAGCTGTCTACCAACACTAGATCGGTTAATTGACCCTGCGACTGATTCCACTGACGCGCTAGACATTCCTGCAGAGGACGCATGTGAAGCCTTGCGAGAGGTACGATTGCAAAGCAGGATGCCATAATTCCCAGCAGCTGCATAAAAACTCTGGCTGGTAATGTTTGATTGGGTTGAAATTGTAGTATAGTATTGTGGCATGAATATTGTGAATCCTGGCTACATTGGGAGAGGCTAGAGCTTTGAGAGTGTTGAGGGAAGCTCCTAGATACGATTGCACTTGGGCCGGGCAATGATGAGACTCTTGTGCATTGATTGTGAAACCTAACTGATGAAGTAGGTGTACTGTTGCCTGAGTGTGTATTATATAGTTCTGATAATTACCCGCTTTGAAAAGCCAGTCGTCTAGGTAAGGAAAGACATGGATACACTGACTTCTGAGATGAGCAGCTACTACTGCAAGACATTTGGTGAACACTCTGAGGGCTGTGGTGATGCCAAATGAAAGTACCTTGAACTGGTAATGTTTGCCTGCTATCACAAATCTGAGGTATTTGCGATGAGCTGGATGAATTGGAATGTGAAAGTAGGCATCTTTTAGATCCAAAGTGGACATAAAGTCGCTTTGTTGTAAAAGAGGAAGTACCTGTTGCAGAGTCACCATGTGAGTGCTCTGACAGTATGTATTTGTTTAACTCTCTGAGATCTAGAATAGGTCTTAATGAGCCGTCCTTTAGGGGAATTAGAAAGTAAAAGGAATAAACCCTTGGTACTGAAGTGGGACTGGCTCTATAGCCCCTTGGAGTAATAGAGATTGCACTTCTTGCTGGAGCAAGTGCTGGTGGTATGTTGACAATTTGTGATATCAAGGTGGAATGTTTGAAGGGTTGTTGGTAAGCACCAGGCAATAACCATGTTGGATAATTCCAATCACCCATTTGTCAGTTGTTATGGATTCCCAAATGGGGAGAAAGTGTTGAAGTCTTCCTTCGACAAGTGTGGAATAGTCGGAGGGAAGTGTGGGGAAGTCACTGCTTATTTGGGGAAGGGGAATTGCGGGGTGTGGTGTTTTTACCTCTGCCTCTTGGACTGTTTCCCCTGTAGCCTCCTCTGAAAACACCTTTTGTAAAGGATGATTGAGGAGTGTTTTTGTAAGAGGAAGTGTTTTGGTCTGTCCCTGTGGATTTGGACCCTCCCCTGTAAAAAGAGCACCGAAAGGAACCCCTGTTAGAGGGAGACTGAAGCGCTCCCATGGATTTTGCCACTTCTGTATCTTTTTTCATCTTTTGGAGCGCTTGATCAACTTCAGGGCCAAAAAGAAGTTTTTTGTTGAAGGGTATGGTTAGAATAGATTGCTGTACTTCAGGTTTAAACCCTGAGACACGTAGCCAGGCCTCTCTCTGGAGTAGGATGCTTGTATTTATCCCTCTAGCTGCAGTATCGGCCGCATCTAGAGCGCATCTAATGGAGGTGTTGGAAATGAGTTGAGCTTCCTGAACTAAGTCTTGTACTTTGGCCTTATGTTCATCTGGGAGAAACTGTAGAAGTTGTTCTATTTCGTCCCATGGGCTCTATCGTATCTTGCAAGGAGACCTTGGGTGTTAGCAATACGCCAATGATTAGCTGCTTGCGCCGCTACACGTTTGCCAGAAGCATCAATCAGTTTCGACTCCTTATCTAGGGGAGGAGCATCCCCAGATGCTTGAGAATTAGCTCGCTTTCGAGCATTGGATACTACCACAGAGTCCAGTGGCAACTGACCATTAATAAAAATACGGTATGTTGGGGAAGGCTTGTATTTTTTATCCACTCTAGGAGTGAGGATCCTAGCATGTACAGGGTCTTTAAAGATGTCGCCTGTGTGCCTTAACATATCTTTAAGCATAGGTAGTGTCTGACTGGATTTGTGTGTTGCTAGAGTTTCAAAGAGAAAATCCTCCTCTAAGGACTCTTTATGGAGCTCAACCCCATGGTAGTGTGTAGCTCTAGCAATGAGCTCCTGATATGACAGATTGTCATCCGGTGGAGATGGTCTGGCATGTTAAAGATCTGGGTCTGTATCCTGTGGAGGATCAATGGTATAATCCGTCCAAGGATCTATTGATGACTGTGTGTCATCATCATCAGTGTCATCTGCATCATGGTGAGGTAGAGGAGACTAACTAGGTATAATGTGTAAGGGATCAAATTGTGGCGGGGAGGAAGGAGGAGGAGGAGATGGTAGTGTGTGGAAAGGACTTGTCCCCACATGTTTCTTCTTCAATGGAATTGTAGAGCTGTTGTCATCCGGAAGCTTGTGTTTGGATGGCGGTTTAGCGTGAATGTGTCCAGTATCCGGATTAATATAGAGTTTTTTCTGTTTCGGATCCGATTTGGGTGGTACAATGTCCATGCTTGGATCCGATTGCGGTACTGGCAGCTGTGTAATTTTCGGCACCGGAGCTGGAATGTCCTTTCGGTGCCAAAGATTTCGGCTTCGAGGAATGCTTCCTCGGTTTCGGTGTCGAAGGTTTCAGCGCCGAGCCCATTTTATGTTTAGAGCCCGAAGGTTTCGGCTCGGAAGTGGGTTTTGGCTGACTCGGTCCCGAGCCGGGAGGCTTGTCAGAGCGTTTTGGTGCCGAGCCGGAAGGCAGAGCGTTGGAAATGTCTTCTCAGTGCCGACCTTGGCCTGAAGGCAGAGGTGGTGCCAAAGCCTTCGATTTTCTAGGGACCGTGGAAGGGGGGGGGGGGGGGGGCGGGGAAGGGTCTTCCGTACTCACGTCCCCTTGTCCCTGCGGCACATCGCCATCTTCGAGGACAATCTACAACTCTGCCTCGGAGTCCGATGCCGCCCAAGCGTGTTCTTCTTTGGCCGCTGAGACTTCCGCTTGTTTGGAGTCTTCGCTGAAGAGAACCGGTGTGTCGTCCAACTGTTGCCGCTGCATCTGTCAACGTCGAGCCCGACGATCACGGAGAGTTTTCTTCGATCTGATGTAGGTCCGTACACAGATACTTTGCGTGGCACAGGGGGCAGAATTTGAACGAAGTCCATTCCATCGGCCAGGTGCCGGACCGACGCGGATAGGCCGGAAAGCCGCCCGCAAAAAACGCAATCGAAATTGGAGATTTCTTGATGTCAAGTCGAACCGCGGAGAAAAGGGAACGCGTTCGAAAACGAAACCATCAAGGGTAGAGTGGATTGCGCACTGAGAGGAACCCGAGGACCGATTCCGAAACGGAGCGCAGCAATACACGTCTGAACCCGATGGCGGAAAAAAACAATCTAACAATGGAGTCGATGCCCATGTGCACGATCACCGAAACCCCGTGACTGGAAAGACTTCTTCGAAGATAAACAACTTGCAAACATCCGGACCCAACACTAGATGGCAGGAGTATGCAAAGCATGTGCTCTACAGCTCACATGCCTCGAACAAGGCAGAATGACAACTGACTAAAGGTGTGGCCAAACATATTTATTCTTTAACAAGGTTGTGCCAAACATGACCATGAATATTGCTGAAATCCACACAACAGAGCTTGCCAAAGATCTGTAGTGCAGCCCAAGGGGCCACTTTGCACAGAATTCCAAGAGAAGTATACAGAAGAAATACCTTTGAAGCTGCTGTTGTCATGTCTGTTTTGTCCATATGGTCAAGAGGTGAGCATAGCATAAAAGTCTGGTTTGCCTGGTCTTACCCAAACCTGCCTATCTGGGGCTGATGCCCTCGAATTCAATCCCCTCATAATTTATGGTTACCAGTGGTAATCTCAGAACAAAGTCAGCCTGATGCCCAAAAAGAAAAACAGGAATATTTTGGACATCAATCTCGTCAGTTAAGGGATTTACCTCAGAATGTCCTCCTCTGGTCTCTGCTGTGGTCATCAATACGACCTGAACTTCCAACAGCAATGGATCAAAACCATTCTCGCCCTTCCTCAGTGTAGTGCTATAGACACTCCCATGTATTGGGACCACGTGATGACCTTTGACTACCATTGTTTTTATTGACTCTCTTTCGCCACCATTGTTTTGATGGACTCTATGTGTTTTAATTCACTACCTCATTTTTTGTGCACTTGCATGGACTTGAGATTTTATTTCGTGTCTCCTTCTAGCTTCAGAGTGAGAGTGTTTCACAGAGTAGGACAGCCTTAGCCTTGTCAGGAACAGAACATGTGGGATGTGCGTTTGAAAGCATGAGAGAGAAATGTGTGGAATGTATTTCTCTGCCTCAGAGTGTAGTGCTATAGGCAGCGGTGCACAAATGTGCATTATGTTGTACATTGGGAAGTTTTAACTATTGGCTTTGACATGACCGTATGCCACCTTGAATTCTGACTCCTGAGTTTTGCACACACAAGCAGGCCCGTAGGTTACTCGTGGTTAATCAGGTTATTTGTGTTTAAGATTGTTTTCCTCTTTGAAGGGTGCTTTTGTACTTTTTGAAATGTTTTGCACTTTCTCAAACTGGTGCAAGATAAGGGAAACATATAGTGTGGGAGCGCAGAAGAATACGTGAGAAAACCTTTGCCTTTGGAATGCTTGTGGGAGATTGACCAACTCTGGTAAGCTTCCTTGGCGCAGAGGAGGTCTTCTTGCAAACTTCTAGTGCATTGAGATTATAAAACTGGGGTCTCTTGACTTGGAAAAACTGGGTTCTCTTCCCAAGGGACGGACGTGTCCGCTCAGTGTTGCATTTCCCGGCTTGAGAAGTCTCTTGGCCCCAGGATTGTCATTTGGGAGCCCCCAGTCTTGTGTGGGCTAAAATGAAGCTATTGCAGCCGGTGAGTTACTTTTTCTGATTATTGGTATTGTGATGTGCAAGTGTGTCTGTGTGCACATTCAGGTATTCAGTGGTTCTTGTTTATTGGTATTCATTTATATAATCATCTGATGTAATCTGTATATATATTTTATATGTTTCTATGCTTTCCTTTGACAGGGTTTATTTCATGTGTTTGATTACTAGCAATATTTCTTGCTGTGGACGTCCAGTATTATTATTATTATTACTTGCTTGTGTTATGAATGTTCCATTATTCTAATCTGCTTATGTTTTGCTCCATTATTATTAGTTGACTTGCAAGTGCTCATTATTTGGGTGTGTTTTATCATTATTATCTGCTTGTAATTAACAGTTGCATTTGATTACTTGTGTGTTATTATTGCTTGAACACACACACACACATATATATATATATACACACACACACACACACACACACACACACACACACACACACACACACACACACACACACACACACACACACATATGCATGCTGATTTGATTGTTTCGTTTGACATCTGGGAAAGCCTTTCTGTTAGAGAGTGTTGCACTAATAAAACCCCACGTTTTTTTCTTAAACTGTTTCTGGATGTGCCTCATTTGGTGAGTGCTGCGACCTCTTTCCAGGTGTTTTCTTGCTTCATGTGGGAGTGCTGAATTCCTTTAATTTGGGAGTGTAAAGCAAAACACTCAGAAACTTCTAGGACCACGGATACTGAACTTTGGCTGCGTACTAGGACATTTCACAATAGGAAAGTCACGGATGCATGCTTGAGGCCAGTGACTGTCCCGCAGTGATATTCTTGCCTGAAGGAATGGTTTCCCCCGTCCCTCTCCACCCAAGTACGTGTATACTGTTGTGCCACACTTCCCTAGAACTCTTCTCAGTGTCCCCAGAATGGCGGTTCCTATGAGGGCAGGCCTTGACCCAGCGGTTAAGCAGTGTTCAGCTGCCTCGGCCTACCCCTTGATATACCATTTTTTTAATGGATTTATGATACTGAACTATGCCTAAGAAAATGGTTGATAAGATGCGTTCACTTTAACACGATGGGAGAATAATAACGTTAGGCAAAGAGACTGTCTTAGGATCAACTCAGGCACTACAATAGGAGTGGCAGTCTCCATATGTCTACCATCAGGGACAACATCCCTGGAAAGTTCTTTGGAAGCAGTCTATCTAAAAAAAGATTTTACTTAATCTACACTGCTTTCTTACAACAAAGTACAAGAACTCCAGCTGTAGATCTTCAGAAAATGTTCTGAAAGTGAGGTGTAGGGACAAAATATTAGTGGTGCCTCAGTGACTCAGAAAACTACAACTACATTCTGCAGCTCCAACTCTGAATCAAGTAATCTGCAGATGTGTTGTGTTCCTAGGGCTTGTGCTATGAAGCTGGGGTACTAGGAACCATAGCTACTGAACACTTTCTGGTGGAAAACTGAGGTCTCAGAACTCACTATAAACTCGTCTGGCATCATCTACTTGTTGAGGCACAACTGAGAAAGGAAGTCTGTGAGCATGTTGGGGAGTAGCAGCTAGATGCTGATAGCGTTGTCCAAGTTTAAAATTACGTTTTTGTGTTTAACATAATTTGCTCCTTGGACTTCTGATCAGCCCAGCACCAGACACCATAGATGTCTGAAAAAAGGGATAGGATGTAAAGATATAACAAATCCCTTATTCCCCCAATCTGCTGCATGTGCCCCAAGGGTAAATCATGATGTGCTTAACATACTATAAGTGATGTGCTGTAAGACACGTTCAAAATTAAGCAAACTGATCTACATGCAGGGGTTTATAAAACAGTAGTAATAAAAAGACATGTAGTATCACTTCTTTGCTGCATGCCGAGATTTGCAATTTGTGCTCCTTAGGTCTTCGATAAACACATTCTAGTCACTGTTCTTTGACTTTTAAACGCTCACACTTCTAGATGTTGGACAGTTTTATTAGTTTGACAGTATCAGGCAGGTGCCAGCAATCATCTTCTTCATAAGTGTTGACCTGAGAGGCACAATCTTGCTTCCAATCTAAAACCAGGCTGTTGCTGAAACACAGGAATTAGCTTTTTCCACCAGAATGTAACGGATTTCAGTGAAACGACAGCATACTGCTAATGCTTAGATCTAAAAAATTACAGCAACTTTATGATGGTTCTACAACAGCTTCCAGGGCCCGCCCAACTCAAGTAGGAGTAAAACAGTTTATAAAATGCTTTAAACATCTGCAATGCGTACTAGAAGTCTTTATTATAGCAAAATAGTTACTAAAAATAAACTAGTTTCTAAAAACAAACAAGGTAAACCTGAACCAAATTCCAAACTGCTTATTCAATCCTTTTATTTAGCTGTGACCAGCCCAGCTGAAAAAATAGTTATTTAACGCTGCTTTTAAAATAATTTTTTTAAACTCTAAACAGAATGTTATTCTAGTAAACGTGTACTGTGAACATACTACTGACACCTTATCCTTTTACTTACAAATAAAGATTTACTGGCCGCGTACAAGACTATTTCGCTACATGACCCAACCCATCAACGGCATCACTAACGCCTTTGATATTTCAAATGCCTTGGCATCAGCTTGGACCCAATGACTTCATTTAACTGGACACTGGGTTCTTAACATTAAATAATCTACAGAAGCAGCACTTAAAGCTGCCCAGCTCTGCTAGTGACTCCAGACTAGGTGTGGACATAGCGGAGGATGTCGAAGAATCATCAATGTTCGAACTCACTACCATATCTGATATTATTTTTAACCAAGAAACATCTGCATGGATTTTCAAAATGATAAACAGAAAACATGATTATACCATATAAAGAGCACCCACCAGCAGATGGCTGAAGGGAGAGGCACCTGGGTGTAAAGTAAACCCTCTAAAGTACGACAATGCCAAACTGAAACGCTATGCTATTCACTCAGACTCTGGAAAAACGTTTGTTGGATGTTGAAAAGGATAGGTACTTCAAAATTCTGTTAGGCAAACATGCCCAGTCAGTACTGTACAGTCAATATAGTTTCCATCAGCAGCATCAGCATGGTCGGGGGGGAGAGCAGGGGAGGAGGAGGAATGGGAGTGGGGGGAAATAGGTGGAGGTTGAGAGGCATTGTCAAAACCAGCATGAAGCCCCTAACTTATAGTTTAAAAAAGCAGATTTTAAAGTGTTCTCACTGATTGCAAACACTTCCTGGGGGAACAGGAGCACTTAGGAGTAGAGTACGAAAAGGACGGCAAAGTCTGTGTTTATATTGCAGTCAGCCCTTACATGTGGAAAGAATTAGTCGCACAGTGTAATAAGCACAAAAACTGTGAGCGGATGTCCCACAAAAACTTAATAAACGGAAAAAAAAAGATAACACGGTTCGACAAACTGAGAAGTCATGGGAATTCCGTGGAGGGAAGACACTCCCTCCTCCTGCTCTGGAGATGTCACAGCAGCAGGGAATGGCAGGATTTGGTCGTTGGACACTAGTCAAGCTGAGTGTACCACTGGTACACAAAGCATGCCCTGATTGCTCAGTATTTAAGCATGTACAGTTCATGCTTCATTTTCGCTGGCATGGATCTGTTTGAGTTGGCGGCTATGGATCAAGTGTATGGCCCCCTCGGCAGCCTGATGCAGGCTCTGCTCCAGAGCGCTGCGCAGGCCATCCACCTTCACATCGGGGATGGGGTTAAGGTGGATGAGGGAGGTGTCATCAACATTGCCTGACTTCTCAGAAGATGGCAGAGCCCTCCGCCGCCTCCTTAGCTCCACCTCATTCTGCAGTTTTAGGTCTCGATTTGGCTTGATTTGTTCATTCTCCATTTGTGGAGGATCTGCAATAGCCTCCCCCTTCTCTTGGGGCTTATTTTCTAGTTCATTTCCGTTTATCTCCTTTGCAGGTCGGATATTCTCATGGTTGCTCTCCTCAAGTCTCAGCTCATTGTTTGGCAATTGTTCTTGTCGTGGAAGATCGTGTTCCTCTACCTTGGGCTCTTCTGGAACAATTTGAGCTTGGTTGACAGCTGGACCTTGATGACCAGCATGATCTAGGATCTCATGTTCCTGCAAGGGTTTTGACTTGACCTTCAGGGGGTGCTGATCCTTGCCTTCAGCATCTGGTGGTTTATTTCTACTGTGTAACTTGGCTTTTGGCTCTTCTATGTGTGGGTCAGGAATTTCCTTACTGCCACGAACAGCCTTGATGTTCCCCTCAGGCTGCATTTGCCTTTGAATTTCAGAGTTGGCTTCCAGACCAGCCACTTTGAGGTGCCCTCCTGCTTCTTGGTGCTCCTTGCCTGGTAGCTCCCCTTCTGGCTGGGCATGGCCCGTGTGCTTAGCTGCAGGGTTTTTTACCACCTCTGGCTCAGGAGCCTTTTGGTGGTCCTTACTTTCAAATTTTTCAGCGCTTTTCATAGGCTCTGGCTGCTGAGCATTCAAAACCTCTGGAACATCAACATGTATGTTAATGTCCTCTTTCAAGGAATTCTCCCCAAGGTCAGAGGGAATTTTACGCTTCAACTGCTGAATATCTCCCACGAGGCCAGCATGTACTTTAGGCTCCTGCTGCTTAACATTCCCTCCTATTTCAGCATGAACATTAGGATCCTGCTTCTGGGCATTCTCATGACTATCAGCGTGAACTTTAAGCTCCTGTTGCTGGCCATTGCCTTCAACATCAACATGAAGTTTAGGTTGCTGCTGCTTAGCATTCTCAATATCAGCGTGAACTTTAGGCTCCAGCTGTCGGGCAGTCTGAGCAATATCTGCAGGATTTTTTGCCTCCTGCTTCTGGATATTTACAACATTAGGAAAGTTGGCAGGAATATGAGGTTTCTGTTTGTGGGCATTCCTATGATCAGGAAGGTTAACAGGTATGGCAGGCACTTCTGGGTGCTCTCCATTAGCTGCAATGGCTCCATCTGCACCTACTTCTGCTTGGTCTGCCGGCAGGACAGCTTGTTGCTTTGCTTCAATAACGTTCTGCCCTTCAAGCTCGTCACTCGCAGGTCTGGCTACATTTGGTTTTCCTTCCTCTTTGCTTTTCAATAAAGCAACAGCTTGCTCCTGTGGCTTGTCTGCTCCTGAAACAGAGAATTGGAAGTTTTTCAGTGTTCCCAGTATGCATTTTCTGGACATTAGTGAAAATAAACGTAGTTTATTTTAATGATTGCTCATGGCAGTCTTTAAGTACTTGTAAAACAGCCTGCCCTGACACTGCTCATCCCACACACCTCAGCCCTGTCCACTACCCCTCAAATATTTAAATATAGAGACCCACACCCAGTTCAGTGAACCTCGATTGTGATTGTAAGCAGTCACTCATAGTTCAATATTGAGAGCTCACAACACACGCATCTGGGCCAGTACTACACACTGATGTTTAAAACAAGCATTGGGTCTCGCATTACTGATAGTTTGAGGTATTGGCATTGCAAATAATGATGCAACGCCAATAGCTCATACTTTCAGTAATGCAAGGCCTAGTGCATTGCAAATTCTTGCGTAGCGAGCCAGGAACCTGCATTGTATGTCTCAGTGCAGTACTGCAAGCTGCTCCTAGAGGCCCCTAGTGAGCGAGGCACCAGCGCTGCATGTCTAGGTGCAGTACTGCAATCTGCTCCAAGAGGTCCCTAGTGAGCAAGGCACCAGCACTGCATGCCTCGGTGCAGTACCGCAAGCTGCTCCTAGAGGTCCCTAGTGAGCAAGGCACCAGCACTGTATGTTTCGGTGCAGTACTGCAAGCTGCTCCTAGAGGTCCCTAGTGAGCAAGGCACCAGCACTGCATGTCTCAGTGCAGTACCGCAAGCTGCTCCTAGAGGTCCCTAGTGAGCTCATACTTTCAGTAATGTGAGACCGAGTGCATTGCAAATGCTTGCGTGCGTGAGCAATTGAATTGGCTGCGCTTGTGAATGGCGAGCCAGTGAAGCTTCCTGGGGTGTGGTGTGATGTAAGTGCGACATGGGAGGTCGAGTATGAGTCTTGCAGCGGTGTTCTGGAGTGTAGTAGTTGTTTGGAGGTTCCAGCGTAGGTGAGTGTTGCCGTAGTCAAGCCTGCTGGTGATGAGTGCATGTGAGACGGTCCATCCAGTGTGCTGATGTAACTATTTGCAGATTTTTCGCAGCATGTGTAGGATGTGGAAGCAGGAGGTGCACACTGTGTTGACTTGAGCCGTCATGTTAAACTTGTTGTCTAGGATAATCCCTAGATTTCTTGCATGGTCTGTTGGTGTGGATGTTGCTCCTAGCTTCGACAGCCATCTGGTGGAGTCCCATGGGGAGGTCTTGTTGCCGAAGATCAGTACTTCCATCTTGTCAGAATTGAGCTGCAGGCAGTTGGTTTACATCCAGTCTGCTACCATGGTCATGCAGTTGGTTCTGGCAGTGGTTGTTTTGTCCGTCAGGGAGAGGATGAGGTGGGTGCCATTGGTGTAGGAGATGACGGTGATGTCTTGTGATTGGATGATGTTGGTGAGCGGTGTCATGTTTATGCTAAAAAGGGTGGGGCTGAGGGACGATCCCTGTGGGACTCTGCATATTAATTTCTTAGTCTCTGATGTGAAGGTGGCAGCCTGACCCTTTGGGTTCTTCTGGTGAGAAAGGAACAGATCCATTTGAGAGCAGATCCTTGTATGCCAATCTTGAGGAGCCTTCTGATGAGGGTGGTATGGGAGACACTGTTGAAGGCCGCAGAGAGGTCGAGCAGGATGAGGGCTGCTGTTTCTTCTCAGTCCAGGGTGATTCAAATGTCATCGGTAGCCTCGATGAGTGCTGTTTCGGTGCTGTGGTTCTTTATGAATTCTGATTAAGTGTTGTCTAGAAGATGGCGAAGTTCGAGGTGGGTCGTGAGTTGCTTGTTGATGGCCTTCTCAATCACTTTGGCTGGATAGGGAAACGGAGAGATGGGTCGGAAGTTGCTCAGTTAATTCGGATCGGCTGTGGGTTTCTTGAGGAGGGCATTGATTTCTGCTAGTTTCCATTCATCCAGGAAAGTGGCGGACATGATGGAGGTGTTGATGATGTGGGTCAGGTTGGTGCTGATTGGTGATGTTCCCAGGTTGTAGATGCGATGGGGGCATGAGTCAGTTGGGGCCCCAGAGTGGATGGTACGAATGATTGCTGCTGTGTCGTTTCTGGTGAGGGTTGTCCATTCGGTCAAGTGGACTTCTTGGATCGGTGGTGGCTAGGTTAGCAACGAGTTCTCTGAGGTTGGGTTGGTGTGCGAAGTTGCTGTAGATGTTTGCAATTTTGCTGTGGAAGAAGTTGGATAGGTTGTCGCAGAGTTGTTGGGAGGCAACGATGTTGGCAACAGTGGCTGTGGGCGAGGTGAAATTCTTAATGATCAAGAAGATCTCCTTGCAGCTATTGGAGCTTCCTTCGATGCGGTCCTCTAGTGCTTTTTTCTTGGTGTCACTTATTTGCTGGTGATAGCGTCTTTGCACAGCTTTGTAGGTAGTTCTGTCGGTGGTGTTGCGGCTGGCTCTCCATTTCCTTTATAGCTGTTTACAGTGTCGTTTGGTGTTGGGGACGTCTCCTCTGTACCAGCTGGCCGGCTTGTATGATCTACTATGCTTGTTAGGTTTGATGGGTGTGAGGGAGTCCGTGGAGTTCTTGATTCAGTTGTTGATGTCCTTGTCTAGGCTATCTGTGAGGTTAGGTTGTGCCAATCTGAGGGCACTGAACCAGTCTACCTCTGAGATTTTGCTCCAGATGCAGCTTAGAATGCTGAACCTGGCAGTGGCGGCTGCCTCAGAACAGGGGTGGTGAGGGGGGAAATGGCTAAAAACAATTTTCGTACCTTCGCCGCCGCACGCCTCTCCTCCGTCCTCATCTCTCTGCAATGGCAGCACCTGAAGCACCCAGGCTCCCAGACTCTCCCAGCCAATCACGATGAGGCTCATGCAGCGTCGTGCTTGGTCTGAGCAGCCTGTTTGGCCACTCAATCAGTGTCTGGGCATGTTCTCCACCGGGCTGTGTAACACAGCCAGGTACAGAATATGGCAAGTGCTTATGACTGTTTGGCCGGCCAAAGAGGGCCGAAAAAACAGTCATGCACACGTAGGGAGTGAAAATCACTCCACACTCTGCTCTGGCGAGCCCAGCCCCACCGCGACCTGGCTCTAGTCCGCACAGAAAAATAGAATGATAAAGTCTTGTTATTATCATTTTATTTTTTACACTGCTCAAATAGCAGTGGGACGACGCTCCTCCACCTTAGTGGAGTAGTCGCCACTGGAACCTGGTAGGGGTGTTGACTTGAAGTGTGTTGATTTGGAAGTGGATGATGGAGTGACCGGTCCATGTAAGCAGTGTGGTGGAGTTATATTTAATGCTGTCGCTTGTGGTGAAAATGGGGTCCATTGTGTGTCTTGCAGTGTGTGTTCGGTTTGGGGTGAGCTGGGTGAGTCCGTTGTTGCTAAAGCTTAGTAGTCGGTAGGCAAGGGTTCCGCTCAGGGTGAAGTTTTCTGAGATGTGCAGCTTGAAAGGCAGTTGTTCCATGAATGGGGTGGAGTTCTCTGTGGATCTTGTGCGTTTGATGGATTCCCTTGTAGAGGACAGTGAGTCCTCCTTCTGGCTTGTGAAGCCGGTCCTGCCGAGCGATCTTGTAGCCCACTGGGATTGCCATGGCAATGTCGGGAGCACATGAGGGTCTCTGTGATAAAGAGGATGCCTGGTGCGTCGCTACTCAACAGGCCCCATATTTTGGTTGTGTGTTTGCTGAGTGGTTGTGTGTTGAGAAGCATGCATGCAAGTGGGTGTTGTAGGGTTGGGATGCAGGCGCTGTTGGTGCTTGTGTGGCATGTGTGTTGGTGCTGGGTTTTGAGGGCGTCGTTAGTATTTGTGTGAAGGGTATGTGGAGAACCGGCAATGGGTGCAGGTGAAAGCTCCTGTCATGGTGTGAGGCGCACCACAGAAGCAGTTGAGGGAATGGCATCTGGTGTCGAGACACCTGAGAAGTACTGCGGAGTATCGCAGGACGGTGATTAGACCAGGGTTCCTGGCGCTGTCCAGATCTGATCTTCTAACCTGACTAGCTACACTCTTTGCTATTCAAAGGCTGAGGTTTACACAGAGCTCTTGCAATGCACCTAATTTTGACTTGAATACTGTTACTACGTGTTACTACTGTTACTTCATGTTACTGGCCTTAGAGTACAGAACCACCATACCTGGCCTTTCTTCTAAAAAGTTACCTGCCATTTTCTCTCCTGGTGTGCGAGCCATTTCCACACTTAAGATGCACCTCAGTGTGCCACTCGCACTCAGGCTCTTATCTGTCCACTGTACCCCAAATAATAGCAAACAATGGTCTCGCCTGAGGATCTTACCTAGCTTCTCATCGCCCTCCTCCTGCCTTTGCTGGTGGATTTCTTTGTGTTGCTCTTCGATCACAGCTAGCAGTTTCTCCTGCTGGTCGAGTAGACGTTTCTGCTGCACCTGTTGCTCCTTGATAACCTGCAGTAGGACTGCATGATCCAGCATTTCTCCCATTCCAGCTTCTACAGTCAAAGAGAATAAATACATCTCCATGAAAACTGTGATAATACAGGAAAAGACAGACACATCAAACAGTTTTGAAAAGGCCCAGGCTCTAAAGAACACAGGACAATTACCAAGAGTTGTGTATAATTGTTATTTTTATAGACATTACATTTGAAAATGAGGAATGGACCTGCCTTGTATCAGACACTAGACACAGGCAGTCTGGTGGATAGAGAATATGGGACATTTCAGCACCAGCCTTTGAATCTGAAACAGTGGTAGGGCATAGGGAACTCAGTTAGAATCAGGCTGAGACATGTGACAGACTCTGCCCCAGCTCTCAGCACTTGTCAACACCAGCTTGTCCAACAATGTCCCAAATCCCCCACAGGCTAGAGAGTGTCTACATGAACATTACAGTGGAATGCTCCTTCTTAATTTTCTTCCACTTTCAAAAATGTAGGTGAAAAGGTCCCCCTCTGATGGATGTGAGCAAATATTAAACATCTGTTTATTGAGATGCCCATGAACATGTTTCAGAATTATGACATTAAGCAGCCTCAAAAATTTGAAGCTTACTATGCAGGGGCTGTCAACACCTGGTTATCCAATGTCACTTATAATGATCCCCCTATCTCGACCACCACCCTCCACAGCCCCTCTGAGAAAGAATCAATCCAATGCACAGAAGAGTTCACCCATTAACACTACAGTCATGTGACACCTTGTGGTCAATTAGACTGAATGCTGCTGACAAATCAAACATAAGGTAGAAAGACAGATGGCATCCAGGTCTCAAAGACTCAAGTATTATGAAAACTACCAATATCTCCATCTCACACCCAGCTCTGAATCCTGACTGGTGTGTTTGTGTCTCACGCAAACCATGTTCCTCTTCGTGTACCAGCTATTTGAAACAACAATTATGTTTTGAAATTCATCCACTCCCTAAACCTCAAATCCCAAGACTATCCTCCTTGCACCCTACTGGCCTTCACAAACTAACCAAAAAGCACAGTTGTCTACCAGTGCTCTCATCCTTAATCTCTTGCTAAACCAGAACCTAGACATCCTTATGATATCTGAAGCCTCGTTCCATAATGCCTCAGGACCTCCTAGCAACCTCCTCACATATGCAGTTTTAAAATTGCAGGAGTGGAGAGGAAATGGAAAACTGTAGGCGGTCTTGCCACAATTTCCTGGGAACACTTTGTGAGCTTTCCTCTAACCTCTACAAAGTACCATTGCTCCAAATCCCTATAACAAAAGTCATGCTCCCCAGTTCCCCATTTCATTCTCACAAATACCTACTGTCCTCCAGGCAGTAAAAAGACTTCCTATTTAGCCTCATCTCCAGGCTCTTCATTGAACATGAAAAGAAAATGGACCCATTAACTCTTTCGTCACATTCATTATTAAAGACACCAAAGCAGGTCACCTCCACCAAGTACTACCTGGTCCTATATGCAGTAGACTCGTTCCTAGTTTTAGATACCTTTCCATTGTCACATCCTACAACTTCTGTAATAAGGATAAACCACTTCATCATTTCAATCCATACCCAAATAAACCCACTGCCCGTCTAAAGAGGCAGCTTCTGTTTTCAAGATAATCCTTCCCAAAGTTATCCTTATATCTTTAAGATTAAAAACAGCATTTAAACCAAAAATCCTCAAACGTCTTGCAATCAAAGTCAATTCCACTTGCTAGTAAGCAAAATAAATGGTCCATTCAAAAAGTTATGATCCAGCAAAGCATCAAACAGACACTGGTTTCTCCACTGACTTCCTCACTTTAAAACAATAAATTTCATTAAAAAAATACATCGCGAACATCCACATCCTCAAAAGACCTCCTGCTATTCAAACTCATTCAGAAATGATATACTTGAATTATTGTATTATTCATGTAAAAAAAAAAAAAAAAGCTTACATGATAAACAAAATTACCAAAGATTCCTCCTTGAAAGGTTCCATTTTTTGGCTCTTCAGCCTATAGTGATGGACCTCCTAGGTGCCATTTCTAAGTATACACGAGAAGAGCCGAAATTCAAAATTATTCACATTTGTTCTCAAAGGAGTACCTCCATCAATTCCTTGCGGGATGACTATTTGATTGGTAGAAGTTTATGTATATCTGGGAGTACAACTTTTTCTGTAGCACTGATCCCCACTCCCTCTATAAAACCCATGAAACCATGTAATGGATGATCTGTCCCTACCTCAAACAGGCCTGCAATGCATGCTTGCATTGCATGGCCTTTGGCCATGACCATCTTCACCCAAGCACCAAAGCTGTATATACTAAGCCCCTTAAAATGCGATGTTTTTCCGGTGTCTGGCTTGGCCTGAAATACAAATTTCTTACTGTCATGCACGCTTCCACCAGTGAAAGGAGATCAGCAATATCTTTCCAAGGCCAGTCTAGAAAAATTAAATGGCACCGAACTGAACATGGTTAATTTCAACAAAAAAATGGGAGGAAAACTGCCTGGAGGCATTCTCAAGGGGCACCCACAACTCTGATTTTCTGTCTTCCACAGCACAGGGGTGACTGTCTGATGTGGCATCAAGCCCAGTCAGTGTTCCCTTCACCTTTATGCTGTGTTTTGTATTATAGACTCGGGGGCACTCTTTGACTATGGTTAGGCGGCGTTGTGTCTGGTATCTAGTAACTCTGGTACCCCATCCCAATATTTGTGAAAAGCAGGTGCCTCGTATTTTCAAAAAACAGTTCTTATTTTCCAGCAACTTCTTGAGGAAGTTGTGAATCACACAGGTAGGATAGACCTTTGGGCACAAAACAAATCTGGCAGCAAGGGGCCAACGATGAGATACAACCTTCACATGCATCTGTGAGAGGTCAAGACCTTAAGCATGTGTTGGAAGTTAGGCAAGTTATACTACATATGGTAGTTTTTGAACAATAGGAAGGTTTTGGTGCCCCCAAATTCTACTGTCTGTTGCCTGAACAATTTCTTCAGCCTTATTATGTTATCTTTCCAGCAGATGTTGTACTAAAACTTCTATTCATTTTCACTGGAGGACATTGTAGTAGTTGTTGAGTTAGTTATATAGCAACGTATGGCAGTGCACATGGTTACCTTCCTTCTTGTAGTCTCCAATCTCTTACTCTTGTTATTGAGGACCGATGGCAAACCATCCTGTGCATTTGGATTAAGCATTCTCTTTTGTGCTGTGTAAACCACTGTTCATTCTGTCCTTAAATGCCCCTTACCCGCACAAGGGATCTTTAGAGCTTAATGGTGGTAAAACCAAATGCATGTTCTCTTCTAAGAACAGGGTGTTCCGTTGTAACAGGCAGATACTGGTGGGCAACACATGTATTTATTGTCTGCTTTTGGCTATTTATGTATCCATATGACACCCAATAGGAGTTGGGCCCCCCAGATTGAAAAGGCTCATTTGGTGCAAATTTAGTAAAGGTTCATCGCAAGACCTTCTCCCGCAGGGCTGCTCCCGCCCTTGAGATTTACAGTCTCAAGGTTATTGGGTCTGCTTAGTATGGTACCGAAGTATGGGGTTCCTCTATCCCAAATAGTCTTGCTGTGATGGAACATAGGTTCTTGAGGTCCTTACTCTCACTTCCAATAAGCAATCCCCTTACACCCTTATATTTGGACCTTGCTCAGTGGAAGATTTCGCATAAAAATGATTGTAGATTGCTAACATTTTGGTATAGTTTGGGGACCACTGCCGAACTTGAATCTTACCACGAAGGTGCAAGAGACCTCATGGCCCACCGGGGCATAGTGAAGATTCCATGGTTTCACGCCACACAATCACTCTTGCCAAAGCTGAGCCTGGTTCTCTCCTGAGTTGTTGTGTACGCTGTCCCAAGCCAAGATTAAAAACATGTACTGGGAGGCTGAAGCTGTGGATCCAGCGACAAAGAGTAAAGGTAGCCTCACAATGTCCTATATCTATTTTAAACCTTGCATTCGCTATGAGACAACTACTGATTAAATTGTACCTTCTCTGGTGTGCAAACTATATCTGCATTTCAGATACGGCATCCTCCCGGTTAAAACGTGTATTTCAAAATGGCTTGTGGGGGGGGGGGGGGTGAAAGACGATCAGTGCCCGGCATGCAGAGGGGCAAAGAAACGTTGGAATATATATTATTTTTCTGCCCTCAGCGTAGTAGGCTCTGGGCTAAGTGGATTGTTCCCATCTGTAAGAATTTAGGTACTAGGAGGCACCAGGTTGCCTTTAGAATTTTGAGAGCAAGCACAAACAGGCTCCATGCTTTTGGCGCTGCAAACTTTCTTATGGCTTTCTGGATAGGACATACTAAGTGCCATGAAAATGTTGTGGACATGGGGTCGATGTGACCCTCATCCTAGCATGGAACGTAGGGTAGGGGACTGTAGATATGTATCTGTAATTCTGACCCTAAATTGGATTTTCTGCTTTTTTATGTTATGTGAAGTCTGCTTTGTATGACAGTATTTTGTAGATCTCCGCTTTTAGCCTGTAAATGTGCCTTTTATATATCTATCGATTTGTTTTAATATTAGTAATTTCCTTCCTGGTAACAACTCATCTGTTTTTATGTTTTTTGTAACATGTTTTATACCTTCTGTGCTTTGATGATCTGTGCGATGGAAATAAAGTATTTGATGATGATGATAAGGGATCTTTCAGAACCACTTTGGTCTTGCTTTCTATTCGAGACATTTTTTAACTTTCCATGGTGGAGAGAAGAATTATTTCGCCTTAGAATACACTGGTTGATTCTCATTGTGTCAGCATCTTAAGAAGTTAATCATCATCCTAGTTCTGAAGTAACATGGAGACTCCATGATGGTTGGTGGTGGGTCTGTAGCACACTATTTTGTGGATTTTACTGACCTCTCATTTGGTGGAGATTACATAATTGTGTTGGAATCTTAACCCTCTTCAAACCTCTTCATCCTGCTTCCTGGCTGTTGTCCTTACCAACTTCTGGCATGATTGCTGGAATCCAGGATGAGTTGCAGCCATTTCTTGTGCGGAACATAATGCAGTTTCACTCAAGGCTGTGAAACTTTCTTAATTTTTGTTTAATTGCAGGGTGAAGGGATGGTATAAAGTTGGAGCTTGGCTCTGTTACCCATATGGGAGTCTATATTAATTGTGCATTCATTACCTGCCTTCATTTCAAGGAGTTCAGCTCAAGGCCTGATATCACCGACAGTTTCAACGTCTAATGCCCAAGTCAGTGTAATCTTGGGTTTTACTTTAGCCCGAAACCATTGTTTGGGTCAATGTTCAGGGTTATTTTTGGGATTGATGGCATCATAGTGAATGAGTGCCTTGAGACTGACGGTAATTCTGTATCATCCATCGAGACTTTTACCGTTTTCTGATGTTTTCCTGTCCCTAGTCATGTATTGTGGAGTCTAATGCCTTCCTTAGGAGTTTCAATCGGTGTGTCTTGTTGTAAGCCTCCATATGATTCTTATTTGAGTTGCAGTTGTAGTGAATGATGTTGTTCATCTTCTTCCACATTAATAAAGGTCAAAGGACCTGGAAGCCCTCCCTCCTCCTCTCTGGCTCCACCCCACATCTCTTACTCGCTGGGTAAACTCTACACCATATTCATTCTCAAAAGCTCCTTAGGGTTGCCATGTCCACCAAACAGAGCTTACAGACCTTATGCTGGTGTTTCTGAGGAAGGAGTTTATTTCAGCATATAAACAAAGTATTTCTTCATAATTATGGTGTCTATATGTGGCCAAACTAATTTACATATATCACAAGCCTGTGGGCGAAGCCGTGGATATCCTCCATGGCAACGATGGTTGCAGGTTCCCAGTGATAAAATCCTACTCTGTTCTTCTGTGTCATTCTCAATTTAAATCTTTGGTGCCTCTCTGCCTTTCTTTGGAGCAACAACAGCAGAAAAAGAGTAATCTTTGTCCAGATTTATTGTGATATAGCAATGCAGCATTCACAACGAGACAACATTGATAATGGAGGGTCACAGTGATCTCAGACACATCCATTCTGCAGATTGTGGTGTCTGTTCTGTGGGGCCTAGTGCGATTCAAGCAGGAAACAAAACTCGCCTGTATTTACTGACAGCTGGTAATGAATGGGTCAGATAAACATACACTGACTCTACTAAAGATAACTGCTATGATAAGTTTATCAACTGCCTTATTATATTTTAAGTAGGGGTTGTTTAATTTTTTTACATCTTTCTCTGTGTAGTTTATATATGGTGTAACATTACCTCATAATATTGAATGCATTGCTGTAGTGGGTGCACACAAGGGCCCTCTCTGGGTTTACAAGTATTGATTGCATTGTATACAGTAGAGTGATGGGCACAAAGGCTAGAAAAAAACATCAAACGTCTAGAACAGTTGTAAACCTTAACTTTCTTAATGGTGTTGGACTACTAAAAGCCACATTCCTTCACAGCAGAATTTAAAATTGTAATTCGGTCTCCCAGCAAGTGGTTTACGCCCAGCGATTGCATGCCATCTCAAAAAACTCCACCCATTATATTCCTAAAAGCCTGCATAAAAAAGTGTAACTTGATTTATACTTTAAAAATGTCCCTCCTTTATTTCTCTTGAATGACACTCTTTCCCTTCCACCTCCTGCATTTGTCTAGAGTATCAAGGCATGCATGTCCGCCTTAAGCTCTCTTTCTTTGCAACTGTATCCCTGCAACCTAACAATATATCTATCCATTCCATCATGTTAGCCTCTGACATAGCCCCTACTAATTATCACATCCAACTCATTAATGTACCACAAAAAAGCTGGAGCAAATGTAGGGAATGGTTGTCTTCACAGTCCAAGACTGGTCGCCTAACCACTAGACTAGACTAACCGATAACTATGAGGTTGCGGAGCAGTGTGCTACTCAGCCTAAAGCGCTTCAATGCCTCATCGGGGTATTAAGAGCTATATAAATCCAATATCAATTCTAGTAAAGCCGAGAGACAACACCCAAAAACAATGTGCAATAATATGAGCCTAACACTAGATGGCAGGATTACGCAAGGCATGTGAACACTTTACAAACCTGAGGAGTTCAGTTTAAGCACTGTAGACCAAGCCACCTAGAACCTAGGTCAGGGACGAGCACATATCACCTTTCAAGTTGCAACGGGTTCCATGACCAACAGATAATGAACAAAAGCTTATGTGATTACAATGAGCACTGTTTGCTGAGACAGGCTCCAGCCATTAGGACTGTCTAAGCAGGTAGCAAGCCACTTGCATGAGTGTAGGTCCTCACATTCATAGGACTCTAGCCAGGCCTTGAAAATAGCCCTTGGCCACTCACAATGGCGAGCCTTTTTTCCAGGTGAAGGCTTTTTGGGAGTTAATGGTCTAGTGTGGTGAGCATGTGACTTAGTATTCAATACATTTCTACTGATTTTAACAAATTATTCTCAGCCACAGACTTGCCGAAAGCCATTTCGTGACTGGTAGGCAACGCAACAGAAGCAATAACAGTAAACAAGTTCCCCATAAATCCACACCCCCTACTCGTCCTCATCCCTCCACTCCCCAATATACCCCACAGGCCATCTTCTAATTCATCCAGCTATGCACTTTTTCCCATTTTATCCTTAGTTTCCCTCCTCCCTAGCATCCTTTTTAACCCGCTCTTAGTTACATAGTCGCTTAGGCCATCTTAGTTCCCTAAACTCTTTAGTAAGACAGGTCACCAGTGGGCCCCAAATCTTCATAAATGTTTTTCCCTTACCTGGGGTGATACATGTCTGTATTTCCATGCCTAGTAATGGCCATTTCCTCACACAATAAATCTCTATGGCCTAATTAAGCCAATATTTCCTCTTTTTCTACTAAGATCAAATTTGATATGAGTGTACCTCTAGTGCATAGCGCATAAATCCCCTCAGATGATTTATCCAATAGTATTATCTCAGGGCATTGGTCTATCCAACTCCCTGTAACCTCATCAATAGTTCCCATGACCTTCCCCCAGAATTCCTCTAGTTTGGGGCAGTCCCATAATATGTGGGTGATACTGGCACTATGCAGAAACTCTTGCAACATCTGTTCTGGATGGGCTTACTGAGTGCCATCTTGTAGGTATTAAATGCCGTCGATTCCGAATTTTAAATAAGGCCACTCTTTATTTTTCATCCCCGGCATTGTTCGGGTTTCAAATAAAACGTAACTCCACAGGTCCTTTTATAACTGGACACAAATTGCCCATTCCCAGGCTGTCTGGAAGATGGTTCAACACACCCTTTGAGACTTATGTAGAACATCATACAGATTGGTGACAGTGCGTGTCACGTCCACTTTCTATCTTCAGCAGTTCTCCATTGAATTGAGGTCTCTAGATTGCCTTTGGTTGAAGCAATTAGCGTCTAACTTGGCTAGATATCAAATGTTCCTGTTCCGCCACTCCACATTCCTATTTGAGCTCTTCAAACCTCTTCACTCGGTCCTTGTGAAACATGTTCCCTAGTCAGAAACAGCCTAGGTCTTTCTATTTTCTAAAGTCATCTCTTTGCATTTTTGGTGTGAAATCTACATTGCCCCAAAGTCGAGTAAAGGGTGATTGTTATGTGTCATTTTAGCTCCCCTCTTCAATACAGCCCACGTTCTCACTGCTGTAGCCACTGCAGGGGATTTGTATAGATATCTATGTTGTTGTTGATTTGTATCCAGGGTACCATCCATAGTGGCCTGCTTCCCACAGCATGGTCTATGATATGAAAAAAATCACTTGAAGAAATGGACTATAGAGTGAACATAAGCACATCAATTTTGTCTTTGGGCCGACATTTTGTTTAAATCAAAGCAACTTGAAATTTTCCACTTCACAAATGCTTTTGCCCTTAAGCTTGTTTCTTGGAGCAAAATACCTTTGTTACTTTTGCAACTCGCTGGAACAAGCAGTTGCAATGCAATAGGTCTCGCAATTGCGAGATTTTGAGCTATTGGCATTGTAAATGACAATGCCTTTTATTTATGTGTTTAAAAAACAGCACATAAATGAAAGGCATTGTCATTTACAATACCAATAGGTCAAAGTTTAAAAAATGCAAGACCTATTGCATTGCAAATGCAGTCCGCCCACGACCTGCCAGTAAATCAGCGAGTTATTTTATTTTTCTATAGCTGGCCGTCAAAGAAATTGGCAGGGAAAATATGTGTTGGTCAAAAACAGACAGCACATGCAATCTCCGATCATAGATTTGAATCATCAAAAAATAGCATGGAACATTTATGTGCCTGCTGATTAGCGTTGCGTGCATACATTATATGACAGGATTATAATACATGTAATCTATCTCAATAGGTTAATGCCCTTGTTGTCGAGATCCCTGTGTATGCTAGGTCATAAGTTCCAATCCTCGTAAAAAGGCTCAAGGGGTTATGCACTCACTGCAAAGAGTTGCATGTTACAGCCATGGCCTAAATATGAATCTTTGCATGTTTCAACTCAATATTTCATTCTTCTATAATTGATCACATACGTGACATTGAATAAACACATTCAGTTCCACAAACACTTGTTAGTTTCGTTTGTGATGCAAATGATTATTATTAGGGCAATCAAGCCCATAAATGAACATATCAGACGTACAAAAGGAGCTGCGGAAAGTAAGCTCCTGTCTCTCAGCCTAGCTCTTCGGCAGCTTTTGAAGCAAAAAAAACCAAAAAAAAAACGAGACTGTATCTTTGTTCCAGTAATGAGCAGCCAAGACTGACTGCATGGTGTGATTACACAGCTGGGCGTCTTTTGACATTCGACACCGCTTACCAGCTAAGACTCAACTGGAACCAAGCATTTGCAATATCGCGGCACTCGCGCTTTAGCTTTAAACATTTTAAGCTAAAGCGCGGGTGCCGTGATTGCTACAAAAGTAAAGATATAGAAGGAAAATGCTACTTACCCAGTTGGCATCTGTTCTTGGCATGTAGAGCTGTAGAGTCACATGCTGTGCATAGCCCGCCATCTAGTGTTGGGTCCGGATGTTTGCAATTTGTTTTTGTTCGAAGAAGTCTTTTCCAGTCACGAAGTAGGTGAGTCCTCCTTTGAGTCCTCCTTTCGGTGATAGTGCGCATGGGCATCGACTCCATTGTTAGATGTTTTTTTTCTGCCATTGGGTTCGGATGTGATTTGCTGCGCTCCGGTTCGGCACAGTTTCTCGGGTTCCCTTCCACGCGCAATCCACTACCCTCAACAGTATTGTTTCTCGATCGCGTTTCCCATTCTCCGCGTATCGTTTCCAATCACACATCTTCGATCGGAAAACTCGTGGAGGGCCATTGGGCCTACCCGCACCGGGCCCGCTAGCAGTCGATGGAACGGACTCCATTCAAGCTCTGTCCCGGGTGTCGCGCCAAGTTTCCGCGCACCGACCTGCACGAAGTGTGCAATCTCTGTTTGTCCCCGGAACACGACGAGAAAGACTGCGACGCGTGCCGATCGTTTTGATCTAAGAAGACGCTTCGTGACCGTCGGGCTCGACGTCACGAGATGCAACACCAAGGCGGCTCCGTACCGGACATCTTCGGCAAAGATTCAGACCGAGAAGAAATACACCCTCAAGGAGCCGAGGAAGAGGAACAGGTCTCCGTGTCCGAGGCCGACTCCAACATGGAAGAAGAGGAGCAAGTTACACCGGGTCAGCGTACTGTGAGTACAGAAACCCCCTTGCCCCAACAACCAAAGACAAAAAAGGCTCCGGTCCTTCCTCTGCCTGCCGGCGCCGGAACACAAAGAAAAGCTTTCCGGCTCGGGCTCGAGTCGGCCCCATGCCGGCGCCGAGCCGAAATCCTCGGCGTCGAAATCCAAGCACGTCCTGGTCCACGTTCCATCTTTGTCAAAGCCTAAATCTTGGGTACCGAAGAGTTCGGAGCTGAAACTTTCGACGCCAAAAACTGCAAGTAAAGATAAAAAAAGACACTGACAAAAGAGCCTCGGTCCTATGTTCCACCTTCGGATCCGAAACAAAAAGAACTGGTTATTAACCCAGATACTGGACATATTCATGCCAAATTGCCTGAAAAAAGGAAATTGGGTCAACAGGATGAGCACCACATGCCCCTGAAGAAAAGGAATGTGGGTACAAACCCTTCACAACCTTACATGCCACCTCCTTCACCTACTAATCCTCAATTACTCATTACACCCATTAATTCACCACCACCACTATCACCTGACCCACAGGATGAAGGGAATGGGGATAAAGATGAGGATAGGCCACAAGATGTTGACCCATGGGAGGATTAAGATACTGATCCACACACAGATACTGACCCTGACTTATACCCGTCCAGGCCATCACCACCTGACGACAATATAGGCAACATTGAGCATCTTAATAGGGCTGCTCATTACCATGGGGTGGAACTACATAAGGAGGCTTTAGAGGAGGACTTCTTGTTTGAGACTTTAAACTCCACTCAGAAAACTACACATACACTACCAATGCTTAAGGGGATGCTTAAGCATACAGATGAGGTTTTTAAAGATCCTGTAAGGGCAAGAATCATCACGCCCAGGGTTGAGAAGAAATATAAGCCAGCACCTACTGACCCTGCGTACATCAAAGGTCAGCTGCCCTTAGACTCTCTTGTGGTTTCTAATGCTCGCAAGAGAGCTAACTTCCAGACCACAGGTGAGGCCCCTCCTCCTGATAAGGAGTCCAAGTTAATTGATGCCTCTGGCAAAAGAGTAGCCTCACAAGCAGCTAATCACTGGCGCATTGCTAATGCTCAGGCTTTGCTAGCCAGATATGATAGGGCTCAATTCGATGAGCTAGAAAAACTTATGCAATTTCTGCCTGATGAGCACAAATCTAAGGCAGATGATCTTATCCAGGAGGGAAAACTTATCACCAATACCTCCATCAAGTGCGCATTAGATGCAGCAGACACAGCAGCGCGCGCAGTAAACACCAGCATACTGCTACGTAGACACGCATGGTTAAGAATTTCAGGTTTCAAACCTGAGGTACAAGCCTCCATTCTCAATCAGCCTTTTGATAAGGAACACCTCTTTGGTCCAGCAGTTGACACCTCGCTGGAAAAATGAAGGAGGACACTGAGGTCGCAAAGTCCATGGGGGCTTTACAGTTACCTGCGAGAAGGAGTTCTTTTTGGCGCTTCTTTTACAGGGGTGGCTCCAAAAATATTACCACAGAAAATCCCTCCCCCTCTTACAAGGGCAACAACCAATCGCCCTCATCAAGAGGCTATTTTAGAGGAGGTTTTAGAGGAAACAATGGTAAGGGAAGAGGCAGAGGCAATTCCACACGCACTTCCCCCGCAAATAACAAACAGTGATTCCTTCCGCTACCCCCGATCATTCCACTCCTGTAGGGGGATGTCTCTCTCAATTTCTCCCTGTCTGGAACACCATCATCTCACACAAATGGGTTTTACAAATTATCCAATATGGTTACTGCCTGGAACTTACAGACTCTCCCCCAAACATTCTTCCAAGATCACACGCAATGTCACAGGAACATCTTACCCTTCTAAAAAAAGAAGTACTCTCTCTGTTGGAGAAAGGAGCGATAGAACCAGTCCCATTAAAACATCAAGGGACCGGGGTATACTCCCTGTACTTCTTAATTCCCAAAAAGGACAGCTCTCTCAGGCATAAACTAGACCTCAGAGAACTAAATCTATACATTCAGTCGGACCACTTTCACATGGTCACTCTCCAGCAAGTGCTCCCGCTCCTTCAACAAGGCGCCTTTTTCCCACTCTGGACTTAAAGGACGCCTATTTCCATATCCCAATACATCCTGCTCACCGCAAATACCTCAGGTTTGTAGCAGCAGGCCAGCACTATCAGTTGAAGGTGCTCCCATTCGGAGTAACTACCGCACCCAGAGTTTTCACCAAGTGCTTGGCAGTAGCCGCAGCTCATCTTCGAAGACAACACATTCACGTCTTCCCATATGTGGACGACTGGCTCATAAAAGCCAGCTCGCAAGAAAGCTGTCTCCGTCACACTCACAAAACAGTGCAGTTGCTCCACGATCTTGGATTCACAGTAAACCTGTCCAAGTCCCATCTACAGCCATCCAACACACAGGCATATCTGGGAGCCACAATAGATACACAAAAAGCTTTGGCCTACCCCAATCCGACCAGAATCCACAACATGCAGACTCTACTCTGCCAGTTTCAGCCTCAACACTCATTCGACCAGTAGCAGCATCCCCCCCCCCCTTCCCTCTCCCCAGTGCCTTGAGACCCTCGCGGGTAAGTAGTGCGCTCTACAAATTCTGTGATTGATTGATTGCCAGCTTGGGTGTTTATTAAGTTACTAGGTATGATGGCGTCTTGCATACTAATAGTTCCTTACGCAAGACTTCACATGCGTCCCCTTCAGCAGTGCTTAGCATGTCAGTGGAACCAGGCTCAGGGTCGGTTATCAGATCTAGTGTTGGTGGACGGCCGCACCCATCGCTCTCTGCAGTGGTGAAATACACAAAACCTTTCAAAAGTGCGGCCCTTCATAGACCCCGTTCCACAGATAGTGCTAACAGCAGACGCATCGCTCACTGGTTGGGGAGCTCATCGCCAGACGCATACAATTCAGGGCATGTGGAGCCTGCAGCAAAAGCAGCTTCACATAAATCATCTAGAGCTGCTAGCGATTTTTCTAGCGCTCAAAGCGTTTCAAGTTCATCTAGTAGGCAAAGCTGTCCTGATCCGACAAGACAGCAATGTACTACATACAAATACAGGGGTGGGCACACACTCTCCAGCTGTCACAACTTGCACAGACCATCTGGAGATGGGCCATACGTCACAAAATATTTCTCCTTTCAGAACACCTTCCAGGAGTAAACAATCAGATTGCAGATCTGCTCAGTCGTCAAAGACAACAGATCCACGAATGGGAACTCCACCCTCAAGTTCTCCTCCCATTCTTCCAAATGTGGGGTTTTCCGGACATAGATCTGTTCGCCACAAACCTAAACGCAAAATGCCCAAGCTTCGCATCCAGACATCCACACCCATTGTCCAAGGGCAATGCACTATGGATTGATTGGTCAGGGATATTTGCCTACGCTTTTCCGCCTCTCCCACTCATTACACATTAGGGGTTCGGAGGCTCAGACAGGCGTCTCTGACATTAATCCTAGTTGCTCCCACATGGGCTCGACAACCCTGGTTCACAACCTTGTAGGAGCTCTCTGTAGATCCTCACCAAAAACTACACCTCACTCCCAATCTTCACACTCAGAGCCATGGAGAGATAAGACATCCAGATCCCAGCCATCTCAACCTTCCGATCTGGCACCTGAAATCTTAGAGTTTGGCTACCTTAATCTTCCGCCAGACTGCATGAATATTATCAAAGAGGCTAGTCCTCCTACCACAAGGGCATGCTATGCAGCCAAGTGGAAGCGATTTGTGATATACTGCAATAACAATCAAATAGATCCACTGGAAGCTTCAGTTCAAAACATCATTTGCTATTTACTACATCTGCAGCGTTCCAAATTAGAGTATTCTTCCATACGCTTACATCTTGCTGCAATAGTTGCATATCTACAGAACAGACAACATCTGTCTCTTTTTAGAGTGCCTGTCATTAAAGCATTTATGGAGGGACCTAAAAGAATCATTCCTCCAAGACTTCCACCTGCTCCAGTGTGGAATCTCAACATTGTCCTTCACCAGGCTAATGGGTCCACCCTTTGAGCCATTGCATAGATGTGAAATACAATTTCTCACTTGGAAGGTAGCTTTCCTCATAGCTAACACATCTCTGAGGAGAGTGGGTGAGCTTCAGGCACTAACCATAGAAGAACCATTCTTACAAATACACCAGAACAAAGTGGTTATTCGGACCAAACCTAAATTTCTACCAAAGGTCATTTCTGCCTTTCATATCAACCAAACTGTTGAGTTGCCTGTGTTCTTCCCTCAACCAGATTCTGTGGCAGAACGTGCTTTACACACTTTAGATGTGAAAAGAGCAATTCTTTCTTTACTTTTGAAGCAATCCCGCCTCAGGGTGGGGCATTCTGGGCACTTTAGGTTAGAGGGGAGGTGATGGTCAACCAGCACAATGGGCATAACAATAGAGCCCATTCCGCACAAGAGCAAGCCACGAGAGCCCCCTTCTTCACTGTCCCAGATCACACGCACGCACAGATACAGCGGGGTGCACCCAGAGATGCCAACCAAGCCTCTTGATGCGGCCCATCCTGCCGGGAAGTAGAGTGAAGAGCAAAGCCCCCACTCCACACATAGTGACTGCAATGTGGCGCGAGTCACAAAAACAACACTCTCCAACCACCGCCCGACAACTGTACTGGTGGCGAAGAGCACAGCAGTGCTCAAGGATACGGCGGTAGAGGGGGAAAGGCGGCAGCGGTAGTCGCACCTCCAGACCTCCCCTGATGGGTAGCTGGTGGAGGGGGGGCAAAGGCAGTAGTGGTAGTCAGCGCGAACACTGAAGTGAAAGCGGACCGCGGCGTAAATAAAATATTTAAATAAGCTCGGCCGCTATAGTCAAAGCGGACCGCGCTGTACAGCTTGCGACATGCTGCAATGTCGTGGGTGCATCATTAAAGAAAATAGTGCTCATCGTCTTACAAAGCAGACCTTGTAACGACACAAGTAAAAAGTCGTCTCGTTATGGGAGGTTACAAATGCAGACAAGGCGGTACCAAGGAGGGACTAATAGGCCTATTTACAAATGAAATGCACCGATTTTGCAAGGACAGTAACAGGAGCCAATTGAAAAGATGGGCCGGAAATGGGCGGAGCTTGTATTCTATACCTTAATACAGCATGCCTCGGAGCAGAGCATGCGCTGCCCAGGTTCGAACAAAAAATTATAGTTGTGCCTTAATTTACTTTTCTGTTTGTGACTTGTAACTTGATACCACAGAACTAGGAGAAGGTCTTATCACTGCTGCTAAACGTTTATCTTGTAAGGTGCAGCTTTCTGTACCAGCCACGAGCTGGCATGGGGAATTTCCACTGTTATAACAAAGGTGTATGTAGTCACGTAGGCCTGCTCTGAGTTTTCTATTAAAACGCAATGCTGTGTGTTGAATTTTGTCCAGTCCTACACAGGCCACCTGAGTGCCGTGTTGGACGTGGAACCCACCTAAGTGCAATAAATGGCTCTTGTTTAAGTTTGCCTCCAACTCTTTACACTTCAATTGAAGGTAGACAGACTGATATTATCCAGAGCGTAGGCGTACGCTTTCCACAGATACACCATTTCCCCTCTGTCTCTCCCCACATCCATTGTGCCAGGAATTAAGGAGGAATGCCTGGTACTACACAGTAACAGTTGACACCCACAGATACCCTCTCTTGACTGTAGAGTACATTCCCTCCCATTTATATATCATCCTCAATGAGCTTCTCAAGCCTAAAAAGATATATCTGCCGGAACTTATAGTGATAGGGTTTGGAAGATATACAAAATCTTGGGAGAACAGTCATTTTAATCCCCGCTATACGCTAGACCCAAAAGAAGTTGTTAGCCTACCATGCTCGGCTATTGAACCTTGATAAGCCTATACAAGGAGTTTTAGTTTGGATGCATAGTGTCACTAGCATGAGACATAAGGTGTACTCCCAAGGAGTGTATATGTGTAGAGGACCTGCGGAAATGTGTACTATGTCTTATCTCTTTGGATGTCTCTGTATCCACTCACATCATGAGTCCCTCGGATTTCTTCATATTAACCTTAAATCCCGCTACCCTGGTATTTCTTCAGTTCACGCATTAGATGTTCAGTAGAGTTACTAGGTGTGACAAGTTCCAAAGGTCATCGACTGCAAACAAGGTGATTTTAAATGGGTCTATCCCTTGTGTATTCTTTCTCTGTGATCCTCTGTACTAAGTGTTCTAGCTATAACTCAAACACGGGTGCGGATAGAGGGCATCCCTGCTTCGTGCCCCTGTCAATTTGGGCTGGTCCCGACAAAGACGTTGACCCTCACCTTAGCTTGAAGTGACTTGTATCCTGCCAAGATCCATCCCAGCAACTTCTCTCCAGAGTCCTTGTAACATAGTGTCGCTTTCCATGAAAGACCAATCCACCTGGTCAGATGCCTTTTCAGGATTACGTGAGAGCAATAGATCAAATTATTTACTTTCAGTAATTCTCTTTCTGGTTGATACTCGATCTAATCCCAGATTTCTTAAAATAGAATGCTCCCCAGGTGCTAGATTGGATAGGGAAACTTTTCTTTAGTAATATTCCTACACAATTATAGGTGGAGCCATTCGGCTCCCTACTGACCTGGATGTGTCAGAGCAGAGCCTTCCCTGCACAGTGACATCAGTTTCTTGTTTTTTTCTTTTCCACACCCTGAGAAGCACAGCGTAAACTATTGTTGGTACGAGTGTGCCGATTCAAAATTTGGGACCTTTTTAGATGTTCAAAAGAGGCCACTCCACAAAATGGGGAGGATTGAAGGCAATGAGGAATCTGCACTAAGATAGTATCCACCAAAAAAAGCATTACCAAAGGTAAGTAACTTGTTCTTCTGATTGAGATGTCTTACCGCAAATTCCTCAACTTAGAATAGATATCTACCCAAGTGCTTCATGGTATGAAACCTGTAGTCATAGAAGGGCACATCAAACCCTACCACACATGATTTGTTTGATTTTCAGGAGTTGTTGGAAAGCAGAGCTCCTGATACATGTTAAAAGACGCAGAAAAAAAGGAACATCCATCAGCACGCAGGGACAGCGCTTATATGCAGTTCCGCTCTGCCACTTCCGGAGCAGCACAACACCCTCTAGCAGCACAAGGGAGCATTGCTGGAGCAAAGCTTCCTCATTCCGTCTGGAGAGTATTCTAAGGTGAGGAATCTGTGGTTAAAGTATCCATAAGAAACAACTATTTCCAGGTTTTTTTTGCTACGTCTATGGGGTGTAATAGTTTGTTGGTACTGTCGCTGGTTTGTGTCCCATCTATAACTTTTGCTAGATCCAGGTACACTAGTTTAGGCATTGTGTGTTCCAGCTGAGATGCCAATATCCCAGTGAATATCTTCTGATCAGCATTCGAGAGAGATATCTGCCTGTATGAAGAGGGTGTCTCTAGATCTTTCCCAGTTTTTAAAAGGAGGGCTATAACTGCTTCCTCCAAATTTGTTTTTCTGATACATGTCTTGTAATTTAAATGAGGTAATTAGCTCTTATAGCAGATATAAGCGGATCAGGGCAAGTGTCTTATAAAAACCAACCAGCAAATCTTTTTCTTTAGGTATGGGGACATTTAGACTCTCTGTCTTCATCCGAGAGTTTAGTTAACCTTGGCCCCTGTATGTATTTCCGCTTAAGAACTTCATCTCCTATTTATTACATGTATAAATTCTGAGAGAATTATCAGAACACCTCCCGTTTCCCATCCTGAGATGCAAACCACGGCCACCTCCATCCTGGACCTTCACAATATGAATACATATTTGTTCGACTAAGGCAGTTGGCCAGAAAGGTTCCCACATTATTCCCCTTTCTCAACATTTGAACGCTAAATGGTTACGTATGTACTCATCCTTTTCTAATTGGAATACTTTGATTTGGTCCCTAGTAGCCACCATCTTTTTAAGGTTTTATGATGTTCGTCAAACGTGAGCAGTTCCTACCCTAAAATAATCAAATTGGCCTGTCTTTCCCTTCTTAAACGTGCTGCTTTTTTTATGAACTGGCCCTCAAAGGCTGCATTTAATGATCCCATCCGGTTGCCACCAAACCTCCCCAACCTCATTAAAGTGCAGGTATACTTTAAACACAACTTTAATATTATGCACTGTTAGTGGATCTTTAAATACATATTAATTTAATTTCCAGTCCATTATCCTGCCTTCTCATTATTCTCCCAATCCCCGTAGTACGACTGAGACAGGGTCATGGTCTGACAATGTTATTGGACCATGTTTGGCTTCTATTATATTCCCCAGCAAACGTTTATGTACAAATAAGTCAAGAATAGGTGAATATGTTCTGAGGGCATGTGAGCAGCATGAGTAATCTTCTACTAGAGGATGTCCAAGTCTCCAACTATCTATTAGACCAAAGTCTTAAAAAAGTTCTATGCCTCTCACTGAAATAGCCAAGGTTCTCCCAAATCTTTGAATGGTTTTATCCACTTCAGCCTGTAGGACCATATTAATGTCTCCTCCCAGTATAAGTGGGCCTATTGCTTTCACTGTCACTTTCTGGGGGTCGAAACAAGAAAATCTCCCTGTTCCTATGCTGGGCTCCTTTATAAGACTGTAGCACCTCGTATGGGAATCGCTTTGATACGAACAATCCAACCCTTCCCCCAACTTTTTCTATCCCAAGACTATGTACTTTGATAGGAAAAATTGTATTTGAGTCACTTCTCATCTGCCGCCACCAGATGCGCCTCTTGTATGAAGCCACATATATTTTCCTATGCTAAAGCTCCAGCAGGACCACCTGTTATTTTGCCAGATTATTCAACCTGCTAACATTATATGCTGAGGTCTTCTAATTCACCAACATACCTCATGTAGGGGTAATGCAATTCGGTGAGCTGCTCATGTCTTTGTTCCCTTCTCAAAAATGATCAGCCCCATACCCTCTGGTCACACTTTTTAAACTAACCAAATTTTCCCCATAACCTTTCCACACAAAAATCCCATTTCATGAGACAGAACCAATTAAATTAAGGTGACCTATATCTAAGCAGGTATGCTTATCAAGGTCTTTTTATCCGAAAGTCTGTTGGTGATACTGTTTTCTTCGTTCATCAACTGAGTAGTGTAAAACTTTAAAATGACTAATTTCCAATGTGCCCATTGTCTGTATCACCGCTGGTCCTACGTCCAAAGTAACAACAGCCTGGCCGCCAGCCACTGCCCCCATTTTCAAATAATCATATGATGGATATGCATCATTGGTAATTCTACATCATCTTCCTCTTTCATGCATCAAAGATGCCCAGCACGCAAGACATAGTTAACTCTGTGTCAAAAGCCACTTCTTCCTCCTCTTCCAGTGAAACATACACTGTGAACGAAGATGTGTTAGCCTGCCAATTCAGAACACAGAAAGTGCGTGTTTCTTGGAGGTGGAGTAATGCCCAGTAGGGCTGTATCCTTGAGTGGGATAGAGTGGCAGCAGCTCAGTCTACACCATGGCCACCCTCAGCTGACCTCTACTCCTGTAATCAGCCTGCTTTAGTTATAGGGTGACTACCTCCCTATAGGCCATTATGGCCACTGTGTGCAGTCCTTGACTTTTGTGTGAGAACCCAATGCATTCTGGGTGTTGAAATCTTGTTATACTTTCATTGCGCTGATCAGATGAACACACCTGAATACAATGATTTCTAGTGAAAAGTTCAGGACTCTAGACTGTATCCATAGTGACCTGGAGTGAGACGGTCCCCCTAATAAGAGCCTTCTCCTAGTGGCCTTGGTCAGCAATAGCCTTTGTCTGCACCACAGCCTCCCTTACCTGCCTCTGCTCCAACCACCTGTGTTTGTACACAACATGGACTGAAGGCCAGTAAACTAGATGACTTGAACTGGTAAAATCAGATGATGGAAATCCTTACCACGGTGTGTCTGGCTGCGCAGTGCGTGAGATAGGCAAGATTCATATCAGCAGTTCATTTATGCTCAAAACAATAATCTATGTAGTCTGTGCATTAAAAGATACATACTTCCAATTTCTAGAAGTTAAGATTATTTTGTGATAAATACATAAAAAAAATCCAACATCTGAATTGTTTAAACTGGACTTCAGTCTGTTTCTTAATTAGAAAGTTATTTATAATTTTAAGCACCAGCGATCCAAGATATTCTTTAAGGCATTCTAATATGACAGCAAACAATGGAAAATACACCTATTTTATTCATTTGCAAGTTCCAAACATCTTTTCTCCCGTTCTCCACAACTACTTAATACGCTTTACTCATACTTGAAAAACATTTAATAGTGTAACCCAGACATTTTTGGGTAGACTGTACTACCTACCCTTTATCATGTGTAGCACTGGGATAGCTGGCATGGCCCAGTCATGAAACAGGGACATACAGCTCTCTTCAAAATGGTACAGAATTATCTATACAAGGAGGAGATGATGCTTTCTAAAAGTGTGTGCCATAACTGGTTGCAAATAAGCTCGATAGTTCTTAAATTGTGATGTTGCACCATTGAGGTATTTCCTGTGAGCAGGCCATTCAGTCAAATGTATTGCAATATGACAGTTCCATTTAACTAAATATTAAAGCTTCATGCTCCTGGGGATAGGCTACTGATGGTCCTGATTTTCTATGGAATATGTTAACTAATCCACAGCTTCCTGTTCTTGGGTAAAGGGAATGGCCAGACCTACCAGCTATGGTTTATCTCTAAGCTGTTGCACCAGCATCAACAAACGTTGGTGAAAAAGTCCAAAGTCACCTCTCTAGCTTGGGAGGTAAAAAAAAGACAACAAAGACCAACCCAACAACAAAAAGAAATGGGTTTTAAAGGGTGGAATCTCCATTTCATTGCGTTGAACTAATTATTTTTAAGCTGAATATATCATTCAAGTTAGTACACCTACAGGCCTTCCAATATTTGTTTCTATATTTCTCAAAACCTGACCATGCTAGACGAATTGTTGCTTTTCTGGCCAGAGATTAAATGTCTTCTTCACTGCAAGCAGATGCCAACCATATGTAGCTCATTGCCTTTTTCATTTGCTGATCCCTCCCTGCAGGATTGGAGGGAGTTACGGGTTAAGAGAACAGCAAAATTTTTCCTTACTGCATTATGAAGGGAAAACACTACTTGTCCATAATAAAACGCTGGCTACGTACATGAGTGCATATTTTTGAGCTACTGGAGCAGGCAAGACAACTTAAAAATATGAATTCAGAAGAAAACTAACTCCTGACAGCTTGTATCAATACTTCAATTGTTGAAGATATTTTATAAAGCAATGGTTTACCCCTGTTTGCTTAATTAAACTTTTTAGTACTCCACAGGTACAAGTCAGATACTTTTTCAGTGGTTCATTTTTTGGTTGCCATTAAAACAAAGTTAGGGCAGCAGTAAATGGGTGTCGTGAGGTAAAGCTAGAGATTAAGTATGGGAAGAAAAAATATGGTACACATGGACACGCAGCACCCTTACTTCACACTGTACTTTACTACTAGAGTAATTCAAGAACTAGAACAGCGGAACTTTAAGACACTGATGTATTCACATGCAACTGGAATATTTATTCTGATGATGTAACACTAATGTGTGCAAGCATCGCAGGCAATTCTCTACATCCCTACCTGCTGCAAGTCTGACAATCTCGGCTGGTGAATTCCAGAAGGAAGCATGAAAAAGAGAAAGAGGAGAAAACAAGAGGGTCTCACAAAGATCAAAGGATGCCAGCATTTAGCCAGAGCTCTTCTTCACTCACAAGCCAGCTTAGGAGTTAACATATATGTTCAATTTCTTACATATTTGACTACACTTAAGAATATTTAGCTGTACCCAAAAATGCAGATTTGAAATATCTGAATATGCTTGCTCAAACGCAGGGAAATTAGGGACCAAAGGACACAGCTCCGATGACACCTGAAAGGCAAGAGCCAACCTGTCCTCTGTTAAATAACATTCAGAATGAGAGGTGAGAGCAGGATCCTAGCTACCCAGTAACAGAACATCAGCAGGAGGGCAGGAGTCAATACATCAACTGACAGACTGAGACCACAGAGCAGGATCTAGCTTGCCCACTTAAAAGACAACATCCAGAAGGATGGAACCAGCCCATGCACTGGTAGTCCATTTACTGAATTAGGTGGGAGCAGGACTCACAGAATGAGATACAAGGGCAGGACATGTCACCTTCGTGGTTGCTCTGAGGGGTAAGGAGGCACTCGTTCACTTACAAAACGTGGTGGAGTGTATGGTGGTGGCTAGAAACAGTTTTTTTGAATTGCAGTGGGCTGAACTGGAGTATTTGTGTCTACGCATAGTGCCATCTCATAAAGCTGGGCTCAAAACGAGGACCCCCTTTTCTGGGTATCAGTGTGCTCTAAATACCAAGAATAGAATAGATCTAGAAAAGACATCTCATTTCTAGGGTGCTAGCAGAATCCAACCAGCTGCTGAAATGCAGTAAGAACGTGTGTGACCAGTAATTGATACTCCATGAATTAAGTCTTCCATAGATTCATATGCTGCAAAAAATTATCCCAATGTATGAGGTGAGGCCCAGGGTTGTATTGAGAAATAATTCAAGACCGCATGTCAACCTATCCGAAATAGCAATGCACTTATTAACTTAAGTCTGCTCTACAAACAGTAAGAAACTGAATTGTAGTAGTTTTATGAAATTATTTTGAATTAGATTGTTTTCCTGACTAAAACACCCAAGCACTCTGGAACTCCACCCTTTTCTTTCTTTGTCGTGCTTCAATTGATTAAGCTAATGGCTGTCTTTCTGTGATGTTGTGAGCTTTTCTGTACAACACAAATTATTTGATATGGACTGGTTGTGAGACAATTCATACAGAATTTCAAACTGGGTAACTCCTAGACCGCAATACTTTCTAGTTTTCTTTAGTAACATTATTTGCAATAGCACGTGAATATTTGGAAGGTAACAACGTTGTAGAACCTTATATCAAATTATACAAGACAGGCAAGAGTTTTTATTTTAATTTTAAATATTTCTTTATTGGCATTTTGAATAATATAGAAAACATTTTCAGTTACGCTCATACAGAATAACTTATTACATCATGTCAGTACCATTCCCTGTTCAAATTTTGATGCATTGGAACAGCGTAGCTTTATATCTCTCTTGCCAAACCATAGTTTATAACTAAGGATACCAACTAAACCCCTTAACCTTTTGAACTCCCCCTCCCCCCCCTCCCAGGACTGTGTCACAATCCCAGCGTCACCCTCTTTTCTGGTATCTCCAGCTGACTGATCCTTAACTATATCTACTGTGCCCTCCTGGTGTCTAGTTTTATCTTATTATGTGTGTGTCAGTACTAATGGGAAGCATCCATGATCGGTGTTGACGTCTGAGTCGGCAAATCCTTAATGTCAGACAACATAGTCGCCCACACTCGCAGATCATCCTCCAATTTTTCGTCCTGCCTGACCCGTTTCATACGTATTGCTTTTGCAGCTGCCCATTCGCCTATATCTCTTAGCCACAGCTTTATCAGCGGTGAATTGGGTCTCATCCAAGATACGGCAATACGTCTTTTGGCTAACACAAGCCCCATCATTACAAATTTCCTACTTCATTTTTTGTTTTTGGGGGTGGGTAATAGACCTACAGGACCTCTCGTATATCTTTGGGCACAACCCATCCTGTGGCCTCCTTTAGTTTGTCTAAAATTTCCGTCCAGAATGGAATTATGGTTGGACATGTCCATATCATATGCAGGAAATTCGCTGCTGCAGCTCTACATCTGGGACATCTATCCGAGCGAGTCGGGAAAATCTTACTTAGCGTTTTAGGGGAGAGGTAGGTTTGGTGTACAAAATTATACTGTATCAGTTTAAACCGCACATTCAAATTTACCACTTTAACACCCTTTGGTCCATTCCTTTTCAGTCAAGGGCTCCCCCACGGCCTCTTCCCAACGGGTTTGGACTGGTAAGGGTGCAGCTGTTAAATCTTCATGCAGTGCTCTATATAAATATGGAATGAAGCGCCCACCCTGCACCATGTATAGCATAGTTGGTAATACCTTTGTTACCGCCGCCTCCTCCGGCATAGACGCCCATAATTCTCTGGAGACCGGATATATCCTTCCGTATTGTAAAAATTGCCCATTTCCTAATTCGAACATGGACTCCACGTTTTCTCTGGTGATAAAATGTTTATTGTGGAAAAGATCCCCCATCGTCAGGCAGCCACCCTCCTTCCGTTTACGGACAGACATAGAGGCCCCTATTTTTGCAAAGGGTTGTACCACCCATAATGGTATATCTGGGGCATATGGGGCATGCCCCACCACCTTTTTTACTGAGCGTTCCCATATACGTGCCACGTGTTTGATTATGTATGGGCAAGTGTGAGGAACACCTGCACCCAGCATCAATAGAGTCGCTAGTGAGTCTCCCCCATATGTGCCCGCGAGCAACCTTTTCTCCCAGTTCTCATTTTTGTCCAGCCAGTGAATGGTGTGTTGGAGTTGGGACGCCATGTAATACATTTCCAGATGTGGAACCTCTAACCCCCCATTCTGCCATGTTCTCTGCAGCGCCGCGAGACCCACCCTTTTACGGTTCGATCGCCGTAATAATTCTATTATTAGTTTATTCAGTCTCAAGTAGTTTCAGATCATTCAGCCCCGAAACCCCTTTATTGCACTGCTTGTACGTTTTAAATACTTTTTTAATTATCGCTTTTGCTATTTGACAAATTTTTCTATGTCTTTTCCCTATTTTCAAAATCAAAAATGTATATTTTATGCACGTTTTATCTATGGTGGTTTTTCCACCCTTTTATGATTTTTTTATGAAATCAAATAAAAGTACATTTGACTTGACTAGTTTATTCAGTCTTTTGAAGATATGAGCCGGGACCTCATATAGCGAGTGTTGCAGTATATACAAACACCGGGGAAGTATAATCATTTTTGTAATAGCAATTCTGACCATAAGGGACAGAGGCAGCCTTTGCCAAAAACCTATCGAGCCTCTTATACCTTCAACCACTTTCCCTATGTTAAGTTCCAAATGCCTCGCCGGTGAGTTGGTAACCTGATTCCCAAGTATTTAGGGTCAGCCTCCACCCACTGAAGCCCCACGTCCAGAAGTATCTCCCTTGGCCTCTGTGCCAGTCGGCCTATCGGGAGTAGTTTGGATTTATTGGGATTTGTTTTTAAGCCTGATACTTCCCCAAATTTATACAGTATATCCAATAATTTAGGGACCGCTTGAGCTGGTTGACGAATATATACTAATGTATCGTCTGCATACATGGAAACCACATGATTAGTGTCACCTAATTTGATCCCCCACGCCTCCAAGTGGTGGCGCAGAGACACCGCCAGTGGTTCCATGGCCACCGCGAATAATAGTGGCGATAAGGGACACCCCTGTCTGGTGCCCCTTTGGAGTTTAAAGGCCCTGGAGATTAGTCCCCCCAGACGTATCCTAGCCTGAGGGGCCGTGTATATCAGTTTAAGCCAATTAAAAAATCCGGTCCCCATCACACTCAAGAGTCGCCCATATATACTTCCAGTTTACCGAGTCGAAAGCTTGTTCTATATCAAGCAATGCCATGGCGTAATCCTCTTTCTCAATGCGCGGGGAGTGCCATACATGGGCCAACCGCCGGAGATTGTGCGCTGTGCTGCGTTTAGGGATAAACCCCGATTGATATGGGTGTATGACATATGAGGGAGAAGGTGTTTAGCCAGCACCCCCCAATTTTCATGTCGAGATTTTAAAGCAAAATCGTTCTGTAGGAACACGCTGCTTGTGGGTTCCTGTCTGGTTTAGGAATCATAATCACTAAAGCTTCCCTCATAGTGTCTGGCAGGGTCTGCAGCTGCCGAGCCTCATTATACACTTCTAAAAGGCGGTCAGCTGACAGTGACGCAAATGTCCTATAAAATTCTGCCGGCAAGCCATCGGTGCCAGGACTCTTGGCGGGTTTTAATCTCTGGATAGCGTCTAGTATTTCTTATCTGGTAATCGGGTTATCAAGCCCTTCACCCATCTCTCCCTCCAGACATGGCAGGCCCAGGTTGGACAGAAACTCTCGCATCACCTCCAAAGGGGGAGATGTTTTTGTGGTGTATACCGCTTCCATGTGTTCTGTCAAAACATCTAGGATCGACGCCTGATTATACACCGTAATCCCATGTACATCGTTCATCTGCACTATAGGAGATATAGGTTTCTCATTTCTTTTCAACTTAGCAAGCAGAGCCCCCGATTTATCCCCCTCCATATGCAGACGTTGTCTATACGCTACCCGGTTTAATTTTCCTAGGCGATGTAGGGACTCCAGTAGGTCCTTACGGGCATTATTCCATTCTAAAATGCGTTGGGGGGTGTATGAAGGAGTGGTTCTAGTCCCTTTAATTTCTTTTCCTGTGCTGTAACTTCTCTTTCAAGCTGCTGCCTTACCCCGTATGAGGTTTTTATACAGACCCCCCCTGACCACTACCTTCATTGCCTCCCATTCTGTCGCCCTTCTATATGTCGTCCCCCAGTTACCCTTAAAATATTTGGTGAGTTCCTCCTCAATCGTCTTTATGAATGGTGGATCGGATAATGCCTCAACCTGTAATCGCCATGTAGGTATCGCCGGTCTGGGACGTCTAAGACCCAGAGTAAGTAGCCCTGGGGAATGATCTGATATATATCTAGGTAGGTATGATATATCCTGAACTTCGGAGGTCAAATCATCACTCAAGAAATACTGATCTAGCCGGCTAAATGTATTAGTTGCAGGCGTGTGACAGGAGAAGGCTCTTTTACTTGGATTCCTTATTCTCCATATATCTTCCAGTCCCATTCCCGCCAGAGTATCTCTTAATGTCCCTGTTAGTCTTGGTTTAGTGTTCTGTCTGGGGGGTTCCCTATCTAATGTTCCATCCAAGACGCAGTTAACGTCCCCCCTCATTATTACCCCTGCCCCTAAATAAGGAGTTGCCGCAGCGACCACAGCAGGGAAGAAGTCTGGGCAGTCAGAGTTTGGAGCATATACATTGATAAGGCATATCTCACACCCATGCAGCCTGCAATGTAAAATCACATATCGCTCCTCCAGGTCCACCACATGATGGAGGTGCTGTAATGGAACTCCCGGGGCGATCCAGATATGGGCCCCTCGAGCAAACCCAGAGTAGGAAGTAGCGTAGATCTGTCCCCTCCATCTGCGCCTTATGCATGGTAACATATCTCCCCATGTAGACATGCTACCGATATCCTATACCTCCTTAAATGGGAAAACACCTGTCTCCGTTTAATGAACATTGCTAATCCCCGTACATTCCAGGTGAGTAATTCGATCACGGGGAAGCCATACTTGCCATTCTAGAAACCATTTCCCCTGTGTCCATCGTTCCCACTTCATTTCCAACATATACTGTGACGCCGGTGTGACCTTCCAGTCTGGAATCCCTACCCTCCCTCCTAACCCAGTGAAGTCCCAATCATTCCTACCCAACCCCCCCATCCCACCCCCTGGGCAGTGATGCGAGTCCCATTCCCCCATAATAGAGTTCTAGGAACTGCCTCCCTCGCCCCAAACCCTCCCTCCCGTTTTCCATTAAAACAGTAACCATCCAAACTATAAATAACCATAACGTTATAATCATTACCATTCTGCATTTTGGATTGTAATATTGATGACTCTAGTATTGGTTGCATTGCCAGTGGTCAGGCCATCGTCGGGGTGAGAGGTAGAGACCTCTAGCTCCCGGTGCATGCCGCAACCTCTGTAGGGAGACGGGTTCATCCCGCCGGCCACATGGGATAAGTACAATGGTCAGTTCCCCACAATATTACCATCACATGATCAATCCCACACATAACTTAACTGGGTGTTTTAGGAGTTATTCTTGTTTCAACCCACTGATCATGATATGTTCTTTAAGAGGCAGTGGAGGTCAGCGGCAAGTCTTGCGTGGCAGTATCAGATTCCGAGGAAGGATCAGCTAATTGCAGCGTTTCGTCTGGGCACACCCGGACTCGACGTGCACTATCCACCTCTGTTCGATGTGTCTTTGTAGGGGGTCTCCGCCACGCTGTGCACTGTGTCTCCCCAAAGAATCCAACCATTCAGATGCCTCCATCGCAGAAAAGAAAAACAGTGCTCTTCCATTATGTTCAATCTGTAATTTAGCTGGGAATAACAGACTATACTTCATCCCCTCGTCTCGTAGTCTTCTTTTGACGGCCTTGAATGTTCTCCTTTGATCCTGCACACATTGCGTGTAGTCTGGGAAAATTGCAATGCGATGCCCCTCATAAGAAGGAGCTTCCCTGTGGCAAGTGGCCTGCAGTATCACATCCCAATCACAATAATTAAAGTAGCGTGCTATAATAGCCCGCGGCGGTGCTCCGGGTCGGGGGGAGGAACCAGCGCCCTATGTGCCCTTTCAATGGTAAAACATTTTGATAACCTCTTGGGAGCCAGGACCTTAGTAATACAGTCCTCTAGGAACAGCTCTGCGGAGGGGCCCTCCGCGCGCTCCGGGTAGCCCACAAATCTCAAGTTGTTTCTTCTGGACTGCCCCTCTTGGTCTTCGGCCCGGTCATCAAGTGTGGTCACTCTTTTCGTAAATTCCGTGACAGTTTCCTTCAGTAGTTTAACTTCTGCCTGTAGGGCCTCCACATTTTGTTCATTTGCAGTGACCCTGCTTGTGACTGAGTAGATCACACCTCAATAAATTAAGGTTGATGGCCACCGCGTCTATGTCATTCCTAGTAGACTGTATCGCCGCCATGATATCCGCTAGTGATGGGTCCGGGACCACTGAATGTACAGCCTCCTCTCCCTGCACCTCTGCGTCCACTACCTGTTGCGCCGATTCTGGTGGACATGGTTGTGCATAATTGGATATCTTGTTTGACTGTACGCGGGTGCCTTTATCTTTCACCATACTGATGTATTCGGTCCCACGTGGGCTCAGGTCTTCGGAGAGGGCGCGGGCTGGGGATCTCTTTCTCTTCTCCTATTTCAAAGGGCCCGCTGGGCGCGTCACCATATACTCCTGCCACAGGAGCATGTCGCGGTTTTTCCCCAAGCTCAGACTGTCGCTGCTGCTTCACCAGAAGTAACCTTCCCTTAATGGTCCCTCTGTTCTTTTGTCCCAGGAATCCCGGCTATGACAATCCCTGTCGCAGCCGATATAAGTATCAAGCAGTTTGTCTTCCAGACCTCCCACGCTGTAAACGTCCAATGTTTTTGGGGTAAGCCCCAGTACCTTGCACCAGCAGTTCAGGCAGTACTTCTAAATGTTGCCTCTTGTCACTTAGCTCTGTTAACAGCCCCCGGGGTAATTTCCAAGTAACCCAGAGACCCTTTACGTCTGCCACATGTTCCCTTTAATCCACCGCTGAGTCTTTTCACCTCTCAGAAGTGGGCTCGGCCGGGTCACAAATCCAATAACTGTGGGTCTCTTCAAATGGGGACTCACCCTCACTCCGCCCTTGCTCCACCGTTTAGTTCTCCGCGATTCCCAGAACCGGAGTTAAGGCGCCCCCCTACCTCAAGCAGGCACGTCGTGCAGCCGTTCGTTCTCGACCCACTTGGCGGATGCAGGGTGGTACTGATATTTATTGGTCCGTTATCACTGAGCCATGCTCACCACCATGTTCACCACCTGCGGGATAAGCTCCATGTATTTCGGGGGCCCCTCTACATTGGCCGCGTGTCCCCGGTAGTTCGCCGCAGTGCCCACTCACTCCACCGGGGTAGGCTCGGCTGGGTCACTAATCCAATTACCTCCCTCCGCTTGCCTTTTCAAAAGTTCGGGGAATTACCCCAACCCCGTCTTCCGCTGCGCCTCACCGCTCTCCGCTTTTCTCAGGCCCGCGGCACGGCATCACTCTCCGCAGCAGCCAGCATCCCGTGAAGCTGTTCGTTTCTGCCCTCCGTCCGTCACACTTCGCCCAGACAGGGCGGCCTGAAGCGGCGACGTGACTCCAGGCATCGGATGGCTCAGCTGCCCGGTCGACCTCCGGTTTTCCTCAGCTAGGCAGCGGGGCCACCGGGTTTCGTCACTTTGTTTCCTCACTTTACTGAGATGGCGCCGGAGCCTCAGGTCCGTCCGTCGGGTCCAAATGTCGGCGCTCTGGCCCAAGAACAGCGTGCTTCCCGATTCAGGATTTTCCGGAGCACCGTCCACAGGTAGGACTCCGTTTTGTGGGGTTGGTGTAGGTTCTACACCCCAGGATTCTGGCAGATCTCCCTGTCGCCAGCGGGAGCGCCTAAGATTACAACTGTTTGGCCATCTTGTCCGCGACAGGCAAGAGTTTTTAGTCATTTCTTCTAATGGTCCTCTTCAACAACAGAAAATAATTTTCTGTAAAAATCTCTTTGGCATTGATGGACAAAAAGAGCTAAAATAGGCAACCATCTTGGCATCTCAGTCAAGCCTAATAATGATTGGAGTGTGGAACGATGCTGGTGAGAGGGAAGTGAGGCATTAATTCATAAGTCAGTGAGTGTGCCTGGACACTCCAAAAATAACTTTTCCAGGATATTCCCTGAATCTTCTGGGGAAGGCTGGATACACAGATGAAGTTCAAAAAGATGTGCTGTGACAGGGTTGAGGAGCCAGAGTGGTAAGGAGAGGGGATTAATGAGAAATAACAACATAACTACTAGTTGTGGAATGAGATTGGGAATATCATGTTATTTTGATTGTGTGGATAGTAAGAACAGGGGAGGAGTGGAGAGAGGTATAAGCACAAGACAGACTATAAGCAAAGCATGATTAGCTGCAACCACTTACCCTCTGGGTTTTCCACATTCTTTCCATCAGCATTCCGTTCTTCCCGGGGCTCATGTTTCTGCTCCGGATCTGGATCAACGTTCTCCGCAGGAAGTGGATCTTTCTTTTCATCTGTAGAAAAGGCAAATCCCTTCACATCAGCTACTTGGCCAAAGTGTAGCAGAGGAAGTGAGACTTCAAAAAGAAAGAAAAAAGAGCTGTCCCAAATAGTTATCAAATGAGGTGGCAAGATTAGAACAGATTAAGATAACTAGAGGGGAGGTGTTGTGCATGTTATTTGCTTGAACCCCTTGAAAAGCATCTATAATTGTATGTCTTTTGCAATGTACAGTAGCATTTAGTAACTTGATAGTATCGCATATGTGTTCTTGATGCCTAATAAAAATCTTTTGTTTAGTGCTTACAATATCTTGTGATATGCAATCAGCCCCCTGAGCGAACTTTGCAACACTCTGACCTAGATCCTATATTAACACTCACACTAGGGCACAAACTGCGGAGTTCAAGAACACGAAATGCCAATTCTCCACACCACAACATACCTGAGAGGTGCAATATACCTGAGAGGTGCAATATATATATATATATATATATGTATGTATGTATGTATGTATATATATTATCTACTGGCGGTCGCCAGTAGATAGTTATAGTTAGGACCTATTTTCCATAGGAAATTCACAACATTCTATTTGAAATAACTTTGGCGCCAATTGACGAATCTTCGCGAAATTTTCAAAACTCGTGGCCCGCTCCGGTCCGCTCCTATCCTGAAAGTCTCGGGGTGATTCGTCAAGTGGGGGCCGAGAAAAAAGGGGGTCCCAAAACGTGTTTTCCCCATGCAATTTTCCATAGGAACCTTTCATCGCAGCTACAGCCCGAACTGCTGAACGGAATTACACCAAATTTGGCAAAAAGGTAGCCCTTGGTTCAGAGTCGTGCCTTTTGCTTAAATGGTGTAAATCCGTTCAGTAGTTCCTGAGAAATTTGAAAAAGAAAACATATATCTGGGCGGAGCCTAACCACACATGTCATCGTGAGATCTGATTGGCTGTCAGCACTTCATCCTGGAATTGCTGGCAGCCATCTTGGGACCAATATAAATGATAGTACCCCATTGAATTGCATTGTAGTGAATCGAAGATTTTGAGGGTTACCAAAAGGAGAACTATAAAGGGTGATAACAGACTTTAGTTACATTAGAATTCATTTGTTGATGGTACCATACTAATTTTAGGAATTGTGGTGTGGTCTAAGGTGATTTTACCCTGTGAAAAATCCTTCTGCTGGGATATCATGAATCATGTTTGAGAGAAAACTATTTTCTCATACTTTTCCCATTGAGGTTTGGAAGGTGATCTAGAAGCTAAAATGAGAGCATATTTTCTGTAAATTCACATTATCTTTCTCAGTCATGTGAGAATGAAGTCTGACATTCTCAGTAAAACATGTACATCCAACAAGGGCAGAGACTGTCAGTTGATTCCATTGTGTTCTACTGCAGCTTCCTAGAGTGTTCTAAAGAACAACTAGAGTGCTAACAGCCTTACTTATGACAAAAGTATGGCACACCTGAAGCCATCTTGATTGGAATAAACTGGTAACACTTAAAACATTTAATTTAAAAAAGAACAAAATGAGGGGGTTCATTTTGCCATAGAAATTATGGTTAGTGCTGTAGAAAGAAAAATTAGGACATGTTTTAAGTGAGATCTCAAATATCTTCCTGTTATATTTCAACAGGAGCAGCCTGTCAGTTGATGCCTTTGTGTTCTACTGCAGCTTCCCAGAGTGTTCTAAAGAACAACTAGAGAGCTAACAGTCTTACTTATGACAAAAGTATGGCACACCTGAAGCCATCTTGATTGGAATAAACTGGTAACACTTAAAACATTTAATTTAAAAAGGAACAAAATGAGGGGGTTCATTTTGCCATAGAAATGATGGTTAGTGCTGCAGAAAGAAAATGTAGGGCATGTTTTAAGTGAGATCTCAAATCCTCTTCTATTTCATTAGAAAATTCTGACATGCAGACTGAAACAATCACTTTCAATACCAGCAGTAGACTTCCAGTTAACTCCCTGGTGAGCAGTAGCTTTACTACAGTGATCTAATGAACAACTAGAGTGCTAACATTCTGAATTTATGGCAAATGTGTGACACATCTGAATGCCTTCTTGATGGAATCAAAGTAAAAACTGAAAGCATTTCCTACTGAGGAGACTGCAGTAAATGACGAAATTAGGAAACTTCATAACAAATAAGTCTCCCAAGATGGCCACCAGAGAAAAAAGAGCCCAAATGTAGCACAAATATCACCCAGATGTAGCCCACATATAGCCCAATGACAGAAGTGTGCAAAACACTTTTTATTTTTAGTTTTTCTGCAGTTTTATATAGTGCAAACTGGTCAGGTATTGGAGCGTTACATCTTACTTGGACCCCTTATTACGTATTTTGCACGAAGTACATGAGATTGATCTTGCGAAACATTGAACTTTACGATTCTGTCAACCTGAAGTTGCTCTGAACCGGGCTTTGTAACACCCATTTTTACCTACTGGTTTTAATTAATTCTCACTGTATTGTATTAGGAAAGAGGATTTACTGTTTTTATGTACACTTTTATGATCTAGGTTTCTAAATCAGATCAAATAAAGTTTAATGAATTCTATGGCAGGACGGAGGCGAGGATTATGCATATCTTTCCTCACTTTATTTGCATAGCAGTTCAAAGAAAACGTAACACAACAATTATTAAACAAAAGACTACACAATCCATGAACCATTAGGGGGGTAGTCTCCAAGGCAACTATAGTCCAATCTTATCACAGTCCATCGTATATAATATCGTGACGTCCCTTCCGCTTCCTCTTTCTTCACTGCTCGTCAGTTAAGTGCATTCCTTACATTCTTGGCTTAATCTGACGTTGTTGCTGTTTGTATAGCTGTTTCTTGTGCACGTTATTAGCATTATTGCCTTGGTATTGTTTCATATTCCCTGCGCAGCAGGCTCTTGCCCGAGCGCGTTCTCCCCCTCGCAGTTTCTCCCGCTGTGTGCTCTGCGCGCGGTGAGATCCTGTCAGGCGCGTCTGGTCCGAGCGAGGCAGCTCCGTCGAGCGCTCCCGCTTGTCTTTACGCGCGTTTGGGAATCCGGTCACTCCTTTAGTGTCCGCTTGATTCCCGACCATCCCTCGCCTAATTTTGACACCGCTACGCGGTGATTTCCCCACACGGCCACGTTAGTGACCAGCGCCACCTGGTGGTGGTAATTGGTATTGCGCCTCAGTCTATTCTTATAACAGCTTCGGGGAAAGCTTACGGAGACCTTCCTCAAGAGTGCGCGAACGCTAAAACATGCACCCTGCCGGGAGGAGGAGGGGCCCGGAGAAAATTGCGACACTGTCACCACTATTGTAGACCCCGATGGCGGGTTTCCCTTAGAGGGAGAGGGTGTATCGGAGGACGATTTCTCCTCCGATGAGGATAAGGACTCGGGGCATCTCTGGCGTCCAGAGTCCCACTCCTCTCAGTCCCCGGTTGGGGACGGGGTCCACTCTGACATGTTCGAGCCTACCCAAATTTACCATCCTAGGTCGGCAGAGTGGACACCTGACGCCAAAGTGGCAGAGTATGTGGTGGGGAAAATCCATCAACCCCTTGAAAGGGAGGTCAGGAATAGGATGAGGGGAGAATGCCCCAGGCCCTCACTGAAGGGGAAGGTGGCACACACGCCTGAAATTGATGAGAAACTATGTACCTTTTTCTCCAAGTATATGAGGGATCCCAAGAAAGGAATTGATAGGTCTTGGACGTGGTAGGGCCCTTGACCCAAATTATTCTATTGACCGAGCGTTCCAAAGAGTCAGGATCCCCTTTGTCCACGGATATTGTGGCTGGTTGGGCGCACTACCCTAAACCACTACCCCCTCCACTACCCAAACACCACTGCACTACCCTAAACCCTAAAACACTACCCCCAGCACGACACCCTACACTACCCAAACATAACTGCACTACCCTAAACCCTAAAACACTACCACCAGCACGACTCCCTACACTACCCAAACACCACTGCACTACCCTAAACCACTACCCCCAGCACGACTCCCTACACTACCCAAACACTACTGCACTACACTAAACCCTAAATATACCCCCAGCATGACCTCCCACACTACACAAACACCACTGCACTACCCTAAACCCTAAAACACTACCCCCAGCACGACCCCCTACACTACCCAAACACCACTGCACTACCCTAAACCCTAAAACACTAACCCTAGCATGACCCCCTACACTACCCAAACACCACTGCACTACCCTATACCCTAAAACACGACCCCTACACTACACAAACACGACTGCACTACCCTAAACCCTAAAACACTACCCACAGCATGACCCCCTTCACTACACAAACACCACTGCACTGCCCTAAACCCTAAAACACTACCCCAGCACTACCCCTACACTACCCAAACACCACTGCACTAACATAAACCCTAAAACACTACCCCCAGCACGACTCCCTACACTACCCAAACACCACTGCACTACCCTAAACCCTAAATCTACCCCCAGCACAACCCCCTACACTACCCAAACACCACTGCACTACCCTAAACCATAAATCACTACCCCCAGCATGACCCCCTACACTACACAAACACCACTGCACTACCCTAAACCCTAAAACACTACCCCAGCACGACCCCTACACTACCCATACACCACTGCACTACCCTAAACCCTAAAACACTACCCCCAGCATGACCCCCTACACTACTGCACTACCCTAAACCCTAAAACACTACCCCCAGCACGACCCGCTACACTACCCAAACACCATTGCACTACCCTAAACCCTAAAACACTACCCCCAGCACGACCCCCTACACCACCCAAACACCACTGCACTACCCTAAACCCTAGAAAAGAAACCCCCACCCCATGCCCAATCCCACTTACCTCTCACTCCTCATGGTTCCTCTCTCCTCATGGTTCCTGCTTCACGTCATCTCTGAGGGGCGGTGCACGTCGTTGTGAGGAAACGGAACAGCCTCTGTTTCCTTACAACGACATGGATCGTCTACATGTTTTTAGAACGCATGGTCATTTACCATACATACCTTTACAACAAAATTCGTTCTAAAGGCATGCGTGGTAAATGACCATGCGTACTAAAAAAATGCGTAGTAATGACTTTGTGATGTACAACGCATGCGTGGTAATGCTTGCGTTGTAATGGTATCGCAAAGTAAAAAGTCGTTGTAACGGCTGTTTACCGATCGAAGCTGGCCCCTGTTCTTCAGTGAGACGTTTATTTAATTAATTAGGAGGAAGGAATGTGGTTTTTACCGAAAAGTGCATTCCCGGCTGTTGTATTGTGAAAGTGTCCGCGTGGCCTGGTTTCACTTCCGGTGAGAGAGTGGAAGAGTCTGTTTGGATCTAAAGGAGTTCTGTTGTTGGACGGGGCCGACGCGACATGTCATCAGAAAACATAGCTAATGGAAAGCGTCCTCCCTGAAGTGTGGAGCAGTGCCATGAGAGGTCAACGAGTGTGCGTCCACCGCAGTATGACCGTACCGCGTGACCCATGTGCCGCCTCCAGGGTACGGGAGGCAGAAGCGGCATCGCAGGTCCTCTTGAAGACCGTTGTAGCACTAATTCTACATTTTGGTACTAGGGCATTTTAACTTCGTTGTTCCTGCCAGATACAAAGAGAAGATCCTGTGTTATTCAGTGCCCTCGTTACCTTTTTTGTGGGTTGTGGTGCTTGTCACTTCGCTGCCCCACCGGTGCACACGACTGGGCACCCCACCTCGTGTGCCATCTGCAGGGCCTCTGCCCTCGGATCACTGGTTTCGGTTTCTGGAGTGGCAACAAATAGTTGCTCCCAAAGGACTAGCCTGAACACTTAGGTGAATATCCCCTGCACCAGCATTCCACGGAAATTCTTTCCTAGCTCTCCCACGTCAACGAGCACGGCTCCGCTCGCGACACCGTATGACGTCATCGGAGCCATAAGAGGACCTCGTCGGCGTGCTGACGTCAGTTCCAACCATTTTTTCCGTGCCACCGAGGCAAACAGGGGACTGAGACATTTTCACATGTATACATAGTATAAGAAATATATATATATATATATTCACTGAAAAAACCATAGGTTTCAGGCACGTTATAGTTAGAAATTAGCATTTAAAAAACCTTAGAAATTCACTGAAAAAACCATAGGTTTCAGGGGCGTTATAGTTAGTTGGACATTTCACTCGTACAAAACCATAGAAATTCCCCGTTATAGTTAGTTCAGCTAACTATAACTCGCGCGCCCACAATGCACTGCTGATGACGTCACATATTACATCACTCATGACATGGTCAGTGACATCACTGATGACATCTCAAATGACATCACTGATGACATCACTGATGACATCATCCAGTGAATGTGTGTTTTTCTGAAAATTAAATTTGTTTTATACATGTATATCTCAATGTCGATGGAAGAATAAATGGGTATATAAGTGTCTAAATGGAGGTTTTTTTTTTGTAAAATTGATTGTATAACTGACTAAGTGTATCTTAGTGAATACATGGGTTAGTAATGTTTAAATATGAAAATATCTGTATCAGTCTCTCACTTTGTGTATAAGTGGCTGCATGGGTTGGTGAGTAGCTACATGAGTCTATATGGGTTATTAGTTGGTTTTTTGAGTATCAGTATGAGTGTCTGAGTGTCTGTATGGGTCGGTGGGGGGTTTTACTTAGTGCATAGATGCATGAATGAGTGACTCACTGTTTGTATGTGTTGAAGACAGCATGTGTGCAGGACTGTATAGGTGGATGTGTATGGGTGTGTTAGTGAGTGAATGACTGTCTCAATAGTGTCTTTATGAGTAACTACATATGTTTTAAACTAGTATATGTGAGTATTGGTGTATATAAGTGAGTATATGTGAGAGTGAGAGATTGGAAGAGTTCCTGTACAAATAAGTAGGTGTTTCTATAAGTGATTGTTTAAGAGAGTATGTGTAAGTTTCTGTAGAAGTAAGTGTGGTAGTGTGTGTATAACTGTATATGCAAGTAAATGGATGTTTGATACTTTGTTTGCATGTGTGACTATGTGTGTGAGTAACTCTATGGATGAGTGGCGGTGTGTAACAGGATGTATAGGTGTATGAGTACATATGATGAGTGAGTACATGTATGAGTGACTGTATAGGGACTGTTGGTGAATGAGTGGATGTGTGTGTAGATCTTGGAATTACTGAATAGGTGTGTTGTAACTGGTATTGGTATGTCCATTGTTTTGAAAATGTTAGTTTGTATTTTTGAGTGTGTGTATCAAAGGTTATATTAGGGGGAGAGGAGGTCTGCCACTCTATCACAAGGATGATGTAATATGTGACGTCATCAGTGATGTCATTTAAGATGTCATGAGTGATGTCATTTAAGATGTCATGAGTGATGTCACTGACCATGTCATGAGTGATGTAATATGTGACGTCATCAGTAGTGCATTGCGGGCGCGCGAGTTATAGTTAGCTGAACTAACTATAACGGGGGAATTTCTATGGTTTTGTACGAGTGAAATGTCCAACTAACTATAACGCCCCTGAAACCTATGGGTTTTTCAGTGAATATATATATATATATATATATATATATATATATATATATATATATATATATATATCTCCCACAGCAGGGAATGCTGTGCTACATGCCAGCAGTTCACACACCCAGCACTTGATACAGAGCATCCCCTATGGGGAAATGCTCCGTCTTAAGAGAATATGCAGTTGTGAAAGTGATTTAAAAGCTGTCCAAGCCAACAGTAGGAGGAGATTCTTAGAAAGGGTCTATACTAACAAATGTTTAGAAGCAGCAATTGCTAAAAGCAATAGAGTCCCCAGGGAAACGCTCCTTCTAAAACATAAGGTCGACAATTCCAGGAGTCAGGTTGGTGAGGTTTTCAGATTTATTCTCCAATTCAACCAACAAGAAAAATAATAAGGAGAAATTGGCCGTTAGTGCTGGGGGATCCCATCATAGGCCACTTACTGCCCAACAGGCCGGCAATAACCTACAGCAGGGCACCATCCATGAAGGATGCCCTGGTACAGAATGATCCAGTGGGCCAACCCAAAGTCACCTGGCTTAGCCAAAGAAAAGGTTTTTTCAAATGTAGGGTATGCAAGGCCGGTCAGTTTGGAGTCAGCACAACCAAATATAAAACATCATTCAGTGCACAGGAAAAGACCATTGAAAAATCACTGACTTGCAAATCAGACCATGTGGTCTATTTGCTGGAGTGCCCTTGCAACCTGAGATATGTAGGTAGTACAATCCTACAGGGACACAAAAGGGTGCTCCAGGACATACGTGCGATCAAAAACAAAGATCTGACATACACAGTGGCTCGCCATTTTAATGAAATACATGAGGGAGACCCTAAAGATCTTAAATATTTCTTAATAGATTCTATTCCCCCAAACAAAAGAGCTGGAGATAGAGAGAAAGCCCTAAGACAACTAGAGATGCGATATATTTTAAATCTGGATACCATGCATCCAACAGGGCTTAATGCAACTGATGAACTGCACACCTGTCTTTAGTACGAGTTAGAAAACAATCTATTTTATTGGGAGTCTGCATGTAAATATTGATATTAATGATGATATAATGCAAACTGAATTGTTGTAAACTATATGATGTAACACCCATGTTACAAATAGCCAGCCGCGAATCCCACTTTTTAGCACATACACTGGTTTTAGAGGTTTTAACACTAATATACTTTTGTAGTTTTTTTTCAGATGTCGTATGTTTTAAAACATATGAATATTTTCAAGCACTTTATATGTATATTTGCACTAGCACTGGACACTTTATATAGCAGGGTTTACAAAAGAACTAATGGAATGTAAAAGTACAGCTTAAGCCATTAGCATTTGAAAATGTATAACATCGTTGTTGTAATGCTAAACAATTAGATTAGGATAACCAACTGGTATTTAAACCTGGACGTTTCAAATGATAGTAATGTCAGTATAAATCTAATTATATTTTAAAATTGGTTTTTACTTGCTCAAATTGGGAAAATATTTTATCCAGTAGTCTTACCCAGAAATGTTACCTAATACTATTTGGACGACAAAGATGTGGTATTTTAAACTGTTATTTGAACAGGAGCTATTCAGCTACTCTTGATGAGGTATACATACCAATATTAATTGTCATACAGTTAGCCAAATGCAGCTCCAAACGAAACAACCAGCCTAAAGTCTGTTATTTATGTTCATTGTAAACCTTTCACGTTAAATGCACTTGTCACTTTAAGCATTTGAAAAAAACCGACACAGATAAGGGTTTAAAAGGTACCTCCCCTGTGTATAGCGCGTCATGTGATCAAGACACCTTGAGTGTCGAAACGCGTCATGGTTGCCGAGGTAGTTGTAAGAGCGGAATAAAACTCTTTGAAACTGCAACAGCTGGGTCCGTGCTTCCCTTTCTTGGCAAAATTGGCGAGGCATAGGTGGAGTGCGACACATATATATATATATATATATTGTTGGATAGGTTAGTCAGTTATTTGGATTGAGAAGGATAGCGGAGGGATAGAAGAGGGAGGAATATTCACCCCATGCAGTTATATGCTTAAGCCTAACCAGAAGAAGAACAGTCATTTCACCTCAATTTACCTGGATAGGAGGTATTCATGAATAAGATGGCGGGGTCTGAATCCAACCGATATTGCAATAAACCGCAACAAGGGAGGGGGTAGTGATTGGTAGAGATGAAGTTCACAAAGGAGACAGACTCCGGTGCAAACCACCCTGATCACGAGAAAAGCAAAGCCCAAACTATTGTTCATTGACCCTCTTCCTAAAGGCAAGCAACTAAGGCAAGGCCTCTCAGACCACCTACTTTAAAATGGAGCACACTTATTGTGCCAGAAGTATTGCTGTTGGATAGATGAAGCAGTTTGCTCCATATCAGTAAATATGTTTTTCCATTACTTTATTTGCCTTTGAACGCAAGTGCAAAGAAGGGACAGATTACTTGTCTCAGTAAAACAGAGCTGCAGCTTAGTATCAGTTGTAGATTCACATCCTGGGCACTTAGCTGCCATTTAATGGTCAGAACTAGAATTGTAATCTTTTCGGGGGGAAAAAATATATAATCGGTGGCATCGACAGAGTGACTTCTATAAGAAAGGACTACACCATTTATTCCAGACAGGTGGGGATACCAAACTTAACAAAAAATAATCTGCAGGAATGGCCTGTACAAATCAGGACGTGTTACCGTAGTTTATTGGTGATAAAACTAGGCCTTCATTCATTGGCTGCAAGGATTTCATTTAACAGCAAATTCACATTTTTTATTGATGATGTTTTTATTAAACTTGTCAAAAAATGTCATTTCTCACAATCAAATTCAAATTAATGTGAGATAATGCCACATGCGATGAAAACTGCAAAAAGTGGACAGAGCAAATATTATACATGTAACAACGTTATTGTCTTATGAAGCCCTTCCTAACATTACACTACATAATTAACTTTGGCACGCTACCATTTATCTATGGCTAGGCATGGGTGTCCTCTCTTTTCAGGTATGTTGCTGCTGCTACTACTGACAAATATTTAGTAAACACAATTGGGCTGATTTTGTTCAAATTGTTGTACTGTGGAAAAGTATGTCTGTTATCTTGCCATTCGCTCCGCCATTTTTCGCTTCACCCTCCATTTTCCATCTCTACCGGTACCACGAACGCTCTGTGGCTTCACGTCTTGATTTGCCTCAATTCTGCACGGACGCCCACGCCCTGTTCGTGCCCCGGCCTGCCACAACCTGTCTGAACTCATGCTAAACCAGATGAACAGGGCCGTTCGTGCCCCGGCCTGCCACAACCTGTCCGAACTCGTGCTAAACCAGCTGAACAGGGAGTTTCCCATGCGCTTTACTGTCTCCATCCTGCACGCTACACCCCGCGGGGGCTCAACGACGGCCATCTGCTGATTTTATCAGAGCAATCACTGTTTCTATAATCATTGTTTCTTCTGCTGATTTTATCGAAATAATCACTGTTTGTATAATCATGGTTTCTTTGTTCTATGTGCACGCCTAGGGTGGGGATGAAGGGTATAAAAAGATACGGAACTGAGAATTTCAGCAGATTGCCTCCTCAGACAGCTATGGGTGTCTGTTGCTGATGCTCTCTCTCTCTCATGAGACTGGAATAAATATCTTTAGTCTCCGTGCTCCAGTGTCGGTCTCAGTTTGTATTCCGTACCCGTGGACGAAGGGTGACCCTGCACCTTTAGGTGGTCTTCTGAGGAGACCCCCAAATCCACAGTACTCTGAACTAAAGTGTCTGTCAATAGCGTCAGAAACAGCCATTTCATGAGCCTCTAAATCTATGGGAACATGAATGGATGCATCCTCCGATCAACAGTAGCCATGGAGACTTTAAATCTTCTTATAGGGTATTCTTCTATGTATGATGATTTGGGCTGGTTTCATGTTTAAGTTTTACCCGATTTGTTCAAGGGTTGTATATCTAGTATCTGTTTGAATTTAACATCTTACTGTGATACGTGAAAACGTGTTAAATAGACACCGACTGACCTTTAGTGTCCTAGCACCTCCTGATCTGCTCCTTTCTGTATCTCTATTTTAAATATCTTCTGACAATAATAGATGTTGCTTTTTAACAGGTCTGTTATTTGCTGTTTTAATTTAGTGTCTTGTGAAAGATAAAACATTTGCTGATGTTGAGCTTGACACTTCCTTGTCTTGTGCGGCATTATTCTCTAAGATTACAAGAAACTTCCTGCAACCAGCAGAACTTGGTCATGAGCTCTGAACGGCCCCAAAAATATTTGCCAGTTAACCATTAAATCTCCTCCCAGTCATTCAAAAAAAAAAAAAAAAAACAGAATCCTTCCAGAAGCCATTCGAGAAACCGTTGGCCCCTCCCAGTCAATTAACAGTCCTTCGGAAATTCCCTGTGAAACACTCAGAATCCACCTCCTTTTTAACACCCACGTACAACAAAAAAAGTGGTCTCACAAAAGCATCAGAGAAATTCAGCAACATGCAGAGTCTAGTCACCAAATTACCCACTGGTCACATGCCTGCCAGTCAACAAAGAAAACATTAACTTTTGCCCATCTTCCCTCTCCCTATGGGACAGGTGAGGAGTCCTTGTTCTGAAGTCACACGTGAAAGGGGCATGAAACCCTGCTCTTGCACTGTTATGCGCTGGCTCCAAAACACTAATTCGACTCACTCCCACAGCCAGACAGACTAGACTCAGATGTTTCCCACTCCCCGCTGCAATTGTATCCATGTCCCACTAATCAACACATGCAAACCACCAGAAGAAAAAAGTATCACACCTCAGGCTCGTCAATGCTCGCTCTGCAGTCTGCCATGCTCAAGCAAGGCTGACACCCACCTCTACTTACATCTCAAATGTCCTTGTCCCCATACGGTATAGCATATAAAACAATTCAAAGAAACAAACATGGAGGAGAACTGACAGTCACCCATAAATCCTCAAGACTCTGCACTTTCCAGGAACACTAAAACCTCACATCCCTTCAAATCAACACCTGCACCTTCCACATCTTTGTCTCGCAACCGCTTTAAACCGAAACTACAAACTGAGCAATAGCAACATCATCAAGCAATTAACACCATTGCTTGGCAACTCTTCCAATCTAATTATCTTTATGCCATCCTGAGTAATTACCAGTGGCTGAGCCCCCGAGTAATTACCAGTGGCTGAGCCCCCGAGTAATTACCAGTGGCTGAGCCCCCGAGTAATTACCAGTGACTGAGATTAATTCAAGCATTCCATCCTTAATTTTTGTATACTTTACTATGTCACCCTAAGAGGGACGGGTATTGCACACTGTGTCACTGGAACCAAGCTATATCCGGCTGATAAGCCCATAACAAGGGCAAAACCGGACCTGGGTTGCTGTTCCGGTAGGATCTGGCTTGGCAGTTCGGGCTGGACTGGTCCTATTGGAGCAGGGTCAACACTGATTTTCATATAGCTTGGTCCAAACTGAGGTGGCATGGTGTGCAAAGTAGCGATGGACTGAGATGCGGCCTGAGAAATTGCCAGTGGCTGAGATTAATTCAAGCATTCCATCCATCATTTGTGTAAACTTCCCTTGTAATCCAGCCACCAATACAACTGTGCTACTGAGCCCACTTTACAAACTAATTCAGCATTTATAACAAACTGCTATGCATAACATCCAGTTAAAACAAGCTAGGTAATGGTATATATCTATCATGACAATGCTCTTGAACACGTCCTACTCACCCTATCAACCACCTTTAAAGCAACTTATTCCTGACAACTCTCAAAGGCAAAACGGAGATAGCAGCAAATATTCCACCGAAAATCAAGAACAAATATGGCGCAAAAAAATCTGCAATTACTTCAAAGAACTGGCAATCTGCTATATTACATGAAGAAATCTCACTACTACAGCCCAAACCACCAATAACACATTTTATTTCACAAAATCCTCCAAGAGAATTAACGCTATCTATTAAATACTAATAACTCAGTAACAGACCCACCCAAGAGATAAATTAAGTACCATCAGAACATCTGCATTAGTAACAAACATTTGCAATGCAATAGGTCTCGCAGTTACGCGAGTTTAAGCTATTGGCATTGTAAATTACAATGCCTTTTATTTATGTTTTTAAAAAGAAAACAAAAATAAAAGGCATTGTTATTTGCAATGCCAATAGCTCAAACTCGCGTCAATGCGAGACCTATTGCATTGTAAATGCTTGTTTAATGCTCTGGGCGACTTGAGAACGTTATTTCCTTCGGCTGCCTTCTAAAACTAGCAACATTAAGCAGTGATTCATGCGCTGTAAGATATCTGTATGTAACCTGCATGTTACAGGCTCGCCTCACAGCACGGCTGACTCAGCCTTTCATCTTTTCACAGTAGACCACAATGAATACTGCCTCATTTGCTAATAATTACCCTTTTTAAGCACCAATGTACAAATCCTTTTGTGATGTGCACTGTATAAACAATCACTATAGAAGTGAGCAAAACATTCTCTCACCGTTATTTACATGACATCAGGTTAACCCCCTTCCTTCAGTTCCTGCCCATAATTCTGTTACTTACAGATGCATTATTTAATATTGCCTGTAATATGAACTGCTTTCCAGAATAATGACATTACTGCCTGCTTCACAATAAAATATACCATCTGTCTTCTTTTTTACAAGCCATGCGACACAGCATCGGTTATGCTGTTTAGCATGGCTTGAACCCTTTGCAGAACCAATAGTACCCATAGACGAGGCCTATTGGCTTTGACAATGCTTCCTTAAGCATGTCGTCACTGGGACATGTAGATCTTTAATAAAATTCCACATCCTTTCTGTGCAGGGGAAAGCCATACCTCGAGAAGAAATGTTTCCTTTTTCTACGCTACCATTAACGATACATGCATTAAGCATCTTGACTTTGACGACAAACAACTTCCGATGTTTGTGCTATCCATAGAATGAGTAAATAAAAACACAAAAATTTAAAAATGTGGTTGACAGGATGCGGCATGTTAGATGAGGGGGCAATGCAGGCTGACAGTTAGTGATCTACATCAGGAAAATAAATGTTAACAATTGATTTGTAAACAGTAGTGCACAGAATGGAACTGTAAGGGAGCCGTCGAAAAACGATATTTTGGCTTTTTTCACTTTTTGAAGTTTTAGATGGCACAAACTCAACCCAAAAGCATTGTGGCGATTTACGTGACCACTTTCCACAAGGTCAGACATGTTGCTTTCCGCACTGAGAAATTAAGTGATTTGCCCAGAATCACAGGTTGTTGAACGACGCCGGGAATAGAACGTTGTTCTCCACATCCAAAGAAAGCAGCGTCAGACGTTAGGCGCAGCTCATCCTCTGGGTTGAAGAGGATTCCCCAATTTCATTCTGTATGTTACATTACACTGACTGGTCGAAGGTCGGTTATCGCGGCAGTTGCTCACCTGACTCAGGACTCCTGAGCTGATACACTGGGTCAGCATTAATGCAGCGGCCGACGGCTGCACCGGGTCCCATGGGTTGGAAGACGCCATCAGTAAACATACAGAGACTGGCCTGTTTACTTCTCAACAGTCTCCAAAATTGCCGCCGAGCCTGAAAACAACGAGCTGTCTCCGCGTGCACATCTCCTGTCCGCGCAGGCACAGCGAGCAGGAGACAGGGAGGGACAGGAGATGTGCACGCGTACACATGACCCGTACGGGACAGGAGATGTGCACGCGTACACATGACCCGTACGCGTGCACATCTCCTGTCCGTACGCGTGCACATCTCCTGTCCCCCTTCCGCCGAAAAACTGACGACAATAGATCTCGCCAAGGCGAGCAGCGCATGCGCTGCGTCGCTAGGCGAGACCTAAAAACGAGAGACAAGACTTGATAAAACTAAATAAACAGCTACATCACCAAACCCCAAACAAATAATACCCGCCTTAAAAAACACTTAAACACAGGCCTCACAAACACACTTGCAGTTCTTAAAGTAACAAAGATGATAGCCTCCCCTCAACCTTCTGAAATACATATGATCTTCAAACTTGACATGGACCCTCGAACAGTCCTTCTTGCCCAACATCAAATCAAGGATTTACTATTCGGCAGATGACACCAAACTACTTTACCTGAAAGCCTCCACAATCAAACACTGCCTCTCCATCATTAAAGTATGAATGTCAAGCTACTAACACTACTAACCCTGATGGAATTCATCTTCTTTGCCAACAACATAAAATAAGTTCAAATCCAGGACTGGCAATCCTACATGAAACTAGACAGATTCACAACTCGTCAAGAAGGCAAATCTGCATGCAAACAAGGATTGCAGCGCCCGCTTCCAAACACACTTCACCAAGAAAACACATTGAGCTTCGTACCAACCATCAGTATTACACAGCTCTTTTTTTAGCTCTTTTTTAGGTCGAGCCTAACGCAGCGCGCAAGCGCTGCTTAGGAGATGACCTCTTGGAATTGGTCTCTCCTTTTTCGAAAACTCGTGCATGTACTGCACTGTTTTCAATGAGCACTCGTGCATGTACGGCATCTACCTTGCGGGAGCGAGCAGCGGCGCCATCTGTTTCTAATTATCCTGCTCGCTCCCGCAAGGTAGATGCCGTCATGCACGAGTGCTTTCACTTAGCCCACAGTGCTTGTTTATATGTGCCTGCTCGCGCTGGCTTTCACTTTCTTGCCGGCTGTTATTCAAGGCACTGGAACATGCCTGGTTGCCTCACTGGAAGGCGGAGGCTCTTTACTAATCCCCCTTGCAGGTTCCACGCTTCCACATAGCTCATAGTAATTGTGAAAAAGTGTGGACGGATGGTGAGAGGGGTGTTGCGACACGCTTGTTTTCTTTGCAGTGCTTTTGTCCCTGCATTCTTTCAAATTAAGTTGGTTCCGGTGTTCCCACTTCCTGCGCTCAGATTAGCTAGTCTAACTTTTAATTGTCCTGTGCCTCCTTGCTCACAGAGACACCCGCTATCTCCTGGCAATTTTGCCTACTGTGAAATAATATATTACATAATTGTAGTATAGCGTGTGCAACTCGCGGGCAGCTTGTAACTCGTGCCTGAGCTGCTCCGCATACCTCATGTCATACCTTTAAAGTGATTTGTGCTGTGTTTATAACTATGTTTTATAGAGCGTGCTGCCAACGAACTAAACTACCTCTTGGCACATTACTGACGACTAGTCAGTCCTATTAGTCGAAAGTTATCAATTTCAGGACTCATTTGCTGTCCTTCTGGCTAAACATATAAACTTCAGACTGCGGGCACACTTCCTAGATAGCTGGTCTGCTCACCATGCCATTTTACGGACTTTGTGGCTATTGCGTACGATTCTTTTAGGGCCGCCGGGGGGCAGGGAGGGCATAGCTACTAGTTTTCTACACCACCACCCGTTTGTCGTAACCACGTGGGTAGCTTGCTTATTAGCAGACCATGCCGTGGCGTGAGCAGATGGCAGAGGTGGGGGTGAGACCGCAAGTGTCCTGCCTACTTAGGCACAGTCAGCCAGTGAAAATACGGTCGCTAACGGGGCTAATTTAATCTGCTTCTCGGCACACAACGCCTGCAGGATTTGACATTGTGCCACGCTGCCCACTTTCCCAACACGCCATCTCCCCCCTGGGCCCCGCTGTGCCCTGCGCCCCGCCCCTAGCTCACCTGCTTCAGATGGGCGGCACAGTGGGGGATGCACTGGCAGAGGCAGATGTGTTTGTTTGAATGAGACAATGTTGTGTGGCTGCAGATGGCACTGCCTGGCAGAAGGCTTTGCTCCCTGACGCTCCCTGTCACTCCGAGTAGCGCTGGCAGGGAGGGGGCACCTTTTGATCCTCTTTAGAGATGCCACTTTTCTTTTCATTTTTACATTTATTTTTTTTTAAGTGCAAAGGAAACTACAATTTTGGCTGATCCGAACAGGACTCATGTAATCTGCTCACTCTAGGGTTGTGTGGCCAGGATGGTTTCCAGCTACATCGCACACCTTGCCATGTTTTGGCATTTTGCGGTAACTGTTTTGAAGTACGGTGGGGACCCTCACAGCACTATGTGCCCCAAAATCCACAGGTATAGGTTGGGTGCTGCAAACTTCAGCCAAGTTCCTTAAATTGGAAATGAAATTTTTAGAAATGTCACGCCCCTCAGTTATCTGTTTGGCTACTGCAGGAAAGGTTAACTTCCGGTTATTTATATATCGCTTAATAACAACATTTAACCAGTTTCTAAGCATTTTTAAGTTCTACATGTAAAGAAACTGAGGCACATGGAGATGACTTACTTTTTCAGGATCACACACTGTTGATCTATAAAAGTATTGGTACAATAATCACCCCGTTGCTGCCCGTGTAGCAGCTGGTGCACGTGTACCACATTTCAACCTTAAAAACATTACCAAAATCTATGGCAAAACACTTATAAGGTCCCAAAGGCGAGACCTATTGGCTATGCCAGAGCTATTGGTTTTGCCAATGTTTTTAAGCTATGTTGTAGAGCAGTGTGGCTGCTGTGCTCCGTACTGCAAACTTGGTGTTTAAGTTGTGCTTAGTGCAGTGACATGGGGGCAGTAGCATGGTGTGGAATGTAGTGGTGTGTTGTTATATGGTGTGTGTTGGTGGTATGCATGTGAGTAGTGTGCGTAGGTGGGGAGCATGTGAGTGGTATATTGAGGTGTGTATGTGGTGCACTCACCCAAAAGGATGTGTGCATGGAGAAGCCATGTAGGATGAACTCTGGTGTGAAATTCATGAACCTAGAAATTCTCCTGCAACCGGCCCCTGCAGTCACTAACCTGCTGCAGTTTCCTTGGTCTATCCGTCCCCTCTTTGGGGACTGTAAACAAACAGACAAAAAAGGGAGATAGGACTACAAACGAATGCACACAAAAAGGAGGGGGTGGTGGGACAGCTGAAACAGAAAAGTGGGAGGGGGTTGTGGTTGTGGTACGGGGGAAATCATGTATAAACACTGAGGCAGACTTACCACTTGCTTGATTACTGAGATGAGAGATGATCACCAACTGTGTCTCCTGCTAGATTTTTCCAGCGAGGGAACTTGTTTATTGAAGACTCCGCTGAAATCCCACAGTTAAAAGTCAGCAATGACGGGTAAAAATAAATCTAGGGGACGGAGTGGCTGCATCGGCCTTAACCAAAAGCTGCATCTCGGGTTCCAGGCACCTGCCGCGAACATAAGGTAGAGAAACCAGAGCTCAAGAGAAGCTGATACGGTACAGCTGCTGCGCGATGGTGTAACATTAAAAAAAAATTAAACATGAAGCGCGGCACCCTTCGGTGAAACAGGCGCCATGCAACAAAAGAAAGTTTGTTACCCAGGGTATTGTTTGGAAAAATGCAAGCGCCCTAAACGGGCACCATGCTCATACACAAGCATTGTTAAAGATGAAGTGCGGTGTATGTGTTAGGCTGTCTTGGCCGGCACGAAATGCCAAAAATAAAGAAAAAACCAAACATATGGCCCAAACTGAAATGATCCATGTAGCAGGGGCAGTCGCCAGGGTGGGAACAAAACGGCCACAAGGCGGGACAAATTTACACTATTCACCAACAATAACAATGGAATTTGTAAAGGCATACCAAGCAACCAATCAAAAAGCAGTGGGAGTGTTTCATGCCCACAGAGGAATTACGGCATGCCTCGCAGAGAGTGCATGCACGCTGCCTCTAGGCTCGACCTAAAAAAGGCTAAGATACCAACAAGAATTTCAATCAAGAAAACAATGGCCAGCATCATGGTGAAAGCTTGTATTATTCCTTGATATTCATTGAAAATGGCCACTGCTCCGAAGGTTGACACCATGAAAATCAGAAAGCCCCCCAGAGAGGGTCAGAGGGGCTCCAGACCACCCATCATTTAGGTCTATGTTAGTATCGAACAGTTTAATTTGGCTGACCACTCCTAGACCCATCAATGCAATGCCAGTCACCCAGTAGAACACAATAACAAGAAACAAGCCAACTCTTGCGGCAAGTAGCCCACCCGTTGATTCCATTGCGTTAGTTTACTCCTGGATCAGGTTAACTTTTTGCTGCAGCTGACCTTGTTCTTTTAAGCATCAAGAAACTATCACACTGAATCCAGGTATATAGACTTCAAAACCATGGTACATGACCTACCCAGATGGTGGAAATTATCTGATTACCTACTTTTGCAGCATCACTCTAAACTCACTGAAGAATGCCCTCCATGCTGCTACAAGTTTCAATGTACAAAGGAAATATTACATCTCTCCCTCTCTGATGAACCTACAGTAGCTACGTCATACAATCCTATATACTCTTCAGACCCTGTTGTATCACCTACAAAGAAATGACAATCACTGCCCCCAATCTACCTGACAGAAAACAAAATGGTTAATTACCTGTAGGACTAGCTTTGCAGCTTGATGACTTTTCTGGATTCACATGCTGTGCATTATCCCGCCATCTAGTGGTTGGGTCTGGAAAGCCCATTTTTACTCGTGTCGACCAGCAGTTAGGCATACTCCTACCCCTATGCCAGACTCACCTCTCGAAGACCCAGTGTGTGGTCATCATCTTCAGATTCTTTTTTCTTCTTTTGGTAACCTGCACTATTTTAGGGCTGTGTGAAGGTTACGTTTTGTATAGTTTCTACACCGTATTTCAAAACTCATATCTCTTCTAGGAAGTCAGGAGGTTTGGGTGTGAATCCAGAAACGTCTTCAAGCAGCAAAACTACTCCTACAGATAAGTAACCATTTTGTTTTGCAGCGTGACTCTTTTCTGGATTCACATGCTGTTCAATAACTACATAGCGGTATTCCCTCCACCCGGAAGGTTGGGATGAAGTGAGAGTGTTAGCGAACAGGTGTTTTAAGACATTCTGTCTCACTTGAGCTTCCTTGTTGACCTGAATGTCCATGTAGTAATGTTTTGTGATTGTGTGGCTGGACAACAATGTCACCACCATGTGAGTGGCTTTTTTTTCTTACTGGACTATGCATTTGATCGGTCTTCTAATGGACTCATGCTAGATGTAGCATGTTTGGATTGTCTGTACTATCCATCTTGCAATGGTTCCCTTTATGACTGCCATCCCCATGTCTGCAGGAGAAAATAAAACAAATATTTTTTGCCTTCCTGTATTGTTTTATTGCTTTTAAATGGTACATAATTGCTCTCTTAATGTGCAGTGCATGTGCAGACTGTCCAGGGATTCGCCTGTTTCTTTACCTTTTCCACGAGACCCCGCTTTACTTGGCTGGTTTGTTGCTAATGTGACACGGGTTAAAGAGTCAAACTGTTTTGTTGCACAGTCTGCGTAAACGGAGAACGGTCTTACACTGGAAACCACTTCAAAAATTTCCTCTGGCCAGCAAAGCTCCCATTGCTTTTACTGTTTCATAAACATTTTTCATTTGTTACAGTGAATTGTCGACAACACCGCTGAAAAGTTTTTCAACCATGAACGGAGTGTCAAAAATGTTATCTTGCACTCCATAGTTAAAACCAGAAATTCTTTGCTTGAATGTCTGTGTAATATTATGCTTGCACGCCGCTGCCTGCTGGCTGTATGGGCTGAATCAAAAGACGACTTGAAACATGTGTTCGCAATAGTCTTCCCTCTTGTATCCATGCTGTTGGCTCTTCCTTTATATTCATCTGGCAAATGCTGTATGATCTCCTTCATCTCCAGCATTGCCGATTGCCATACAAAATAAGCATTGAATCTGAATTAGCTATCCTCTATTATGCAGCTGCTGCTCTTTTCATCTTTTTTCCTACAGCCTTTCAGTCTTTGAATAGACAAAGATTAAAAACACTACGTGCATTACTTTTTCACCAATTTGTGATGCCAGTTCGGGCAAAATCTAATTGGATTACTTTACATACCATTTAAATTTGTTAAGGTGTTGAAGAGACCTAGATATCAGACAAACTCCCCAAAACATGCATTCTCCAACCCTCAGGTAGTCCAAGATGTAAGATAAGCCTCATTTTTTCCATGTCACGCTCTATCTCAATATGTTCTCCATCCACCCCAGTAACGAACGTCTCCAAAGTCTTGACATCCCCAGAAGCCAACCTCAATCCCCCAGTGTCTCAGGGATGGACACAGTTAAAGGTTGTCTGTTGTCCCTTTTCCCCTTTGTTCTACCGTGAGGGACTGCTCTAGCAGAAATGACAAATCGCACTCCTGGTCTGATTAATAATAAAAAAAAATCTGAAAATCTTTTTAGATTCCTTCCCTGAGAGCGTTTAACGCTGAGGGGGCCAGTGTGATTGAAAAGCGTTGCACTGGGTCTGGGCCTGGCTGAGGAGCTGTGATGTGTATATTAGAAAAGGTATTGGCCTGTGAACCTGGGGACAGATGATCTGCCCACACAACATCAACCAGGGATACAGCAGCCGACCCTTCTAACGAGACCTTCCCTGTTAAGCTCGGTTTATTTTGTAAAAGTACGGCTGCCCTCCAGAAGTAGGCGGTTTGTGAAAAAAAAGCGACAGTTACCTCACATACCGTAAACGGCCTCGCCTTTGGAGTGCAGGTAGGAGCGTCGGCCCTCGTCCGAGGTCGGTATCTTGGGTGCGTTCGACTGCTGTGGAGAAGTACTACTGCCTGCGCCCAATTGGCGGGAAATCTGCTGCACACAAACCTACGGACCATCCACTGCGGAATACCAGTTCTTTCCGAGCTCACAGCAAGGATTTCTTTTTTCACCAGTCAGTGAGTGGTTAAGTCCTTTCTGTGCTATTATAATAGGGGGGACGGGGAGTGTGTTAGAGCCACGCAGACTGGTGGCGGAGAGCCAATGTTAACTACCCGGCCAATTAAAATGGAAGGAGAGCACTTAACCAGCTCTAAAAGGAGCTCTTAGGAACATGTTACCTGTCATGATCAGCAGGCGCGGTGTCCCCGGGGAGCTCTCGGGCGGCACCTGACATCTCGCAGCCTCGCCAGGCGAGTGTGACAGATTCAGAGCCGAGCTGTCATCCCGCGGCGCCGACGAGAGGCGGGCGGGCGCAGGGCTCGCTGGCAGAGGGATTCCCCGGCTCGGAGCTTCCAGATGGGGATCCCCTGGTTTCGCGCAGCTCGCAGACGTCACCCGCTTCTCCTTCTCTGCCGTAGGCACGGAGCACCGGCTTCTCTGAGCAGCAAGCAGCACTATCTGCAGCCATGCCCGTCTGACTCGCCAGCGGGGTTCAGGTTACAATTACAGCTCTAAATCCTTGGAGGGGTGAAATGAGACCCACCCTGGGTGGCCAGTAGTGCACGAGGACTCTAGGCGTTCTAATAGCTGTCTCAGCACACCTCAGGTGCAAGGCATAATGTGTGATCATGGTATTCCTTTAATTAAAGTTAATGATATTTAGATTATAAATTGTAATTAAAAGTATTTCGACGGCACTTAAGAGGTTGGGGTTCGGCTTACCTTAAAAATGAAAGGAATGACCAAGCGAGGCAACAGAGCTACGACGGCTTCCTATTCTAAACCAGGAAAGAAGGAAACATGGAGGGGGCGGAGCCCCAGAACAGGGGGCTTTGTGCAGGGATGCCTTTAATTAATATGTTTTGGGTTGTTTTGCTGACTTTATATTGCGGGTTCCATCCACAATCATTCCCTTTTCTTCCATGTTCTAAACATAGTTCTGATACGAATGCATGGATATGTGCAAACAATGCCCCGAAGGCACTCTTACTCTGCTCATGTCCCTTGCTTTCTACTGAAGCAGGGCCGGTCCTAGGATATGTGGGGCCCCGGGCAGAATAGGAACATGTGAGGCCCCTAAGCAGAGACGACGCGGGATTGGATCGGGCCGGCTAAGGAAAGTTATTTTTTTTAATAATTAAAATTAACCCCGCCCCCCCCCCCCCAGTGTGACCCCCTCCCCGGCACCCCCCCACACCAGTGAGTCATGCCGGACGCGACTGGGTTTTGTCAATGGTTGTTAGCTGTTTAAGCTAAACGAGTAACAACAATAAATTATTTTACTTTCACCTTGTTGTTTTGACCAATAGGTAGCTCCTTCACCCACATTTGCATAGAATCACAAATGGAATGCAGGACCATTGCTCTTTGTGTTCTGCAGAGAGGCCATATTTTGAATGATCATGTAATCTGAACACCTTTTTGACCCACAGACAGGCACACATTGTGAAAGTTGTACTGCCTGCATCCTCAACTCCAGAGTGCTCAACTGTAGCCTGTTATAAACACCCAGAGGCGACTCAGTACAAAGGGTGCATCATCCAAGAGTAATATGCTGTGAAATGAAATACAGAAACACACATGCTGGAAATAGCTAGCACACTTGGGGACTGCAAGATTAAGTAAAGCATGTGAAATATAAACAGGAACAAAATCACTGCCATGGATTACCCTAACATCAGGACCACTGGAATTATGCGGCAGGAGAGGGCTAAATTATGTGACAGGGTGAGTAAATTATGTGGCAAGAAAAGTCAAATTATGCGGCATAATTCAGCACATTTTGAAATAGTATTACTTCATTTTTTTGCCATTTTTCAACTTGGTAACACTGTTTGGGCACTGGTTACACCCCATTAGTACCAATTTAGCACCCAAATTTAGCAGTGGGAAACAGAAAGTTGCCTATTCCAGCTTTTCAAAGGGCCTTCCCACATGCGGCAAGATGCGGCGCTGCATTTTTAGTAGCTTTTGAACTGTTTGAGATAGAAAGCAATTTTGTTGTTAAAATCTGTAGATTATGCAGCAGATGATGGATTATGTGGCAAATGCTTCAAATGCATAATTATGCAGAAATCGCCGCTGCCGCACAAACGCATAATTCCAGTGGCCCTGCCTAACATGCATCAGACTGGGACAGAAAATAGGCCCCTGTACCAAAATAAAAGGGGCCCTCATTAGTGAGTTATTAAGCTAGATAAGTGTCCCATGTTTGCAAACTAGGGCAGTCTAAATCTTGTAAAGACACGCTGTATAAGTTTTTTGTAAGGTATGGAAGATTGCACTGATTTGAGTTTGCTGCAGGCAATGTTTGCTTTAATATCATAAAAATCAACAGTAAAAACTGGCTCACCTGACCATAAAGCAGGTCAACAACTAGCCAAACAAGCATTGGCATAGCCAATAGGTTTCGCCATTTGGACTTTATAAGTGTTTAACCATGCAGCACATTATTCTGGGTGCAAAGCCAAAGGTCTTGGCCACCCGAGTTTCAGGGGATCAGAAAAACTGTACTATAAACTTCTGTAAAGTTCGGTGCTCTCCCCAAAGCAAGATGCACTGACCCGCTCGCTACAGGAATTAAAATACTGTAACAAGATACATTTTAAAAGTGCAGTTTTAAATTGTTCAAATAGTAAAATCTAAGCACTTTACTGTTTACAGAACGTAGGTTAAAGTCAGTTCAGGCTAGCACCAGGTAGAAGACTAGAACACAGCAAAAGGGAACTGATTGGAAGATTCACCCTCCTTGAAGAGCAAAGGAAACATGAAGCTCTTATGGACCCCAAATGGTTTACAGGTGATGCTGCACATGACCAAATCAAGCACCGTTTTATGACCATTTGACAAAGAATTGATTTGATACTATACAGTTAACAAGAAGCAATTACTCTGTCATATGATAACTGGAAGTGACAAGGAATTATACAGCAATTCATCTGGCCCTTCGCATAACATCATCTTACACCACCGACAAAACAACTTAAATGCCCAGCAGCTGCAGACAGAAGACGTTTAATAATTTAAAGAGCAACAAAGATAAATTACTAGGGCAGTGTTTTCTAACTGGTGGTCCAGGGACAAGACGGGGGTCTAATGCATGATGTACATCCCTCTTGCCCTATAACAGAATGTTAGTAAACATCGAGCATTCCACCTGGCTATGTTCATGGTGGGTGTCACGCATTTGCCCATGAAGAGTACAAACAGGTACCTCGGGTAGCGAGCAGAGCCATTGCAAGCAATGTAAAGGGTATAATGGCAGGTATTGTGGTGGCAGGGTGCTGGCGCAGTGCACGGTAAGTAGTAGCTCCCATCCCACAGTCGGCTCACAGGGGGGACGCTGTGCTGGCCGATGATGTCATGTTCACCATAGAGCCCATTGACTGCCAGCTATTGAACAATGGGAACATTTGCATACACGTCGCTTCAGCTTGTGCCTTCATTCTGGGTTAAATCCCCCAGCTAAGACTGCAAAGGGGGCGTGGCTGGCGAATGGGAATGCATGTTCTCCGGTGCATGTAAGAGTGTGGGCCCCCTCCCCCAACTTAACTCTGACATCAATGAGGATGTCTGGCGCTGGCAGGCAGAGCGCGCGCTCTGTGCTGAAGGGCATGTCTGTGCACTTGAGAGTCTGCCGCAGAGCACCTGAGCTGAAGACGGAGAGCAAGGGAGATCTTCAGGCGAGCTCTTCCAGTCAGGACAGCTCTCGGGGTGACGGCGAGAAGGGACCCCCGCCCGACACACGATGCCCTTTAAAGGACGGGAGTTGTGACGAGCACCATGTGACTGGCTGATTGCTGAATGAATGGGCTTGAGCAGCAGCGCGGGTACACCGAGGAAGGAGTTCCTGTAGTACACGGACGGGACAAGGAGCTGGTGCAGCACAAGGGGCGCATACAAGACCTGGAGCAGGAGCGACGGGACCTGGTGACCAACACCCCGGGTACACATGCGCTGAGGCGCGGGAGCTGGTCCATGAGAGCACACAGACCCCTAAGCAAGGGCAGGACAGGTGTGCAGCAGCACCGCGCGCACACACTCCGAATCTGAGGCTGGTGCATAGACACACACAAGGTATCTGAGGCTTGTGCATGTGCACCCACAAATAATCTGAAGCTGGTGCATGGGCACACAGGATCTGGCGATGGTGCAATAATGCTGCGCCAAATTTGGGGCGCACAGTGCATCTGAAGCAAACACACATAGACGCACACTCAGAGGATCTGTCTGCAGGCGCATACATTTAGAGGGGCACAGAGGAGGAGGCTGTGGAGCAGAGACAGAGGTACACACAGAATCGGGGGCTTGTCCGTGGTGCATGTTGGATCAAGAGCTTATGCAGGACCACTGGAGCGATCTGAGGCAGAAGTGAGCTTCTATGAGTCGACGAACACAAACAGTGAGAGAGCCGCGCGGCCGTGAAAGTGACGCGGCCGCGAGAGTGCAAAGCGGGAGGGGGTAAAAAGAGCATGACGGAAGGGTGCCGCGAGGAAAGCCAGATGGCGGCTGTGCGCTGTGAAAGTGAGCAGGGAGGGGGAGAAGGGAGGGGGTAGTGCGAGCAAACAGCAAGGGGGTAGAGGAGCATGGAAGAGCCAGGACGCGAGTGGTGCGCGCGCGCGACACGGGAAAAGTGAAAGCAGGCTGGCGAGTGGTGAGCGATGTGCGCGCACCATGACGAGAGAGGAAAGCCAGATGGCGCCTCTGCTCGTCATTGTGCGCGTAACCGCACGCTCTATGCCACCCGGTCGGACTTTTGAAAGCCCACTCACTAAATGTCTCGCCAGAGCAGCGCTTGCGCTGGCTCAGGCGAGACCTAAAAAACGACCTACATACTGACCTGACAGCAGGGCTTCAAGTGGGATGAAAAAACTGGGGGGTCATTCAAAGGGGCATGGCTAATGTAATTAAGGGCGTGGCTTAAAAACATGTAAGCTAAAAATCTGTGCTTAGCATAGTGTGCCGCCCGACTGGTATTTTGCTGCTTCTGTCATTGCCTCCAGATAAATATTACAGCAAGTAAAATTACACCTACAACAAGCCAGTACTATTGGCTTTGTCAGTGGTTATTAGTTGCATGAGATGAATAAGCAACATCTACGGCTTCCTTGTATATAATATTGAAAATGCTCCAGTTCTGACATGATGAGACTGTGAAAGAACTATAACGAGTCTCCTTGAAGTTATATTAAAGGCAGCGAAGGGTGGCACTGCTGCAGAGTTAAGATTTGTTTTTTTCACTCTGAGGGCGAGGGCAAAGTTAAGGAAATGAATATAGGGCCCCTTTTCAATGTCCATATTAATATACTACCGGGTCTAAGACTTGAGTGACCCAGCACACTTTAAACCCTGCTCCATCCACTTTTACTTGCTGATTCTGCTCCTATGCTCACTGCTGTACTCGCACCTATCTGCACTCCCCCCCACACTTTATTCCGTTTGTCTTACCCGTTTTATTCGCCTCACTGCTCCCTTTCCACTTGTCCTAGGTGAGCAGTTTCCATTGTGATGCACCGCCATTCTATCTTTTGCTTTGCGCCCTGCAGGATATTCTGCTCTCCATTGATACACACGAACAAGGACAAGGGGACCCTACTCACTAAGGAACCAGGGTAGGTAAATTATTATTAGAAACAGTGGTTCCTGTGGAATAATAAAACTGTATATTGATAATAAGATGCGTAATCGCAATGAAAGGGTTGGAATGATGTCAGAGGACGAAGAAACCACATACACCTTTGGTTCAGTTTGGTACAGTAGTATTTTATATTTTTTCACAAACAAAATTCTATATATAATGAAAAAAGGAATTGTGCGTAGAGTCCCCAGTGAAAAACAGGAACCTAAAGTATTAGTGACATACTTGTGACAGTATCTGTTGTGAATTTTTTGGCTGTATAAGGTATTGCCACATCTAGTCTCCCAGGATTATTGGAGCCCTTCTCACCCTTTCCCTGTCAGTTCTGGCTGGAAGACTAGCTCTACTGGCTCCAAGTCAATCACCTCCACCTCTTGGCATCCTATTTTCTTTCGCCTAAACCACCTTCATACTTCCTCTTCACTCACTATCACTCACCATCATTACTCCACTACACCAATCCCTTATGGAAATGCGGAAACCAGTCCTGGGCCAGTCATTCCGGTGCCGCCTCGCCAATAGTTAATGCACTTTTCTTTTACTCTCATGCGTCTCACTGTGAACCGTACCATTCTACTGCTCTTCCTCACAGCACTGTCACATTCTTTTCCAGTTGTCCCCAGTACTCTATGGCGTTTGTTTACTCCAAACAGATGACTTTGCATTTGGCTGCTTTGGATTTTAAGTGGAACCTTTCTAAGCACTTTTCAGATCTTCTTATACTTCTGAATATGTAAGTCTCTCTGGGTATGATCTCAGATGTAGCTCAAGGTGCGATCTAGCTATAGGCAAACGTTCACTTAACGACATCTCTGCAGTGTCGTTTACAAGTGATAAGGAATAAAGGTCATAGAGACATAAATCTGGGGATAGGATGCACCAAACGGTGGAACAGATGGAAGCTAGAGCACTGCTGCTTTGAGGGATGTGAAGCCACACTTTTGTGCCAGCTATTCCTCCTTAGTAAACAAGAGCTAAGTTGTCAAGGAACTAACAATGTTACATGACATTCTGGTAACCTGCAACCAATATCTTCACCAACTGGGTCACGGGAAAGAAGGCAGACCATCCTCCCAGCAGACACCCACTTAACATGCAGGGCCTCAAAAGCAATGACAATTCTACACTTAATCCCATCATCTGATTTCAAACCATTTTCCCTTTACTACTCTATAGCAGCTCACGCCCTGCATGTAGTGCCGAAGAAAACATCAATGTAGAAATATATTACAGTTCTTGTCCAAGCCAACTGGTGACAACACATCTCTCCATATATTGAATATCATTCACCAGAACCATATGAACTGTCACCCAGGCAGTTCCTAACCCACATCACAAAGCTACATGCCATACTGATGATACTTAGCTTGCCTATGAGTTTTTATTTTGTGTGTGAAAGAGTGTCATAGACTTGGCAATCCAAAAAGACCACACTCTTCTCTTTTCTTCGATTGAAACCCCTAAGCGGCGGTGCACAAAAGCAGAAAATCATAAGAAATAGGAAAGAGGACTGTCATAACAGAATAAAACCACATACAACCCAAGTCCTTAAAAAGCTAACCTTGTTAGTCCTCGAGGTTCAGATGGAATTCAGAGTAGCCTGGCTCACTCTACACATTTCTAAACACCTAATTGCTCCTTAGAGTATCCACACTTAGAACCAAGTAGGCTGTGAAACACTTTTCCACAGAAGCAGCATCTTCCATCTGAAATGTATCACCTTCTTTGTTGTGAATCCAACCATCCTCATCGGCATTCCATAGGAAATTAAAAGTCTTCCTCTTCAGAAGCTTCCTAAAAGTCAAACAGTAATTTTCCTTCACTTCATTAACTATGCACTTGTACAATGGTGGCTTTTTACTCAGTTGTTGAATGTCCACTCTCAATTCCAGTTTCTTCTTTATCTCCTAGCCCACTCCCATTCCGTCGTCTACGCTTCTTTGTATTTACAGTTGCAAGACTTGTAAGATTCCATTTCCTCACAAGAGTTATTTAATGTAAAGCATAGAGATCCAATGGGGGCAGGGCAGCACTATACAAACAACTAAATATGTAATGAAAACAAGCATTACACTGTAACAATGTGTGAAATTTAGTACTGTATTGCAGTATTTATAAAGTGTGGCATATACCCATGTATGGTGCCGGAGCACCGTTCTCATATGGGTAGCATGCTACACCATAAGGGACCGCATGGCCAGCTGAATGCTGTATTTGTTGTGATCCTATGGGGAAGCACTTTGGTGTCATATGTGAGTGACCAGAGATGTGTGCTTGTTTTGCTTTGTGCCTAGCAGTATGATGGAGGAGGAGGTGTGAGGGATAGGCACAAAAATATAATTACAGTTAGGACTAGAGCATATAGGCGGTACTAGAGCACCATCCTAGCTGGATGGATAGCATGGTACTGTGTGTGAGCTGATTAAATAGGGGGGATCGTTACAGAAAGCCTAGCAATGCATATTACAACAGGTGCAAGGCACAGATGATGCAGTTAAATGGGTGAAATGATGTCAAACGGGCAAGAATGGGAGTTGGTACATAAGAAGTAGCCATGCACCTAGTAGATTATACATCTTATGAATGAGGAAAGGAGTAGACAGCTGTCATTGCTGGGAATTTGAGGCGATACTACGCATTCTTTAAAAGGTCAAGATTTCACCTACTCATTCTAGGGCAATTGAGGCCAACATTTGTGCACGGATTCTCGCCCCAAGCTCCGCTCATGCTACCGAAGACTCCTAAAGGTGGGCGAGCCCTACTGGGGTCATGGCTCAGAACCTACCCAGACTATCACCCGCACGTGCAAGGGTAGAGATGAAGAGCTTGGTAGTTTGCACTGATAGCGCAAGAGCTAATTGGCCTACCTGTGTTACCTTTTGTGTTCACTCTTCCATGTAAGCCCAATACTTTCCTTAGATCCCAGAGACCCTCGCTCTTTATAGTTTACATGAAGTAGCATTCTCCTGTCCTTCCAGAATTTTCTCCCAAACAACTTCCACTTTAATAATTAACGATGAAGGTCATTTAAGGATATAAAAGAGAAAATGTGATGAAAGGAGACTAACCCTGCTTCCAATGTTTCGGCTAGAAAAGCAGCTTCATAGTACTCTTTTTTTCTCATTATGGTTGATCTCATTTTGCTCAATCGTAGTCCAGCTCTTCTCTATGTGACCCGTACTAAAAACAGTTTTTATATGTTTCCACAAGTTTGTTTCCGTTCTTATCTCCTCTGCCGGGTCCATTCCCACCCCACTCCCCCAAATAACTGCTCTCGCCTCTACAATAAGAGCCCTTTCACCTTTAACAATAGGAGCCAACAAGTGCCATTTGCTCTTCTAGACAACTGTTTATTCAACCACTGAATGCTTGCTCTAGCCAACAAAGGTTGTTGACGGGGTCTCCTGGATACTGCAGCTCACATCCAGTGGAGCGGAGCATTGCCTGACTTGTTCTTCCAAGAACTCTGGCCTTCAACACATGAAACCACATTTTAGCAAAAATACTCAAATTTTTCCCTACTACATTAAGACGTTTTGCAAAGTCTCGGGCTAGCCTTCGTGATACTCTGGCAGTTGTTGCCATTCTGTGATCCCTAACATTGCAAAGATATGACATGAAATCTGCCTTTATTAGCAGTAGAAGGTGAAGTAGGCCAAGCCCTTTTGACTATGAAAAAATGAAACTACCATCAACTACCTTAAGGCTGGTCGCAATGTTTTGGGCTAGTTAAAGGTAAAGTACAGAAAACACTCTCCTCTCTGTTCTGCTTTGCTCTTTTATTCCCAATTGCGTACATTACTGTCCTTCTGATTTGTTCCCTTTGGGGCAACATATTTTCTTCTTAACTGCTTAGGTACAAAGCCTTAGTCTTCTCACCTTATTGAATTAAAAATTGGAGCCTGTAACACTTAACGTTAATATAGTTGATAACCAGTAGCCATTCAATAACACGTTGTTGGTTTCTTCACAGAATTCATTCAATGTTTACCATGGAGGATATTTCATCGAATGATATAACCCAAATAATGTGGAATAAGCAAATGTGAGTTTCCCTTGGGCTGTATGCGGATATGTGCAGAATTTGGACGAACACTAGGAGATGACCACAGAGTGACTGATACCACAGTGACATACTTCCATATCTGGAGAACAAACCTAGTGCACACAAAGAGACGAAGATCGGTAATAGTTCACCTGAAACTATACTGAATTGAGCAAGCTCTAGGGCACACGTGTGTCAGATGCTTTTGCGGGGCCTGGGTCGAAATATGTGATGGGGACCAAATATCATGAACACCTGTTTCAAGGTTAAAAAAAATGTACTAAATGACAGTCCAGCACCTGGCACCATCTAGTGGTTTTAGCTATCAGCTCCTCACCATTATTAAAGAGGTTTGACTCAAAATGTGTAAACAGATTTTTCAGCACAACCACGGACCTTCAGAAAGTGCTGGCCCTGGGGAATAAAGCCAGAATAAAGGTCGTTTTTTTATACTGTGTATGCTTTCTGAAAAAGCAATATTTTTCCCTTGTTACTTTTCACACATCTTTAAACAATAAAATACGTACTTATTCTCATAGTTTAAACGTGATGTACCGTGAATGACTGCCGTAACCTGATTTCAGTTTCTTGTACTCTATCCAGACTCTCATTCATGTAAGTATCTCTGATCTATTCCACCATCTTGGTAAAGAAGGTGAACTGTGTAGAAATACTCTTAGATTAAACCAAGCTCTGCAATGATATCAGACTACGGGTGTTGTCCTTTACTGACATCCATCATATTCCTTTACAGAGACTCCCATTTAATGTCTTGCCTTCAAACATGATCCTAGCCTCTAACTGTATGAAGTTATGTCTCTGCAGCAACTAAGTAACACTTGGCAATTTTGTTTCCGGGATATTCTTATTTATGAAGCCCCATAAACAAACCCACACATGCTAACAAAAGGTAAAAATGGCAGATCAACTTACAAGTATCTAACTCCTTCTCCTTATCTGGAACTCTTTCTGGTTGGTGGAGATCAGCAACCACACCGTCTCCAGCAGCTTGCTCCCTCTTTTGGTTGTCCTTCTCAGCTTGCTGTCCATCTGGGGGCTGTGCCTGAGGGTCTGGCTCCAGGTCTTTGTAAGCTGGCTTCGCCTCCAGCCTGGAGTCCCCCTCTGGATTCTCTTCCTTCTGGAGATTTTGGTGCAGATCCTTCTCATGTTCAGCTTCTCTTGGATCACTGGCGCCAGGCTCCTTGTCTGGGACTTGCTGTTCCCTCTCACGCTCAGGTAGGATCTGCTGTTCAGCAGCCGCTTTCCCCTCTACTTCTGCGTTCTGCGCAACTTCATCTGGCTGGCGTTTCTTTTCTTCCTCGGACTCTTCTTTGTCCTGCCGCTCATCCACCAGCATCTCGTCGTGTGGGATTGGTGGCTCATGGCGATGGGCTTTTTCAACAGGCTGAACAACACCTTAACCAAAACAAACAAATTGAAAAAAAAATGCTATTTAAAAAAGCTATCGGCACAATATCACAAATTAATGCACAGAACAACGGACTTGAGAGAACATTTCTATGAAAACGCAAGTAAGATCTTTCACCCTTTGCGTCACACTTGTCCCAAAGTGAATAGTAACGAAACCTTCCCTCTCTTTGGTGGGCAGTTGACCAGTCTCAACCAAGACACCAGTGAATATGCTGTTCACATCAGTCACAACCAGCATCATGATTGACACAGAGCCATCAGATAGATGCTGAAGACCGAAGTAATATGAAACGGAAATTCTCACCTCTCTCAAAGATGTTGTAACGTTGGAGCGGGGCCATGAGACAATTCAGCCATACAAGAAGATGCTGCATTCACGCAGAGCTCATCTTCACTCGTCTTACTTCGAAATCACAGCTCCAGTGAGAATTATTATTTAAAGAATTAATGGCTTCAGCTGGTCAACATGGCAACCATTTAAAAAATACGTTCCCAGAACGTCGAGGGAGTAAAAAAAAAAAAAGTTGAAATATTTATCCTTACTGACTGCCTATTTCCCCTCCCTCCACCCTATTCTTCACGCAAGTCTCCCAAACAGGAGCATATTGCTCGCGCATTAAAAGCACTTTGTCTGTTGCTCGGCACTGAAAGTTCAGTCGAAGGCTGCAGTACATCCCGCCTGTCCAGTCGTCGAGGATAAACTTGTGGCACTCGTCCTCCAGACATCCATCGGGATTCTGTCCTTGTCCTTACTGGCAGGACTGGCCTCCAGCCGCCCCACACACGAATCACCAACCCCTGAACCTCTGGTGGGATTCCCGTAAACCACACCCACCACTCTTCCTCGATTTAAACATCTGATCGACAGCCATGACCGAACCAATAGAGGCTCCGTATCACCCCGCCATGACAGACCCACTGCGTGAAAAATCACCGAGTAACTCCTGCACCCCATAGTCGCCGTAGGGTACCTTGGTTTGGCCGATCTAGCTGCACCTCCTCCTGTTTCTTTTCCTCCTTCTCGCCCTCCTGCTCATGCGGCAACAGTTCAATGGGGACCTTTATCTGCGGCTGCTCCATGTCAGCCTTCTCCATCAGCCCCTTCAGCTTATCACGCTCTTCTTCCGGTTCGAATATGGCTGGGTTCTGGACTGCAAAAAAAGAGTTCATATAGTTGGTTTAATTTGTTATTCAACTGAAAGTTAATGCCATACAATTCTTCAATCTCCCTCCTCTCCATTTGAACTATGTGTAATATTGTTATTCATATAAAAAACATTGAGTAACGAAAATCTTCTCATTTGCCATTACATGGACCATCTAACATTTTTGTTGCATCTTAATACATACAAAAAATTAGCTTATATCATCCATCCCGTCCGAGGGGCAATACAAGAGTACACGACCATGAAGAACGGCCTGCTGGGGGCAGTGTTCACCTACATTTGCGACGTATGGCGTGGGCTGCTCTAGTACTCCATGTACTGCAAACTACAGACAGCAAAGTGGAGGAGGAAGGGAGAGCTGAACCGGACAAGCAGCTACTGAAGGCCACAGTCTACGGTATGCATTTCTCAAAACTCCAACTTGCACAAGTTACTCTCGTCAACGTTAGCGGCGCGCTCGTTCTTCTACAATCACTAGTTGAGTCACACGCCAAGCAGAGTTACGCATTACGTAGAGATACGATTCGTAGTCACGTAGGTCGTATGGTTAGGCAGTTTCTATATAACAGCTGGGAGGTCCATCTACACAGCTATGCGTTTGTGTGGTGAGGCGCCTGATGTCACAGGTTGCATTTTCTCGGCTCCTGCAGTCAGGCAGCATAGATAGTGAGGCAACTGCTATGAAACGTGTATTTATGTAAATGGGCGCCTGATGTAGTTTAACAGTTGGTATTATTATTATAGTAAGGCAGTCAGAATAGTTGGTATAGTTAAGCACTTAGCTTAACTACATGCTTAGTATAGCTAGATAACTCCTATGGCTGAAAAGATCCACGAGGGAGGTGGCGGTTAAGTTGCCCCCTCACAGCCGAGGGATTCCGGATGATCTGTTATGAGACAAAGGAGGATCAAATTCAATAAAAAAAAAAGCCTCTGTGATGAAGCCCCCTCTCTGGAAGCAAGGCGCCAAACCAAGGGCAGTGTCGAACAAATCATGCCCCCAGGCTGCGGTACAGTACACTGCGACTGAATGGTGGCAAAGAAGGCAAGCATAGCAAATTGGTTAATTAGAGAGATGACTCAGGAAAGCTACAGAATTCAGTCATTTCTCACTCTGAGCAATCTATTATAGAGAGTAGGACTAATATACATGGAAACGAGGCGCATGGGGCAATAGTTTTCTTGATCTAATCATTATGATCTATTTGTGGTGTTGGAGGAGAGGTGCCCAATTCGGATAACTGATTACTCAAGACGTTGTCTGAATACATATGGGCACCAGTGAGGAAAATTTAAAATTTGTGAAAAAAGATGCAGGAGGGGTTAGAGAACAAAGAAAGATGACATAAGATCTACTGCTCAAATATGGACCCAAGACGGTCGATTAGTGGATACGCATATAATGCAGTCCTCTACACAGGACTCTGTGGTTTATGACATTCCGGCCATGAGAGTTGATCTGGTGCCTTTTGATCGTGGTATCTCTTTCGTTAAATGCCCTTGTAAAGATAAGCCCACCATGGTGCTCTGATATTCATCGGGTGGAGATACGGCTTGCAGAGAACTTTACAGTATGTTTGCATAAAGTCTTTTGAAGGTAAATATCCGCAACCAAGAAAGCCTCTGTCATAAGGATCCGGAGAATGTAATTATGAATAAGTAGAAGTCTAACTAAGTTACCAAGGAGGGTGGCTTTATACCAGCAGGAGATTTTAATGTTCATTTAGATCCCTTTATCTTGGCTCTGCGATTAACCTTTTTTGAAAGATGACATTTAGGGTGGTGCTTCTTATTCACAGTGCTAAAAAAACATCTCTCATTGTACGTCGTTAGAAGATTGCACATGATTGTTATGGGAGTTATATGGTCTAATTTATACCTGCAAAGAGAAACAACACTGGGTGATCTAGACTGTGAGGAGTAGGTAACGCACCCAGCAAAAGCCTGGAGGAAGTAATATCAAGCAGGAAGGCTTACAAAAAGCTGGTGGCAAAGAAGAAAAACCATAGTAACATAAAATGTATTTGTAAAGTGCAAACTCACCTCTTGGACATTTAGGTCATGAATAACAGATGTTTATTGTTACCAAACGGAAAGGTTCTCATTATAGCTCCCTTAGAGGGATAAAAGGCCTGAGTAGAACCGCCAGGTTTTGACCAGTGATCATGAGGGCACACACAAATTTGTGGAGTGGGTGCATTAGTTCTCCGAGACACCAGTCCTACACTTCCTTAGTGGAGGCAAACTTGGAAACTTTTATGGAAGCAGAGAAAAATAAAGATCAGAAATTATTCTAGGAGACAATATCTAACGACTGCTTAGGCTCATATAAAGACGTGGTAGTACCTATGTCTGAAAATCAGGGGTGCATCAATTTTCCTGAGCTTTATAACTAGGGCTCCCGGTTTTATGGCATTTATTTTTTTAACATTTCCGTCTGTATTTATCCATATTTATTTTTTGCCCATCTTATTGTTATTTATCCATATTTATTTTGTGTTTTTCAAATATATAAAGTCATAAAATGGTATATTTCCACATTTATTTAACTTATAAACATGCACTCACACATTGCTGCCTGTCCCATTTTAGCACATTAAGCAGCCAAATATAGCAAAACACTACACCTTCAGGTAAATATGAGCATTATAATACAAATATAAGTTTAACATATATCTGCATTTACGGAAATCTCAATCTATTTTTAACTTTCCATGCTGCCTATCTGCTCAGCTGTTGTCCTAGAAATTACGAAAAACAGCATAGAGAGTAGGCCTGGGCGGTAAATTCCGTTCCGCTCGCGGAATTTGCGGAATTTGGGTAATTTCGCGTTCCGCGGAGAACGCGGAATTGCCAACAATTCCGCGATCCGCGGGTCCGCGGAATTTTTTACTTGTTCGCGCTTTAAAGTGCGTGTTCGCGAGATATTTCCCCCCGAGCACGCAAACAGCGTTCGCGAACAGGAAAAAAGCATCGCGAACGGGTGGAACAAGCAATTCCGCATGTTCGCGGAACTTTTGCGTGCTCGCGGAGATTTCTTACCGTTTCGCGAAACTTTGCGTAACGCGACTACGCAAATTCCGCCCACCCCTAATAGAGAGTCAACCACGAGAAGCACACTTTTCTGCATTTTTCCGCTTTTAAAAATAAATACAGACAGGAATCACTTTGTTTTCTGTCTGTAATTATCTGTAAAAATCCGTAAAAACAGAAAACCGGGAGCCTTATTTATAACTCAAACGAGGTAATGTGCATATCACTGATGAACCGCCTATATATGTGGACCCTATTGAAAAGGTTTCAAAAGGGATGCCATCGAATTACCACTCGAACTCGTTAATAGCTTTGATAACCCTATAAATGCCAAAATATATGGAACAGCAAGGTATCAAGAGCAATGGTCATATAAAATCACTATATCATATTTGTAGGATTGTTTTAATGGTAAGGGTTGGTCCGGCTAACCAAGTATTATAGGTGAAATTATTGATAACGAAATATATACATTTGGGGAGGGGCAGTCTGTTTGATACCTTCATAGGCTTGAATTCTGCGCATGATGGCATCAACAGACATATTGTATGAGTCACTTTAATAATTACATATTACATTGTGGCTATTTAGACTTTGTACATGGACAACTAGACTTGTGTGCTATAGTACTAAGAGAGAAATTACAAAAAACTTCCCACAGCACAGTGAGTGAAGCAGGGCAGCATGCTGGGACCAAAACGTTTCAGTTTGTTCATTAATGATGCAATGGAGCAACTTAGCAACTTGATGCTCCAGTTTTCAGGTGACCCCATTCAAACCTTATTATTTGTAGATGGTGGTGTAGTAAGTACTTCAGGGAACTAAAATGAGACTGCAAAACATACTAGATAAATTTAATCCGAAGACCAAAGGAAATTAATGGTGGTAGACTTTAACAAGTGCTTTGTTTTTATTGGTTTCCGTCAATTGCACAACTCAAGAAGAAAAAGAAATCAAACAAGCACAGCTCAGCAGTGTGTTGTAGTCAGTGCTGGACAATCCCATAACGACATACATCAAAATGATATACACATCAGTGGTCGCATAGAGAACCCACCGCAGCATGGCTCGGGCCCGCATCCTACAGAGTAGGTGGGCATCTCCTGCTGTAATGTCGGTTATTCCACCACTCCTATGCTCATCCAGTGTTAATGCAATGCAGCCAAACACAAGTATAGTTCTGTGCCCTCAGCTCCCGCTTGTCTGGTATGCCACAGCGTCCCAAATATCATGGCGAAAGATGATAGTGTTTAATGCAAACAACATGATAAGCTGACAGGTACTTTTTACATTTGAAAGAGTAGACTTTTGACTCAATGGGCAGCTGGAAGATTTTTCTGGTCTAGCCCAACATGGTACACGTACAGAGAGGAGCTCTTTCAAAAACTGTAGTAAATACTCAGTTGGGATGGACATGGATCTGAGATTGAAGTGTTAGAGGAGGCAAGTAGTCGTTGCCAACTTGTGGAGCGCAGGTATGGCCGCACACAGAATCTGAAGTATTGGCTATTAGGGAGTGTAAACTCTTGAAACGTTTGACCTTACCAGCCAGCATATCTTTACTGCCTTTTTTTGTGGAAACTGGGATTCAAGCCGTTAACCATGAACTATCAGTGAAATCATTATTTTGGGTAAAGATATGATCTAACCCAAATCTTTCTATTTATAAAGAATCAAACTTTTTTTTAGGATCCATCAAAAATCTACATACTGATCTTAGTGTAGAAGTCAACTGGAGAAAGTGGAGAAGACTTGACACTGCTACTTCTACTTTTTTGTGTGCAGAATGCTTACTATCGTAGCAGTACTGAAGCACATAGGCACTGCCTTGATCAGATGGTCCAAATACATTAAGTTGGAAGGCTAAACTGCTAATAGAGTATGTGCAAAGGGACACCACCAAATCTACTATCTCAGAATGTATGATAGCTTCGGGATTCCCTTCACTGTTAATCAGGCACTCTACGCTGAAGAGGGATTTCATTGTATGAATAAATGGATAATAAACTCTAGGAACTGTACTCTATTAGACGGGTGCAAATTGTAAATCAGTTTTAATGATAACACTCTTAGAGTTTTGCTTTTTTTTATCCTAGAGATGGATTGATGGATTTCATATATGCATGTAAGATGGATATATTTATCTTATGGATTGTGTGTAATGTCACATTCTTTGAATTATGGCAAGCCCAACAAAAATATAGTAAAATGAAGAGCTCAGGTTTCTTCCAATAGCTGGAATCTTTGAAATATTCAAGAAAATTATCCATAAACTTGGAAACTAAATGTAAATGCAAATCTTCCGCCCTTGTTCAAAAAATAAGGCAAATGTTATTTATTGTGAAATTTTGTAGAGCTCAGTGTGTCACCTTTCGGTTCATTTAGAGTGCTACAAAGATGTAACAGACGGTCAACAGAGTACAGCTAGAGCCGTATTGGTAGCCAAAGCCTGATATTCCTCACAGCAGTTTCCTACATAAAGGAAGTTCAGTTGAAGGAAATAACTTATCTGTTCCTTTTCCATGCAACTTTAATAACAAAACCAACTTAATAGATAGCGTAATCCCTTGCACTCTTGAATTGAGTCTGTAATGTTGGAAATCTACTCCATTTCAAAAAGGCACAAGGTCATCCAAGGCCTTCTCCGAAAGAATTACCAAATTAGTTTTTATTAAATGTGTTTGCTAAATGATGTCAAACCTTATAATGGCCAAACAAAGAAAAATTACCAAGATACTGTAGCCTATTAGCTCTCATGATCGAAAAGGTTACATCAATGAATGCTGAAATTACCAATGGTGGTCCAGAAAGCTAACACACCGTTCCATATTTGCTTTTTTCCCCCCTCAGAATCTGTTTATTAGATTTTTAGTAAACATTACATGTGCAGTAACTGGTTATGAACAAATACAACAGTGACAGCAATGCATATACCAGTTGGAGACATACATTACATATTTGCATTTTTGTTGTCAATAACAGGCACCAACACCGGCCTCATGCAGGAACTCATCCTGGGCTTCCTTAGTAAAATAGTTTTACGTTTGGGGGGAGTGTGGTAACACTTCAGTACCATTGGAATAACTGTATTACGGTGGTATTACAATAAATGGACTTTAGCTCAGGAGTAGCAGGATGTACCAAATATCCTTGGTTTCTGAACAACGTGCTTACATTGCTGTTCATGCATGACAAACCTTTCAACTGGTGTAACAGAGGTAGTATTCTTGTACTTATGTGGAAATGTATTTTTGCTTGCAACATTGCTGTTTTTCAGCATTCTCAATGTTTACGAGTTTACGTATTGAAATGAATAGTTCTGCTCAGAAAAGCAAACTATTTTTCACTGCAAACCGAGACAGCTTTCACTGAATCAAATCCAGCCAAGCTGGAAAATGCATCCACATTTTTTTCTTTTGCAAGTTTATGTTTAAAGAGCGTTTCTATGCACAGTGAAAAATGTATGCAGATTTTTTCTCTGCGTGTTTACTTTTTGCAGAGCTGTTCTACCCACAATTGTCTTGCACCGCAGAACGTTTTCTATGAAACATAGTATGTGAAAACATTTTATAAGCTTTAAATAAAGATAGATGGGGTATTAAATGTCTCAAATCATGAAATGGGTGCCAAAATAAAAACAAGCATTTGCAATGCAATAGGTCTTGCATTAGTTAAAGAGCTATTGGCATTGCAAATGAGAATGTTTGTTAGAATTTTTTTCCTCGAAAAATATCCTAGCAGTAGCATAGCTAATAAAAGAAAATCCATGAAGCAAGGAAAGGGTGCAGTACCTTCGCCTGTTACTAGGTGTCCCCGTGGACCTCTATTAGCCATATATGGTACTGCACCCTGCAATAATGAAGAATATAACTCATCCCCAGGACCGGGTCCAGGCCAGCCTTATTTATTCACAGGCAACAGGACTTGCTAACACACGCAGGCAGCACAGTAGAGCGTAGCCTGCTGCTGCGGCTGTTGTCTTGCTCAAATTCGCTCAAATCCATGATGCACACACTGAAATTCCGGTGCGGAGGACGGAGGAAGATGTAATACAGGAGCAAGAAAAGACTGCAGAAAGCCATTTGCCTAATGTCGCACTTTAGCTTCAGATGTTTAAAGCTAAAGAGTGGCATGCCGCGATTGGTACAAAAGTAAATAAATGGAAAAGAAATGCGGTGGCCGTCCACCTTTTTTTTTACTATGTATTTACTTTTGTAGCAATCGTAGCATGCAGCGCTTTAGCTTAAGATGTTTAAAACTAAAGTGCGGCGTGCCGCCATTTCTTAAAGTAAATAAATGGAAATCAAATGCGGCGTCTGCCCCCTTTTTTCTATTTATTGACTTTTGTAGCAATGGTGGCACTCCACGCTTTAGCTTCAGATGTTTAAAGCTAACCCGTGGCATGCTGAGATTGCTACAAAAGTAAATAAATGGAAAAAAATGCGGTGGCCACCCGTGCAGCTTGTTGTGCCTGCTTCAGCAAGACATTAGTTAACTAAACAGTGCTCATTAACTGTTAACGAACCCTAGAGAGTAAGGACACATGAAAGAGGGGCTGTCCTCATGGGAGGTAACAGAAGAGAGGGAGGTACTAAGGAGGGACTACTAAGCCTATTCACAAATCAAAAGCCATAATTTTCTAAGGACAGTAAGAGGAGCCAACTGAAAATATGGGCGGAAAATGGGCACAGCGTAAAGTCCATACCTGAATACAGCATGTCTCGAAGAGAAGGCGCAAGCGGTGCCTAGGCAAGACATAAAAATGCATGCCCATAATTGATGTTGTTTATGCAGATAGCCTCTTTACCGTCTTGAAACTGCACATACTGACGTGCCTCCCATAGGTGCAGAAATTGTTCACAAGTTGGTCCGTTTCTTGAGGACTGTGGCAAGAAACGCTGCTTCAATTCACATAGCTGATTGGCGCTTGGTAGTTCAGTGGCTGTTACTCCATTCTTTCTTTCACACCCTTGACTATGTCAGCATCCCATTCCCATCCCAGACATTTCTCCACCATTGTGTTCAGACCATCATCTTCACATCTCACCCCCTACCTCTGTCCTATTCTGCACTGTAACACTATGCTGTTTGACCTGATGAAGATGTATTTTGAAACATTAATAAGTTATACCTGTGCGTTCACCACACTCACAGCAGGATGAAGGAAGTAGACTGTGCACAGCAAGTACAGTCTACTCACCTACCTTCACCTCTACCTCTTCTCTCTTCCTTCTCCTGTGGGCAAAGCAAGTTGACATTAGAATTCAACTTCCCTGCAACTTAAGATCTGCTGCTCTTTCAACCAAGGCAAAAGAAATTCAGCAAGCTGTGAGTGGGCAGTGCTTCATGTGGTTGCTGCTTTCCACCCTGCAGCAGAGTCCCATCCTTGTGCTCCTATGACCAAGAGGCTCTGCATGGGGATGTGCAAGGACTGCTATTTCCTCCTCATCTCAAATAACGTAGCAAGGGTTGTAATCGGGTGTTAAGAGGCGGTTGAGGCAGGGTCAAGCATGCACAGATTTTCCATACAGAAATACTAATTGTCGCCATCTAACATCTGATCATCACAATAGAGACACACAGCAATGTGGCCTTCTGCTAATCGGCACGGTGCAGACATGCAACACAGACCAGCATAGGCACTGATGGGATGGTTCTCTTTTTTAGTCTAATCATTTAAAGCTTCTGGAGGGAGTCTGAAATGAGGGAATGGGTTGTGGCAGAGCTCTCAACTTCTGTAATCTTTCAGGAAAAACGTATCAATTCAAACAAAAAATTAAAAGGGTTGTTAACAACGGAATAGCAATCATTCTACAAAGGCATGTGACTTATTTTCTTGTTACACTTAGACCAACAGGACTAATTGTAAATTCACCTCTCTATGAAGAAAGACAGGAGACTAAAGACAGTGAAGAGAAGACATGGGCAGTGTTAATAATGTAAACAATTTTGTATAGTCAGTATTCTCCATAAGGGGCCTCAAGAAGACCTTTATGTAACAATTTATTGGTTGTATTTTCTCCCACAGTATGGCTTGCTTGAACAATGGTGCTGCAGTCTTATGCGCACCGTAATGGTTATGGCAGGGCTTGGAAATGGGCCCCTTGTTATTCAATTGCATTTAGACTAATGGAGAGTCCAACTTATCAAGGTAACCTCATACACCAGCATTTGAAACAGATTTGCAAACCCAACAAGATATATTCACGGTCAATTTTTTAACAAATATGCGTGAGCATTGCTTCAAAGGAATTCAAACAAATTTTTGTTCAGGTCTGGGTTTTGACATGAAGTAGTCAAACAGATATGTTGTTAACAATATTCAAAGTGTGTGCTTTGGGTCCGACCCTTGCAGGCCTTGGTATTCTTCAACCAGCCTCTTTCAGTCACTGGCATGAGACTGTTATTCAAGTCTTAGCTCGAACCAGCGCAGTATTTGTCGCTCATCTAATACTACAGCTTGTTCGAGTGCATCCTTCAGCCCTCACCCATGTGGTTGCACTGAACTGCATGAGGAACTACTTTACAAATACAGCCCTCTCTGTCACCTCCTACCGACTTCCGTCTGCGTTTCTTGCTCTAATACTGCATGCACCAGCACATTAAACCCAGACATTTTGGCTTTGCCAATGCTTGTTTAAAAAAGGAGCCAAGTCACATACCAATTGGAAAAGATAAAAAAAATACCATTCAACTTTTTCTAAAGCAATTAAGAAGAGAAATCACAATTTTAATCCATTTCTAGAGGAATTTGCTCTTAATTCAAACAGGCAGACTGCCAGTATATAGCGTGGACAAGGCTTGAAGCAACAGAGCCTTCATGAATTAGCCTGCAGGTATGGGTGGGGAAGGTCGACAGAGTGAAAGAAGATTGAGAAGGACCATGGTTCTGGAACATGAATGTCAAAGGATAAATATTAAGAAGCAGGCAGGGAATGAAAGTGAGGCAAGGTTTTATCATGTGAGGCAGCTACTAAAGGTAACTAAAATCACAACAAAAAGTGAGTGGTTAACAAGGAGGGGTAGGAGATATCAGCCCACAATAGAAAGAACTGTAGTCATGGTACTTGATTAAAGTATCCAATCCAGCAAGTGATTGATGTGCGAGACTTGTTAAGAATAATACTTGAAAATCTGAAAGTCGTTTAAAAGGAACAGAAACTGGAAAAATGTGGGATGGTGAACAAGCAGTTATATAACTTGTTAGACAAAATACTCTTAGAACATTCCATAACATTGTAAAAAAGAAGTTACTTAACTGTACTCTGTAGTTCTCCAGTATTGATATCTTTCATAGATTCAGATGCTTTAATCTTCCCTGTTTCATGGAGGGAGTCCCACGGTAACAGTAATATAGGCAGTGTTAAAGCATTAGTCTTTAAACCCAGCAGAAAATAATAGACATTGGTAGACATTGGTAACCAATTCACATTCTTTTAAAACATCCAAACTTCAACCAATCAGAGCAGAGATTCTGAAGCACTCATCCCCTGCAGAGGCACCATACTTCAGTTTCGAGCACAAGTGCACAATAAGAGAAAATAAGAGGTATTAATAATGGTGGTAACAGGGAGGATTGCATGTGAATCTGTGAAAGATATCAATACTGGAGAACCACAATGTACAGGTAAGTAACTTGTTTTTTTCACTGGTATTGTATCTTTCATAGATCCACATGCTTGAATCGGACTAGCAAGCGTTACTGAATGAAGAATGGAGGAGGGTAAGGCAAACCATCCCACCATGATAAACCGAACTAGTATAGTAATCCTTAAAACAGAACAGTTAATATCCTGAAATGATATGATAACCATTACCTGACAGGCTCATAATAAAGGTAAAATATAAAGAATTATAGACAGAGAAAGTGAGAGAAAGATTTGACATCATAATGTATTTAATTAACAAAACCCAAATGCTGCGTACCTTATGAAAACAAAAGTCGGAGCGCAGCTTGTTCGACCGCCACATCTGTTTTCCTCCATGAATCTAGGCAGTAGTGCTTCGTGAAGGCGTGGGCATTAACCCACTTTGCAGCCCTGCAGATGTCAGGCAGTGACACACCTGCTAACAAGGCTGAAGAAGCTGCAACCTTTCAGGTAGAATGTGCCTTCACCTTCCCAGATAGTGGTCTGACGGCCTTCTCATGGCAGAAAGCTATAGTCGCAGACACCCAGCGAGCAATGCTTACCAGCGACAAAGCTTGTCCTTTTCTTGGTGATGCGAAAGAAATCAGGAGTAGGTCTGACTTTCTGAAGGTTTTTGTTCTTTCCAGGTAGATCTTTAAACAACGTCTGATGTCCAGAGAGTGCAAGGCCCTCTCTGCAGGTGATGACGGTTTACAGAAGAAAGTTGGTAAAATGACGGGCTCATTTAGGTGGAAGGATGTTGGCCCCTTTGGGATGAATGTAGGGTTAGTCCGAAGGATGACCTTCACGAAATTACAAATAAGGCTCTTGAATTGTGAAAGCTTGGATCTCACTTATCCTTGTTGCAGATGCGATAGCCAAGAGGAAGGCAACTTTCCAAGAGAGAAATTTCAAGTCAGCTTTGAGGATCGGTTAGAAAGGAGATCTCATGACCTAGGATAAGACTGTGTTTAGCTACTTGAACTCCTTCCCCAGTCTATTAGACCATAAAGACAATTGCCCAGAACACCTCCTGAATCTAGAAATGGCTGCTAGATGAACTTTAATAGATGAGTGAATTAGTCCTGGTTTTGCTAGTTGCAGCAGATAAGGGAGAATCTGCCATGGTGTAGACAAGAGAGGATGGCAAGGCTGAGAAGCACACCGTGAAGAAAACCTTTTCCACTTTGCAGAGTAACATTTGTTTGTAGATGCAGCAAGAGCATTTTGGAGAATTGAAGCGCACTCCTCAGGGAGACCTAGAGTTCCAAACTTAGTGTCGTTTGGAGCCAAGCTGACAAACTGAGAGAACGGATATGTGGATGTACAACCTGCCCCTCGTTCATCGACATGAGATCCTCTGCTGGCTGGAATGGTATGTACGAGCACTCGGACAGGCGAAAAATCTTGGTGAACCAATACTGCTTTGGCCACACTGGGGCTATGAGTAGGAGACAACAAGGTTCCCCCTTAATTTTGTATATGACTTTGGGAATGAGTGGAAATGGAGGGAAAGCATATGCGAACATCCCTGTCCATGCAAAATGGAATGCATTTCCCCAAGACCCCTGTTGAGGGTACCTGCTGGTGTACAAGCTGCACTTCTTGTTGCAACGAGTAGTGAAAAGATCCAGGTTTGTAGAACCCCAATGCTGAAAAACCTCTCTTAACTGCTGTTGGTTAAGCTCCCACCCATGGCATTGCTTGCCTGTTCTGCTTAGGGTATCCGCCCATTCATTTTGCACCCATTAGAGATGTTCTATTCTTAAGGAAATGTTGTTGGCTAGTAACCATTCCTATATCTGTTGCACTTGTGCAGATATTATCTGTGACCATGTCCCTCCCTGTTTGGTGAGATGAAACATGGTCGTAGTGTTGTCTGTTCTCACCAAAACTGACGAGTTGCGCATTCTGGGAAGACCAGCCTGAAGAACCTAAGAAAACCACCTTCAGCTCTAGGAGGTTTATCTGTGACAAAGTTTCCTGACTGGATCATTTTCCGTGAACCTCACAGTCCTGTAAATGAGCTCCACATCCTTCCAGGAAGGCGTCCATCGTCATCACCATTTGGGATATCACGGGAAGGAATGAGAGACCCTGTGAGATATTCTCTTTGATAGTCCACCAAGACATTGCAGACCTCATCCTTGGTGTGAGTGCAATCATGTCTACGAAGGATCAGTGGCACTGGATCCACTGAGCATCCAGCTACTCCTGTAGAGGCTGCATGCGAAGAAGACAGTTTGGAATCAATGAGATGCAGGATGGCATCATCCCCAACATGAACTTATACTTTCTTACATAAGTGAACTCACTTGCAGATAGGGATTCCGTGAGTGATCTTAAGCGGTGAATCCTCTCCTCCTTGGGAAAAGGTTTTGACACTTTTGTGTCCAGGATTGCTCCCAGGAGCACAGTAGATTTAGATGGAATGAGAGAGGATTTTTCCTTGTTCAGCTTGAGGCCCAGAGATTTGAAAAGCTGTAGACAGGCCCGGGTCTACTGTTTTACCAAGTGAAAAGTGGGGCCCTTTATTAACCAGTCAGGCACGAGAACACCTGGTGTCCTGAATGTCTGAGAAAAGCCGCCACTGGCACCATGCATTTAGTAAAGACTCTGGGAGCCGACCTCAACCCAAAGGGGAGCACCTTGAACTGGTAATGACCCCCTGCCACCTCAAATCTTAGACATTTTCTGTGCTTCGCACGTATACGGATATGGAAATATGCGTCCAGCTGATCCAGGGATGTCATGTAGTCCCCCGTCTCCACCAGTTGCAGGATCTCCAGCATGGATAACATCCTGAAGGGCTGTTTCTTGATGAATTTGTTTAAGAGCCTCAGTTCCATCGCCTGCCTCCACTTTCCCGACTTCTTTCTGATGAGGAAAAAGTTGGAATAAAATCCCATGTTGCGTTGTCTTAGAAGGACTTCCTCTATCGCATTCTTGGATAGAAGCAATCGAATTTCCTCCTTTAGTATGGAAAGGTGGCGATGCAATGATCTGCGCAGAGGGGCACTGGGAGACTTTTGAACTAATTCCAAGGTGTGACCATGTTGGATTACGTCTAACACCCATCTGTTGGAAGAGATGAGCTTCCAATAATTGAAGAACTTAGAAAGGGGATTGCCAAATTGAAGTGGGACTGAGGCGACAGGTGCCTGCGTCACATCATTGCCTCCTGGAACTATCTTGAGACTTTCCTCCAGTTGAAGGACATCAACGCACTGGTTGCCTAGAGTAGGTTGATGCTGTTGTTGGTCTGTAGGATTGTTGCGCCGAGTATGGGTCTCAGAAACCCTGCTGCGGGTAGGGTTGATATTTGGTCTGTTGCAATGGCAGTCGGGAAACAAATTGGTCTGTCATGAAAAGACTGAAATCGCCTTTGCTGCAAAGTGCCGAGTGAACAAGCAGTTTCAGTGTCCGATTTTATGGACTGCAAGGCATAGTCCACATGCTTTTCAAACAGGCTCTCCCTGTTAAAGGACAAATCGAGGATCTTTGATTGTACCTCTGGGTGAAACGCCGTCACTTTCAGCCACCCTTGGCGACACAATACCGCCGCCCTTGCCATCTGCCGAAAGGTCGTGGATGAAGTGTCCATGGCTACGTTGATTATTTCTGAAGAGGCCTTCTCCCCTTACATCAGATTTCTCAGACTAATTTTTTCTTGTCCTCCGGGAGATACTCTAAGAACGGTGACATGTCATACCACATCTGACGGTTGTATCTCCCAAGGATGGCCAGAGCGCTGGAAGCTCTAATAGAGGTCGCCACCATGGCGGAGAATCTCTTGTCAATGTTGTCCAGTCTGCGGCCCTCCTTATCAAAAGGGGCCGTGCACAGCGATGATGCATTTTTTTGCCCGTCGTTGAGCTGCCTGCATTATGATGGAGTCAGGTTTGGGCTGACCAATAAGGCAAAATCCAGAACTTTGTATTTCTTGTCAAGCTTCGGGATGACAGCCGCGACTGAAGCCGGTGTCTTCATCAGTTTTAATCCCTCCTGCCAGATAAAATCCACAATAGGGATAGATCTTGTTGTGCGCTTGGCCTCCGCTTTGAAATCCTGAAGAAAGCACTCAGTTTGCTTTGCCGGATGAGGAATATCGAAGCGTTTGACAAGTATATCATGGAAGCCACCAATATCGTCTGGCGGCGAATCCGCCGAAGGAGTAGGTGAGGCTGACATTGGGGCCACGTAATCATTCCATTCAGGATGGCGCCCTAAATCAAACTAAATTTCTCCTTCCTCAGACTGTTGATCACCGTCACTGTCAGCTAAGGTGTCTCTTATGGTAATACTTGCCAACACAGATCTCTCTTTTTGTGGCCTGACAGGGTTCCTTGAAGTAGAGGCAACCTCCGGAACGTCCTGTCTTGGAGGTGGTTGTTGAGCTGGGGTATTGGCATCTGGGAGCCTCTTCTAATAATCATTGATCATCATGTGCAAGTCGGTGACCAATGACATAGGGTTCGCAATGAAATGTCCCTGCGCATGATGTTGCTCTTCTTCCGGTTCCTTGTATGGATAATGCTCCTGAACTATATCGTACTCTTGAGTTGACTGATGGCCCCTTTAAGAGAAAAGAAATTGCCCTCCAGATATGTAGGCTGATCCTGGCCTGCCTCCTCATCCTCATCCTCATGACACTTGACATTGAGCTGAGAAGGGCTATAAGCTGGACCAAAAAGGCTTTCGTCCCTTGATTCCTGCAATTCCAGCAGGCGTATTGGAGAAATGTCCTGTGGCATTGATGATGTTTTGCCCTTGCTAGAAATATACAATGTTTCTTTTGCTGTCATCGACAGGGTCGTCGACGACATAGCCCCGTATGGAATCCTCGTCGATGGAAGTACGTCGGATGAGGCTGACGGCATTGATATAGCCGTCGATGAAATCCGTGCCGTCAGACAGTCTCGTCGTCGACAACGAAGCCGTCATCAGAATCTTCGTCGATGACGAAGAAGCAGTCGTCATCGCCATAGTCAATGCTGATATCGTCACAGGCGTGGACGAGATACCCGAGACGATGCAGCAGTTGTTGACGGGGTGATCTTGGTAGACGGATCCGTCGACAGGCAGATTTTCTTTATCGATGGATCCTTGAATGGAGTAGTAGGAGCAGATGAAGGTGAGGAGACAGGTCTTCCATGAGAGGGAGAAGGTCCAGTCGGCTCTTAGCTTCTCGACCTCTCAATACTGGTCTCCCTACTGTGAGACTTAGCTCTCTTACAGTCTCCGTCAGAAAGGGGGGGGGACCCCCCTCTTTTCTCTTTTTTGAGGAGGAATGTCCCTTCTCCTCACACTCAGGGTCTGAATCAGAGTGTGCCTTCTTTTCTATAGCCAAAGCATCAGCTTAGCCTCACGATCCTTAAGCTGAGAAAGTGCAGCAGTATTTGCACTCCTTAGGCTTGTGCTGAGGATACAGGCATTACAAGCATTCCTTGTGGTCGTCTTCTGAGAAGAGCCTTGATTTCCCACAGGACTTACAAGAACTGAAAAGCCTTTTTTTGGAACCCTCAGACATGTTGAAAAAAGGCAAACACAATCCCAAACTGTACCTCAGATGTTTCCTGGAGGTTTGGAGAATAACTGGATAGCGGTCAGGTCAAAAGATGATCTGTGAAACACTGTCACTGAGCAGAGCTCAGTGAGAGTCCCTAACACACGACATGCGGAAATCTGAGTAATAGTGGCTCTGCAGGGGATGAGTGCTTCAGGATCTCTGCTCTGACTGGTTGAAGTTTGGATGTTTTAAAACAATGTAAATTGGCTACCAATGTCTATTGTTTTCAATGGGGCTTCAAGACTAATGCTTTAACACTGCTTCTATTACTGATACCGTGGCACTCCCACCATGACGATGGGGAAGATTCAAACATGTGAATCTATGAAAGATACAATACTGGAGAAAATGTGATTGTCTACCACGATACAATGAGAAAATGTACAGGCTACATATAAAGGAGAAGTTTTAAAATAAAAAGTAAATACATATATGGTTCTAATGAGATATTCACACTCAGTCTATGGCCCCACTCTTCCTTGTAGCATGTTTATATCTGTATTTGAGGCATTTGTATTGTGTGAACCTAGTCAAAAGAAAGCTGAGTGTTGTACAGCGTCAAAGGAAAAGATGCAGTCAGCAAGTGATGGGTTCTGGGAGCACAAGTGTATTGTTAATGCTAGGGCTGACTTTAGCGCTGGTGGGGCCCAGTGACCTCCTTCACCCTAACTACCACCCTCCAACAGTGCCCCTCATATCCCCTTAGCCCCTCTCTTGAATGCATTTAATTTGTTTTATAGCGCTACTCGTAGCAATGTAGGTTGTCAGAGTACTTTACATCACACACACACACATTATACAGATACAATGAATCATACATGTGTAAAATCAGTTTATGGGAGATGTTACATAAGACAATTAGGACTACATGGTTTAAGAGACACGTCTCATCCATACCAGTAGGCAGTATATTTTAAGGGTGTTTGGTCTGGAGAAGCACAAACCAAAGATTTTAAACATAACACAGTGGTTGGGGTTGGCTTTACTAACAAGACTGTATCTTTACCCAAAGAACCCATTTTTAGCAACATTAGGCTAATGAAAGACGGGGGAAAAACATAACTCTCTAACAAATACCATGCAGTTTGCACACAGCTCTTTCATGAAAGCACACAGGTCACTGTATACTATCTTAGGATTGTAATTCATGAACTGCAAGTAACAAACGGACCTCTTTGACAAAAGCAGTAACACACTGGGCTATTCACATAAAATTCAGTTCGTTGATCTGCATGGTACATGTTATTTGCAGCAGGCATGTTAACCCTCTGCACAATTTTATGAGTCAAAGCTGCCACTAGACAAACCTCCAATCTCTCTCCAATAGGAACATTATTCACCAGAGTGATCTTGACATTTGTATTTTTGCCTGAAAACTGCTAGAGACAAAAGAAACTTTGCAGCATATGCTTTTAGACCCATATGTTATTTCTAAACACAGTGCCCCCAAGGCACAGCGATAGGTGTGGTTTCACCCGTCATACCGCTGCAAAGTCATCCCTGGTTAATGTATTGTGATGTTGTGTTCTTTAAAGAGATTCAACTTTTTCTTAAAGTCGCTTACTGGAAGGAATGGTTTCATCTTCTACAGTATGGAGGGCTAGTATTAGGCCATCTTTTCTTTTTTGGCATTATGTTCCTTGAGAAAGAGGTTGGCGCCCAGGGTGAAACCAAGTGATTTGGCATTGGGTGAAAGTTGAGGATTGAGTCCATAAAGGTTCACGTAACTGAGCCAAGTTTGGACTAGTTGATTGTTATTCTTGGCAAATAGGAAATCTGTCTTGCTGGGGTTGTGCTTCAGGTAAGTGCTGGACAATCAATCAACCAGGAGTTTATATAGCGTGGCTACTTACCCGTGAGGTTCTCAAGGCGCTTGAGGGGGGGATAGGGGGGAGGGGAGGAGGGGGAAGCTGCTGATCCGTCTGGGTGTGGAGGTTCAGTCGAAGAGCCAGGTCTTGAGATCCTTCCTGAATTGGGTCAGTGACGGGGATTGCCTGAGGGGGAGAGGCAGGGAGTTCCAGGTCTTGGGGGCAAGGTAGAAGAAGGATCTCCCTCCGGATCTGGTCTTGTGAATCCGTGGGATACTCAGGTCCGGATAAGTTGCAGGCACTGTTTAATGCAGTGAATGTTCTGGAGTGGAAGAGACTTTCAAGTAGAATTATGCATCCTCTACACCATGGTGAATTTTGATGCTGTTATTTGTGAGTAGAGCCTCAAGGGGCTCCATGTAGAGGTTAAAAATTATGGCGACAGGATGGAACCCTGGGGTCCTCTGCAGATAATAATCTTCTGGAATCTAGAGGTTCCCATGTGAATGAACTGTTGTTCGTTGGGTCGGTAAAATGGGCACTAGTGAATGATGTTGCCAGTGGACACCATTTGAAGCTTGGAGGTTTTGAGTCACCTGCTTCACTCCCATGAACATGTATGCAAGTGAGGTGGAAGTGTTATTGCTGACCAAAGGCTTGCATCTTGCACATATTTTTTTATTGTGAACGAGTGCAAAGGAAGCTGATGCAGCAAAATGATACATAGTCCTCCTCCATTCCCACAGAGCATAGTTTTGGGAGGACCAAAGGTGGCAGTAACAGAAGGAGATGAACTTTGAACTTGGGTATCTCTTCGTCCTGGGACTAAGATCGTGTACCAGAGGAGTAAGTGTGTGGATAAGGAGGGATTGACTTTTAGACAGATACCTTTAAATACCACATATCCATTCAAATAAATTATTTTGTTTATATAGTTCTTGGAAAGTTCCAGAAATGCTGAATGATTACATTAGACTTCCTGGATAGGCACAGCTGAAAGAGAGGTGCTTTCTTTGCTTATATTCTAACCCGAACTCAGACAACACAGTGAAAAACAAATGCATGCCTTAACTCTAACTCCCATTCACATTGTCTGCTTGCCACTACCATGGGGATAAGTGATCAGAGTACTGGAGAGTGATGTAGCATTAACAATAACAGTATTGGCAATTCATGTGGTGAACAGTACTGTCTGAACTGTGTACTTTACAAAGATGAACGAAAGACAGCCATTCCTGCTGGCAGTTTTTTTTTTTTTAAACATCTTTTTATTTTAAAAAACATGCTCTTTAGACATTATTCATATTAGTCGTACAGTACAATCAACGTCTCACCTTTGATACATTTATCAACAGTCATCCCCGGAAGTGGCCTAAGGTAACATGAATCGAAACTGAAACCATCAGCGTAGCCCCTTATTACATGTCCAGTCTACAGTAGCCTAGTGTCACTGTTGTAAAGTGGACTTTATCCGAATTCCCCTGGTACATTATGGCCCCAGTGCTGTTCCTCTATAATTCTTCCATGGGGACCATATTTCTTCACATTTTTGGGGCACCCTCTGGCATTATAAATCACTTCCTCTGCCACCAATCCATATCTGCCTCCCATTCCGCTATAGTCGGGGGATAGGGAGCCCCCCAATTTCTTGCAATATTTCTCTTTGCCACCACTGATGCCAGAGCCAGCCATATCTTAGTGTGTCTTGGCCATTCTACCTCACCCTGAATCATCAATAGTAGCCACTTTGCGCTCATTGGCACCCTCGTCCCCAGAGCCCCAGCCATTTTATCTGTAACCCCCTTCCAGTATCTTTATATCACCGGACAATCCCAGAGGATGTGGTAGAAGGATCCCTCCTGTACGCACAGAGGTGACTCTGCCCTTCCCAGCCTGTCCAGCAGGGTGCGTGAATAATATGAGCGGTGAAGAACTTTTAATTTTATTAGACTGTATCTGGCCCGGATGGCTATGTCCTGTGGGCTTTGCAGAGCGTCCACCCATTCTTCATCGTCTATGTCACCCATGTCTTCCACCCAAGTCTGTTGCAGCTGTCCCATCGGATCTCGGGAGTTATTCATTAGTTTCCGGTAGATCACCAATTTTTTCTTTTCAGGGATGGGGTCGGCCAACAGTCTGTCCTCTAGGGGGGACAAAATAAGGGAGGGGGGTGCCCTCCAGGATATGTCCCCTAAGCACCTGACCGAGCTGGAGATAGCGAAATCTCTGCGTAGGGGAGAGGTCAAACTCTTGGCTAAGAGTCTCAAATGAGAGCCGGGAACCGTTTTTCCATACATCTCCCAGGTGTTCAATCCCAATATTTTCCCACTGAGAAAACCCCTGCAGTCTGGATACCTCCCTCAACTGCTCACTGTGCCATAGAGAGGTCATGGCTGTCAATTCGGAGTGCCAACCCAGGTAGCGATTGGCCTCCGACCAACAACTCACCATTGTCTCGGTATGAAACGGCAATCCCCATTTCTTTTTGCCCCCATATAGGATACTTTTGTGGTTACCAGCTGGCATAGCTGCACGATCTACCCTGTAGGCTGGCTCACCCCGGTCAGTGTATACCCAGTCATGAATTATTAAGAGCTGTGAGGCCTAGTAGTAATTTCTAATATCTGGGATTGCAAGACCTCCTGCTGGCAGTTTTGCCAGTCACCTGCAAGTTGCACACAGCTGTCCGTAGTGAAAACTGAACCCACTAAGTTATAAAGAAAATTGACAGGATGGCTCCATGTCAACACGGATGCTGTGCTCAAGTCCTGTTTTTTTTATTTTTTATTAACAATCCAATTCATTTTGGGAGTTGTAGTCCTGGTTCACTTCAGCTAATCCAATTAAACCAACACTGGAAAACAATGATTTGTAAAAGAGAAAATCAGGCCTGGATCATATTGGTGTTGGTGACATGGAATCATCTGATATTCTTCGACATAAAGTAAGGCTTAGTCACTGAGTCATACTTGCTACATTCTCTTAATATATTTGGCTGGTCTCAGTTAAACTCCCTAGGACCTCCGAGTGCTGCATTAGTGGTACAGTGCCTCAGACAGTGGAAGTATGGCCTAGGAGAATACATTTAAGGTGGTCATCGAAGCCTGGGCATGTAGGACTCTAGATTTAATAGAATGAGATCCATTTCCTTGCTCGGCAATTGCTGTACATTCCAAGTACCTGAAAGCAACCTGCTCACCAACGTTTGCCTCAAAATGTGGGAAATATGCTGGGCTAGTGACAGTGCATTCAAGTTTCAAGTTGTCAATTTGTAAAATGTCTCTCGTGGGCCCAAACACTTATTGACAAATGATGGAACAGTTCTCAGTATTAACATCTATCCTCCAGTGGCGGATCCTCTGCTAAGGCGGAGGAGCTTCGCCCCACTGCTTTCAGCAGTGGAAATAAAGGAAAAATAAAATGATAATAACTTGCTATCATTTTATTTGTCCCTGCTGCAGCAGCTTTGCGGGGCGGGGCTGCTCTGCTCTCAGAGCAGGGGGAGGAGTGGTGGGCACTCTGTAAGCACCCATGACTATTTGGCTGGCCCTCTCGGGGACAACATGCCCAGGCTCCCATTCCCTGGCTGAGCGCTGAACCACGGCACTCAGACAAATCACAACGCTGCATTGCAGCCTGGGAGCTTCCTGTTCCGGAGCAGAGAGACTACGACGAGGGGTGAAGAGGAGAGACGCGGCGAGGAGGTACGTTTTACTTTGGTTTCCTTTACCCCCTTCCCCTCCACTCCGCCACCCCCGATCCGTGCTAGCCGCCACTGCTATCCTTAGCACGCATCAATTTTAAGCTTTTATCTTTATGTTTGTATCTATTTTAACACCTGTTTAAGCACTTTATAATCATAATTTATTCGTTTAATCGTGTATCAAATGGTTATTAATTGCGATGGTTTTAATTAACTGATGCAATAAATTAAACTTGAATGCAGAGACAGTAGCTCCTGGCAACCAGCAGGGAGTACAGTTTTCCTGGCCTCAGTATGGCCACAAGATGCAAGAGTTCAGCCCTGTGTTAGTGAATGATTGTTGCTCTAGCAATAAGTAGCTTGCTGCAAAAGGGCCGTGAGCATGGTTTGAAATCTTTGTTACCAGCGAAGTCAGATTTTTATAAATTCCATGACTACAAGGAATCTCTTATCTAAGAAGAATCAACCCCTTTCATGGCTCACTGATTGTGACAAGCAGAAGCCGTCATTGCAGTGTCGCCCTCCCCACCCCCCCACCTTACGAAGCCAATTAACAACTGGCAAGTATTTTGCTAATCCCACAACAAGCTGCCACAACCAATCCAAGGATACTATAGTTTCCCATTACTAACAGAATAGGTTTCCATCAATTTGATTGAAGATGAGCACCTCATTGTTATAAACTCTGGCCCTAGTCACCGTAATTACTGGTAAAAAAAGAGGCTTGCTAAAGCAGTTCTTTTCACACTCGTGTATTGCTCCACATCCTCAAAAAGCTTGATTTTTTCCATAAAAAGAAATTCTGCCACACAAATTCTAACTACATTTAGTTCTTTGGCGAACAGTAACATAGGTATCTTTGTAAGAATCACTGTTCACACAAACAGCTTAAACCTAGATTAGCTGACACTTTGCTTGCACACGCGTTCCACTTTCCTTTTACATGATTAGCTGCTGATGCAGCATTTAAGGAATGGCACTATTTCAAGCTGACTGTTTTACTCAAAGATGTAAATCAACGATTCATACGAAGGCCACAGTATTTGGTACTCAAGAAGATGAGCGCACCTTGTTTGCACACAGTCAGAGTCAAGATGCACCCTGAGTTTCACGATACAGATCTACTTAAGCCAGCCATTATCTCCATAGAGATGCTATTATAAAAGCAATGAATTAACCTGTACTTTAGGTCTACAGAGCTCTTTCTGACTACAGGACATCCAAACCACATTTGAGGACTAATAATTGCCTAGGTTTTAAGAACAGGTGGCCTTCTTTGGGAGGCCAAGTTTCAGCAATGCCCAAAAGGCCTTAGGCATGTTAACAGGGCAGATAAACTAGGACAAATAGCCATCAATCACAGCTATAACACCCATTCTGGCTTCGGAACCAGTTGAGATATTTCAAGAGGACTCGCCCATCTCAACATAGTCAGTATAAACTCACTAAAACCAAAGACTACTTCATCATCACCCATCCTTATCAGAATTCCCTCAAAAAACACAATAAAACACCCGTTACCCATGTAGGTGTCAGTATCGATTTTACTCTTAAAAATAATGTAAAACCCTGAGTTTAACACTTGACCGTACCCTCATGCTGAAGTCCTTAATCGGTTGCTTTAGTCCTCACATACTCATCTACTTAAAAAAAAAAAAGAGCCTCACTTGTGGGAAAAAGAGGGAAATTACACTCAAAGTAGCAACCATGATCAGAAAATAAAATGGATACATTTAGCCAAGCACTGGATAGCCAAAATTTAAAAATTAAATTAAAGGATTCTGCTAACAATTTCATACCACCCAGCAAAAAGCCAATGATACTCCAAAGGCTGCTAAACCTTAACCAGCGGTGTATTTTTCATGGTGATTGATGCCAGGCCCTGATTTTACTCCTCAGCAGTTCAAATCTTATATCGCATCTGTCGCTCAACTAGTTCGTATGGAAAAGTTGAAACTTTCACTCTGCTCTTGAAGTGCTCATGTATGGTTATGGCATTCACTTTTATTCCTTGTCAGAATTGCGATGATCGAAATAAAACCACCCTAGGTAAAGTATAGATAAAGCCCATTCGAATAAGAAATTAACACATAAAAACATTATTGCAAAAATACCGTTTGTCTGGACTGGTTTATATACAGTGTTTGAAACATTTACCAAGACCTCTGTTGTCAAATCTGCAGGAAGTGGTTCTATGTATTGCAAAACATAACTAAATAGATCGCTGTATTGTCAGGAACAAAACAAACCTAGTCTGCCATTTTACTCTTTACTAAACCTCCAGCGCCGACTCTGCTCTTACATTATCAATGATGTGCTTATCTTTACAGTCCACTGCTATAGTTCAAAAATAATGTCTCGGCACAACCATTAAGAAACATCATTCCAATCTGCACACAAACTTCAACATGTCTAACTTTGCATTCAATTAATTTACACAGTTCTAATCTTAATTGCAAATGGCTTCCTCATGCTCACCACACAAAATGATTCATTATAAAAGCAAAGATAATGAGAATTATTAATACCTCTGGAGTTATTTTGCCCAACCACCTAGCAAACCTTGGGACGGTTGGGGTGTTGTGAGCGGCACATAAAGCCCCTCATGGTTTTTCTATGGCTAGTGGTTGTGTGCTGGATTAAGCATGTTATGGCATTGAGATCTCAGACTCCTGTGCCTCAGTACCACTTCCATTACTAGATTCTCCATGACATCATGTACAGCACTGGCTACTGGCTGGTCCAGTGGGTTGTATGACGGAACTCAGGGAAATACTCTCCATGCCTTTACCACCCATTTTTCACCCAGCATTTTTTAATAACTCTTATGCATTTACAACGTATGCCTTTAGCACCTATTGTTTAGATATATTTATATATATATATATATAAACAATGTATTTGTGAGGGAGACCCCCACACCACTAAACTTACCTTAAATGCGTGGTAAAGGTATACGTTGTAAAAGCATATGCCTTCTAAAACTATGCGTGGTAAAGGTACAGCGTGGTAAAAACCTTGTTGTAAAGGCTGTTTCCCGTCCAGTGCAACTATCAGGTAAAATTGTGCACAAGAACTGCGTGTCCAAGATGTTCTACAACAGACACACACTCATTGCAGTTCACTTTATCATAATACTGCTGGCATTAATGTCATTTCTTTTACACCCACACCTCTGTTGAATTCCATCGCTACTGTGCAATCCACACTTTTCCCTGCAGGTTCACCAGTCATATCATATAAACCGACACACTAGAGCATACTGCCTGCATCGATACCTTCACCCATACTGTTTGCGTGGCTCTCCGTGACCTTTAAAGGTCAGCTGCATGTGAGATGTTTTTATACTTCTTGTACCCATCTTCAAGCCTCAAATTCAATTGCCTCTCTATGCTTTTATAGACGAGCTTACAATATCACACTTGAGTTTATCCATCTCAGACAAATGAAAGGTTGATTCTGCTGCACCAGAAACCATTGACCAGGAGATTAGGTACACATCTCAGCACATGCCCGGTTCTAGGGGGTGGGCATGCTGGGCCTGGCCCTCCCAATATAGCCCCAGAGCCCACCCAAAGCCCATTCACAAGTAGAAAGCAATCTTTTATTCTTTTTTTAATGAAAATATCACAAGCTATCAAAGCTTAATTGTGAAACATTCCTATATAACGTCAATGCCTTGGGCTACTTTAAATGTCTGGGGGCAGGGGTGAGATCATTTTGGGATGGCTGCTAAATGCCTAGGGACAGGGGTGAGGTCACGGGGGATGGTTGCTATTACTGTGCACGTGTAAACAGAAGGGGTACCTGAAACACCCCAACTATATCGCTAGCTCCCACCACAGAGATGAAAACAGTTTTATGCCAGAAACAGTGGGAAGGATTTTGCCATCTCAAGAAAAGTAAGTGAAAATGGCAAACAACCAGGATATATATCGTAGTAGTTGTTTATTCCACGGGGCCACTGGAGTTATGCGGCTGGGGAAAACAAAATTAAGCTGCAGGGTTGACTAAATTATGTGGCAAGAAAAGGCAAATGATGCTGTGTAATGTGGCACATTTTGTGATAGTATTACTGCATTATTTTTATACATTAACACTAGCTTGGCAAAGGTTATACCTTGTTCGTACCAGTTTAACACCAAAATACAGCAAAAGGCAACTGATAGTTGAGCAGTAGGCCTTTGCGAAGGGTGTTCCACTTCACAGAAAGACATGTCACTGAACTTTTGCTAAACGTTTTATCCGTCTGCGCTAGAAACAATTTTTTTTCCGTTAAAATCTGCAAATTATGCAGCAGGTGTTGGATTGTGAGACGAATGTGGCAAATCCATCACTATGTGTAATACGCTGCAGCATCACCTTTCAAGTCGCCCTGCTTATGGCACTATATTACACAAAAACAAAAACACTGACAATGGCAAAGTTTAGTCTCTTAAGTGAAAAGGCTTGTCAATTTTCACTAATACAACACAGATACAGAAGGGGAAGAAGCAGTGCAAGTGTCTATTATACAAAGAAAAGCAATGGCAATAATTCCATGGCAGCACTGGCAACATGTGCTGCCACTGCTCTACCTACTCTCAGTCTCCCGATGTGCTCACTGAAGGCGGCGCTCGCCAATAAAATTAGAAGGAACTTAAACAACAGACACCCCACTTTGGGGCACCCGTGACTGTGCATTTATTCGCTACAACAAATTCTCTCACTTTGTCACATGAATAGACAGAAATGGACTAAAGTCAGGGCCATTGGAATTATGTGATTCTGCAGCGGCAGCATTTCAAATATTCTTGTGGATTTGTCACATTTGTCACATAATCCATCATCTGCTGCATAATTTGCAGATACTAAGAAAAAACGCCATCTTAAACGGATCAAATGTTATTAAGAAAACAGTGATGTGTTGCTGCACGGCGGAAGGCCCTTCGCAAAGGTTTACTTGTTACCTTTGAGCTGCTTATTGCTGTAGTTGCATTTTAAACTGGTAGTAATGAGGTAAAACCTTTTTCCGGACAGTGTTAAGGTGTGTAATAAATGACAACATAATATAGTAATACTACTTTACACTGCATCATTTGGCCTTTCCCAGTTGCATAATTCTAGTGGCTCAGATTGTAGTGTCGCTGGTACTCCTCGGGTTCCAAACTGGTATGAGAGAGAGGGTGAGGCGGAGAGTAGGAGAGGGAAGCAGACGGACAGGAGGGTAATAGGGAGGAGGCTGAAGCAGGAGGGAGGATAGTGAGAAAGAGGGAGGATAGTGAGAAAAAAGGAGGATGGTGAGGGGAAGAGAAGGAGGTCGAGTTGGAAAGACAGTAGCGTGAGAATGAGAAAGTGGAGGGTGAAGGACAGAGAAAGGGGGAGAATGAGAGTAAAGGGCCAGGAAGAGGGATAAAAGTGAGGTGGCAATAGAAGGGTGAGGTGGCAAAAGAAGGATGAAATGGAGTGAGTGTACGTTGACACACAGTGAGAGGATGGGGAGGTCAGGGGAGAGAGAAAGTAGGATAAGGTGCAAAGAGTGAAGGGTGAGGTGAGAGAAATATGAGAGTGAAATGGAGAAAGAGAAGGGCACAGCATAGAAACAGCTGGATATATTGGAGAGAGAGAGAGTAGGATAATGTAAAGAGACGAGAATGAGGTGAAAGGAAGTAGATGGTGAGGTGAGCGGGACATCAGGGTAAAGGGGAAAGGAGGGTGAATTAAGAGAGTGAGGAGGGTGAGACAGAGAGAAGGGAGGGAGAGGTGCAGAGAGCAGAAGGGAGGGAGAGGTGCAGAGAGCAGAAGAGATCAAGCATATAGGTTTAAACCTCTAGAAATTCATAGTTAAAACGAGTTGACAGCTGAAAGAAAATAATGAGGGATGAAGCATATCAATGCGATAAAGTGAAAATCCCCTCCTCCCTTTGACTATTGACCCTCACTTAGAAGGAGGTGGTCTAGGGGCTTATCCATCAGGTGCATTGACACAGGACTGTACGGGGGCTATTGAATCCCAAGTATACCTGTTTTTTTGTTTACAACCCAACCAGGTGGTAGGGAGTCCATTTTCCTTGCTTACATTTGGGCCCATAGCATCATTGCTACGTCACTGAGGTGGCCATCAACCTGCAATTCCATTTAAAAGTTCCTACTTCTAATAATGCGCTACTCACTCCCCCTACCAAAACAAAATGTTGTAGATATGTTTTAAAATGGATAGATAAGAAAATCTGTTAGAGTTGCGCATGTTTTCCAGTACAAACTCTAGGACTAGAAATAGGACACAGAGCCAGCAACTTTAAAGCTTAAAGAGTGATACAGTGCACCACCTAATTCCATGCGCAAGTTAATTAAGAGTAACCTTGGTTTGACGTGTAGAAAAATTAAACTTGACTAAATTGGTATTAAACCCCAGCTTAAATGTATCCTCATCTCAAAGATGCACTTTCAATGTGAAAGAAGAGATTATCAGAAAAGACGAGCTGTAAAAGTGATAAGCGTTATTGTAACCTGCAAGTTCATCATAAAAGGGTATGAATAAATGTCAATTTAAAAATAATTCAACCTTGTGTGTTATTGCTTAATTACCAAAAAGTATGTATACTTGTTTTGAATTTAAGCAACAAGCCTTTACATCTGAATGTAAATTTTGAGAAATGGTATCTCAGGAGGGGTTTTAATTTATGTTGTTCTATATGCAATTTAGTTCAGCAATATTTGAAAAGTTTTATTTTTTTACCAGAGCCAGTGAATTTGAGATGTCGTTTTTTATGCAGGATGTTTACTGCTAATAAGATATCAATTGCTCAACAAGCTTTGAGTTTTTTTTTTTTTAAGTACTCCTAAAACAATTTCAGATATACATTGAACACACGTTTTTTAAAAGTTTTATATTATTGTAATTGATATGTTAACTGTGTACTATGATAACCCTGTTTGTTGAAGTTCACATTATTGTGACTTTTATCAAGTCAAATAAACTTGACTAAAATGGTTCGCATTCTAATGCACACTACAATGACAGAGGAGGGAATGTGAGAGAAGATGGAGACACAGACAAAAAGTACTCGATCCACAAGAGCTGGCTGTTCAGGCCTGCACAATTACATAAGCAGAAGAAAATAAAGGCCTTGTCAAATTTCAGTGAATTATGCAAAACTATACAACTACATTCAAGGAGAAGCAGAAAGTCTCCGATCTTGTAATCTGTCCCTAGAGATCATGCGACACTTCCAGGTGTCATGAAAATGGGCTAATTAGCTTTCTACAAATAACTGCATTTAGAAATAACGCATCACTGGGAGTCTGCGCCGCTATTTCTGCAACAGAACGACTGCAAGCGCCTTCAGCTCACAAATTTACATATCCACAGACACGCTGAAAAGCACACTGATCCACTGACTCTGGATACAGTCAGTCAAAGAATAATCGAAATATACAGGGAGAAGCACATCTAGACAAAACAATACACGAGGGGAACAGTGGCAGATATTAAACACCAAACCTAGATCTCAGATACTCAAGTTAACTGGCAGAGCTGCCACCAGCGTACGGGGAGCTCATTATGGCACAATCAGTGAACTGAACACATGCATAAGTACACTTGGACCAGGTATGGTTCTAAATGTATGCTGATGATACCCAGATTTGCATCCGTCTGGAGGGCAGAATAGAGAAGCATTGCACACCGTCGAGTGTCTAGAACAAATCGACCACTGAGTGAATGAGTTTCCTCTGTCTGAATGGGGCAAAGACTGAAGTCTTATTTTTAAGAGGAGTTGGACTTGAATTGTCCCCTTTCAACTAGTTCACTAAGCTGGATTCCCCCCACAACCCCATAGACTAGGTCAGAAACTTGGAGCTCCTTTTCGATTGTGACAACTTTATTCCTCAAATCAATGCAGTAAAGGAAGCAAAATTCAAACAGCGCTTCTATAGAAAAACCTTCCAACTCCTACAAAAGTACCACAGAAATAGAGCTAACTTCACCTCTAGTTATAGCACAATTGGATTCCTGCAATATAGCCTCCCTAGGCCTCCCCAAACCCTGACTATTAGGCTACAAAGAGTGCAGCACCACTATGAAAGAACCATAAAACACACACTACAATTATAGGTAGAATCATTACGCTCAGGGGGCCCGGGGCTCTATGGCATTACTGCTACATTCAGAGCACCCCTATATGTACAACATTAGTAGAACCCTATGGACACATTGTTACCATTAGAGCACCTCACACATAAGCACCCTATGGTATGACTTGGTTTGCTGCATCATATGGACGCATCACTACGCTCAGAGCACCACTACAGCACTCTGTAGGTAAACACCACTGTACACGGAGCACTTTATGACTAAACACAGACACACAAACACTGATAGGTAAACCACTTCACTCATACCACCCTATGCAGAGATCACTACTCTTAAAGCACCGTACAGGTAAACCACTACACTCAGAGCACCCTATATGTAACCACTACATTCACAGTACCCCATGGCATACATTCAGCTTTCCATAGGCTCATCATTATTCTCAGAGCACACACAGACACTACATTCATCCCTGCTATAGATAAACCACACATGAAGAGCCTCCTCCTCTAGGTGCACTACTACACTCGGAGCACCCTATGGTTGCACAACTACATTAGCATATCAGAATTCGCTGTTAACTGTTAAATTACTTTCGCAGGTAGGGCCATTCCAGTACACCACGGACTAGCCTCTATGCACCAAGCAGCCTGCACCTCCTAAAAGTACTATACATTTTTGTCACGGTATGTCAAGATTAAAACATAAATTCATGACAATGATCAATAAAAATGTTGTCTGATCTGCTCCGTTGTGTATGCCTCCATGTGTATTGTTTATTCTCCTTAACACTGCTCCTCTGTTAAATAAAATATGTTGGATCAGATGTTTTACTTTTATCCCTCAATACGTAGATGTTTTTTAAATATGTTCTTAGGGACAACTGTTTTCCCACACAATTAAAGTAACATTCAGTCAGTGCTTAATTTGAACCGGTGGTTGCAGGTGGGGCCCACCGGCACTCTTTTTTGCGGGATTGGACTTATTTTTCTTCATCAGACTCTGACCCAGAATTAGAGAGAGAAGGGCAGAAAAGGAGGAGAGAAGTTGGAAGAGAAAAACAGTGCCAAAGGTAGAAAGGAGGGATGAAAAAGAACCTGAACGAATGAGATCAAGGCAGGGAGAGTTTAGTGTTCGATGAAGGAGGCATTTGGTGCAATCGCAACTAGACAACATTGGTATTTGGCAATCCAAACATTTGGCAGCAGCGCAGACGCGCTTCTGAGAAAAACTTTCGGGCCCGGCACTTATTCTTTTACAAGTTAAGCAGTGCATAAAGCTTATTTGTGGAATACAGTGCTCAGTAAGTAAGTGTCTTGGTGCAGGGGGAGGGAGTTTCAGGTCTTAGCTGCCAGGTGGGAGAAAGAGCAGCCTCCGCTGGCTGTTTGCCCGGTGCATGCATTGACCTCAGAAGGATGTAAGGCTGATGGACCCACAGGGATCTGAACCTGTGACGATAGGGTCAAACCCATTACAGATCCTTGAAGTGGAGGAATTAGTCCACTGACCAGACCTGTCTTCCCTACACTAATAGATCACCTGAAAGGCCTAAAACTACACACCGACAGAGTTCAAGGGGCCTATCGCTACACTCAGAACACTCTTTGGTGCACCTGTAGGCAGTAATGGCATATCACAGATGCATATGGATGCATCAGTAGACGTCGAGATCACCTCAGTAGTGAACTAGTGGATATTGGCAGCATTCTATAGGTACATTAGTGCATTTGAAGCGCACTCTATGGACACCTATCTGTCAGTGACACAGGCAGGCGAATATGTGCCTATAGACAGAGATAGGAAACGTGCCAAACAAATGCACATGAAATCAGAGGTCAAACACGTAACCTTCCTAGAAAATCGTGATAAGGTCATCCTAAAAAGTAGTCATTGAACAGTTATCGGCTGCCTCCTTTAACGGTACTCCTGAAGGTCGCACAAGGTGTGACGCAGAAGTTGCATTAACTCCTGCAATACTATCGCTATTGTTCGTGTTCCCTAGAGAATCATCACCTTGTTAGCAGAGCTGCAGCACACTGGCAGATACCCATGTCCGCTCTGAGCTTCTTCCTCAAGACAGACACAAAACATAAACTGCTCTATTTCTTGAAAAACGGTCTCAGTAGCTGAAGATTACCTTGTATGCAACAAAGCATATCCCCAAGACTTATACTTTAGAGAATGCCACGGATATGGTTCCTCCAGGGATACATAAACACTGGGTTTGCCTCATCAAATATCCCCCTCCAAAGCCAATGAATCATCCTGTTCGCCTCAGTTAAACTCAAAATGTGCATATTACGGTAATCTGCGTCTTTAAGCGGCACAGAGAGGAGCCACAGACCGAGCGATTCAGATAGTGCTGCACACAGAATGAGATGCAAGCTTACAAGAAACCCAGGCATGGAGGTAGGCTGCAAGATTGCCTGGGACAGCCCAGGAAAGATCCAGTGGTGGAATAGCCCCCAGCACCATGAAATGTAGAACTGCTGCTTCCTGGCGCACCCAAGTCACAGTTCCGTAAATGAGGCTTTAGAAGAGATAGTGGTATGCCTGCCAAATGCTTAGTGTGTCAAGATGAAGTGCCCTCTTTCTCGTGAATTTGACACAATACTCTTAACTAGTGCAGCACTCTTTCAGGTTAAGCCATCACTACCCCAAGGTACACACTGACCTTTTGCACATCTTACAAGCCTTGGGGTGTTCGGTCTCATATGCTACTTCAGCAATAGCTACAGCTGGGCTCGCTATGACTATCAACAACACAAAAGTATCCCTTTCAGAGACAGAGAGGCTCCTTCAGAAACGGCAGAGATGGGGGATCAAAGGTACGCCTGGTGACACCACACCCACTATTGTGGGTGGGAAGGGAAAGAGACCCTTTTCTTTATACAATCCTCACCCACTCTAATAGTGGCATGCTTCATCATCGGGTTCACCGTAACTCCTACAGGTCAGGGTGGGCTCAACCATGTTCCAGGGAGCACTTATGAAGATAGGGTGTATGGGGGCGTAACTTTAAAGATAAAATTCCTCACCCACTCCAAAGATATCCTTTATTAGTAGAGTGGGAGGGAAGGTTAAAATATATATACATATATATGTATATATAAAAAGGGATATAAGGATATGATGGTCCTATGACCCTAAGACACCAACATGTTTTAGCCCTGTTCTATCGGCCTGAGCAAGGTCTTGGGCTTTCGTCAGGGTGGGTAGCGAAGAAGTCACTCCCCCGAAGATGTGATTCACGTGTGCTAGTTATGTTTAGCAGGCATTTTGCATGTGAAAGTTTATAGAAAGGCGTTTACTTACAGCAGCTTGTAGGGAATTACCTGTAAAAGAAAACGGTACATATGTACATGCTGTAAATTACAATGTCAATGCTGTAATGCCAGATTGAACGTACCATAATAGTGACTGTTAGAAATGGGATCTCTAGTTGGCAAGGGTTTGCACCTTTGTCCAAGTAGGGACCCTTCTTCCTAGTCAGGGTAAGGGTGTTACACTCGTGAAGTAACCCCTGCTCACCCTCGTGGTAGCTTGGCATGAGCAGTCAGGCTTAATTCAGAGGCAGTGTGTAAAGCATTTGCACATAACCAACAGTAATACCGTGTAAGCACTACAAACGGACACCACACCAGTTTAGAAAAATAACCAATTTTTATATACTCAAGACAAGACCAATTACGACAAAATCCACAATACTATACTTTAAAAATGAATGCTTGATAAGGTAACTTCTTCTTTGCAGGAATAGTTCAAAAACAAAGTTCGTACGAGTCGGTAGCTCCGTCCGAGCCTACCGCGATGCTGAAAACCACAGAGTCTAACAGTTCCAGCCGACCGCGTCGATACGGGCCAGCAGAGTCGTGAACAGACTCGGTCACAGTACCTTTCTCGTTGTGGCTGGTACGGAGTGTACGAGCCGGTCGGGCGTTCGTCGCGGTTGCGGTGCAAGACGGAGCGATGCAAGGTGCGGTGTCCCTCGATGCGGTGCAGGCAGCGGCTCGATGAGCGTCGTGCAGACGGAGTCGGTGAGTCCAAGGCGTGCGATGCAGGGTGAGACGATGCTCGATGCGGTGCTGACAGGTTGCGATGCAGGCGACCAAGCCGGAGTGCGGGAGCTGGCGTCGGACAGCGGTGCGAGTCGGAGCGGTGCGTCGCAGATGTGCGAGCGGTGCCCCAAATGCGATGCGGTCACGACTCTTGAGCCAGTTGCAGCGACCGCGTCGGTCGGGTCCGGCTGGTTCAGTGAAGCGATGCGATGCGAACTGCGGTGCCCACAGGTCACGGTGCAAGCAGCGGCTCGGTGTTGGCGGCGTCGGACGTCGCCCACGGTGAGACCAGGGTTGCGATGCGAAGCGGGGCGATGCGGTCTGTGGTGCAAACAGGTCACCGGTCAGGGATGGATTCGGTTGACGGAGTCGGTTGCAGTTCCCTTCCTCTGTGGCAACTGAAACAGCGTTCCAGAAGCGGTACCCAGAGGCTTGTGAAGTCTTTGTAGTCCCTGAGACTTCTTAACAGGAGGCCAGCTCGGTTCCAGGCCCTTGGAGATACTCAGCACAAGTTTGTAGAAAGTTCATTCCTTTCACTGCCCAAGGCAGAAGCAGCAGCTGCAGGCCAACCCAACAAAGCAACAACACAGCAAAGGGGCAGTACTCCTCCTGGCAGCTCTTCCAGCTCTTCGTCTTGGCAGGTTCCTTGATTCCAGCGAGATCTCAATTTATGGGGTCAGGGCCCCAATATTTATATCCCAAATTCCTTTGTTCTCTGAAGGCAGAGAGGCCTTTGCCTAGTCCAAACCAGTTCTGGAGCACTTTGTTGACAAGTCTCCGTCCTTTCTTTCAGAGAGTAGGCCAGGGACATCAGACGCACCACAGGAGGTGGAGCCAGCATTGTGGAGGGAAGGCACTGTCCTATTCAGGGCCCAGGTGCAACTCCTCCCACCCATCTACATGTAGATCTTGCTATTCAGCCCTGTGCTGACTCACCCTGTCTCCTGGCATCCCCCAGCCCCTGTCACTCACACTCCAGACAAGGAATACACAACCCGCAGAGGCAGCCTTGGATGGTTAGTTAAGAAAATACCCACTTTCTAAAAGTGGTATTTTCAAACACAGAATGTTAAAACCAACTTCACTAAAAGATGCATTTTATCATTCTGAGTCCAGGCATACTAAACTCGAATTTCTACCATGTTCCCGGGGTCAGTTAGGATTATAAGCTGTAATAATCAAAACTGCCCGTTCTGGCCTATGGGGAACAGGTAGCCTTGCAATAGTGAAAACGAACTAGGCTGTAATTCACTATCAGGACATGCCACACACACCAGGGCATGTCCTACCTTTCGCATACAACGCACCCTTCCCACAGGGGTACCTTGGGCCTACCTTAGGGGTGACTAACATGTAGAAAAGGGAAGGTTTAGGGACTTGCAAGTGTGTGCACTTGCCAAGTCGACATGGCAGCCCCAGGCTGCGCACAGGCTCTGCAATGGCAGGCCCGAATTACATTTTACGGGCTGTTTGCGTGGGTGGCACAATCCAGTGCTGCAGCCCACCAATAGCATTTGGTCTATAGGCCCTGGCACTCGCAGTGCACTTTACAAGGGACTGACACATAAACCAAATAGGCCAATCATGGAAACGCCAATCCATAACACCTTTTATACAGGAGCACTTGCACTTTCCCACTGGACAGCAGTGAGGAAAGTGCGCAGAATCATTACACCAGCAAAAACAGAGTCAAAACCGGGAGGTCAGAAAGCAAAAAGTCAGGGGAAACACGCCAAAAGATGCCAAGTCTAACAGTGACTCATCCCAGTGCAGTCCCCAAGCAAAAAAGTGCCTTCAATGTTTTGTCTCAACAAGACCTATACAACTAGGATTGCGCCCTATTTGGTGATCCCAGTGTTTTGACATACTCATACATCTTTTGAGTTGCAGCCTACCTGTGCCCCAGATTGCAGTGAGCAGAGTCCAGGAAGTGGTAAGGAGGCAGACTAGTGCTGTCTCTTTCCTAAAAAAGTTTAAAAAACGATTTTCCCTACCTGTGATTGCATCATCTTATTTTTTCTTTTTAAATTTCTTTAACTGTCTTTGCCTGTGGTTGTTACAGTTTAAAATTGTAGTTTTAACCTGCCAGTGATTGCATAATTTATCCCATGTTTTTGTGTTTAAACTTGTGTTTTTTCCTGCCTGTGACTGCTTCCATTTAACCTGTTGAATTGAGGGATTTGCAGTCCAAACTCTCTAGTTTTTCCCTCTCATTCCCTGTGACTATCAGTTTTTTCCCTCCAAATGTCTCCTTTGCTCTGTGCTAAGATCTGTATGTTAAGCAGTGCACCCCCAGCGACCATCTTGTGTTAACAAGTCAGTGAAACCAGCCCCCCCTTCCCTCCTGAGACAGCAGTAATGTGCTGTAAGCTGTTTAACCCTTTGCGTGCGTGCGTCGGCCAACGGCCGTCGCGAGCACTACCTCTGTAGTGCTGCACACGTCCGTTGGCCGACGCGGCCCCGCCTGCGCTCGGAAACGTCCGCACCGCGGCGGATTCTACGCCGCGGTAAAGGGGTTAAACTTTGTTTAATAGGGACTGTGCACTTCGTTTTTTGGCCAGGAGAGGGAGTAAAGTTTTATACAAATAGTGTTATTAGAGGACAAGTTTGTTGGGGCCTTACCAAAGTGTGGGTTGAGCCTGTCTGTCTCCTAGGAGATCTGTGAATAGAGCAGCTCCCCAGTCCCAGTCCCCTGCCCCAGGCCAGCAGACCTAGGACTGGGGGTTGGCTATTCAGTTTCCAAGGAACTCTGAGCCCTCCCCTCACACCTGCCCAGGCCCCTAAAGGCTTTGCTGTGTGCACCCCAAATCATTCTCCTCCATCTTGTGAGTTGCAGCCTACCTGTGCCCCAGATTGCAGTGAGCGGAGTCCAGGAGGTGGTGGGGGGGGGGGGCGCGGACTGGTGCTGTCTCTTTCCTAAAACAGTTTAAAAAACGATTTTCCCTACCTGTGATTGCATCATCTTATTTTTTCTTTTTACATTTCTTTAACTGTCTTTGCCTGTGGTTGTTGCAGTTTGGAATTGTAGTTTTGACCTGCCAGTGATTGCAGGATTTATCCCATGTTTTTGTGTTTGGACTTGTATTTTTTCCTGCCTGTGACTGCTTCCATTTGACCTGTTGGGTTGTGGGATTTGCAGTCCAAGCTCTGTGGTTTTTCCCTCGCGTTCCCTGTGACTGTCAGTTTTTTCCCCTCCAAATGTCTACTTTGCTCTGTGCTGGGATCTGTATGTTGGGCAGTGCACCCCCAGCGACCATCTTGTGTTGGCGGGTCAGTGAAACCAGCCCCCCCCCCTTCCCTCCTGAGACAGCTGTGATGTGCTGTAAGCTGTTTGGGCTGTGTTTGGTGGGGACTGTGCGCTTCGTTTTTTGGCCGGGAGAGGGAGTGGAGTTTTGTGCGAATAGTGTTGTTAGAGGGCGGGTTTGTTGGGGCCTTACCAAAGTGTGGATTGGGCCTGTCTGTCTCCTGGGAGATCTGTGAATAGGGCAGCTCCCCAGTCCCAGTCCCCACCCCCAGGCCAGCAGACCTAGGACTGGGGGTTGGCTATTCAGCTTCCAGGCAACTCTGAGCCCTCCCCTCACACCTGCCCAGGCCCCTTAAGGCTTTGCTGGGTGCACCCCAAATCATTCTCCTCCATCTTGTGAGTTGCAGCCTAGCTGTGCCCCAGATTGCAGTGAGCAGAGTCCAGGAAGTGGTAAGGAGGCAGACTAGTGCTGTCTCTTTCCTAAAAAAGTTTAAAAAACGATTTTCCCTACCTGTGATTGCATCATCTTATTTTTTTCTTTTTAAATTTCTTTAACTGTCTTTGCCTGTGGTTGTTAAAGTTTAAAATTGTAGTTTTAACCTGCCAGTGATTGCATAATTTATCCCATGTTTTTGTGTTTAAACTTGTGTTTTTTCCTGCCTGTGACTGCTTCCATTTAACCTGTTGAATTGTGGGATTTGCAGTCCAAACTCTGTAGTTTTTCCCTCTCATTCCCTGTGAATATCAGTTTTTTCCCTCCAAATGTCTCCTTTGCTCTGTGCTAAGATCTGTATGTTAAGCAGTGCACCCCCAGCGACCATCTTGTGTTAACAAGTCAGTGAAACCAGCCCCCCCCTTCCCTCCTGAGACAGCAGTAATGTGCTGTAAGCTGTTTAAACTGTGTTTAATAGGGACTATGCATTTCATTTTTTGGCCAGGAGAGGGAGTAAAGTTTTATACAAATAGTGTTGCTAGAGGACAAGTTTGTTGGGGCCTTACCTGCAGAAGTCCAAAGTGTGGATTGAGCCTGTCTGTCTCCTAGGAGATTTCTGAATAGAGAAGCAGCTTCCAACTCACTGGCCAGCAAACCTTGTCTGAGGTAGCTGGGACCTTATATAGTCTGATATTGTTTGGTACATGTGTACACTGATTGGTGGTTGTATCTGATGTTTCTATTGGATTAGGGTTAGTGTCCTCATTGGTTGGGTATTTGAGGGTTCTGATTGGTTTCTGGGTCTGTGATTCAATCAATGTAGGGTTGGGGCTAGGGTTAGTATTTCTATTGGAAGTAGGGACTAGGGCTTCCTGTGTTATTGGTTGTTGGGACTAGGGTGCGGCTAGGGTTAGGCCTTTAATTGGAAGTAGTGATTAGGGCTTCTGGTGTTATTGGTTGCTGGACTAGGTGTGGGACTAAGAGTAGGGTTAGGCTTTGTATTGGAAGTAGGGACTAGGGCTTCCTGTGCCATTGGTTGCTTGGACTAGGGTTGAGACTACTGGTAGGGCTAGGGCCTCTATTGGACGTAGAGATCAAGGGTTTTGAAACTGATTGGGTGCTTGGACTAGGGCTAAGATTGGCTGTAAGGTCCTCGTCTCCTATTGGTTCTAGATTTTAGGGCTAGTGCTGTGATTGGATATTGTTAGGGCTAGGGTTCCCATTGGCTGAAGGGGTCACCTGACTACTAGGGCTATAAACGGCCAAGGCTTAGGGCGTCTCAGTTAAGGGTGGAGAGGACAAGGGTGAGTGCCTGTTTGAGCCTGTTCGAAACTGGTCGGGACCAGGGCCAGGAATGCTGCCCATTTTCCCATTCATTAATACCCACCCTATGTATTTGTCCCTCTGTACATCAGCATTGATTTTCACTATAGATATGTGCCTATCTTCGTGTATTGCTTTGTATAAACATGTACAATAATTATGTTGTTATAAAAACAAAAACAAAAGAAAAAAAAAAAATCTTCTTTGGTCTACATGTACTTGCTTCCATTTGGCATCTATGTACCTCCATGTCCTTGGATCTGTGTGTCTGTTACTTTTCTCCTGAAAAAGCATATCCAATGCACTACCCTATTTCTCATACGCTACCTCTATCAATATCTTTAATCTGCATATACTTACCTCCTTTATGCATCTATATACTTTCAATGTACTTATGGATCTATACATTTATCACTTTCTTCTAATTTAGCATTTCCAATGCACTACCCTATTTCTCAGCCTATACTTCCCTCAATGTATCTTCTAGCCCAACTTTGACTCATCTCAAACTTCTTTCTACTACTCTTTCCAATTCACTACCCTATCTCACCCTATACATCTATCATTATATCCTCTACACCCACTCTCTCATTTATCCCAAACGCCATACCACTACTATGTTCCCCAAAATAACCCTTTCTTGACTCTCTCCTACTCTACCCCTCCTTGCATCTTCTGACACCTCCTTTACTGTACCGATCCCCCAAAACAAACCTTTCTAAACTCTTCCCTCTGACTCTTCCCCTCCAAAACCCTTTTTACTCATCCAAAAGCCTCCTCCTACTGCTATGACCTAAAAAAGAAATCCTTCACTCTTCTATCCCTCCACTATCCTTTTCAATCAAAATAACAGACTAGCATGTTCACTTCTCTAATTCCATATTCCACTATACTAATTCACCACTAAACCTTTATGGGTTCCAGAGTAGCGTGCTACTCGCCAACAAAGCGTTTCAACACCTCATCAGGGTTACAAGCGCTATATAAATGCAAACGTTTTTTCCTTTTTTACCCCTCCCTAACCCTTCTCAATCCAAATAACTGACTAACATATCCACCACTCAAATTACTTCATATTTCACTATTCTAATTTTCAACACTAATCCTTTATGGGTTCCGGAGTAGCCTGCTACTCGCCAGAAAAGCGCTTCAACACCCCATCAGGGGTAACAGGCGCTATATGAATGCAAACCTTTCTTTCCCTTCTATCCCTCCGCTATCCTTCTCACTCCAAATAACTGACTAATATCCACCACTCAAATTACTTTCATATTTCACCATACTAATTCACCACTAATCCTTTATGGGTTTCCGGAGTAGCGTGCTACTCGCCAAAAAAAAGCGATTCAACACCCCATCAGGGGTTAGAAGCGCTATATAAATACAAACCTTCTTTCCTCTTCTATCCTTCTGCTATCCTTCCGAATCCAAATAACTGACGAACATATCCACCACTTAAAATTTACTTGCATGTTTGACTATACTAATTCAACACTAATCCTCTCTGGGTTCCGGAGTAGCGTGCTACTCGACGAAAAAGCGCTTTGACGCCTCGTCAGGGGTAGTAAGCGCTATACAAATGCAATTACAATACAATACAATACATGCATTCAATCTTGTGTACTCCCAATCATTATTGTTGTACAGTAGAATGCCATAGTAACGCCATCATGTGTCCAAACACTAGGCCATTCTCCCATTTTCAAGTCTCAAGCAAGATCTTGTCACACTCAAACAATCGACAGTCTGTCTTGTGTGTGTGTTCTTTTCTAAAAAACAAATAATATATACACTATATTACACGTGGTGAGAGAACCACTCACCCAATTGCAATGGGGCAAACACTCCCACAGGGGCATGAGAGGGAGGCCTTGAAGTCACACTCTACATCAAGAGAGGTAAAAAGAAGAAATGCCAGAGCTTATTAGGAGAAGCATTATTATCTTTTGTTATCGGCACGGAGGCATCCTCCGAGGTACACATGCGTGCAGCGGGTGCCCCGGTGTCCATTAGATTAGCCTGATTTACTTTGTCAAAGGTCCCATCCCTTCTGTAAACCTATGTGCAGCTCTGCTCCCCTGCTTGCGATGAGCAAGTGAAGTCTGATTCTAGTCTTAAGTATTCTTGGTCGGACGTGCCGATTCACAGGTCGGAGATTGTGAGCAGCATTGCTTCCGGGTAATGCCCCACCCACATCAACGCGAAAGGCGCCGATACGTGGATGTGAGGGGGCTCGTCTAGTCGATCGAGGACTGTGTCGCCCTGTTGCTAGGATACGTCTAAAAGGGCTGACGCTGGGCCTGCAGTATCCAAACCACATACGTACGGGAGAGTCCGTGCACATGCGAGTTACTCCTGGCTGTTAATGGAAAAGTACAATGCTTAAATGTTATTTAGCATCTCCTTTATCTCGCCAGATTTGGACATGTTCCACCAAGGGGATTATAGGCAACGTAGTTGCCACATGACATTCGCGAGTATTGTGAAAAGGTGTTAGATCATTTTCGTTGATATTATGTGTTCTACATATTGGACACATATCTGGGAGTCCGCGCATGTGCGAGTTACTCCTGGCTGTATTGTTGAAAAGTACAATGCTTGGATGGTACTTAACATCTCGAGTTTCTCTACGGATCTGGACATATTTGCACAAATTACAAGCCTTGGGGTGTTCGGTCTCATCTGCTACTTCAGCAATAGATACAGCTGGGCTCTCTATGACTATACCATTACCAAAAATCTCAAAGCAAGCTGAGTGGCAAATCTGCAGAACAAGGTTTCACTTGTAGCATCGCTTTTAATCTGGGGAACACATAGCTGCCAAGGTTGCAGATGCCTTATGTGTGACATTTTCATAATTTCAGTGCTTTTATGAGTGACATTCAACGGCTTTGAGTGACACTTACTAGCGAGCAAAATCAAGCAATGAAGAGGAGGGAAACATGTAAAAATCTGAAATTACACCCATTTACGCAACAAGAACTCTAAGATCCTAAAACTGCATTAAAGCACCAGAAATGGAAGGGCACTGTGGGACCCAACTGTACCAAACAGGTTTGATTCATTGCTTAATTGTACACAATTTTTATGTAGCAGCAGTTGAGTACAGCTGTGAGCTTAAGGTGGAACAAGATCGTGACAACTTCTATGTGCAAACAATGAGCATGCAGAACTTGATATTTGTATTTTATTCGAAAACGTTTTTAAGGTGCTAAAAAATGCTACCCTTTTTAAAATGTGCATACATCTGGTACAAAAAACCCCACATATATTCAGGTGGCCGTAAGCATGAGCAGCTTACCTTAGGGTGGAAATGCAGGCATAGGCTTTCTGTCCAGAGGGTCCGGTGTGCTGCGTGGTGAGCAGATGGCCTGTCTGCAGCATTTTTTCTTGTTGCCAATGTTTTTGGGGCATAGCTTTCACTGTCAGACTCGGACCCTTGTTACTGCACCCCGCCCTGCCAAGTACCACGCATCAGGCGTTAGACTAACGCATTTTAATGTGGTGGTCCGCATCACCGCATTAAAATGCATTAATCACGCATTTTTAGCAGCTTGACCACCTGCGCGCTGAGCCCGGGTGAAGCAGGTAGTGACTGCGGTCGCACTGCATTACAGCAGCGCGGCGTTCGAGTTCTAAATGAATCAGGGCTACTAGGGCAGCGCCTTGGGGAGACTGGCTCCTGCACCGTGCTACAGGGTGGCTCTGGGACAGGAGCATATGTGTCTGAATTGAGCAGAGCACTGGAGTCGGTTCCGGAAGCTGCGGACAGCTACCTTTAAAGTGCTCTTAGTTTCAGTCAGCAGCACGGTCTCGCGGAGGGTGCTTCTAGCCTTCCCCTGACACTAATGTTCCGACCACCCACGCCGCACTGCATAGCCACCCTGTGGTACTGTCAGTCACTGCATTGCTCATCTCTGTGTGTTATGCGCATATTGTGCTGCAAGGTCCGTCACTGTGGCTCGTACAGGGGCGGTGCAGTGTTTCATGGGGTTAGATGTGGGCCTTCCTTGGTAAGGTCACACGTCTGCTGCTACTGGATGTGGCGTTAAATAAACCAGGGCTTGATAACAGCGGGGCTCACTAGTTCAAAGCCCATCTGTTTGTTTATTCTGCCTGTTGTACAGTTCATACTCAGGAACGTGTCTATGCGCTAAAATGCCCCCCGGCGGCAGTGAGGCAAGAGCGAGCTTGGCACCGACCCGGGGCTCTGAGGCCTTCTCCGCTCACACTCCCTCTAGGTGAATGGTTGATGGGCACAAGTACAGTGAGGCTGGAGACAGAAGAAATACTCTGAGAGCCCATACACTGGGGGTCAAGGAGTGTCAGCACATAGGAGGTGCAGTAACAAGGGTCAGAGTCCGACAGTGAAAGCTATGCCCCAAAAACATTGGCAACAAGAAAAAATGCTGCAGGCAGGCCCTCTGCTCACTACGCAGCACACCGGACCCTCTGCACACAAAGCCTATGCCGGCATTTCCACCCTAAGGTAAGCTGCTCATGCTGACGGCCACCTGAAAATACGTGTTTTTTTTTAGCACCTTAAAAACGTTTTCGAATAAAATACAAATATCAAGTTCTGCATGCTCATTGTTTGCACATAGAAGTTGTCATGATCTTGTTCCACCTTAAGCTCACAGCTGTACTCAACTGCTGCTACATAAAAATTGTGTACAATTAAGCAATGAATCAAACCAGTTTGGTACAGTTGGGTCCCAAAGTGCCCTTCCATTTCTGGTGCTTTAATGCAGTTTTAGGATCTTAGAGTTCTTGTTGCGTAAATGGGTGTAATTTCTGATTTTTACACGTTTTCCTCCTCTTCATTGCTTGATTTTGCTTGCTAGAAAGTGTCACTCATAGCCGTTGAATGTCATTCATAAAAGCACTGAAATTATGAAAATGTCACACATAAGGAATCTGCAACCTTGGCAGCTATGTGCACCTCCTATGTGCTGACACTCCTTGACCCCCAGTGTATGGGATCTCAGAGTATTTCTTCTGTCTCCAGCCTCACTGTACTTGTCCCCATCAACCATTCACCTAGAGTGAGTGGGAGCGGAGAAGGCCTCAGAGCCCCGGGTCGGTGCCAAGTTCGCTCTTGCCTCACTCTGCCGCCAGGGAGCATTTTTGCGCATAGACACGTTCCTGAGTACGAACTGTACAACAGTCAGAATAAACAAACAGATGGGCTTTGAGCTAGCGAGCCCCGCTGTTATCAAGCCCTGGTTTATTTAACGCCACATCCGGTAGCAGCAGACGTGTGACCTCACCAAGGAAGGCCCACATCTAACCCCATGAAACACTGCACCGCCCCTGTACGAGTCACAGTGACGGACCTTGCAGCACAATCTGCGCATAACACACAGAGATGAGCAATGCAGTGACTGACAGTACCACAGGGTGGCTATGCAGTGCGGTGTGTGTGGTCGGAACGTTAGTGTCAGGGGAAGGCTAGAAGCACCCTCCGCGAGACCGTGCTGCTGACTGAAACTAAGAGCCCTTTAAAGGCAGCAGTCCGCAGCTTCCGGAACCGACTCCAGTGCTCTGCTCAATTCAGACACACATGCTTCTGTCCCAGAGCCGCCCTGTAGCACGGTACAGGAGCCAGTCTCCCCAAGGCGCTGCCCTAGTAGCCCTGATTCATTTAGAACTTGAACGCTGCGCTGCTGTAATGCAGTGCGACCACAGTAACTACCTGCTTCACCCGGGCTCAGCGCGCAGGTGGTCAAGCTGCTAAAAATGTGTGATTAATGCATTTTAATGCGGTGATGCAGACCACCACATTAAAATGCGTTAGTCTAACGCCTGATGCGTGGTACTTGGCAGGACTGGGAACAGGTCAACTGTCTGAGGCGGCTGCAACCTATAACATCATTAAAAGCTTGTGGATTATTCCACTACCTATGAAACATGTAAGATGGCATCTTGGGTCAACTGATTGCCTCTAACATTTGAGTGAAATTTGCCGGTACACGTTTGAATGCCGGCTTGGTTATTATAACTCAGCGATACAAAAGGGGATGATGGACGGAACGTTTGAGCCAATCAAACACTCACCCCCAGTCAACTGATCTGGGTTTAATCCATCATCATTCTTTAGCTCACTCCACCACCCCAGTTCAGACATGGCCATATGCAAATCAGTCTGACCCTGTGCCTCATGGGAACAGTCCAGCCCGAACTGCCAAGCCATGTCTTCCCTGGACCGGAAACAAGCATCCTAGGACCGGTTTCTGGCATTCCAGCCGTCATCAGCCAGGCTTGCTTGAATCCAGTGGCAAAGTGAGCAAGGGACCCACGTCTGGGCATACCCCCGCCAACTTAGGGCGAACAAAGCGATACAAAAGGGGATGATGGACGGAACGTTTGAGCCAATCAAACACTCACCCCCAGTCAACTGATCTGGGTTTAATCCATCATCATTCTTTAGCTCACTCCACCACCCCAGTTCAGACATGGCCATATGCAAATCAGTCTGACCCTGTGCCTCATGGGAACAGTCCAGCCCGAACTGCCAAGCCATGTCTTCCCTGGACCGGAAACAAGCATCCTAGGACCGGTTTTTGGCATTCCAGCCGTCATCAGCCAGGCTTGCTTGAATCCAGTGGCAAAGTGAGCAAGGGACCCACGTCTGGGCATACCCCCGCCAACTTAGGGCGAACAAAGCGATACAAAAGGGGATGATGGACGGAACGTTTGAGCCAATCAAACACTCACCCCCAGTCAACTGATCTGGGTTTAATCCATCATCATTCTTTAGCTCACTCCACCACCCCAGTTCAGACATGGCCATATGCAAATCAGTCTGACCCTGTGCCTCATGGGAACAGTCCAGCCCGAACTGCCAAGCCATGTCTTCCCTGGACCGGAAACAAGCATCCTAGGACCGGTTTCTGGCATTCCAGCCGTCATCAGCCAGGCTTGCTTGAATCCAGTGGCAAAGTGAGCAAGGGACCCACGTCTGGGCATACCCCCGCCAACTTAGGGCGAACAAAGCGATACAAAAGGGGATGATGGACGGAACGTTTGAGCCAATCAAACACTCACTCCCAGTCAACTGATCTGGGTTTAATCCATCATCATTCTTTAGCTCACTCCACTCACCCCAGTTCAGACATGGCCATATGCAAATCAGTCTGACCCTGTGCCTCATGGGAACAGTCCAGCCCGAACTGCAAAGCCATGTCTTCCCTGGACCGGAAACAAGCATCCTAGGACCGGTTTCTGGCATTCCAGCCGTCATCAGCCAGGCTTGCTTGAATCCAGTGGCAAAGTGAGCAAGGGACCCACGTCTGGGCATACCCCGCCAACTTAGGGCGAACAAAGCGATACAAAAGGGGATGATGGACGGACGTTTGAGCCAATCAAACACTCACCTCCAGTCAACTGATCTGGGTTTAATCCATCATCATTCTTTAGCTCACTCCACCACCCCAGTTCAGACATGCCATATGCAAATCAGTCTGACCCTGTGCCTCATGGGAACAGTCCAGCCCGAACTGCCAAGCCATGTCTTCCTGGACCGGAAACAAGCATCCTAGGACCGGTTTCTGGCATTCCAGCCGTCATCAGCCAGGCTTGCTTGAATCCAGTGGCAAAGTGAGCAAGGGACCCACGTCTGGGCATACCCCGCCAACTTAGGGCGAACAAGCGATACAAAGGGGATGATGGACGGAACGTTTGAGCCAATCAAACACTCACCCCCAGTCAACTGATCTGGGTTTAATCCATCATCATTCTTTAGCTCACTCCACCACCCCAGTTCAGACATGGCCATATGCAAATCAGTCTGACCCTGTGCCTCATGGGAACAGTCAGCCCGAACTGCCAAGCCATGTCTTCCCTGGACCGGAAACAAGCATCCTAGGACCGGTTTCTGGCATTCCAGCTGTCATCAGCCAGGCTTGCTTGAATCCAGTGGCAAAGTGAGCAGGGACCCACGTCTGAGCATACCCCGCCAACTTAGGGCGAACAAAGCGATACAAAGGGGATGATGGACGGAACGTTTGAGCCAATCAAACACTCACCTCCAGTCAACTGATCTGGGTTTAATCCATCATCATTCTTTAGCTCACTCCACCACCCCAGTTCAACTGATCTGGGTTTCCGGTCCAGGGAAGACATGGCTTGGCAGTTCGGGCTGGACTGTTCCCATGAGGCACAGGGTCAGACTGATTTGCATATGGCCATGTCTGAACTGGGGTGGTGGAGTGAGCTAAAGAATGATGATGGATTAAACCCAAATCAGTTGACTGGGGGTGAGTGTTTGATTGGCTCAAACGCTCCGTCCATCATCCCCTTTTGTATCGCTTTGTTCGCCCTAAGTTGGCGGGGGTATGCCCAGACGTGGGTCCCTTGCTCACTTTGCCACTGGATTCAAGCAAGCCTGGCTGATGACGGCTGGAATGCCAGAAACCGGTCCTAGGATGCTTGTTTCCGGTCCAGGGAAGACATGGCTTGGCAGTTCGGCTGGACTGTTCCCATGAGGCACAGGGTCAGACTGATTTGCATATGGCCATGTCTGAACTGGGGTGGTGGAGTGAGCTAAAGAATGATGATGGATTAAACCCAGATCAGTTGACTGGGGGTGAGTGTTTGATTGGCTCAAACGTTCTGGTCCATCATCCCCTTTGTATCGCTTGTTCGCCCTAAGGTGGCGGGGTATGCCCAGACGTGGGTCCCTTGCTCACTTTGCCACTGGATTCAAGCAAGCCTGGCTGATGACGGCTGGAGTGCCAGAAACCGGTCCTAGGATGCTTGTTTCCGGTCCAGGGAAGACATGGCTTGGCAGTTCGGGCTGGACTGTTCCCATGAGGCACAGGGTCAGACTGATTTGCATATGGCCATGTCTGAACTGGGGTGGTGGAGTGAGCTAAAGAAGGATGATGGATTAAACCCAGATCAGTTGACTGGGGTGAGTGTTTGATTGGCTCAAACGTTCCGTCCATCATCCCCTTTGTATCGCTTTGTTCGCCCTAAGTTGGCGGGGGTATGCCCAGACGTGGGTCCCTTGCTCACTTTGCCACTGGATTCAAGCAAGCCTGGCTGATGACGGCTGGAATGCCAGAAACCGGTCCTAGGATGCTTGTTTCGGTCCAGGGAAGACATGGCTTGGCAGTTCGGGCTGGACTGTTCCCATGAGGCACAGGGTCAGACTGATTTGCATATGGCCATGTCTGAACTGGGGTGGTGGAGTGAGCTAAAGAAGGATGATGGATTAAACCCAGATCAGTTGACTAGGGGTGAGTGTTTGATTGGCTCAAACGTTCCGTCCATCATCCCCTTTGTATGGTTATTATAACTCTTCATCCTTCTGAGGTCAAGCAGCTGTGAAGCAGTAAATTAACTGCAATTGGAAATCAATGCTTTCAACTTTTTCTTTAACACAACAAGGCGTGATGATTGGGAGCATAGACCAAATGGGGCAATAGCACACCCCTTTTGGCCTAAATTTCTGTTAAAAACACTCCCGGAAGAGCAACCCTAAACTCATCCACAAAACGTTTGCAGCCTGGCCGCCCTTAACGCAGCAAAAGAAGCCTCGCAAAACTAAAAACTAAAAAAAAAAAAAAAAGAAAAACGCTCAAGGCAAACACTCAATTTATTTATTAAACCTACGTCTCTGCTACAGCATAACACCCCTAAAAAGAAATAAAAAAATCATGAAGGAAACGAGTGCCGCGGGGATAACGCCCAGTGTTTGTGCACGGCTCGTGGACGGCGTAACGTGAAGCAGATGCAGCGCTGCGCCGGGCCGGGCATGGGGTGACAGCAGGGTCGCGGCCCATGCTTGCCGCGCTCACAATGGCAGGATGCAGCTGCCGGAAAGATCTCATGGACACCCAGCCACCCATTCAGTAAAACAAAAAATCGCGCCTAACACGAAGAAGCTTAATCGGGGGTGTGCCACGATTTCTGTACGCGCTTTATGGCAAACACGTGGGTCTGAAAAGGGCATCGGGGGATACAACAGAACGGAGAGGCCCTGATAAATGCAAACAATGTCGACCCTCCTGGACTGATGTAGGCGTCGCAAATTCTCTCATCAAACCTTTACCCGCCGGTGTACATTTTCCCTACTTGAACTTTGCCATAATGAGATACAGATGTGAAATCCACTATGGAGAGCCCACAAGCACTGCCCCCGAGGCCAGGCGCCAAGAAGTAACCGCGGGATTTACGCGTATTGGGGTGAAATTCGGAAGCGCTAGATGGCCACCTGCGTGAACTTTCATTCTGCACACCAAGGCCAATGGTTCTTAATGAACTTCTAAGGACATGCGCCATACTTCCTTTCTCAAGACTCAATAAACAATTACCAAGTAGGGAGCCCCTGCTAGGTTCAAACGTGCATGGGCGCTAACTTGTGTGGGGCACAGGGGATAAGCCCCAGCAAAAGTTTAGCTGGGTGGCGAGGATTGTGAAGAAGCACCAGAGCCAGGATTCTGGATACACCAGCAGTGAGGCTTTGTTCTCATCATCTCAAGTCAGACATATTCGCTTTCTGCTGCTGGTACACACCGTGACCACAGGAGGGCTGGGGGTTGCAAGTGGTACTATGATACAACGCCCCGACCCAGTGGAGTGTAAATGTTTGCACGTCAGCACTGGGATTATCTCATCTGCACGTGAAATGTAACCTTGTGACTTCACAACATCACTAATTAATATGTGACTGCTTTAGAAAATAAAAGTGGAAAATCGCGAACTAAAATTATTTTTTGAACATTGTAGAAGTTGCTAAGTGGCTCACTGCCATGTATGGCACCTTCAGCCAGTTATGACATTTCAGGCGCCACACTGTTGCATTCTCTGACAGTTTTTTAAAAATTTGTACAAAGGAGATGAAATTGCCAGTATGCTAAGCGCTGCTGTCTAAAAAGCCAGATTGGCCTGAAGGAGCCAAGCATCATGGCAGAAGATCACTTGAACGGTATGTTTTTTACATTTACATAGTGTCTTGTCCATTTAAAAAAGTGCTTGATCTGCAAGTAAAACGAAATGTAAGCCCTTTACTCCTATCTTATTCAACTTCACTATTTCAGTAACACATCATGCATGAAAACAAGCATTGATATGGCCATTTGTTTTGACATTTGAAGAGTGCATAGCATGTTTAATCTCTCTTCAATAACAGGCAAGACAAGTATAGCAAAAGCAGCAGCACTGCAACCTATTCAAACGACACATATTGGAAAAATGGGAGTGTGTGAGTATTTGGAGAAAGTGTGAGCGTAAGAGAAAGTGTGGGAAAGCGAGTGTGACTGCTCCTATGCTTGTGCACGTGTGCAATGCTACTGAGTGTGCTGCTGGCCTTGGCATACTTGAAGTAATTCGTAGTTTATATGGGAGGGTACACATGACATATAGGTGTGGTGTGTTGTCATTGGCCAGACACAGGCTCAGGCATTTGTATGCACCTGCAACAACATGCAGCTGCCAACATATTAGATACAATTCTTACCATAAGAGAGGGCACTCGTCAAAAACCTGGTACTAGCATATGGTATGTAATTTGGGGCGTACGGGGGTAGCCATTGCACAATGCTGGCCCTGGCATATTTGAGGTATTTCTTGACATAGCGGGGACAACTATGGCAAAAGTTCTGGTCCTGCCATACAAGAGGCAAATCCTGACATATGGGGTGAATTTATGAAAAATGTTTGAAAAAAGGGTCAGCTCCTGAGGAAGGCAAGCTTCCGTGGCTCACCATGAAGTTACTGGAATATTTTACGAGTGCCCTTTAAAAGTCTATGACTTTTTAGCAAATTTATGTGATGTTGAGCTTTAAAACGCAATAGTTTACGTCATTTTTTAAAAACCTTTCTTGGGAAGAAACCCGCAGACCTGCAAACTCTTTTACAATAATTCTGGTCCACTCTCTTTGCTCGCTGAAATATGGGCTAAGAATTATGCCACACATTTCAAAAGATTGCCAGCTACCGCTATTGATCAGAAGTGGCAAGCAGAGAGGGCAGTAAATGAGCAGAGTGGGCAGTGTGTGTGCAGTGGGATAAGGAGTGCAAATTTAGCAATTAATGAAATGAACAGCGCTGTCCCATTTTGAAATGGGTAAAGTTGCTTACATTTCACCAGTGGATAAGCCTGCTGCATTGCCGCCCAACCTGCAATTTTTTCCAATTTATATTTGAAACTGGATCACATGATCTGGGTCCAACCAATAATTTTGTGAACCTGACTGGCTCCCATGCAAACAATGTATACAGTATTGTTGGGTAGCATTAGTGATGAATGAGTGGTGTGACAGGCCACTGCAACTACCACTAAGAAACAGGCAGACACTGGTATATTCTGCTCTACTACACTGCATGTAATAACTCACTGTGCTGAGCCCATTTATTTATAACCTGGTCCTCAAATAATTAAGATTTTACCAACAACGGAGCAGACAGTCAAGACCATGTCGCTGCCTCTTTGTGCCTCTCTGAACAGAACACTCCTCCCAAAACAAAGTAGGAAGTTAAACATTCTTGTTCAGGCAACAACAAAAAAAGATAAGATTTAATATCAGCTAAAAACACATGAACTGCAATCAGATTGTCCACACTGGTGTACATGACAATGTCTTGGTATTTGTGGGAAGGAGATGGACCCTTCCCACTGCTGAGAGAGTTTAGGGTTTGGGAGTGAAGAGGCCTCTAATTGATCACTGCTGGTTCTCTCACTCCGAAGGGGAGAGGAGAGTGTCCTATTTGTGATTCTTTCTGAATCCAACCCAATCAGATAGCAGTGGTTCCCTTTCAGTGTAGGTCGATACCGGAATCATGCAAGTTGCCTGTGAAAACCTCTTTAACCATGATATATTTCTCGAAATGAGTTTCTATATTGTGAAGACACATTGGTACCTTTGTTGTCAGTCACTGTCCAGGGCAGAGGTTCAAACTTTGGTTTAAAATTATTTCCAGTGTTGCGTTAGCTTGCCATTGTCTCTCTTGCATAACATCATGCGACTCAACGTGTGGGGGTCCATGCAGGGTGATGTGTTATTGTTGCAGGGATTCTGCACATACACATAACTATGCGCAGGAAAATGGGACCTTGGTGTATAGGGGCTATGCCTTCCTACTGCCTTCATACCCACAAGCCCAGGACGACTAGCTATAGTGTCTCACTCGCTCTCCTACCCAAACACGGGGAAGCAAATGATTCGACAACCCAAAACACAACAGTCCCTGATCTCTCAGGAATCGTGGTGACAAGAAACACCTTTTCGCTCACACTCTCGCACCTGTCCACAATAAGATCTGACCGAGACACGATTATAGTTTAAAATGTTTATTTTAACTAACGTGCTCTAACATTCAGTATACGTGCCACAACAAGCAGAAAAATGCATAACAGAAATACAGTTAGCATCGCAGCCAGTCCATACATTATGAAGGGGGATGTCATATTATAAAGACAATGGAGAAAGGACTTTAGTGCCTAACCTCCCTCCCCTTGGATAGAGTTTGTATTATTATATAATAGAAGATCTCTGAGTTTTGTCAGCAGACCCCATACCTTAGAGCATAGATGGTATTTCTACAGCAAAGGTGGCTATTGCTCTTCTCCCTGGAAAGGTCCCTCTCCAAGTGTGTTTCACCTAAAACCCGTACCCTCGTAATATCAAAGCCCGAGTTTCCAGCCGCAGCTGGAGTGGTATGTTTTGTCTAGGTGCTAGGGCCTGACCAGAACAGAATAACAAGGGGCATTGTTTATCGACCTTGCTCGCAACGTTCAGACTTAACTCCAGGAACAGGCAGAGAACGAACACAGCAGACAGTTCTCATGTGAAAGGCATAAACCTTTAAAAAGTCTTGCAAAAATAAAGTTATGTAGTAACGTGCGCAAAAGCAGCATCATGGCTACATAAGCCATGCTAACTTAGTGATGTCGACAATGTCCCCATCGGCCATGTGACACCATCTCCTTGGCCAGGTTGTAGCATATAGCAAAACAGAAACCAACAGTAAGCAGATCCAAAGACACTTGTGAAAAAAGCTGAATTGATGTAACTAACAATTTGGAAAAATGGAATTTAATAATAATAATTTTTAAAAAATAGTTCTTTATGGTGAGTCTTGCAAAGACAAAAATGTTCGCGCACCGTGGAAAGCAGTACGTTGCAAAAGGTCATCACCATCATTCAAATCGAAGAGGGACGCCATCCAGTTGAGCAGATTGAAGGAGTAGACGTGCTCGTCATAATCCAGTGTGTCCAGAAGCATAGCTGGGTAGCTTGTGTGATACTCGATGAAGCTCTGTTGCAGTAGCTGCTGCGCAGCCTCACAGGTATTCCAGAGTGCCATAACTCCAAGTGCAGCAGCACGGTTCATACCACTGTCCCCAGAACAGGCCTGATCATGGGTCAGTAAGGGACCCACCAACAGATCATAATCCAGGTCAGCACGTGATGAATTGGAGAGGCAGACATCCAAGGCCCAGTTGAACGGGCACCGTCGACAATAGAACACAGGTTGCACGCAAGTAAAATAGGCGAAGCGGTAGGTAAGCCCATAACTCACTCCCAGTGTTGCCAATGGCAAGCATCCAAACAGTTGTTGCATCTGCTCACGGTACAGACGCAACTGGCCGGGTCTGTGCTGGACCACTTGTTGGGCAGCCATTGTGTAACAGGAGCAGAAGTACCAGCACACCGCACACCAGTAAGAGGATCAATGGTAACCCTCCGAAGGCGCTGGAAAAAATAGAATGCATAAAAGCTGGTATTACTCCAACAATCGTCTGAAATGATGAAATAAGGCCTGATCCCCCAAGTTAAAAAAAATGTGCAAGGCCTTCAGTATCAGACGCATTAAATATCTGATGAATTAGTTCCCAAAAATGCAGTGGGAGATTTGTATTCAGAAGTGACTGAATCTCGTTAGAAGTTCTAGCCACCTGCAATTCGAAGGTCTCTCGAGCTGAAGTGAGAGCGACTTCTTGTTGAAACAATAGCGCTTTGAGTATGCTTAGTTTATTGAAGTCCGTTTTCAAAGTGGGAATGGAAGGCCACAGTGAACTATCTACACTCCCTTGTGGAGGCGGGAAAAGCACATTGCTGCAACAAGTAACACAATGGGAAACGGTTACTATATATGGAATGCCGGCCCGTAAGCCGCAGCAGTTGTGGTTACTGAGGATAAGATAACTCCCATTAGAAAGTAAAGTTAACGTGGGAATTATTGAAGGGACCGGTGCTCCTTTTACAAAACAAGCCAAATTAGGCGCTGATACATTGCAAGCGCTGTGAAGCTGAACTTGTGTACAAACTAAGGCATGTCCCATTGTAGAATCACAGTCCTCCCCTGTCTGGAAAACTTCCATATCATCACGTTGACAGTGAAATGTGAACGGAAACTACCACAATTCATGCAGGAAAGTACTGCCAAGGGGTTCAAATCTACCATTGGATAATGTTTCAACATGCTGTGAATTGAAATAGAGAAATGGGCAAAGAAATAACCCCATGTATCAACCATACTGAGAAATCAGTCTCCGCTATGGAGAATGGGAGCTGGTCTAGTTTCTCAATGTGTAATAGTGTGTATGTTGAATCTTTCATGGACATAAGCTTTTGTTTATCTGTTAAATTAAAAGGTAAAAACAGGGCAGTTGCATTCAAATAATCCCAAGGCACTTTCCCATTCTTCAATGTCTGCAAAGTCCACCCAAATTGGATTACAGAGCGCAATTTTGATTTTGACCATGATACAATACAGACACATCATTTTGCACAATGTCTATAACTGATGAAACAATATTGTCCAATGTGTAAATACGAGAAGACAAAGTATTAATGCTGTTGTCGACCACATCTAAAACTTTGCGCAAGTTGGCTTGATCCAGTTGTCGCAATCTGAATGCTGCCTCCATTTGGGACAGTTTCCAGAGTTCATTATATGCCACATATGCAAAACGTTTAGGGCGAGGAGACCGTTGACTCAAAAGAAAATCTGCCAGATCAATGTCGCTAGACAAACTGAGAGATGTTCTTTCACAGACGACAGAGATGACTGTCCAAACCATTGTTGACATAATTTACCCACAGAATATGTAGTGACCGAATGTGAGTGTTGGAAACGAGGATCTGGTCTATTGGGAGTAAATCCAGGTGATGCATTAGTAAAGCACAACTGGCAAGCATTCGTATTAAGGGGCCACAGTAACCAGCCTAAAGGGTTAATCGTGGATGCATTAGTAGTCCCATTGCGGACCATCTTGGTTAATTCTTCTAGAGTGCAATTTGTATATTGCTGCCAGGTATCATAGGCTGCTAACGACGGGAATGAGGGAGAATTAAAATTTTTAGTAGTAGCCAAACCAAAACAAGTAGTCTGTTGTACAGTCTAATTCAGGAATAACAGCTGATTTGGTATCAAACATGCATGATGCAATGATTTAGTACCCTGCACCTGCCATTCTTTGGTACCCCAGATAGATTTTAAATCAATCGTGTCCTTCCAAAAATCATAACCCTTCAACAACAAATCTGTTATGAAAGTCGAAGAATATATCAATTTTGTATGGGTCACCATGAACTTCGTATGAGTCGTTGCATTGAACCTGTAATAGTAAGAGGATGGGTCTGAAAGATTATAGCCTGAGAAATAGACAAACTTATTTTTCTGAGTCTGTGAACTCCCTTGGAACGGTGTAGGACAATGTTCCCATTGAGTGAAATTAACTGGAGTTCGAACTGTTAGATTTATGCAAAAAGTGATGACCACAATGTTGGAAACAAAATAAATCTGCATAATTAGCAGAATTTAAATACAAATCCTCAGACTCAAAAGCGGTATAATACTTCAAATTTGAAAACAGTGAATTTACTGCATAAATATCCCAGTCATCGGAATGTAATCCGGGCGTAATGACGTCACCCAATGACACCCGAAATACGTATGGCATGCGAATCGTCTCCGTCGGGCCGTAGATTTCGTATGGCACTTTATCCCAAACTATGCCATCACCGACAGGAACTGTAGAGATGTTAACGTTGGGTTGATCCCTTTTAATTTTATGAGATGAAGTATGTAGTGCTAATACTCCATCGACTGAATGGACTGCAAAGCGTTCAGGCAAGTAATGACCGTTGATTAAAAGGAAAATAACTGTCACAAATCCCACTGGCATGAAGAGGAATACCATCGTTAGTATCATCCAAATGTATGTCCAAGGTGGAACCAGATAATGTTGTTGAAACCATGAAAAGAAAACACTAATTTTCATTGGGGTAGGCGCCACAGAGGAAGTTGATGAAGAACTTGAAGAAAAGTTATCTCTGTCCAAATATTAACCACTTGCACCCAGGCGAAACAACGGGGGCTGATCAGCATTAAAAGATGATGAGCAGCAGTTCTTGGTATATCAATAATATCCTCAAGTGGTGGAGAAGCGTACTCAGGGGACGCAGAAACCGTGGTCGACGACAAAACAGGCAAAATATCAATGGAGGTTTCCACCTCTCGTTCCTCGATTTCAGCATTCGCTGTGGACGATATCAGCTGCAGCGAAACAACCCGCTGAGGAATGCTTTTAGGTATACTATTCAGTATTGGCCAACTGGTGTAATTTTACATGTTCAATGCAAATGTATCGATTCATCTTCCGACCAGGCAGTGGAGGTAAAATCACTGTACGAGTACCCTTTAATCCCAGAACTGGTACTGTTGCTCGGTAGGATGGACCAAATTCCTTTTTGTTCTCCACCTTTTCCCGGACCAAATCAACCACTTTAGGTAGCCAGCCAGGTACAGGAATCAGCACCGCTGCATCTGTAGATGAGGGCATATGATCCTTTGCAAGGGCATCTCAAGTGTTTTGTAGATCCTGTAACATAGCACAATGGTTATCTACGTCAAATATTGTGGCAGCCGCTGCAACGTCTAGACCATCAAGGTCTGGCACAAACATTTTAATGCCAAAGAGCATTTCGTATGAAGTCAGCAAACTTCGACCAGTACCTAAAACTCTAGCTGTCAAAGACTGCGTTAAGTCACGGTTCATTCGTTCCACTACGGAATTGCCCTCAGGCCTGTCTGGAGACGAAAATTGCAGCAGTACCCCCAACGACCTCATTCGTCTTTGTAAGCCTTAGAGGCAAACGCCGGACCTTGGTCAGAATGGAAGGTGCCGCAGGCAAATGTTTCGACAAAGACACACAAGTCTCTAATGACATTTCGAGCGTCAGCACAACGTTGCAGCCAAACCCAGAGGAATCTCGTGCACGAATCTACTGCAACTAAAATATATTTATATGCAGTGTCTGACGACAAAGGACCGCAGTGATCAAGGTATATACAATCAAATGGATGATTTGAAATGTAAAGCTGCGTAGGTGGTGGACGTGTAACTGTAGACGGCTTAATCTGTTGACAAATATCGCAAGACAGAACATAACTACGTGTCTGTCTATACAAGCCACGCCACCAATAACGCTGCTGCAAGAGGGACACTGTCGCTGAAACTCCAGCATGCGCAGATGCCATGCCCTCATGAGCTGCTATAATCAAAGAAAGCCTGCGGTCCTCATTGGGAATCAGCCGATCCCCAACGGTCGATATTGTAGCAAACGGGACTTGTTCCGGTGACAAATGATAAGAGTATTTAGAAGGAAAACCTTGCGGGGACGACGTGCCATCCTTCGTTGCAGATATAGCAGCAAGAATATCATGGGCTATTTTAGTCATGGACGTTGTTACGGCTGCTACTGAATATGTGGCAACTGAAGATTTGGCTGCTTCATCAGCCATAGAATTACCCACAGCATGTGCTCCCACACGCTGATGGCCGTGAGTATGTATAACATGTGTGAGTGGTAGGTTCTCCTTAAGAGCCGCCACTCGAACCCAAAGCATTTTATGCTTTATTGCGCTGCCTTTGGAATCTCGATAATCATTTTGTGACCAAAAGAACAAATTATCATTAAAAGATTGCACACAGTAAAAGGAATCTCACACTATAAGAGTGGGAATCACTGGATCAGTGAATTCTAGAGCCAACAACAAAGCACGCAGCTCAGCCAATTGAGCTGTACAGTCTCCTAGAGTCTGTGTGTGCACCAAGGTAGACTTAAACTCTCCATCAACCACAGAGCCCGCCACTATAGCGCAGGCAACCGAATAAGCATGAATAGAGCCTACGGCCGGTTGAGCAGATCCATCGGTATAAATGATACATTTGTACCGATCCAGAGGAAGCAATGACGACGGAGGAGGATGAACCTGTTCGTATTGTAAAAACTCCTGTGTCTGCAATGATGGGTCAAAGATGAATGTGATATCAGCCGACGTCAAGGAACTTGCCCATTGAATCTAACGAGGATGTAAAGCCTTAGAATTCGGAACACTCGCCTTCGTGACAGCCTCAAGAGCTGGCACAGGCAAGACCATGAGAATGCGTTTACCTTGTGCCAGAGAGCATTCTTTAAGAATTGCCATCTAGACTGCAGTAAGGATTTTTTCAATGGGAGAGAAACGCATCTCCGCTGAAGTAAACAAGTGCGATTTGTATGCAATGGAGACAGTATCCCCCTCATTGAACATCAAGTACGCGAAACCCACTGTACCTGGAATGATCCATATGACTAAATTTGTAGAATTGTCTCGTGTTAATAGAAAGATGGTCGCAAGCATATCAGACTGCAAAGACCAAAGAATTGCGGTATGTTCCGGAAGCCAGCTGGCAGTCGAAAAAGATGGTTGTATCAACGCGTAAAGCGGTTTGATACGCTGGGCATATTACGGAATATATATTTGTCCAAAATTAAAAAATCCCAGCATAGATTGTAACTTTTTTAAAGTGGACGGAGGTTGCAATTGTGCACATTTCTCCAAGAAATGAGGGGCTAAGCCCCTCCCTGCATTGTTGAGTTCATAACCCAAAAAGATCACTGCCAAACAGGCAATGTGAGATTTAGCAAAATTGAATTTGTATCCTAGGTCGGCAAAAGACATAATGATGCGATCAACGCGGACCAGATGCGGTATCAACTCATCATCTGTCAAGTAAATGTCATCAACGTATGAGAAAGCATCCGGGTCTATGTTATATAAAAGAGAGACCACTCGTGCTGCAAAAGCTCCTGGGCTGTTCTGATAGCCCACAGGCAAACGCGTAAATCTTTTTTGATTGCCGACCGCGGTAAATGCGGTCAAGTCCCGGCTGCCTGGAGCCAGATTGTGACTGTAAAACCCATTCGAAATATCCAGTGTTGTCTTATACTTTTTACCTACTATGTTATTGATCAACGCAGAGCTATGTGTGTTTTGTACGGCGAACATGACTATTCAAATTCCTATAATCCAACACCACACGATAGGAACCGTCCGGTTTCACTATCGGAAAAAGAGGATTATTCATTGATGAAACACAGGGTTCAATTACACCCTGATATTCCAATTGGGTCAAGATTTCATTCACAGAAGCTTTTGCGTCTCGTTTGATTGGGTATTGGGCTTGTGGCTGTGGCATAGAACGTCAAGGTATCTCATGTGCCGGCGAAAATTTGGCCCAGCCCACTTGATTACGATACACAGCCGGCGCTAGGACCAAAGCCCATTCCGACGCGTAAGCTTGTTTAGCCTCCTCAGAGACGTTACAGGAAAAACTCGGAAGTATCACGTCTTCCCCTCGTGAAGAAGCCAAGACGAATGGGGGAGGCAAATCAGCCTCCGCTATCAAAATGTCATATGAGGACGTCAGGTTTTCCCAAAAGATTGCCTTAATCGTCCGTCTGAAATCACCCTCAATTTGGAGGATTATCTCATAAAGTCTATCAGGGTGTGCAACTCGTGTATCTGCTGTTTCCACTGTTACAAAAGTATCAGTTGCTCTCGCCTCCAGACTAGGACGGAGTGCCTCCCGCACTATGGTACCTTCTGCTGCGCTGTCGAGGAGTGTCACAGCCCATCTCCAATCGAGGAGTAGGGTTCTCACTGTCTGAGGCATACTTCGCTGTTAAAGCTGCAACTTTTTTCTTCTGAAAAGGGGCACGGTATGGAGGTTGCCCCTCCGTCTTTGGTTTGATTTCAAACTGTCTCGGCTGATCACGTCTTGGTTGACTGGTCTCGCCTTGTCTACGATCCTGCCGCTCCCCTCCACCGAACTGTGGGTCCGATGATTCCTGAAAGGAACGAGGAGAGAGCGGATCAAGAACCTGAAATCGTTCCGGTGTCTTAAGTTTAGTGCGGTCATGCAAATCATATATACGCTCTGAAGCTTCAGGGGTCAGTGAACCTGCACGCAAACCATGCTTCTGCTGTTGCTGCCGCTTATTTTTATTCCAAGTCTTCTTAGGAAAGACCGGACGCCTCTCCTCTTGCGGGGGCTTATTTTGTGGCTGATTAAAAGGTTTAATACCCAAATTATTGCGCCCCAAGGATGTATATACTTTAGCAATAATCTTTGGAAATTCCTGTTGTTTATCAACGTCAGCTACTGCCTCCAGGCGCTGACTCACCTGCAAGCTAACAGCTTCCCCCTTTACGTTTGCAAGTATCATATCAGAGACTATGGGGAATGCCCCAACTAGCCTCATTCCTAACTCTAGTGCTGCCTCCGCTCCGTGTTCATCTTGAACTTTCTTAAGAACTGTTGGAGGCACAGTCATGGAGGGGGTGCCAAAGCACAGGGAATAACCGCAGCAAACACCTTCCCCCAAGTGGTGCAATCTGCTAAATTGGGAATCAGGCCTTTTTGTAAACTCATGGTCAGTATCATGTGTTTGTCCACAGGAGATGTGTATGGAAAAACAGCTTCGAGTTGCTCAAATTTTTCGGCTATCCAAAAAGGGAATTCATCCCTATTCTGAGGTCGCTTTCCCATCACAGAATTAATCATGATAGGACTTATAACCATGCCTCCATGTCCTGGTGGCTGAGCGGCACCCACTGGTGCCGCTGGTACATTACGAGCAAGATATTGTATGACACTTCTATGTATATGAATTAAATTTGTGTGTAAAATTCGCAGCTCTGCAAGTGTAACAGCCTGATAATTTGGATGTGGAGTAAAGCCTGCCAAAACGGGCCAGGTGGTCCCGTCGACCGACAATGGGCCAAGACGGACCACCGAAACAGGGTGAGATAGGGCGCCATTAAACCATATGGTGTGCTGCCATGCCGACAATGGAACTTCAAGCAAACGATACGGACGGTAAACATGTGGTACAGCCCCATGTTCATATTCATGAAAGAAATTATCGTTCCCATCAACCGCAGGAAACTTAACCCAGGAGTAAAAAACCTTGAAGCGGTAAGCAGCATCTGCCTCTACAACAAATATAAAATCCGCTCCTGCAAGCGGGACTCCATTTGGGGTCAAATGCGTAGTAACTGCAGCGCGGTTAGGTGCTGCAATGTGAACTGCCATTATATACACTATAAGTGAAATGTCAGCGCAATACCGGGTTAAGAATAAACAAAACCTTTTAAAATTCAAGCTTGAAAAACCTATACAATTTCCAATATAGGAGGCTAACTCCCTCACACCACGGACGTCTCCGCAACTGGTGAGAAGGTATCGTGGACAAGCACAAGTGCTACACAGGGGTCTCGTGAATAAGTACCAGACCAAACGTTGGTGGCGCCATGTTGCAGTGATTCTGCACATACACAGAACTATGTACAGGAAAATGGGACCTTGGTGTATAGGGGCTATGCCTTCCTACCGCCTTAGTACCCACGAGCCCAGGACCGACTAGCTATAGTGTCTCACAGGCTCTCCTACCCAAACACGGAGAAGCAAATGATTCGACAACCCAGAACACAACACTCCCCGATCTCTCAGGAATCGTTGTGACAAGACACACCTTTTCGCTCACACTCTCGCACCTGTCCACAATAAGAGCTGACCGAGACACGATTATAGTTTAAAATGTTTATTTTAACTAACGTGCTCTAACATGCAGTATACGTGCCACAACAAGCAGAAAAATGCATAACAGAAATACAGTTAGCATCGCAGCCAGTCCATACATGAAGGGAGATGTCATATTATAAAGGATAACGGAGAAAGGACTTCAGTGCCTAACCTCCCTCCCCTTGGATAGAGTTTGTATTATTATAGAATAGAAGATCTCTGGGTTTTGTCAGCAGACCCCATACCTTAGAGCATAGATGGTATTTCTACATCGAAGGTGGCTATTGCTCTTCTCCCTGGAAGGTCCCTCTCCAAGTGTGTTTCACCTAAAACCCGTACCCCCGTAATATCAAAGCACGAGTCTCCAGCTGCTGCTGGAGTGGTACGTTTTGTCTAGGTGCTAGGGCCTGACCAGAACAGAATAACAAGGGGCATTGTTTATCGACCTTGCTCGCAACGTTCAGACTAAACTCCAGGAACAGGCAGAGAACGAACACAGCAGACAGTTCTCATGTGAAAGGCATAAACAGAGTCTTGCAAAAATAAAGTTATGTAGTAACATGCGCAAAAGCAGCATCATGGCTGCACATGCCATGCTAACTTAGTGATGTCGACAATGTCCCTATCGGCCACGTGACATTATGTTTACTGGGGACACCACAGCAGCAAAGCCACTTGTGCACTTCGAGTAGCAGCATGGGAGGTTTTACGGTACTCTTGGAGGAACCTATAGATGGCCCATTCTACACTGTTTTTCTTCATCTCAGCGAATCATATAATTTTGTTGCAGATATGCATAGAGGCTTCACCATTGGCTTGTGGCCACCTTGTCATTACGTCTCAATGATTAATGTTTATAATCAAGGTACATTGCAAACTCTTGCCCTTGGAAGGGAGTGCCACTGTTCGTCCAGACTTCATTTGGGAGCTCATGAGTGACTATCATTATTTCTATTTTGGGGATTACTTCATCAGCAGAGGAAGACATGACTATTTCAATGTATGGTGTCTGGAGTGTGCTTTGATGTCAGTATCTTTGGGATGACTACATGGCTTCGTCTCATACGGATTGCTTAATTGGTTACTGACAGTTCTGCTCCAACACTGAGCATTGTCAGTGAACGTATTTTGCATCTCTTGGCCGGGCTCTCTTATACATGGTTAGAAAAGGGGGTATAGTTGGCAATGGTTTGCAACCTGTCCAAGTAGGGATCCTCACTCTAGTCAGGGAAAGGGTGTCACAGAGCTAGATAACCCCTGCTCACCTCCTTGGTAGCTTGGCCCAGAGTAGTCCGGTTTATCTCAAGAGACAATGTCTAAAGTATTTGTGTATGTATATATATGTGTTTTTTTGTTGTTTCTTTTTCTTTCCTCTCTCTCTCTGAAAACACTACAAAAGGAGTCCACACCAGTTTAGAAAAATAGCGAATATTAATCTGAATAAAACAAGACCAAAACGACAAAAATCCAGCATACACAAGATGCGTCGGTTTCTTACTATAGCAGGGGAGGTGATGCGTTGTTTGCGGACACGATGTGTTGGTTGCTTACTGTTGTGCAGTGTCAATGAGGAAATCGGCGCACACGGACGATGCGTTGAAAATACAGCTGCGCTGCTTCAAATCCATAGCGATGAGGCAGGCGCTGCGTCGGAGTTAAAGCGGTGCGTCACAGACTTCGGTGATGTGGTGCTCGAAACAAACGCAGCAACGGAAAGTTGGGGCCTGCGTTGTAAACAGTGGTCGTTGCATCAAGCGGGGACCTTGCTCCGGTGCTGGCAGCGGTGATGCGTTCAGTTTTGCAGCGATGCATCGATTCAGAATGATGCTCTGAGTCGATGCGTGGATTTTCTCCTTGAAATCACCAGAATGCACTTCCAAGGGCCCAGGAACTCGATTTAGCACCCTTTGGCAAGTCAGGACTCTCAGCAGAAGAGACCAGGTACTGGCAGGTAAAGTCTGATGGCCCTGAGACTTTTTCTTTTTTTTTTTTACAAGAGGCAAGCTCAACTCAAGCCCGTGGAGAACCTTGGAAGCTGGATAAAAAAAGCAAAGTCCAGTCCTTTCACTCCCAGGGCAGAAGCATCAAAGCAGCAGGGCAATACAAGAAAGCAAACAGCAAAGTGGCAGTCCCTCCTGGCAGCTATCCAGCTCTTCTTCCTGGCAGAATGTTCTCAACCCAGAAGTGTTCTGAGGATATAGGGTCACAGGTCAAGTACTTGAACCTATTTTAGTCTTTGAAGTAGGCAAACGTCAAAGGACAGGCTTTGTAGTGCACAAGACCCTGCCTTGGCTCCAGACACACTACAGGGGGGTGGAGACGGCTTTGTGTGAGGACAGGCACAGCCCTATTCAGGTGTCTGTGTCAAATCCTCTCACCACTCTAGCTCAGGAAGACCCATCAGCCTGGTGATGGGCCATCAGGATATGCAGGGCACACCTCAGTTTCCTTTGTGTGACTATCTAGAGTGAATGCACAAACAGCCCAACTGTCATCCTAACCCAGGCATGTATTCAGCAGACAGGCAGAGGCACAGAATGGTTAAAGTAAGAAAATGCCAACTTTCTCAAAGTGGCATTTTCAGACCTGCAATTTAAAAACCAACGTTACTAAAAGATGTATTTTTAAATTGTGAGCCCAGAGACCGAAACTCCAATTTCCTATCAGCTCCCAATTGAAAGATACACTTGTAAGATGTTACAAGGCAGCTCCAATGCCAACCTATAGAAGAGATAGGCCTTGCTGTAGTTAAAAACAAAATTAGCAGTATTTCACTACATGTCCTACCTTTTAATACACTGCATCCTGCCCATGAGGCAACCTTGGGCCTACCTTAGGGGTGCCTTACATGTACTAAAAGGGAAGGTTTGGGCCTGGCAAGTGGGTGCACTTGCCATGTTGAAATGGCAGTTTAAAACTGCACACACAGACACTGCAGTGGCAGGTCTGAGACATGTTTGTAGGGCTACTCATGTGGGTGGCACAATCAGTGCTGCAGGTCCACTAGTAGCATTTGATTTACAGGCCCTGGGCACACACAGTGCTCTGTACTAGGGACTTATTAGTAAATCAAATATGGCAATCATGGAGAACCCCATTACCATTATATTTTACACAGTGAGCACTTGCACTTTAGCACTGGTCAGCAGTGGTAAAGTGCCCAAAGTCCTAAAACCAGCAAAAACGAAATGCAGCACACAGCCAAAAACAAGAGGTCAGAAGCAAAAAGACAGAGGAAATCACTCCTAAAGATGCCAGGTCTAACATACATGATGTCAAATAAATATTCTTGCAATTGGAGAATCCACTTCTCTACTTGAGGGGGTGGTTTGGATGCTGTCCCTTTGAAAAGTGGAACTAGTGACTGATCAGTACACATGCAAAAATATCTCCCATTGCAATACACATTGAAATATCTGCGCCATCACAATGTGACAATTCCTTACTTTTTGATAGACAAGAACCTTTGCTCGGTCTCTAGGAGCGCTCTGCTCGCATTAGCTACAGGAACTCGGAGTTCACTGTTCTGTTGTTGGAACCGGGTCACCCCTAGTCTGGTGTGCCTGGCATAAATAGAGAGATCAGTGGGTTTGCAGTTGTTATAGAATCTCAAGGTCATTCTGGCGTACAAGGTGCCCTTCATTTTTTTGGAAGGCTCTCATTTGGTCTTTGGCCCACATCCATGGGACACCCACTTTCAGGAGATCTCTTATAGGATTTGTGAGTGTTGTGAGGTTCTGAATAAACCTTCAGCAATACGTGACCATGCCCAGAAAACTCTGAACTTCCAAGACATTCTGCGGTAGCCTTGCTGTTTTGATGTTGCTCACCTTCTTGGGGACAGAGGCCGCTCCTTCAAAGGAGAAGCACTACTTGAAAAATCCTCTCTCGGGCTGAAGGAAGTCAAAATCCCGCTTATTTAAGGTGCGCCCACTGTCACGAATTTGTCTCAGCAGTTATTTCAGTCTCTTATGAAGTTCTTTAACAGTGGTTGCATGTGCCAGGATGTCATCCCTCACACCTCCATACCTGACAGCACTTCCCCGTTACATTGTTGGAAAACGTCAGCAGCGCTCAAGGTGGGAAGCTGAAGTGTATATGTTCTCAATCCCACATGAATGGAGGATGTGGTAATGTACCTTGAATCCTTATATTTCTTCAGCTGATGAATGTCTTTCAGTTATATTTGAAAAACCTCTTGTTTCCCTCTGACTCCTGTGATGATGTCACCCATTATTGATGTGGTGCTCTAGTTTACTTGCTATGTTAGGCATGCCCATGTCTGCACAAATTCTCACTTCCCCCAGTTGTTAATGTTTCTGGCTGTCACAATGGGGGACACCAATGGGGTGGTAACTTCCACCTTCTCGATCATATCCAACTCTGCCAGGGCCCGGAGTTCCTTTTCTACTGGAAATTAAACTAGATCCGTTGGCGGCATAAAGCCATTGGTTGCAATGATTCCTCAAAATGCAGTCTGATAGGTTTTGTTTTCAGGCACCTAATCATCCTAATCAAACACATTGTTAAACTGTTTCACAATGTTATCCATGCCAGATTCCTGCTTTCTAAATGCGAAACCAATCAGGTGTATGGATTCTGCCACCTTGCAGCTGATGAATGTGTTGCAATCAGCACTTGTGACACAGAAGTGGGCTATGATGGAACGACATCTGTGTGATACCTTTGCACAGAATGTGCCAACAATGGTGGGGTGGGATGTATTACCATAGGGGTAAACTTTGATCTGAGTCTTGGACAGGGAAAAATTATTTTGCAGTCTCTCTAGGACATTACACATGCCGTTGCCCCAGTGTCTATGATGTAGGTCATAGTGAGCCCTGAATGTCAAGCTTACACGTGGGTTGCAAGCACTGTTTCTTTTGTTTCCATCACCTGCAAGAGCAGATATCAGATGGTGCTCACCAGCTTAACTCACGGAAGGACCTTTCAAGCTCCGTGACGACTACACCTAGGCTTATCAGGGCCACTATTCGGTCGCACCCCGGTAACTATCACGGGCGGACCGCCACTGTTGGTTTTCCATTGGAAACTTTGTCCTTTCGTCCCCTCGAGCATACTGTTATGTAGCACGCTTGTACAATTACATTTACTTGCCGGCAGAATTTGCGGGAAGATGTCCTGCCGATAGCAGGAGCTACACAGGTTTATGGACCGTCTACAGACCGTGTCCCGGTGTACTTTTATCAGGTAAATGCTTTACCGTGACGTACATACAGCAAAGGCTTCCACATGCTTTGCCAATAGATGGTGATAATTCTGGGAACATATGCGGTCACAAGACATCAATATTATAAGATTCGCTGTTTAGCATTAACATATGGAGCCAAGTACTTGATAGGACGGCCGGTTTATGATTTCCCGGCTCGCGGGTTATTCTTCTGTTTGTTTTTCGCCTTGAAAAAGTCCATAGGACGAAACACGTGTCGGCTGCCAAGTTGTTGTATCATATTGAGAAGAAGAAAATCAGAAAATAAAAAGAAAGGAAAACTTGGAATGGACTACTTTTGATTACTGCTATGGTCATTGTCCCACATACTTTATGGACTGCTTCTTGTGTGCCTCCGCATTTGTGTATCTATCAGATGGACGTGCTCATCAGTGGAGTCTAATTCTTCCGCTGTGTTTTCTGCCTGTTGCTACTTGAGACTAGATTCCAGGTGTTTGACCTCCTTTTTCTGGATCGGCTGAGGGCCTCGGGTTGGCCCGTTGTTGTTGTTATTCAACTGGCACACTTTAGTAAAATAATTTGCTTTGCCACAGACTGAACAGGTTTTTCCTCTTGCAGGGCACACAGAGTCTGTCAGGGGCAGATTCCCACAATACCTATATAACCTACTGGGTTTCTTCCGTGTTTGTTTTCTAACCACTCTAACTTCCAGCACAGACTAAGCAGGTTTTGACTTGACCGTTTGCGGTATTAGAGAGGCCTCCACCAGCTAATGAGACCTACCCAGTGTGAGCACTGCTGCCAGCATCATCTTGGCTTGTAGAATTTCTTGCCTCAGTTGGGGAGAGTAGCAGGCTTGAATTATCTAGGCCCTTACTTCTTTGTCATTCTTATCCAATTTGCAGGTGCAGGCCAAACCCCGTAGTCGGACACTTAGTAAATCAACTGATTTATTCAGACCATGCTTCATAAGACTGAATTGTTCATAATCTGGATTCAATTATGTGTAAAATTGTCCATTAAGTGCTGAGCTGTTGTAGTCATTCTCCAGGCCACTGCCAGACAGTGTAGGAACTTTTTATGTACTTCCGTCCCAAACAGATGCAAAAGTAAAGATCTTTTTGTTCCTTTGGTGGCTGATAGATAGTTCTCAAACCTCGCCACCTATGTCTTCCACAGATAAAGGCATCAAAAGCATCTCATAGGGTTGAATCGCCACAGTGGCATTCCGGGGCATGTCTCATGTTGTGTGGTAATTTGGATGTCATCAGCCCCAAAAACGTGCTCATGATAAAATATTACCTCAGTTCCTGTATACGCCTTAACGCTGTGAACGAGCAACTTGTGTGTGCCAGTTCCCACTCATTGGTAAGAAGTGCTGCGTGCCAAGTCAGGCTGAGACTGAAGCGCTGGAAACCCCCTCCCAACATTCATCGCCAGTGTTGGATTGTGAGGGATGATAAGAGTGGAAGGCTAGAGGGACCACCACTAAGCAACAGTCAGACATGAGTATATGCTGTTCAGCACAATCGCATGCACTAACTCACTGTGCCAGGCCCATTTATTTATATCCTTGTCATTAGGACTCTACAAACAACCTGACAACAAAGGGGGAAAAAGTCAATATTATGCCGGCCCCGCTTTGGTCCTTTATGGGCATAACATTATATGTGTTTCTTATTGGTATGGATGCTGCATGCTATAAATGCAATGTTTAGATAGGGCTCCTTAGTTCCAATCTTTGAGTCTCTGGTCCTAGCTGCGGTTAAGCATTCTGTGTCCTAACTCTATAGGAGGTGTGTAAAGTTTGGTGCCACAACTCGTATTACTAAAGTATTATCAAAAGTATTGAGAAATGAGGCTAAAGCAGCAGATGGATGAAGTGGTACCATTCATTAAGTATATGGGGCTCACATCTCCCCATGCCACTAGGTGCAGTGATGGCTTACCACATCAGGACGCCAACATTATGGGTTCAATGTGGTTGATGACAGCACTGGCTGCCTTGAATTATCTAGAGGTGCGGATACCACAGAGCTGAGCATTGAGATGGAACAGGATCCAGTTTGGATTTGAGCACACTAAGTGTGGGGGTGTAGTTAGTGGTTGCAAGAAAGCAGGGCATTTAGCGGCACAGGCTATCTCAGGGTCATAAGTGATATTGATAGGTGTTGGACAGTCATGAGTGCGCTCAGTAGGTGGGGTTGCTAGTCTGGGGCAAGGTTGCTAGAGTCTGGGGGACTTTCATTTCCATGTTTCTGGTAAGGATGCATCTCCTTTTGTTTGAGCCCTCAAAGTGGATCTGTGGGCACTCGTTCAATTGATAAGCTGAAGGCAGGCAACTACTTTTGCAAGTGGTTTCCTTAGGCTGGCTGGTTCATACATCATGTCAAGCATGAGGGGTAGTTCCAAGACCAAACAGCTATAGGGCAGCCTGCTAGTTTTGATCAGAAGGAAGGAAGTGAACATCAACGTCGTGTACCATCTAAATATTTTCAAAGTACGGACTTTAACGATCTGGTAATTTAATAGTACAGTGTGCACCACAGCGCAAAAGCAGCAGGTGGTGCACCTAAAGTAAACCTGTACGGAACCAGGAACCAGTCTGGTCGTTCAGATTGTGTCTACCTGCAGTTCAACCCCCATGATTCTATAATCATCTGTGCTGACTTTGCCAACACCACTTCAACGTTACCTTCATATCTTAGGCATACTGTCCTCTAACCAGATGGAATCTCCAATTATTTCCATGCTCATCCGAGGCTTCTCTGACAGAATTCCTTTAAGTGGGCTAGATCAATGATCGTTGTTTAGTAAAACATGCTGCTGAAATTCATACTACTATTGCCGGACCAATTGATATCAGAGTGAGCTCTGAAAACTCGGTCCCTACTACTGCCGGTCTGAAAACGCCTAAAGCTGTTTATGCTCATTCCTGCATTCTTAAAACAGATCACTTTAACTATAGGAAGGCTGGCGGCTTTGCTAACATCGTTAGACACTTCACTATCAACTATTTCCCTTGCTTTTTTATTTTGGGCGGAAATTTCAGTCATCAACATTTCACTCATCATTTTCCATTAAGGTGCTGCTGACCTATTGCCCTCCAGATGTTAAACTTTACCTTTTTCCCAGCTTTTTGGTAAACTCTATCTCCTTGATCACCTCTTTCTCCAAACCTAGTATTGTGGACTTTCATTATTGGGTAGACTTTGTCAACAAACCCACTCAGAACTTTGTACAGCTTAATTCTATTAGCCTTTAACAATGCCTTATGGGTCCTCTACATTTAAAAGACATACCTTAGACATTTTCTGAGTAGGAGAATCCTTAAATGTCCTCTTTATTTACACTTGATTGGGCTAGGCTATTATATGTTAGTTCCAAAATTCCTTGTGAGTTCCTATATGTGTGATTATGACAGAAGCTCCACCCAATCCTACTTGGTCTAAACAGATGTCTCATTCTCTCGCCAACTTATTTTTGACTATTCCCTTGGCTGTTACCGTCTCTTATTGTAAGTGGATTACCCATGCCACAGTTACTCTGCCCTTGTGGTGAAGAAGCTGATGAGATGGCATTCTATAACCGCCCTGTATTCCAAAAATGTCATAGCCAAATCCACCAGGCAGAAACTTTAAGCAGTACATTGTATAATTCCTGCTCCTGAATTAAGTGCAAGTTAGCTTAGTGCGATTACAAAAAAATAAATATTCACACAAGGACTTCTATTTTACTAGGATCTCGCAAGTCCATAATACCAAGAATTTTCTTCAAAACCATATAAACATGTATGTATCCTTCTGCTTCTTGCAAGATTTCTATAATTAAACATATTTTTCTCAAACAAGCTAGACGTTATCTGTCAAGCTGTTAAAGATCATAATTTCTGCTATCCACTCCTTTAACATCATCTTTTTAACCCTGTTGTTTATCTTCCCTCAGTGTCAATGGGCATGTACCTAAAATCCATACCTAAATTCAAATCTGGCATGACTAGCGAACCAGGTCCTATTTCCATATTATAGTCGTTCATTCAACCGCTGTCAGTTGAACAATTGAGATTTCTGATTAATTATTTTTCCTAACAAACAACAAGGTGATGGAAAGAATGCTTCACTAAAGCTCAGCCACTGGGAATTGCTCAGGTCGCATTCTAGTCCATCCTTTTTCACCCAATATGCCACTCTAGACAGAGAGGCCTGGCATATGCACATCAGTTTTAGACCTACTCCAATAGAACAGTCCCGCTAGAACTGCCAGGCCAAGTCCCCTCCACACAGAAACAACACCAGAATAGTTTCCAGGGCCTGCTCTATCACTACATCATCTAGTCCTTGGCTCAGACATTTGAATTCTTTTTTTTTTTTTTTTAAGAAGTCTCTCAAGTCATGAGATGTGGTGTGCCTCCTCCTTTTGGTGTCCATGGGCACCCACTCTATAGTCCATGTTATTTCTGGCACCGGGTTCCGACGTGTACTGAGTGGGCTCTGAGTTTGTTTTGCCCTGAACACGTTTTTCGTCAGTCCTGTTTGGTTATCTTTTGATCCAATTGCGTAGGATTTGCCGGAGCTCCCATAAGTTTGTCCCCTTGATGGACGAATAACTTTGGCAGCACTGAGGACCATAGTCATCGCCTTGGGCATCATGGCCTTCGTGCCCCTTGAGGGCTGAGAACCATCTCCAGCTCTTCCTTGCCAGATAATGCAGCGTGGGTGAAAGAAGGACCACCCTTTCAGAACTGCCCTCGCTGCCACTCGAAACATCCCTGGGCAAGCCAGCCAAGGTGTGCAATATGTCTGTCCTCTGACTACGACGATGCCTCCTGTCCATTGTGCCTCGCTTTCTGCTCCAAGTAAACCCGCCGGTATAGAAGAGAACGATGCTGGCCACACAGGAGGATGCATCAGCAGGACTAACTGGACATCTTCAGATAAAAAGAACCCCTTAGCACAAAAGAACAGGAAGAGGCTGGCTCGTCTGGTCTCCCGGCCATGCAACCAACAGAGAGTGACCAGACGATCAGAACTGGAAATGTTGAACCAGTGCAAAAGACAGACCCTTGCACAAAGACTACACCAAGGGTCATGAGTATACTTTTGGCCCCCAAGTGCCATATCACTGAGCTTGGGCCCCAAAAGAAGTCTCATTCCAAGGCAGAGTACCGCTTCTGGGGGAGATGGCATCGAGCTCGGAGCACAGATGGCGAGAAATGGCAAGCTAAGGGTCCCCGGCACCATTGGGCTCTGAGGCACACAAAAAGTGATGGATGGAATGCTTGAATTAATCTCAGGCACTGGTAATTACTTGGGGCCGCATCACAGTACACTGTTATTTTGCAAACCATTCCTCTTTAGTTTGGACCAAGCCATATGCCAATCAGTCTTGACCCTGCTCCAATAGTAACAGTCCAGCCCGAATTGCCAGGCCAGTTCCTCCCTAATCCAGAACACAAACAATGCAAGACCAGTTTCGTCCTTATTAGAGCTCATCAGTCAGCAAAGGCAAAAAGCTTCGAAACCCAGCAAGCTCCCAGCCAAGGGCGCTGACCCCCATAAGTTGTTGAGCTCAAGCCGCTGCACGGGCACCGAACACCTTCGGTCCCGTCCAAAGCAGACAACATAAGTGTCAGAACCTGCCTCGATGCCAAAACCCTCCTTGATGCCGAAGCAATTCTCAAGACCTCTGTCAACGCCCAGAGACGAGGGCATTGAGGCCCCGATCTCGGAAAGGCTCCAACAGTAACTGGAGGCCAGACAAAAGCACTCCTTCATCCACCCAGTCACAGGCAAAATCATGGCGAAACAGCTTCCAACCGATTTCTACGGAATCTCTTCCTCAAAAGCGGATACTGGCCTTCATGTGGAACCTTCTTCCAGGTCTTCCTCCCCCAAACTGGCACAGAAGAAACGCAAGGACAGAGCTACTAGTCCCCTTTGCCACAGAGCCCACCTCAACTTCCCTCCTCTTCCCTTGCCACCACCATGCCTATGACCACATCCCCCACTGCCTCCACCAGAGGGGTCTCCTCTTTTGTATTCAGAGCCAGATTGCCTCTATGGCCTGTTTCTTTCTTATGACCAGCCGTTGGGCAAAGGCCCACTGACTATCCTTGGGATGATAACAACATGGATCCCCCTGATGACACGATTTAGAACACTACCAACTCAGGACCTCACCTCTCCCAATGACACCACAGCCTATGATGAGGTCATTGGCAGTTACAAAAAAGGGTATGACCCAGCTATGCCACCGGGACCTGGGTGATTAACAGTACAGAAAGGAAGGACTCGTGTGCAAAGTGAGGGTTAAGTAAGGGTGGAAAGGGAGTGACAATATATACATCAACAATATTATTCACAAAAGAAAAGGTTTGTACTACATGACAATTATATACAAACAAATTCATTAGCAGCCATTATGTCGCTGAAAAGGCACAATGAAAACAGCACTCCCTTTTTGCCCTTACTTAACCCTCACTTTGCATACGAGTCCTTCCTTTCTCCCTTCTACACATTCGGGGCACTTTTGTATACGTATGTTCCAGATGTTTTGCTGGATTTTGAGCATTCTGATTGATGTTCAATATGAATAAATAATATTGAGCAGAATTTTATAGTAGAAGTGATTTCATGGATGCTATTGCATAAATATTTGTGTTCTTTCAAATTGTCACACTGGGACCGTCTATCTTCTGTACTGGAGGTCATTGGCAGGGCTGCAGCCTTTCACAAGGTTGACATGCATCTCACTAAGGAGGAGATGACTTACTCATGAAGGTGCTCTCTGAGCGTACTGTCTGATATCTCCCCATGCTGGAAAGCATGCTAATATCTGCTCTTGACAATTTCAAGGAGCCTTTCAAGGGTAGGAAGTTACCCAGAGCAAGGGCAGATTCCACTTGACTCCCTGGTAGTTCACACTGTCTGCAAGTGCACCTCTACCCAAAACCACTGGCGATTCTCCTCCTCCAGACAAGGAGATCAAAAAGATTGTTGCAGCAGGCAAGAGAGTGGCAGCTGGAGCGGCAACCCATTGGAGGATAGAGAGTTCGGTAGCACTCCTGTCATTTATGATAGGGCACAGTGGGAGGAGATGCAAGTCCTCCTTAAGCACCTTCCAGAGCAGTACAGGAAGCATGGGGAAGAGATGGTGTCTGAGGGCAAACTTATCTTCAGTCACAGCATCCACTGTGTGTTGGATGCCACAGACCAAGCCCCTAGGGGCATCAATATCACCGGCATACTCAAATGCCACGCCAGGCTACGCATCTCTGGATTAAGCCCGAGGTATAGCAGCATCTCCTCAACCTCCCATTCGATGGGCAGCACCTTTTTGGGCCCCAGGTTGACAAAATGCTGGAGAAAAAAGATACAGAGACAGTAAAGTTCATGGGAGCACTTCAGACCACTCTGTACAGGCACTCCTTTCATAAACAGCACCCCAGGGGAGGAGCAAAGACCACCTCGCTCAAGCAAACTCACTCCTACCAGAGGCAGGATCATCACCAACAAGTTATGAGAGGTGTAATAGAGGGGAAGGGGCAAAACTGGCTCCGGCAAAAGAGCCGCCATCTCCAAACAGTGACTTGCCCTGCCTCCACCACGAAGAAAAAGTCACCTGTCGGGGTGGGGTTGGGGGGGGGGGGGCAGGAATGTTGGAGGGAAATACACAACTTCCTCTCTCACTGGGAGTAAATCACATCTGGCAAGTAGGTTCTAGCCAAATTCCAACATGGCTATTACCTTGAACTACACACAACCCCTCCCAACATCTCATCCCATGCACACACTCTTGGCAATCAATAAATCATTTATATAGCGCAGCACTAGCACCCATAGGGGTATCTGGGCCCTGAGTTTGCGGCATCTGCGTCGAAAAGCCAGGTCTTGAGTCACTTTCTGAAGTCTGCCAGGGAGGGTGCCGTTTGAAGGTGTGGGGGGGGGGGGGGGGGAGGCCATTCCAGGCTTTGGCAGCGATATAGGAGAATGGGCCCCCCTTCTGCGGGTGTGATGGATGCGTGGGACATGCGCGAGGGCGAGTGAAGTGGAGCGCATGTGTCTCAAAGGAAGATGGAAATACTGCCGATGGTCCTTATTTGTGGAGAGCTTTGTAGGAGTGTGTGGGCATCTTGAACTCGCTTCTTTTCTGGACAGTGAGCCAGTGGAGGTTTCTGAGGTGAGGAGAGATGTGGGAGTGCTTGGGGAGGTCCAGGAGGAGTCTTGTTCTTGAGGAACACCTTGCCCTCCTTCAGGAAGAAGTTCAGACCCTTCCACAAAAGGGCGCTGTAGAAATGGTTTCCCCGCAACACCAAGGGAGCGGTATGTACTCCTTCTACTTTTTCATTCCCAAGGAGGATGGCTCTCTCAGGCTCATCCTCTAGCTCAGGCCCCTCAATCCCTACATCCTATCAGAACACTTCCACATGATAACTCTGTAGGATGTCATCCCCCTTCTTCAGCACTTCATGACTAAACTCTATCTAAAGGATGCTTATCTCCACATCCCCATCTGTTCTGCTCATTGATGGTACCATCACTATGTGGTAAGAAGGCAACACTACCAGTTCAGACTACTTACTTTTGGGGTCACCACAGCTCCAAAGGTGTTTACGAAGTGCCTTGCAGTGGTGGCTGTGCATCTGCAAAGGGAGGACGTTCACATCTTCCCCCTACCTTGATGATTGGCTGATCAAGAGCAGCAGCAAGCTGCAATGTCTAGCACACACTGAAATAGCTCACAGCCTGGACACTACCAAATTTCACCTGCAGCCTCTTCAAATCCAACTCTTCCTCTGGTCCGTAGTGGATGCAGTCATGGGAAAAGCTTACCCTTAATTGCCCCTAGCAACAGAGTCACAGCCGTTCAGCACCTGCTTCCTCAGCCCACAGTATACACTGTTGTTCACCTCCTAGGAATAATGGCCTCCTGCATCACCACTATCTCTCACACAAGCCTTCACATGCCACATGGCGCAGTAGTCTCAAGTGAAGGGCCACTGGGAAGATCTAGTTTTCATACAGGCCAAAGCACACAACCCTCTGCAATGGTGGAACAACTTGTTGGAAGGTAGGCATTTTGTAGACCCAGTACCGCAAGTTACCACAGACGCCTCTCTCACAGGCCGGGGCACATATCTTAACAAAATAACTGTTCAGGGAAAGTGGCCCTCTCAGCAACAGGGTTGCCGCATCAAATACTTGGAACTGCTAGCCATTCACTTAGCTCTGAAAACCTTCTTGCAAGTCATTCGGGGCAAAGTGATCCTCATCAAGATGGGCAACATGACCACCATGTACTACCTGCAAAAGCACGGCTGCACACATTTCCCCTCAGCCCTCTCACTTAACCCAGGGGATCTGGCATTGGGCCCTCCGCCACAACAATCACCTCACGGCACAGCATCTCCCAGGGTTGGACAACTTTATGGACCTGCTCAGCAGAACCCATCAGCAAGTTCATCAATGGACCCTTAACCCCCAGGTCCATCACAGATACTTCCAATACTGGGGCACTCCATCAATAGACCAGTTTGCAACCTCAGAAAACACACAATTCCCAAGTTCTGCCGTCAGGTAACCGCCCACACAGTCCATGGGCAATGCACTATGATGAACTAGTCGGAGATATTTGACTACACTCTGCCTCGTCCGCTTCTTTACAGGATTAGGAAAATCAGGCAAACATCACTAACCCTCATTCTAGTAGCACCAAGCTGTGCCAGACAGCCCTGGTACTCCACCTTCCTGGAAATGTCCGTCAGCCTTCATAAGAGTCTTTCGCTCAGGCCGGACCTTCTCATGGAGAGGCAAGGTGGAGTGAGGCATTCTGATTCCAGGCAGCACATCTGGTGATTTGGCACCAGAGGTCCTAGAATTCAATCTTCCTCACGAACGCAATCTTCAAAGAATCCTGATGACCCACAACACGGGCTTGTTACGTGGCAAAATGGAAAAGGTTTGTTCACCACTGAATTTACAAAAACCTGGACCCGCTAAAACCTACTGTTCAAGATATTATTGTCTAGCTTTTGCATTTGCAAAAGCTAGGCCCTGCGTACACCTCTACTCGTCTACACTTAGCTGCAGTCGCAGCCTACATGCAATGAGGGACACTCTGCCCTCTTCAGAATTCCAGTTAAGGCCTTCATGGAGGGTCTCAAGGGGCGATAGCTCCCTAGAGTGCCTCCAGTGTGGAATCTCAATGTAGTCCTCATCAGGTTTATGGGACCTTCATTAGAACCTATGCATTCATACCTGCTTCAGTTCCTCTACTGGAAGGTGGCCTTTCTGGTGGTCATTACATCACTTAAGTGCATTTGTGAACTGCAAGCACTCATCCTGCAACATACATGCCAACATTTTAAACATGTGAAGTGGGATATTTTGGGAAGAAAATCATGGAATGTATTTCCCACATTAACTTCTAATGAATCAGAGGCAATTTTGGACGAGAGACAGCTAAAATCAAGCCAGACCCACAAGGGCAACGTCGTTCTTAGAACTAATCCAGAGTTCCTCCATAAGGTGGTATCACCCTTCCTCCTTAAAAAACAGAGCTCCCAGTCTTCTTCCCAGGATCAAATTCCGTTGTGGGGGGAGCACTGGCACATTAGATGTCAAAATAGCTCTTATATACTGCATTGAAAGGACCAAGCCATTTTGTAAATCTGACCAGCTCTTTGTATCCCCCCCTAGTAAAAAGGAGCAACCATGGCCTTCCTAGGAAACATTCCACTAGCGGCTATTTGTAAGGCAGCCACCTAGTCAACACTACCCACTTTTACCAAGCAATGCTATGTGAACGTTTTAGCCTGTCAACATGCCTCAGTGAAAGGACCTGGTTTCAGGCATCTGAGTCATCCACACACTCGCCACCTCTCCTGGAGGGCACTGCTTTACAGTCTATGCTAAACATCTGTATCTACCGCACACGTGCTGCAAATTGAAAATGCGACTTACCCTGTAAGCATCTGTTCATAGCGTTTAGTGCTGTAGATTCACATGCGCACCCCTCCTCCCTGGAAACCAGTGTCTTTTGTTGATCTTCTACTGTTGAATTTCAATGCACAATGGCTTAACCCACCTTCTTATGTTCACTGTCCATAGATATTCTCACCAGCTGTGTGAAAAACAATCTAACACGGAGTTGGTGCCTATGCGCAATGTACACCAATGGGAGAAGTCATATCACATCTCGTGACTTGAGAGAGTTCTTCGAACAAAAACAACTTGTAAACATCTGAGCCCAACACTAGACGGTAAGAGTATGCTAAGCATGTTAATCTACAGCACTACACGCTATGAACAGATTCTTACAGGGTTCCTTTCTTTTCATGCAGCATTAGGTGTTTGTTCAAATACAGTGAAAGATCAATGGCAACTAAGGAATGGCCAGAGGAGAACCCGTAACAAACCACTGCACATTTACTTGTGATGTACATCTAAATTTACATAACATGGCTTCAAAGAGTTCCCATTTGCTAACAAGTATTTGTCACTCTTGTGAAAGGGTCCCATGGAATGAGGATGAAAGGCACGAATGTGAAAAAAAATAGCCAGTTTTTTAAGTTTACAAATACTAAAAATGAGGCCCATTCTGACCTTTTAATTGAACAATGCAGTGACATGCAAGTTTCAAAGTAGGGCAACAGAACAAACTAATACACATTATTTTACTCTCGTCAGCAAGCATGGCTTTTAAGCACTGATTATTAATGGTCTCTTTTAAATAACTCCTTTTAATAGAAATTAACACAAATTATCCATTTAAGAATAATGCATCATAATGCACCAATGAACCACATTTTTGCAAAAAGTTTGACTACGACATCATCCACCTCCTGTTCGCTCACAAACATGCTCTCCACTAAAATGTGTTTGCTCATTTGTTGTAATTGTTCATTCATTAACACCAGAATTATTTAGGAAACCCCTTTATATGTACTGTGTTCAATGGCCAGTCGTGCATCCCTCGGCAGAAAATTGTTCCAGCACCACTGTTTCAAGGTCGTCTGCTTTACATAATGTACTGTTTATGGTTGTTCCCTGATCTTCATCTGTAAGTACTCTTTCATGCCCATTCCACTGGCAAGTTACTTAAGATCTTCCTCTGCACACTTACTATCGATGTCAAAATTCAACAGGGGATGGCTGTAAGGTTGTAGCTTCTCCTTTCACAGTCCTTCCCTTTATAATTCATTATCTCTGAAATTCGATACTACTCCTTTTCCCTGAAATCTTGAAAATCTGACTTTTCTGTGCACCGTAAATCAATGCAGCTAATCATGTTTCCCATTTAAACGTCATGAAACCTTTGCAAATGTATGAGCAATGATCAAATAACAAAGGAAAATAACTTTCAGGATTTGCTTTAAAAATTCATTTTATATTTTCGAATGTGTTGACTACTCAATGCAAGTCTATCTTTCATTACAGACTTTCTAGTGTAAACATTTGGCGCGAAGGATTTTCAGACGGTCCTACATGTTGTTTCCCAAGGCTGTGGGAAATGAGGGGAGAAGAGACAGCAGACAAAGGGGGCAAGTGTGGCATTACAGAAACAACTCCTTGTACGGTAGGTCTGGTTTTGTGGAGGCAAGTTTCCAACAACAGTAAGATCTAGGACATAGTAAATTATCCAGATATGCTCCAATCTCCCCACAAAGAATGACACACTTAGGGGAAAGGTTTTTACTGGTAAGACTTTCATATCTTAACCAGTCAGTACCTAATAGGACTCTTAGATCAATTTCACGTTCACCAATAGAGAATCCATGCTTCTAAGTACACCCACAGCAACTGGAATTGGACATCGTCCTAACTTTCGCAGGTCACTGTCAACAACAATTGTAACTACAACATCATCCTACACACTCAAATATCACTGATGGAGTAAGGATCAGACCTCAGATTTGTAGGACACAGCTAAGCTACTCCATCCTGTAGTATTTCAGTTTTTCTTCACAAGTTCCTTTGATTTGTCAATGAGAGTGCAATCATGCTCAACTCCATATGGTTGGTGGCAGGCTAGTGTGCATTTGGACCCATAGTGTTTTCTATACTCTGGGGTGATGTCTCTGCCACTGTGTAAAACAGATGCTGTTCCCCATAACAAAACTTGCGCCTTACATCAGAGTGTGTGATATGAGCCCGTACTGCAAGACTTATCTCTACTAAAGAGTTATGCTTGTCTGCAATATTCTAGAGGGTCAGCTCTAAAATGGGAGAAACCTTTTTCTCTCTACCCCCTTGGCGTAACTGCTAGGCCCTTAAAATGAAGTTTTTTTTCCCTCCATGTATTGCAAGGCTGGTAATACTTGCCACTTCTTGCCAAGCCAGTCCCCCTAGAGTGTCTGGGAGAGAGCCCTAGAAAATAGTCTATGCTCCAAGTAACTACAACTTTTAAAATTCAAACAGTGCTCAAATTTCGCAAAGAGCTTGATCATACACCTAAAGTCACATCTTTACTAGAGCACCTTGAGTCCGTACTTTGAAGAATAAGTACATTGAAGACGTTTAGGGACTCAATGACTACCTTTCAACGTCTGAAACTGCATAGTGCCCATTTCCCCATAGTAGGACCAAACTGGACAAAATACTCTTTTTTGGACCCTGACATTCCAGCCTGCATACAGAATATCAATTGCTCAAACAAATGCGCTTGCCTCAAGTCAAAATATGACGGCACTAACCAAGGAACCAAACCAGCAGATCCAAAATGGAGCACTGATCCATTGATTAACTATATTAAGTGCAGATGAGCAACACAATCTTTGACTCTACGTGACGACTTTAGTCACTCTGCACTGGTGATTGCTTTCAACCTTGCCGTGCACTGCCCTCCATTAAAGAATGACTCACTAGGTCTTCCCTTAGCACTGTAAACCTGCTCCACCTAAGATGGTATTAAGCCAGGTTACCTAAACCCCACAATTGAGTGCTTAGAGTATGTTGTACAAACCCTGCCAGGCTATGTGACGGTCCAGCAATTAGTAGTCCCTGTACCAGAACATAGCCCTCTATAACATCTACCCAGGAAACACTACCAGCACATAAATACCCCAAAGACTCACAAACAGTTATTACATGCCAATTTGCTTTTCTCGATTCCACAAAGCCCAATGTGACCTAACCCTCCCTGGCACCAAAACACTCAAGTGGAGCCAGAAGATTCCACAAAACAGGCTTCTTAAGTTTCAGTGCTCCTCATCCTGGTTGAAGGATACTCTGAACTCTGGTCATCAGAAATTCTGACAGTTTTGATCTTGGTATGAGGCAGGGGTCCCACTCCAATGTTCAGTCCAGCAGGCGCTCTTAATATCAGGTAAACCCTCTATCAATCTCAGCATTCTACTGAATACTTCAAAAGAACTGTGTTTCACCAACTGCTATGTGCAAATGTACTTTGTTTCATCCATTGTTACATTTAGAGGAACTCAGTCTTACTTTGAGGCACATTTTAAATGTAACTTTGTACCAGGCGTTTGTAACACCAATGGTAGCATTGGCCCGGGAGTTGTGGAAGAGTGAGAGAGAGGACTTTGCAAAGAGTGTCGACTTGAGATCCTCCAAAACCTCTCAAAGCCTTTCCAAAGATTATTTTCAGTCATTCCAAATGATGGGATTTGGCCTTAGTGGGTTGAGCTAATTTATTTAGCTGTTCTACCAACTGAAGTGAATAATAACGACATACTATTCAAAGGCTATACCTCTGAAAGGACAGTGACTATTACTGATTTTTACTATTTTCTGTTATATTCCACCTGTGAGTTAAGCCTTGATTGTGCGAACACAGCTATCACTGGAATGTAAAGGAAGCTACAGGGATTTGTGTAAACACTGCAATCCCAGTATCCCAGACCAGTAGGAAAACATGCAGCATCTCCTGAGAAAAAAATAGCCTCCCCATAAACAATAGGATCTGATGAAAATCCTGACAGCCCTGAAGAATAATTGGAACCAATCGTTGTGCTACAGCTCTCAAAGATCACAATCCACATGGACAAGAACCAGACATCGGTTCTTCTCACTTTGATTACCACAGACAACAGTAGACCCACGCATTGTTCTATGGCCCCCAAAAGTCTCTACCAAAAGAAATGTAACTGTGTTTTACAGTTCTGACACACAGGGCTTTTTCATCATGTCTAGTGCAGCTGCGTGGCATACAGGGTCTACCTGGGCATAGCAGGTGACCTTCTATTACATCTACACACTATTATTTCAATAACATTACATTTACAACTATTCAGTAAAGATTTCTTATTTAATAACATTGTATTTCATGTAATTTCAGTTTGGCATTAGGGCTTCATTTATAATGTAATATAATTTAGGATTAGCATTAGATGCAGGGTTTTCTGGACTAGTTTTTATTTAATTAAGGTTAAAAGTTAGTACTGATGTTGGAGTAAGGCAACTTATTTAAGTTTAATCATATGTAATTATATTTAGCAATAGGGTTAGCATTATGGTTAGAAGTAAGGCAACACTTTTTACATGAAATGAATTGAGAGTTATTGTTAGTGTAAGCCTTTTCTTTTCAAGTGGACTCTAATTTATAGGGAGTTTTACAATTATAGTATTTAACTTTTCTTAGTTTAATTTAAGTGTATTTAACCATATTTACGGCTAATATAATTAGCTAATGTTAGAGTAAGGCTATTATTTCTATAAGAAACATTTATTTAATTTCAGGTTAGGGGATGAGTTATGGTTTGAATTACGATTAGCTTTCGAGTTGGTATTAGGGATAGGATTGGGGGTCAAAGTGATGGATTGAAATAAGGGGTTGTTTAAATTTTAGAGATAGGGTATTGAAAAAAGGTATTTTGAGATTAAAGTGATACAATTATGGTTTGTGCGGTGACGACATAGCCATACAGCAGCTTCCCTAAATCTTTCCCAAACACTTCTGCTACAGCAATCTGCTATTTTGTAGCAGCCGAAAGTGCTATGAGGCATCTCCCAGCTGCATGACACGCTTTATGAAATAAATAAAATAAACAAGAATGTCTCGAACAGACCTAATTTTCCCTTTTCAAATGTTTGCACCTGCAAGAAATAGAACTAGATATTGTGAAATGGCTCCGGATTGGCATCAAGAAGAAGAACTGGAACCAGACCATGTCTTATCCCTTGCTAAGGTCAAATGTCAAGAAAGTCTATCAGAATGGCAAATGATAACGGGGACCAAATGACTTTCCTGTCTCCCACAAAAACAGTCTGTCGTGCATCTTGATCAATGCCAGATCCATAAGAATGGAATCCACATACGTGATCTACTAAACGGCCCCAGGCCACAGCATCTCTTTATTTCAGAACTGTAGATGAGAGACAAAGCATCAGCCATATTACATGAAGTCTTTCTTAATGGATACTGAACTTTTTACAGGGACCAACCTAATTGGAGAAGTAGTTCAAGTCTAGCTGTAGTTTCCAAAGCTCTTGAACAGCCACCTCAATAAAAGATGAAGCTACACCGGACTGCAAAACCCTACTCTGCTGTTCACCATCGGACTGCAAATCCCTACTCTGCTGATCACCACTGCCAACTTTCAACGGCTCATTAATTTTATTTTACCAGCCATCTCCATATAGTACAATATTTTCAGATGCCCTTCTAGACGATTTATCAGACATCACTATCAACCACTCTAATCTTTGTATCTTAGGAGACTTCAATACGTGGTTTGGCAAAACCAAGATGCACCAGACTGCAAACGTACTCAATTACCACCAGCTTGACACTGGGTAACACCTGATGCAGGCCATACCTTGCAACCAATATGCACCTCACAGCATCTCGACTCCATAAAAAAAATGTAAAAAATTACGTAGAGTGACCATCATATCATATATTCCAACTAAAAACTGCCAACGGCGCCACCAGTACCAACAAGACCAAACACCACCTATGTTAAAAGATCAGACGAATGTCAACATCAGCATTTATCAGGAACAGTTATCAGCAGCATGTACTGTAAACCCTTCATGGCTAATTCAGATCTTCAGTGCAGTAGCTCCTGTTAAAGCATCTACACATGGCAAACATGACACAAAGCAGGTTAACTAATCTCAGACATAACTTTACAAATTATGAAAATCAGAATGCTAGAATGACATTGGAGGAAAAGCAGGTCCTAGAAGAAACATGATACAGACATAATACATAAGTAAAGCACCATCAAAAAGCCAGGGAATCATACTACACCCAGTGCATCTCAGATGCCAACAACTGCAGTAGAGAACTATTTCAAAACTATCTCTGAATTTCAGCAATATTGTATTTCCAGATGCACCAGGCATTCCTAAAAATGGTGCAGCACACTTCAGTGAAAAAGCCAAAGAACTTGACATCTACCACATTATATATCGGAAATCGGACCAATTAAAGATAACTGCCACCCAAACTAGCTTTGTTTAATCTACTATCCATAAAAGAAACAAATGAGTTAATTATGCCTATACGTATTGCTGGGCCGATATATATATATATATATCCATAACAGCCAGAGCAGTCATCATCAAATCAGTACGTGGGCTTCGTGCAAATGGTGCTCCTGGACCTAATGGGCTGCCTAATGCCCTGTTCCATGCCAATGTCGACATGTGGGCTGGTATCTTATATAAATTATTCAATGACGTATTGACATTGGAGATTGTGCCAGCATCAAGGCAAGGTAGCATACTGCATCCCATTTATAAAAGTGATCAGGTTGCCAATCCTGCCAATTATCGATTAGTTTTGTTGACTGATGTTGATGCAAAGGTGTTTGCCTCCATTTTGTTGAAAGAATTGGACAATTGGGCAACGCAGGAAAGCATTATTCGATTTAATCAAACTGGTTTTCGGAAAGGCCAATCCACCACTACCAACCTGTTGACACTAACGTTACTTGCTGAGCGGGCTGTCTTAAAAAAACAAAATTTATACATTGCTTTTATTGATCTAAAGGCTGACTTCGACTTTGTGCCCCGAAATTTGTTATGGAAAAAATTGCTTGAACAGGGCATCCCAGGGAAACTGTTGAAGGCTATTATCCTTTTGTATACGGATACCTGGGTCCAAGTCAGGTTGGGTGATGGTAGTTCCTTATCAAGAAAAATCAGAACATATAATGGCCTAAAGCAAGGCTGTGTTCTTGCTTCCTGCCTTTTTAATTTTTTTTTATCAGATGTTTCTCAGCACCTGGATTCTATTAATGCACATGTCCCTAGGTTGGGAGGGGTACAAATCAGCTACCTTCAATATGCTGATGATACTATCCTCATGAGCCATACTCCTATTGGCCTACAAAGACTTATTAACGCCTTTGATGATTATATACAACTAAATGGCCTTGAACTGAATGTAAAAAAACAAAATCATGAAAATTGGATCTGTTAAACAGAAGTTCAATACATGGAAGGCCAGAGCAGGCCTAATTGAAGTTGTTAAAACCTATAGATATCTAGGGGTGGTGTTCGATAACCGAGTTTCCTTAAAATACCATTTTAAGGACCTAAGGGCTAAAACTGTGACCTTAATTCATGCTTTTAAATGTATTTAAAAAATCACTGAATTGTCAATCATGAGACTATATTCTTAAAGTCATCAAAGATAAGTTACAACCAACCCTTTTATATGGCTCACCCATCACCAGAGGGAAAGATGCGAAGGTCCTGGATCTATTGGTAGTTAAGTTCTTTAAAGCAACTTTTGGGATTGCTAGTTCAGTAGGCCAAGCGGGAATAAGACTAGAGTTTGGTCTCCAGAGACAATGCCTGGTTTCAAAGGGAGCATTTTTGAAATGTGTGGTCGCTATGTTTTCACCAGCTCCTGCATCCCTAAGGGAACATTTGCTGGTTAGAAATAGATAAGTCTGCCTACGCTGTTAAATGGAGATCCCATATTTTAACTTTCCCTAAGGGATATTGGTCTGCAAATAGCACTGCAAGATTTGAAAATGCCCAACTATAAGTTAATTTTTAAAAAACAGATCAAAGCTGAATCCCTCAAGTTGGATAAAAATGCACCAGTTGGGAAAAATTATGCATGGTATGTGATTAATTCATATCAATCTCCACGCATTCAGCCATATTTGACTGCTTATTTCTCAGCAATGATTAAAAATATTTTTTTAAGGTTACGAATGGGAATAAACCCAACAAAAGAGGGCACACAATCATGGATCAAGCAGTGGCCAGATTCCAATTGTAGACTATGTGGATGGCCACAACAAATATTAGTTCATATAGTGGGCGTGTGTCCAAAGCTGATTAACATTCGACGTACCGTTCTGAAACTAACAATTTTTGAGGATCGGGGTTAGATCAGCTCGTCAGGCTTTAATTATGTTATTATCTGGTAAATCAATCCCACTGTTCTGTCAATTGGTAAAAATTTTAAGTGCATTCGAAAAATGTCTGATATAATACGTTTGAGTTCCATTACTTCTATGGCTCTGGAACCTAATAGCTTTTTATACTTTGTATATCTTAGTGTTCTTGCTGCTAGGGTGATAATTAGAAATGTAATAGAAGTTTTACCATTATAGTAACTTTTGATGCACTTTATTATTGTTTTAATACAATGGAAGTTGTAATTACTGCACATTGGCACTTTAAAATGCAATATGTGTAATATTCTGCTACAGTAACTATTGAAGTATTTTTAATACATTTTATTTTTGATAGATACAGGGAAATAGTATGCTTTGCACGTTGTCACTTTAAACTGTAAAATGTGCAATATCATGTTATAGTAATTATTGATGTATGGTGAATTAATCTGGTTTCTTGATATTATGAATGTATTGGCAAATTCTTAAAATGTGGTACAGTTTTTAGATATTGTGTGATGTGAAGATGTTTTGATTGCAATGATTTTATTAATCAAGCAATAAAGATTTAAACTGGAACTGAAAATAAACCCTTAAAAAATGAAATTCTAACTTTACTATGGAAAAACTACTACTGAACCACTCCTGGCCTAATAACACTGAGTCTCCTCTCAGCACATCCACACAGAGGTAATGAGCTTCAATGTGGGAATGGACTTTAAATTCTTGAAAGTCAAGATTATGAGAATTCTACAATGATCTTCTCATACCTGTTCTGCTATTGCTCTTCCCATACCTGTACTCTTTGTTGTTAACCCCTTGAGTACAGGCATCAACAGCATTAGTGATTTCAAGGACTAGATTATGCAGATGTTCTATGTAATTTGGGCTTACAAAACACCTAAACAACAAACTACAAAGAAAACCAAATACTATTGCCAAACAAGATCTTAGCTTGAACACACATGACACCTTCTCTCAGGGCACTTCTTTGGATACTTGCTGCAAAAAGAATATACTTCGTAGGCCTCTGCTTTGGCTACAGAGAAATCTACTGGGAAATGTATTTCTACTACCAAGATTCAAACTCTTCAGGATAACGAATATTTAGAACTACCTAGAGATCCAGCAACAGAATTGGTGATGATAATAAGAAAAATCGTAAAGCAAGCCAGAGATGATGATGAGACTGATGAAACTTCTAGGCAATTCTTGATAAATAAATGTCCATATTTACCAGTGTTATTTTGTCTATCAAAACTACATAAGAATCCGATAACCCTCCCCTGCCCAAACATATCTGAGAATGGTTCTGTACTAGAAAATCCATCTAAGTTTGTTAGTTTTTACTTGAAAGTTTTTTCTCAGATACATACCAACCCTGATGAAAGATACAATGGACTTGATTAAAAAAACTCCAAGAAATTAGAATAGATAGAAATCAACAGCCTATCCCCTTGAATGATGTAAACTTATGTGGTCCTATTTCCCAAAGGGAGGGGTTAGAAGCTACAGACAGGATGTTGTTTGAATATAAAAAAAAATGCTCCTAAGTAGTTGATACTTGCACTACTGAAATAACCTTGAATAGTTACTACTAATGGGTAGCAACACAGCCTTACTTTGAACTGAAACATAGTTCAAAATAAAATTTGGAAGCTCGAAATTAAAGTTGCAGTTAATCAATTATCTGCTTGCAATATGGGAGGGAAAAGAAAAAGATTTGACTGATTTCATAATTTATTTACTAGATTTGCATCATTCAATAAAACTAACAATTATAAAAGGAAAGCCAGCGGTGACTTATTTAGACATAATAATATACCCAAAAGAAGGAGTGATACAAATGGATATTTACACCAAAAAAACTGACAGGAACTACTTATTACTGGCTCAGACGTTCCACCTACAATCACCATTCAGCTACCTTCTAAGTATAAAATGCATTGCAACAACTGAAACAACTTATCAACTGCACAAAGAGGAAATGTTGCTTAAACTCAAACAATTAAGTTACCCGCCTTCTATTTTGATAAAATGCCAACAGAAATGAGTAAATATAACTCATTAGGAGACACTAGAACCAAAGTAAATTCGAGCGATTAATGGATTAAGGGCTAGATGAACGACCATTGAATTTTGTGACTCGCAAATTGCGACAAATTGTGAGTCGCAATTTGCGAGTCGCAAAATTGAATGTACAACAGTGACTCAGACACTGTTTGCGATTTCCAATGGGGTCGCAAATTGCATGCCTCATGAATATTAATGAGGCTGTCGCAATTTGCGACCCCATTGGGATTGGCTAGTACTCCCAGGGATGGTGGCCTGCTGGGGTCAGCAGACCACCATGTCTGGGACTGCTTTGTCAATAAAGCAGTTATTTTTTTTTAAATGAAGCCCGTTTTCCTTAAAGGAAAACGAGATGCATTTAAAAAAGAAAAATGAAACTTTTCAGTTTCATTTTTTAAGGGCAGGCAGTGGTCCCTGGGACCACTGCTTGCTCTTGAAAAATATTTGTGCACCCATTCACAAAGGGGAAGGGTCCCCTGGGGACCCCTTCCCGTTCTGCGAATGGTTTACCACCTACTTGAAGTAGGTGGTAAACTGCGAGTTTTTGCAACCTCATACATGGCATTTGCACTTGCTATTAGGAAGGGACGCCCTTGGCACGCCCCTTCCTAATAGTGAGTCGCTAACCCTATTTTGTGAGTCGCTAATAGATTAGCGACTCGCAAAATAGGGTTAGTACATTGTGCATCCGTTTTTTGCGGTCGCAAACCGGCCAAATGCCCCTTTGCGACTGCAAAAAACGGTCATACATCTGGCCCAAAATGCATCATGGCAAAGGCGCAAGTTAAAGTTACTTCAGTTAATTCTAGTGAATTTCAGTGTTTAAGTTAAAGTGTTACGTTTAAACCGACATTTTCACTTTACTATAACCTCATCTACACCTTTGTTTTTTCAGTGAATTTCTAGAGTTCTTTTTAACATGTGTTTAGTTTTATTACCATATGTAACAAACCAATGCCCCGCTTCGGCCGTGTGCTGTGTGGGGTTGGCCCAAGGCCTGAGCCCAAATCCCGGAGGGCAGCCAAGGCTGAATGCGGCGTGGGGGTTTGCTGCAGCTCCCAACACCTCCCTTCCTCGCAGCGGGCCACCACCCACAGCGCAAGGCCAATGGCCTTGCACGGCGTGGGGTTGACTGCAGGCCTGGCCCCTCGACCAGACCCTGCGCCTCCCCCGGGGACGGCCAACTCCCCCTGCCACAAACAATCTTCGGCCATGTGTATTGACTAAGCTGAAATGAATGTAAAAGCTTGTTGAATGCCGTCATCTCCATTTAGACATCGAACATTGGAGGAAAAAGTCCTGCAGGTGTAGCATGTCGCTGGAAAACAGCCCAACTAAATGCGGACCCGAGTCTCTGCAGGTATGCAGTGGCCGAAACGGACTAAGCAGTCTTCAAATGTAACCGACTTCCAACTGATCGATATAAATTTGCAATTCTGTCAAAAGGTGTAATATTATTATATAGATTGTAGGATATCGGCCATGATTTATTGATGAGAATAAACTAATGCAATGATTGAATACTTATTGAGGAAAATGTGTTATGTATTTGAGAACATCAGTGATGAAATAAATATATATGTGTCTCAAATATAAACCAGTTCAACAATGTGCAGGAATGGTCAGACAGATGCAATATGATGGTGGTAGATTGTGCAATGAGACTTGGAAGGTAAAATGTATTTGCAGGTGCACAAAAAGATCAAATATAGAGTGTACAGATTCCAAATGTAATAGAATCTAACATAAGGAAAATCTTACCCTGTAAGCATCTGTTCATAGCTTGTAGTGCTATAGATTCACATGCTCTCCCTACTCCTGCCATCTAGTGTTGGGCTTGGTTGTTATGACTCGTTATCTTCAAAGAAGCTTTGAGTAAAAAGATGTACTCTGACTCCTCCCTCCCTTAGGTCACAATGCGTGTATGGACACCGACTCCACCTTAGATTGTTTTCAGCTCAGCGAATGGAAGGGGAAAGTGGAGCGAAGAGCAAGACTACTGTGTTATGCCGTGTGCAGTGTTAGTGGCTCATTTATATTTTGGCGGACGACCTGTTGTTCCGCCAGGCCACGGAATAAATTACTCTGTCGCCCTGGTGGAGGGACTACCTGCCATATTTATAAATGACTCCCAAGCTGGCAATCATTTCTAAAGCATTGCCAGGGACCAGCGTCACAGTGGTTCCTGTCAATGCTTTTAACAGTTTGGGTCAGGGCTCCATCAACATGACTGAGCCCTGCACCAAACTATTTTCTTTTTTTATTTTCAAAAACAGCAAATCCCAAAACAGGATTTTCTTTTTGAAAATAAAAAAGTAACGCTCTCCCCATCATGGGAGTCATCACCCATGGTGGGGAGCATTATTTGCATTTCACTGTCTCTCACCTCCATGGTTTGTCTGGAGGTGACAAAAGTCAAAAGAATAGTTATATGCCTGCCCATCCTGATTGAGTGGGCGGACATATAGCCATTTCTCCAATGGCCCCTACTGCCTGCCTTGGCAGTAGGATGAACTTTGTGGGGTTTTGCAAAGGCTACAAAGAGCTGGACTCCACAGCACTACACACTACTAACAGATGCTTTGAGGGTTAGTAACAGTTTCTCTTTGTGGCATGTGTGGCTGCATATACACCGTAAACTATAAAGCAGTATCTCCCCAAGCAGTTGCTAGCGGGCAGATGATACAGGGGGGTGCAGTGAGTACAAGTTTAGCTTTGATGTAGTAGACAAGGATGTATTTGACAATCCACCATGCAATGCCTGCCTTGGAAATAGGATGGATTTTGTGGGGTTTTGCATAGGCGACAAAGAGCTGGTCAGTTTTGCTGAAAAACTTAGTGCTGCCAGTGTAATACATGAGTGACCACTTGATGTCTAAGGTGTGCAATACCCTTTCTGCAACAGAATCAGGTTGTGGAAGGAATTTGGGCAGCTCAATAGTTGGCTTAGTGTGTAAAGGTGAGACTACCTAGTGTAGGAATTTCCAATTAATCCTAAGGACTACCTTGTTGTATACCTGAATGAATGGTTCCTGAATGCTGAGTGCTTGCAACTTGCTGAAGCATCTGAACGAAGTTATGGCTACAAAAAATTCTACCTTTCAGGAATGAAACTAAATTGCCAGAATGGTGGGGTTTAAAAGGCAGCCCCATAAGACTTGTGTGGACCACATTATAGTTTCACACCAGGGCTGGAGGTGTTCTTGGCAGTATCACACTTCTGAGTCCCTCCATCAACGCCTCCACAGCTTGAATCCTATAGAGGCATACGAGTACCTTGTTCTGCATGTATGTCACTACAGCAGATAAGTGGAGGTGTGTAGATGTATGTACAAGACCTGTCTCCTTGAGGTGTAAAAAGTAAGAGATCACATCTTGAGCTTGACTTTGAAGAGGTCTAGTCGCTTGGAGATGCAGTAGGCGGACAAATCTCTTCCACTTGACTGTATAATATGGGTTTGAAGGGAGCTTACATGCCTCATGCAAAATGATCATTTACTACTCATGGAGATTTAGGTAGCCAAACTCTAAGACCTCAGGTGCCACATCGCTATGTTGAGCTGCTTAGGACCTCAGTGCCCGAGTTGGCTGCACTGTGGTGTGAGAAGGTCTAGCCTGATTGATAGCTTCTCTTGGGGACTGATGGACTTCTTCAGGAAGATTGAGTACCAGGACTTTCTGGCCCAAGTTGGGGCCACCAGATGAGGGTCATGGACACGGTCTCATTTTCCTCACCACATAGGGGATGAGTGGGATAGGTGAAAAAGAGTAGGCAAATCCCCCTGACCAATTCATCAAAAGTGCATTGCCCTGCTTAACAGGTCTGTAAAGTTTTTGTCCACCCCCTTGTAGGTATTTTAGTAGAAGATGCACCTTGTTACGGATTGCCCAGTGCTAGCTCTCTTGTACGAGTGCAGTCAGCTGGGAGAAGTGAGTATCCCCCGTTTCTGCATGTAATACATGACTGACATGTTGCCTGTCATAATTTAGGAGGACCACCTTGCCATAATCAAGCATGTTGAAGGCTTTGAGAGCTAGGCAGTTGGCCATCAGCTATAGGTAGTTGTTGTGTCGACCCTGGCCTTTGTCAACCCTGGATCTTCCCACTGACCCTCTGCTGGTGACCATTGCCTCGCGAGCACAGCTGCTATGCAGTATGCCATCATACCAAGAGCTTTATTACAGTTCCTACTGTTAGTGGACTGAACGAAAGGCAGCAGCTGTTGGAATGTCATAACTCTCTGCTGGTTGGAATATGCTTTGCCTGTAACCACATTTAGCATTGAGCCCAGGAAGGGCTGCATGGGTTGGGATTTCTATATATTTACTGCGAACCCCAGGTTGCAAAACAGGATTAGAGCTGTCAGTGTGTGCAAGGCATTGCTGCCTACTGCAGCTCTTGATCAGCCAGTCGTCAAGGTATAGGAAGATGTGGTTTCCCACTCTGTGTAGAACAGCAGTTACTACTGCCAGACACTTGGTAAAGTCCTTGGAGCCATGGTAACTGAATTGCGAGCGCTTGCCCACTTACCATAAACCAAAGCTACTGGTGATGCACTTGAGTAGGCATCATTGAGATCTAATGCCGTCATAAAGTCCCCTTGGCAGAGCAGCAGGATAATATCCTGCAAGGTTGTCATATAGAAGTGCTCCTACTGGATTTACTGATTCAGTAGCCTATGGTCCAAGATGGGCCAGAGGGAGCAGTCTTTGGAATGAGGAAGTACACAGAGTTAACGCCTTTGCCCTGTTGGGGTGGGGTAGTGCCTAATTTGTAAATAAATAAGTGCCAGAGCCCTTGTCAGGAGGCCACTGCTGCTAGCGCCACCCATTGCCCTTACCAGCGCTGCCAGTGACAGTACCAACACAATAACTAACAATCATACATCTACAAGTGCAACCTTTTAGACTATTCCAGGCCCCCAAAGCTACAAGAATGGCTTGGGCAGAATGTATTAGTCATTTTAAAGTATATTGAACTAATAAACAACTGTTATTGTGCTGATCTTTAAATTAGACAAACAGTGCCATTATGTGCAGCCTGTCATAAGTGCCAGTGTTGACAATAAAGTTCCAATGCCGAGCACTAGAAACCACCGTCTCAAATTAAGCACTGGGGTGGAGGCATGAGCTGCAGTGATCCTTCAGGAGGTTCTTCCTCTACGATAGTGAAGTGGTCGTGGCCGAGGATGTGTTTGCATGGTAGTATGTTGGGAAAGGGTGGTGTGGAATTGTAAGCAGCAGCCCAGATGAACTATTGCTAGCACCTACTGATCTTAGGTGATTTTCTCCCAGCAAGAGTGGATATCCTTTAGTCTCCCCTCAACAGTTGTTGTGTGATCAGTATAAACTGTTGCTATGTCAGTGCTTAGGAACAAAGGTTATGTTACTGGAGCCACCACTGTCCCTGCAGTTATTGCCCCTGTAACCACCCTTTGAGTATCCTCTGCTTCTCTGGGACTCATCAAAGTCCAGTTTTTGGTATGCTTGATCCAGGCCAGAGGGTTTGGTCTTTTTCCCGCCCATGGATTGCTGTATACGAAAAGGGCCCTAGAGTGGCTGCAAGGTGCCAATAGACTTCACGATCTTGACGTCCTTATTTATTTTTACCAGCATCTCATCCACTTAGGGTCTAAAGAGATTGGGATGTTGAGGGAGTGATGTTGAACCCCAAGATGCAAAGTGATGCATGGCAGTGGAGCAGGATACAGGTGTTTACGCTGCGGGAAACAGTATACTCAGTGTTTAGTAAGCAGCTGATGTTCACATTGGAAATAATGTTTCCCTAAGTGAATCTGGAGGGATGCGCTGCGCTAAGGCCTGCTTTCTTCCTATGAGTAGAACCAGGGCTTCTGGGGGGGACCTGGCTGCAGATGTAAAGAAAATAACTAGGTGAAGCATTAAACCTCTTCTCGTACCACGGTGTGATCACCTTAGCCTTTACAGAAGTTGTCAGCATGGACAGAAACTGGACAATGTGCTATGTTTTGGATACTTCTCCACCAAAAAGTTATCTCTGTTCTCTAGGGCATGCATGTCGACTTTATAGTGGGAGAACACTCTCTGAAGGATGGCATGATATGCGGTTGTATCATCGGGCGGTAATGGCTTGCCCAGGTATGGCTGCAGATTCAGATTCTTGGTAGGGTCAATGTTGTAGATGTCCCAGGGATGCCCACTGCCTCACCAGGCTTGTTATAAGGGTCTTCCTACCAAAATGGGCTGCCTAGGTCAGAATAAGAATGGACTGACCTTTCAGGAGAATGTGGTGGAGGGGGTGGTGGGTATGGCCGAGGTGGAGGGGGTGCGAGTATGGCCATGGTGGTAGGGATAGAGAAAAAGTTGGTAGTGGTGATTACCTGGGTGTGGGAGCTTGATGCTTTGTCCTTAAGCCTTTTGGGCGTGGGGTATCATGGTAGATCAAAGGCAAGCTACTCCTTGAATGTTAGCCTCCATTTATTGGGATTTGGCAGCAGTGTGGTTGATGACTCCCCTGGGTGTGTCTTAGCAGAAATCTTGTCGGTTTCTGAATGATTGATTATCTGCTTCTGTATGACATCGAGTTCTGCTAGTCTCTCCTGAATAGGAGTCTTGGATTCCTCCATTTGTCAGCGTTGAAGGGTACCCTTGGCGTCGACTTATCGCTTGGTATCGGAAGTGATTTCAGCTGTGGCCGATTTTGGCCCTGATAGGGGAAGTTTTGTGCCCTTTGAGTAAGGTAGGGTGCAAACAAATGTAGAAACTGGATGCCCTTTGCTGGGAGCTTGCTCTGCTCTGAAACCTTCCTTCCATGTTTCCGGAGCACAAGGGTGGCAGTGGGCCGGATGCTGATGGTTTCTTTCTTCCAGCAGGAGCAGTGTTCTGTATCGAAGCAGGGGCACTTGAGTGAGCAGGTTTTTGTCCCTTGGCTTTGAAGCACAAGTTACTAACTTGTGTAACGATATATCTGTAAGAGACAGTAGTTAGTGACAGATTCCTTACCTTAGAATATCCCCAGGCGTCAGGCTGGATCCGGAAAGTTTTTGCGTAGCAGTACCCTTGCGCGTCGGTAGGCGGCGTCGTGCGGCTCCGCGTCCGTCGGCGTCGTGATCGCCGGGATGACGTCGCGGGCAGTACTTAGACGCCGCCCCTGCGCGCTGACGTCAGTTCTGTACACGACTTTCCGCGCCAGGAACGCAGAGCCATGCAAGAAGCTGACATAGGTGTCTGAAAAATACTAGGGCCCTGAAAGGGATGTCCTTAACCCTAGAAATCAGTTCGCAGAACGGGGAGGATGGGTGGGGCGGTAAGGAATCTGTCACTAACTACTGTCTCTTACAGATATATCGTTACACAAGTTAGTAACTTGTGCATCTGAAAGAGACACGTTAGTGACAGATTCCTTACCTTAGAATAGATACCCCAGCAATACCAACCCCGGTGGTGGGTCTGCGAACAAAGATCAGACAAGGAAGTCCTGGAGGACAGAACGGCCAAAGAAGCCGTCCCTCCGGACCTGACTGTCAAGGCAGTAATGCTTTGTAAACGTGTGCAGCGAGGCCCACGTAGCTGCCTGACAAATAACCGGCAGCGGAACACCGCGGCCCAAAGCCGTGGTAGCAGCCGTTGCCCTGGTGGAATGGGCCCGCAGCCCAACAGGAGGCTCCTTCTTAGCCAAAGAATAGCAGGTCTTGATGCACAAGGTAACCCAGCGGGAGATGGTCCTCTTGTGCACCGCCCGACCTTTTTGGCGCCCACGTAGCCAACAAAGAGCTGGTCATCCACCCGGAAGTGTTTTGTGCGGTCAATATAGAAGGAGAGCGCACGTTTTGGGTCCAGACGGTGGAGCCTCTCTTCCTCTCTGGAAGGATGCGGAGGCGGAAAGAAGGTGGGCAAAGTGATGGTCTGCCCAATATGGAAAGCAGTAACCACCTTTGGCAAGAAGGTCCGAAGAACAACCTTGTCCGGATGAACAGACAGAAAGGGAGGTTTGCAAGATAGAGCCTGGAGCTCACTCACCCGCCGAGCGGAGGTGATGGCCACCAGAAAGGCTGTCTTTAGAGTCAGAAGACGAAGAGGACAGTTATGTAGAGGCTCAAAGGGAGCGCACATTAAAAAGGTAAGAACCAAGTTCAAGTCCCACTGAGGCATCACAAACGGAACAGGAGGGAAGAGGTGAGTAATGCCTTTTAAGAACCTGTTAACAACAGGGGACTTGAAAAGGGAGGGCTGATCAGGAAGCCTGAGGAAGGCCGAGATAGCACAAAGATAACCCTTGATGGTACCCAGGACAGAACCCTGTTGGGCCAGAGAAAGAAGGAACAGAAGGACCTCAGAAAGAGGGGCAGAGAGGGGATTCACAGCCTTTGCTGTGCACCATGCCACAAATTTGTTCCACCTGCAGGCGTATACCACCTTAGTGGAGGGACGCCTGGCTGCCAGAATCACATCACAAACTTCGGGAGGCAAGTCGAAAGGAATCAACTGCTGCCGCTCAATCTCCACGCAAGCAGGTGTAGACTGGACAGGTTCGGGTGGAGGACCGTCCCCTGCTGCTGCGACAGAAGATCCTCCCGAAGAGGCAGACGGATCGGGGGATCTACGCTCATATTGAGTAGCTCGGGATACCAAACTCTTCGAGCCCAGTCCGGAGCCACAAGAATGACTTGGGCCCGGTCGTGCCGAATCTTCTTCAACACTCTGGGTAGAAGTGGTATAGGCGGAAAGGCGTACAACAGACCGCAACTCCACTCGTGACGAAAAGCGTCGCCGAGCGAGTGCCGCCTTGGAAATTCCAACGCGCAGAACTGATGACATTGCGCGTTCTCTTCGGTGGCGAATAGATCTAACCAAGGCTCTCCCCATTGTAGAAAGAGTCCTTGCGCCACTTCCGAGTGAAGACGCCATTCGTGATCCATCATGCACCTGCGGCTGAGGTTCGTCCGCCCTGGCGTTCAGGGAACCTGCCAGGTGTTGAACCATCAGGAACATGCCCTGATGTTCCAGCCATGTCCAGAGGCGCAGAGCCTCCTGACAAAGGGTCCAAGACCCCACCCCGCCTTGTTTGTTGCAGTACCACATGGCGGTGGTGTTGTCTGTGAACACCTGCACTACCTTCCCTTTGACAGAGGGAAGGAATGCCTTGAGTGCAAGTCGGATCGCCCGTAGCTCCAGAAGGTTGATATGGAGCCGGGACTCCGCCCGGAGACCAGAGGCCTCTGATCTCCGCCTCTCCCATGTGACCGCCCCATCCCAGAAGGGACGCGTCCGTCACAACTGTGTGCTCTGGCTGGGGAAGGGAGAGGGATCTGCCCATGACCCATTGCCGGTTCGAGAGCCACCACTGCAACTGTCTTGCAGTCCCCTCCGAGATCTGGACGTGATCGGACAGGTTGCCCTGGTGCTGCGCCCACTGGAACTTCAGGTCCCACTGCAGAGCCCGCATATGCCATCTGGCATGATTGACCAGCAGGATGCAGGAGGCCATGAGGCCCAGCAGCCTCAGGGTCATCCGTACCGAAACCCAGGATAAAGGCTGAAAGATCGGAATCATAGCCTGAATATCCCGGACTCGCCGTTCGGGAGGATAGGCCCGAAACTGCGTCGTGTCCAGAACTGCTCCGATGAAAAGGAGCTGTGGAGAAGGAACCAGATGCGACTTCGGCACATTGATGGAGAACCCCAGCGAGTGCAGGAGTTCGGCCGTAGTCTGGAGGTGGGAAACGACTGCCTGGGACGAGCCCGCCTTCAGCAGCCAGTCGTCGAGGTAGGGGAAGACTGAAACCCCTGCCCGGCGCAGATGAGCTGCGACCACCGCCATCACTTTCGTGAACACCCGAGGGGCACTTGTAAGGCCAAAGGGAGCACGGTGAACTGAAAATGCTCGGGCCTACCGTGAACCGAAGGTAACGCCGGTGGGCCGGCAGGACGGGGATGTGGAAATATGCGTCCTGCAAGTCCAACGCTACCAACCAGTCTCCAGGGTCGAGGGCAGTCAAGACCTGAGCTAGGGTGAGCATCTTGAACTTCTCCTTCCGGAGGAAGCGATTGACGTTCCGGAGGTCCAAGATAGGACGCATGTCCTCCTTGTCCTTTTGGGCACCAGAAAGTAGTGGGAGTAGCAACCACGCCCTACTTCTGGGGTCGGAACACGCTCGATGGCCCTCTTGGTCAAGAGGGCCGTGACTTCCTTCTGTAGAAGCACCAAGTGATCCCCTGACATGCGGTGGAATTGAGGTGGCATGGCTGGGGGGTGGTCTCGAAGGGGAGGAGTAGCCCCTTCGGACAATGTCCAAGACCCACCTGTCCGAGGTGATGGTACGCCAGTGGGGAAGGTGATGGCGGACCCTGCCCCCTACTGGCGTGCTGTGCACCTGAAAGGAGGGACTAGGAGGGCTTGGAGGCCGCGGACGGGTTGGAGGTGGTGGCCTGACCCGCACGCTGGTTGCCCGATCCGCCACGGCGGAATCCACGTCCTCGGCCACGCGAAGACACCTGCTGCGCGGGCCGGTGGCTGGGCTGCTGACGTGAAGGGGCGCCTCTACCGTGGCCACGATAGGGGCGAAAAGCAGAAGTCAGCGGAGGGCGTGTAGCAGAAAGGCCCAGGGACTTGGCAGTAGCCCGTGAGTCCTTAAAGCGCTCCAACGCATGGTCTGCTTTGGACCCAAAAAGACCGACTCCATCAAAGGGCATGTCCATGAGAGTATTCTGGACATCCCCTGAAAAACCAGTGGTTCTCAGCCAGGCGTGGCGTCTGAGCGCCACCGTCGTTGCAATAGACCTGCCCAGCGAGTCGGCGGTGTCAAGGCCACAACGTATTGTGTATTTAGCCGCATCCCTTCCTTCCGCAATGGCGCGGGAAAGCAGTGTCTGGACCTCCTCAGGACACTGGGGCAAAACATCCGCCACCGAATCCCACAGGGAGTGGGTATATCGGCCCAAAAGACAAGCGGTGTTAACGGACCGCAAGCCAGCACTGGAGGAAGAAAAACCTTTCTTCCCAAACTGATCCAGGCGTTTGGATTCCCTATCCGGAGGAGCGGTAGGGAAGGCAGTTTGGGAAGCGGAGGCTTGGACAACCAAGCTCTCAGGAGTGGGGTGGACAGAGAGAAACAGGGGTCGCCCGGAGCTGGGCGATGGCGTTGTGACACGTTCCGATCCACAGGAGCCCCTGTGTTGGGCTTGGACCAGGCGCCCAAAAGAACGTCAGTGAGGGCGTCGTTAAACGGCAGCACAGTCTCCGCAGAGGAGGCTGCCGGCTGAAGCACCTCTGTCAAGATGTTAGGCTTGACCGTCAAAGTAGGGAGTTGGAGACGTAAGGCCCCAGCTGCCCTACGCAACACCGTACCAAAATTGGCTCCCTCCTCCGTAGCCACGGGAGGAGACAGCATGCCAGTGTCAGGGGAAGTATCCAGACCACTGGCCTCCCCTAGACTCTCTGTCCAGTCCTCATCGTACTGACAGTGTCGTGTCAGAGGGTCATCAGACCCCTCCCAGTCCAACTGGTCCTCCTCTGGTTCAAAATAAGGAGGAGGAGGGACAGTTGGGACCCAAGGTCCCATCGGCGCCGGAGCCGGCGTCGAGCGACGTCGGTCCGGATCCATGTCCGGAGCCGGAAGGAACTGGGGGACGACGCCGCCCGGAGCCCAGGGCGGCGTCGAGAACGGCACCGGAGACATCGGCGCCGGCGGAGGTGTCGTTAGGTCGACCGGCGTCGATGGGGGTTGTGGAGCCGGGATTGAGGCCAGGGCCGGAGCCGGGATCGAGGCTGGAGGCACGGGCGACGCCGGGGCCGGAGCAGTCGGCGACGCCGGAGCAACCCCATCAGGGCCCGCGGGGCCCGAAGGCGCACCGGAGGGGCCTGGAGGCCCGAAGAGGCGGGCCATGGCCATCAGGAATTCCTGCACTTTGGCCGGATCCGCCCCCGAACCCGGGAAGGGCGGGTATGGCGGGGGCGACTCCACAGGCATGTCCGGGGCCGCGGGGACGGTGCCGGGAGGGGCCTCAGCCGAGTCGCGAGACCGGGCGAGGCGAAGTCCTAGAGCGATGATGCTTTTGGACTTCTTGTGTTTGGACTTACCGGACGAAGAAGACTTCGACGCCGACGACCGGTGTGGACTCCGCGATCGACCCCTGGACCTCTCACGCGACCGGGGCTTCCGCGGAGCCGAATGCCAGGCCTCGAGGAGCTTTCGAGACCGCTCTCGCAAAGCTTTCGGGTTGAGGGCCTGGCAGTCGGTACAAGACTCCGTGTCGTGGCCTCGGCCGAGGCAGAAGAGACACTCCCAATGCGGGTCGGTGACGGACATCATCCGCGCACAGGCGCCGCATCGCTTGAAGCCGGGCATCCCTACGACACCTTGAAAGATGAAAAAAACAGTGAAAAAATTCACCAAAAAGTATGGTCAAAAAATGACCAGGGCACTGCTCTTCCCGGATCTGCGCTTGCTGGCGCGGAAAAAGAAGAACTGACGTCAGCGCGCAGGGGCGGCGTCTAAGTACTGCCCGCGACGTCATCCCGGCGAACACGACGCCGACGACGGACGCGGAGCCGCACGACGCCGCCTACCGACGCGCAAGGGTACTGCTACGCAAAAACTTTCCGGATCCAGCCTGACGCCTGGGGATATTCTAAGGTAAGGAATCTGTCACTAACGTGTCTCTTTCAGATGTGGTATCTTCACCCTTAGGTGTCTTCTTAGTGTGGGGGCTGTGTTGGTGTTGATGCCTTAGATGCCCAGTGCTGAACTCCCTTGTAGGTTCTCGAGGATGTCTCGGGCTGGGCATCAGATGGGCTGCTGGGACTCCAAAGGGGCCTGCCTCTTCCTCCTCAATGCGGAGTTGGTCCTGTGGCCTGAAAATGTTGGGCATCTCAGAGGATGACTGCTGCTGCATTTTTAAATACACCCAATGCCTCTCCCTTGGGTACCTCAGGGACCTTTACAACAAGAGGTGAGGCAGATTTGCTGGTCTCTTCATGGTCGGTAGAGAGGCAGAGGTTGCAAACACTGTGCTTGTCCCTATAAAGCTATTACGTGTTTCAGTTCGGACAAAATTTCAAGGGTGTGTGTTCCATCACCCCTCCTATCTGTATTCTCTGGGGTGAGTGCCACAGAGATCGAGGAAGACTCAGTGCTTAACTTGAGCTGATGATTTCCGGTGCTCGCCACTTAATTATCAACACCGGCACTTATGACAGTCTACAACATGGTGGCGCTGTTTGTCTAATTTAGATATGAACACAACAACTGTTGTTTATTGTTTCAATGTAAATGAAAAATGACTAACACCTGCCGCACAAGCCATTCTTATAACTTGTGGGGGTGGAAAAATCTTAAATCACACTTGTAGGAGTGCGACGGTTAGTAGCTGGGTTAGTTCTGTCATTGGCATCGGTGGGAGGGGCAATGGATGGTGCAAGCTACAGTGGCCTCCTGACAAGAGCCCCGGCTCTTATATTTTTACAAATTAAACACTGGGAAGCCTCGGCTAACTTGGAGACTGGGGCATCAGAGCGAAGTGGTTGCGGTCAGTAGGAGTAGAACTGTGTTCAGGTTAGCTCAATCAATTCAATTGTGCAGGGATTGTTATCAGAGTTGCCAGTCTTGAAGAGTGGAGCAGTTAGGCCCAAAAACCTGCGAGGATCGTGTCGATCTTAGAGCCATTGCTGAACATGTCTGAACCCGATGGCGAGAAAAACAAAACAATCATAGGTGAAATCAGTACCCATGTACACTGTGGACTAAGGGAGAAGTCCCGTCACATCTCATAACTTGAGGCTTCTTTCAAGATAAACAATTTGCAAGGTCTTAGCCCAATACTAGATGTCAGGAGTATGCAGAGCATGTGTATCTACAGCCACGCATGGTACAAAAATATAAATATCAATTAATGAAAAGATATCTCATATATGTAACATACATGAATACTATGGAAAAGCTAGAGATTCTTGGTAAAAGTTCATTATGATTTTGAATATCACTATGTTTAACTTTAGCAAACAAATGTTGATGTATTTGAAATTATGAACTAAACTTCATATGAGGAATAACCTACTACTACTTGCTCTTATTCTTCTAAAACCGAATTTAAATCCTTCAGGCAGGGACGATATGAATTATATTACCCCCTGAAGAAGAAATTATTTTTCAAAACGTGATGGGAGTAACGTTACAAAATAGTACATAGATGGATTGATTTTTAAAAAAAATGTGGAAATAAATCACAAAAATGTATTTTAAGAAATTAATATTTGAAAAAAACAACTCATCCCAATAAAACAGAGTTGATCCCTCCTATTTTTCCAAAGAGTGCCCTGTTCCCAAGAAGGAACATCTTGGTTATCTACTGTACAGGATATAGAAGATCAGAAGACTTCCACCCACACAATAGCACCTTAAAATACATTAGTGCCCAAAATAGTGTGTAGATTATACAATATATGTTTTTACCACTATTCGCCATCGAGCCTTTCAGACAACTCGGGAAAGGAGGGAACTTGCTCTCTGAATAAACATGCAAATTATAGAACTCATTCCCCAAGACAGTAAGGACAAATCAACAACCATCTAGAATCCAGAAGGCAATACAGCTTGGCTATTTCCAAAGTGAGACTCAACTTTCTAAAAAACTAAAAATATTCACTATGGACCTGCAGCACAGGAAATGGATCCGAGTACTCACGCCGACTGTAGAACACGGCTTTAAGTGGGCTGGGTTCATTCAGTTCTCAGACCTAGCAGTACTTCAAAACAGACACTGAAACGGGTCCCTTTCGGGCCCTATCCGGATGTCTTTAACTTCATAAGCAAAAACACTGAGCGGGTGAACAATGACTGTAAAAACGTTAAGTTAATCCACGTCAGCTCTGTAAGTGCCGGTTTACATTTTTACATATTTTACTTACTCCTGCATTCCTTAAGAAAGTTTGCTGTTTCAACTGTGTTGTATTTTTGCAGTTTTTTGTGTGCAGAATATTAATCTTGTATAGTGCTTAATGTGAACGGTGTCATCTCTAGGTGTCTGTTAGTTCAGGTTGTGGGTGGGTGTTTATAATGGGCCTCAATTGAGAGCTCTGAAGTTGAAGCTGAAGGAAGTGCCAGTTTCTCATAGTGTTTATCAGTGGGTTCTTAAGGGGTTCAGAACACATGTTCATCAAATCCTTGGCCCTCTGTGCAGATCGCACAGAGCAGTATTAATCTGTGCCAATTGTGTGGCAACTGTAACTGTGATTCTATGCAAAAAACTTGTGAAGGAAGTACACAGCTGTCGAAATATTGACAGTGCGAAAGTAAAAAAAAAAAAATGTTTTAGATGAGTGGGTGAATTGTGTGTGTAGGGGCAGTGAAGTGAAAGAGATGCGAGGACGTATATGTAGGAGAGGATGGAAAGAGGGTACTGAAGAGGAAAGAGAAGAGGTTTGAGATGTGTAATGGAGGATTTCAGGAAGATGTGGGGAAAAAGGGACATGGTTGTGTAATGGAGAGACTACAGACAAAAGTGCTTGAGACATCAGAAGACTACTGCCCCTTTGACAAACCTTTTAATTCACCTATATTTTCATAATGTAAACATGTTTTCAATTGTAATTATTCAACACAAAATCATGGTTGTTAGGCATGCATCTGCTACTAATAACAAGCATTGGCAAGTCTAATAGTTTGCCTTGCCTTAGGTACAAGTCTGTTACTGCACGAAATGTCTTTCATTAAAGCTCACGAAGAGCCACCAAATACTGGTCGAGTTTTACTATGGGAAACAGAATTTTACTTTACATGTTTTAAGCCACGCCCTTAATTATATAGGCCAAGCATCTTGGAAAGGATTTATAGTTATGCACCTTAGGCCACACCCCTTTTTTCCCACCCTGCCCCATTTTTTCATCCTACTTAAAGCCCTGCTGTAGGGATCAAAGTCCTATTGGCTGTACATCAATGTCAGAGTTATACAAAAAAAGGCAATGGTTGGACAAAAGCTAGTGAATAGCTTCCCATGTTCTCCTAGCATGTTCCAACCCAACGCCTTAACCTGGATTCCACCAAACACTTCAAACAAATTCCTTATTCAGTAACCACTACACAAGGATGGTAAGTATCCATATGTATGGCTGCATCTGTCTTTACCCTTCTCCGCAACATCTAATCCCATATACAATAAGCCCTATAAAACATCTCTTAAAACCCACAAACACTGATCCAACTTTCTCCACATAGGTTGAACTACAACCAACAGCCTTTCAATATGCACCTTCAGGATGCCCAGGGCGTCAATCTTAAGAGGGGAGCACGGAGCTGTCAGCATTAAGGTCAGGCAAACAGCGGTGCCCCTTCGCTTGGCTTCAGTGATTTAGTGTAAAGTACTTTTAATACGTTTAAACATGCTGCGTTCAGTGCTTTAACGCTTCGTCAGCAGGCCTCACTGCCGTCCCATCTCCGTCACCCCCAGCCTCAACACAGCAACAACCCCCGTCCCCCACCCACCAACAGCACACAACTTGGCATCTGCATGATGGAGCTAATCTGTGGGTGATTAAGGTGAGTTGGGGAGGGGGTCAGGACAGTGAAGGTGTTTGTGTTGAGAGGCCAGTCAGTGCTGTATTCAGCCTGGGACTGAGCTGTGAATACACAAAAGGGGTCCCCTGCTGCCTCATGTTATTCACCAGCTGCAGCAAGGGCGTCATGTATATTTCTGCCCAGGGCACTATCCGAGCTAGGGTCAGCTCTGCCAAAAACACAATGAAAGGCAAAGCGCTTCAATGACCTCGAGGGGCTATGAAGTGCTATATAAATCATGTAGGGTAGCTACTTACTCAGCAATATGCACGCGTGTTAGGCCTTGCAAGGGGTGTGGAAAGCGTTATATAAATAACCACAGAATACAATTTAATTCTCATAGTCAATTGAAAACAGAACCACATCTCATTCTACAACTCAAAGTTAGCACCCGGAACCATGCAACTACATCACCCCTCCTTTGTGAAAGGCCAATTTGCCTGTAAAACCTTTCAATATGACGTTCAGCAAAAGTTGAAATGTAATAAGAAACTAGTTAAGTGCCTGTAAATAAAGGTTTTGACAGCACTGCTGCTCCAGACACGAATCAGATTGAAACAAACTGGCCACATACTAGGGAACTCTAAGCTTACGGTTGGCATCATAGTAGTCATCAGGCCCCTCATATGGTCGACACCCGAAGTGAAACTATTTTACAAAGAACATTTCCAGACTCATCCATTAGATGGCGCAATAATCCGCAGCATACGAGTCTAGAAAGGGGGTTATGCTAAAAAAAAAAAAAAAAAAAAAAAGTGCATGCATCTTGTTGTGGCACACATGGGCACAAGTGCTGAAAGCGGTTCTTCGCCTTGTATCAGACCCCACACCCTCTTGCCTACAGACTGCTGAAAAGCAGAATTGCTTTTGGTAAATCTGGCAGCACGTGACATGAGCTGGTGTGCTCTCTGCTCCCGGCCGATAGTCTTAAAAGCACCATGACTCGTCATAGGACCCACCATATCTGCCCATTACCAGGCATCAAAGTTTAGAGCATGCCCATTGTCTCAAAGGAAGGCCTCTTTACAGCACAAAGAGACATCATGCATTGAAAACAGGCAGAGCTTCCGATTCAGGGGCCTGGGACACGCTCGACTGGATGGCAACACGAGTCTTTACATCAACAAAGAGCCTCCATGGTGGCGCGTGCAGGCAGAATTTAAACATCAATGTTATCAGGGGCAGCACCGAGCCCGCAGCAGGGCAGGACGGGAGCTGTGCCAGGCTAAGGCGACGGACACCTTACCTCTCCAGCCTTTCTACCGGACGCTCCCGGAGGTGGAGGACACGGAGGCTGGCAGCAGAGGGGTCTGGCGGGGGTCAGGCAGCAGCACCTGCCCGACAGCAGGGCCTTGTGTCACTCCTTGCAGCTGTGCGAGGGGGAGCGCAGCCAGAGCCCCATCCACACCTCCCAAAAACAAGGGCTGCTGCAGGCGCAAACAAGGTGTAACTAGGGCAGGTCATGTGTGGCAGCCTCTGGCTCCGGGTATGCACCACCAGCCCATTCTAAACTCGCCAGGGAGACACAAATTAAAGCTTACAGGATCAAACGAGCTGCTAGTGAAACCGTGTCCAATATACTGGCAGACATAGCCTCTGGTTCTCTTTCCTGCCCCGCAGCCGGAGGCGGACTGGTCTACAGGAACCTCCGGAGAGGTACAATCAGCCCAGAGCCTCCGGGAGGACGGTAGGGCTGGATGCCAACGGGAACAGAAAAGAAATAGGACAGAACTACTTTTAGTCTTTTATTTTAGTTGCAGCCAGACGTCATCACACCGAGGAGGCGCTGAATCACATTAGCGGGTGGGTGGGTAGCACGCTAGCAGCAGGCGGTGCTGGATTGCAGCGTGGCCTGTGTGTACAGGGTTTTGGTGTTATGCGTGGAGCATGTGTGATTGATCAAGCATGAGTCATTAGCATCGTTGGTCGGGTGCAGTATCTGCTACAGTACATCTAGCCGAGTCGAGGTTTAGAGGTCCAGTTATGCACAAGATCATTCTATTTGTGACCAATGGGCCATGATGTTGTATACAGTTTTATTTCTACTGTAGGGAGACTTTACTAAAAACAGACCTTGAATGGATCCAGCCCCCTTCGGCCTAAAGAACATTTAAAAGGTGTCAAGCACGCACCTGCTGGATGGGCAAGATAACTTGGTGGGTTAAGCTCACCCAGTGCAAAGATTAACAAGTGCCTTGTGGTTCATTGGTTGGAATTCGGACAAAGCCATCTCAGCTTTTCATCCTTACGAAGTGGGCAAAACAAGCACAACTGAACTTAGTACAGTACCACCAAATATTTAAGCATCAAGTGGTAATTCAGTTAGAGAGGGGATCTACATAAATGGTGAATAATTATAATACTGAGATCACAATAAACGCTTGTTCTAAAGCCTGGGCCAACTTACCAGAGATCCTCGCCACATCGGGGGCCAGCTCCTCTCGGGCTTTAGCCAGCTCCTCGGGCACAGGGTCGAGCCTTACTGGAATGTCCTCGGTCACTGACAGGGTGGAGTATGTGCTGATCACCAGGATACCAAGACCGATGCCAAGAATCATCTGTATCAGGAAGACATGGTGTACGCAGTTAAAGGGCCGCTCAGAGCAGTGAAGTACACACATTACAAGCACTGGAATCGATTGGAAGGAAATAGAGCAGCGCGTCTTAACCTGGGGTCCGCTGGGGGCCCTCAACTCTTTAGAAAATTAAATATTATTAGCATATTAAATATCTATACATAGGCAACATTTAAAATATTAAACTCTCAGTAAATGTGAAGAATTTTAACTTGGAGGCTAAAAATGATGTTGGTATCCTTAGCGTGATTTGTAAGAGCAGCGCAAGCACAGCAAACAAAGTGTAGTATGGCCGACTGGCGGCCTCAAATGAAGCACTGGTGTGCACCAACAAAAAGAAAGTATGCATTAAGAGCAAAAAAAAGACAAAGTGATGTGCTAGAGCGTAGCATATTGTTTCACCTTTTAGAAATAAAAACACATTTTGAAAAACTCCAAACTTTCCATTAAAAAAAATGTAGATTGCTATATTTTTTGCTTGTGAATTAAATAAAATATTTCGCAATTTCTATATTTGTTTGATGTATACTTCTTTCTGTCTTTTTGTGTAGTGTTTTGAGGTTCAGATCGTAGAAATTGGTCAGCCTGGGGTCCCCAGTTTCCAGTAGTGATTCAGCAGGGGTCCACTTAAGTCAAAATGTTGAGAACCACTAAAATAGAGCACAGCGCATCACGTTCTGAGTGGAAATTCCTCTACCGTATAGAAAATCGCTTTAAAATACAGCAGTTAATTCATCTGTTTTGTGCAAGGCCATTTCAGAGCTTAAAAGTTATTTGTTCCTGGTAAACTGCACTAAAATGTACCTGTTGTAGTATCGGTGAGAGATATGCACTTGTTACTTCTAATTTCTTACTGAAGAATGTCCCAACCAACAGTAATGCCTCGTTGTTGGAAAACGAGGCAGCATCTGTGAGGCCTGCACAAATAACATGACTACATTTGACCTTCACTGGGAACCAAACACCCAATTGTAGCGCCTGACTCTCAGAGGGTAGCGTTGCAGAGCAGTCTGAGGCTTTACTCAAGGGAGGTGGTGTGGGCTAGTAATCGCCATTTGCAGGTGCGCAGAAATAACACTCAATAATTGATTGTCCAGTCTGTACTTTGCTTTATAAAAGTAAGAGTACATTTATTAAACACACACACTACTCAATACCATGCACCAATTTACAAATATACATAAGCTGTTGGAATTACTTTGTGACATTGCATAACATCTCCACCCCTCCCGCAGAGGGGTGGGGTCTAGTACCACCACTCCCATGTATGCACATCATCTTGCCCCCAATGCAGTTAGTTGAACATAACCTGGAGCGAGGGCCTTGCGCACTGGCACCATCCCAGAGGCGACCCACCCAATTACCTCAACACGCATTAAAAATAGGTTCACCTGCCCTAGTGACACATAACCCTGACTGAGCATCTTATATTGACCATACAGTATGCACCCCTACATCTTCAGGGCTAACAGTCTGGGTTGTTCCTCACTTAAGCGCAGCAGCAAGAATACATGTTTAAGCATTACTTTAGAATGACAGTACTCATCACTTTTGTGGATCATTAGAATGCATTGCAATTCAAGCCCCTAAAGGCATCACAGATGAAATCACAGGATTACCGATATACAGCCAGACACCCTAGCAGGAATGTCTGGCATCATAACCATACTTTGCTTATGACATCACCTTACACAGGTACTTCACATTGCACATGTGACCTTCAGTCCCTCTAAAAGAAATAACCTTAGTAAATGCACTACGGGTGCAATTACACCTCTTCACCTCCAGGGGATGCCCTTCTCCAGACATCCCCAACTCAGCCCTTCACTCCTTGTCGCACTTCTCCATACACCCTCAGCTGTAGAACAAAAGTTCCAGCCCAGAAGGTGTTAAAATGCTGGCTGAGCCCTTGAGGGGTTGTTTCTGTTAAATCCCCAAGACACTTAGGGTGGGACTTTTCTCTTCGTGCTGGGGGAGACTGCGCTTCTTCAGCAGCTCCCCCAGCACCCTTTTTCACACTTGAGGGTGACCCCCTCCTCTGGGGGCCACCAAGCACCAAAAACGATCCTTTCCCCATGCCTTGCAAGGCATTATGGGGCGCTTCGTGCTCCTTCGCGTGAATATTTGATGAGCGGCTCTCCCGCTGTGCCGGGGAGAGCAGCGATCGCGCTGGCGCTTCGTGCCTCATCCCTTCCTCGGTGGGGGGCCCGGTCCCACCCGGACCCCCAGGTGAGGGTAACGGCTCGGGGAGCCCACCCCCGGCCGCTCGGCTTAGTTTCGCGGGGGCCCGGTCCCACCTGGGCCCCGCGATGCCCCAACTCTTCTTCGGCAGGTCCCGGTCCCACCCGGGACCCGCAACGGCCTCTCTGGTTGGAGGGCAGCCTGGGGAGCCCACCCCCGGCTGCCCCCGCAGTCTCCCCGCGTGGCCAGCACCCTCGTGTGCTACCGCAGGAGCCGGCCGAGCAGTTCTGGTCTGCCCGCTCCAGCGGGCAGATGTGTCTCCGTCCTCCGGTCCGGCTGGACCGCAGGGGAGTGCGGCGGCACTCCCCCGGCCTCCTCCCATTCTTCGTGGCCCGGGGATGGGGTCCCGGGCCCCCTCCTCCTCGCGGGGGGGCACAACGGCGCTCCCCCCCCGACCTCTTGTTCGGCGGGGGCCAGGGCGGGCTCATGGCACCCCGTTTGGGGGCATCTTCACGGGGAGCGCGACGGCGCTCCCCAACTTTGCTTTTGGGCCCGGGGATGGGGTCCCGGGTCCCCTTTCGCACCTTCTCGCGGGGGAGCGCGACGGCGCTCCCCCTCCTCCCACATCACCGGGGGCCAGGGTGGGCTCCTGGCCCCCTTCCTGGGCAACTTCACGGGGGGGAGCGTGACGGCGCCCCCCCCCCGGCTTTACTTCTCTTTGGGGGGCAGCCCCCGGGACCTGACCCACCCCGGGGCATCTCTGAGACCGGCGGCGGAGCCCCACGTGCTTCGTCGTCGGTCTTCTTAGGGGTCAAAGGTCGCCTACCTTCCGGGGGCCACATCTCAGCCCCTGGGGGTCCGATCTGCCCCATTTTCGCGTTTTCTTGCTCCCGGTGGCGCCCCCCAGCCACTGGGAGCACTCTCCTTCGCCCTCCGGGTCTCCAAGAGGGTGCATTCTGCAGGGAGCGGTCTTCACTGGCTCCCTGCGCCAGCCTTTCGCCTGGCTCTCCTCCTGGGCCTCTCTTCTCCCTGCGCAGAGGCCCCTGCTTCTGCGCACAGGTCCTGGGCTCTTCTTCTGGCGCTGTTAGGGCCCTGGGGGGCAGTCAGGGGGTTCCTCCTTCCAATGCCCATTGCCAGGCTCCAGCACCCTCCGCCTCAGTAGACCCCCCAGAGAGAGCTTCTCTTCCTGTGCAAGCACTTTTTAAAAGTTGAGTAGGGGGCTGGCACGAAGTCTCTGTTGGTCCTATCAAACAGCGACACATCACTTCCCTGCCCCTGCTCCCTCCTTCTTGTCCAGCCTCTGGGCTGGTTCAAAATGGCGTCGTCCAGGGTCTCTGGCCACATGGTCTCTGAAACAAGAGCCCTTCCCTCCTTGGTGCAGCCTGGTGCCTGGCACCAGTGATAGCTGCTGATGGATGGGCCTGTAGCCCCACCCATCTTCTCTTCGTGGAGAGGAGGCCTTAGCTTGTGGGGAAAAAAAAGGTTATCAATCCAGCCAGCTGAGGTCAGCCCTCAGCCTGGCCCTGGTTATGACTGACTCAGAGAAATGTGACATTTCTGGATGACCCAAAAGCAGTACAAATATGACTTTGTAATCTGCAGAATACTTCTTCTCACACCCGTTACAATGGACTTTAGTGCGTGTCTGGAATCTGTAGGCCTTAGGAAAGTGACACTAGCCCATGGGCTCCACTTCCCCATAGGGGAATAATGAAGTGAAAAACACAGTCAAACACACTGACTTTCCCTGGCATGTTTCTTCCCAGTGTATAAAGCCTATTCCATGTCACCACCCAATTCTGCATAAATCCTGCCACACCATTCACTTTGTAGCTGCTCCTGGACTGCGCACGCCAGGAATCTCCCCTGCGCAGCCCCTACACGTGTGCACACGCATGTACACAGGTGTCTGCATGTAACCAGCCCGGTGCCCCGTACTCCAGCTGCTGCGCAGCAGCCTAGTCAAGCCAGGGGGACACCAGTAAAATCCACATGCAGTCTCTTTCTTCATGAGTTCACTGTGGATGAGTCCCAATTTATGAGGCTCTCCCACAGTAAAAGCTCAACACATAGGTGCTCAAAAAGCGAAAAATCTGGGCGGCCCATAGTGTCAGAACCGCCTTCTAACACACGCCGCGCCCAGCTGATTCCTACAGGGAAGAAGTAGCCACTCTACATGGGTACACTTCCAGTAGTCAGCGATAACTAGTTATATGGGGTTCTGACCAGACCCATCTTACTCACCAGTTATCTGCTCAGACCACCTACTCCTCCCATCCATGAAATCTCCACCCATGACAGGGCTCCCAGACTACCCTAAGAACCCTCCAGGCTCTAGGTTAGATACCTCTAGGTCACTCATGGTCTACATGGACTCAGCCTAACTAGGCCCACCTTTGCCCTTGGGCATGCAACACTCTGCCTACCACTTCTCTGGACAAGGGTACAGTGCCTCAGCACCGATGCGGTCTTCTGGGATAGGTCTACATCCCATCCCCTGGGTCACTAGCTGGTCTCCCTTCTGGAGTTTGTTCCAACCAGTACCCTCTCTCCGTTTGGTCCTTGCACCCCAAAGATGCAACCTCTCTGGACCCTCACCCTCAGCCTGCCGCTGAGGTCATTCTGCTGCCACCACCCTTTCGGGATGACTGGCTTCCCTAAAGAAAGCACAGCCACTTGTGCTTTCCCCACACAGAAAAGCACCCTTTGGCCACTGGCCTGGCTCCCTGATAGGACCTCAGACTTGTCTCACCACCACACTGGCAGTGCCAGGGAGGAACACTGAGGGTGCCTCGTCAGACATCCTACAGCTCATTCCCCCCGTCAGTAGCTCCACACGGAAACTACCCCGGGAACCTAGACCCCTTCTTTGTTCTCCACTGCGAGAACAGGACCTATGCACCCTTCCCTCCGAGAGGCGCGCTCTCCTCCCGGAGTACCCTTAGAGAGCCTGTGGGCCCCGAGTTAGCTAGACCCAGGCCCACCTCTCATGGCTCTCCCCAGTCTCCCAGCAGCGCCTTGGGAGACCGTCCAGGGACCTACATGGTCCCTGGATGGCCTGCACCACCCCTTATGAAGAGCAGGGTCCCTTCCCTAAGACAGGCCCCACCTGCCTTCAGGGTAGTACTACCACACCAAGCCAGGGACCCTAAAGATCCCGGCTAGGCCTGCACCACCCCTTTGCGAAACACAGGGTCCCTTCACTTAAGATAGGCCCCACCTGTGTTCAGGGTGGTACTACCTTGCAGAAGTCCACCTCCTGCCTCGAGCTAGGGAACACCCTCATGCTTCCGGTCCTGGGATACAAGTCCCCTAGGACCTACCTGACTGGTCACCTGGCCAGGCATCGCCCCAGCCACCACCTCAGGCTCACCACACTAGCTCCAGGGTGACATCCAAGCTCGAAAACTACCCCTCCTTTGGGGCCCCCTTCTAACACACGCCGCGCCCAGCTGATTCCTACAGGGAAGAAGTAGCCACTCTACATGGGTACACTTCCCGTAGTCAGCGATAACTAGTTATATGGGGTTCTGACCAGACCCCCCCTTACTCACCAGTTATCTGCTCAGACCACCTACTCCTCCCATCCATGAAATCTCCACCCATGACAGGGATCCCAGACTACCCTAAGAACCCTCCAGGCTCTAGGTTAGATACCTCTAGGTCACTCATGGTCTACATGGACTCAGCCTAACTAGGCCCACCTTTGCCCTTGGGCATGCAACACTCTGCCTACCACTTCTCTGGACAAGGGTACAGTGCCTCAGCACCGATGCGGTCTTCTGGGATAGGTCTACATCCCATCCCCTGGGTCACTAGCTGGTCTCCCTTCTGGAGTTTGTTCCAACCAGTACCCTCTCTCCGTTTGGTCCTTGTACCCCAAAGATGCAACCTCTCTGGACCCTCACCCTCAGCCTGCCGCTGAGGTCATCCCACCGCTGCCACCAATGTTGGAAAACGAGGCAGCATCTGTGAGGCCTGCACAAATAACATGACTACATTTGTCCTTCACTGGGAACCAAACAAATTGTAGCGCCTGACTCTGAGGGTAGCGTTGCAGAGCAGTCTGAGGCTTTACTCAAGGGAGGTGGTGTGGGCTAGTAATCGCCATTTGCAGGTGCTCAGAAATAACACTCAATAATTGATTGTCCAGTCTGTACTTTGCTTTATAAAAGTAAGAGTACATTTATTAAACACCCACACTACTCAATACTATGCACCAATTTACAAATATACATAAGCTGTTGGAATTACTTTGTGACATTGCATAACATCTCCACCCCTCCCGCAGAGGGGTGGGGTCTAGTACCACCACTCCCATGTATGCACATCATCTTGCCCCCCAATGCAGTTAGTTGAACATAACCTGGAGCGAGGCCTTGCGCACTGGCACCATCCCAGTGGCGACCCACCCCATTACCTCAACACGCATTAAAAATAGGTTCACCTGCCCTAGTGACACATAACCCTGACTGAGCATCTTATATTGACCATACAGTATGCACCCCTACATCTTCAGGGCTAACAGTCTGGGTTGTTCCTCACTTAAGCGCAGCAGCAAGAATACATGTTTAAGCATTACTTTAGAATGACAGTACTCATCACTTTTGTGGATCATTAGAATGCATTGCAATTCAAGCCCCTAAAGGCATCACAGATGAAATCACAGGATTACCGATATACAGCCAGACACCCTAGCAGGAATGTCTGGCATCATAACCCCACTTTGCTTATGACATCACCTTACACAGGTAAGGTGATGTTTGAGTCCCAATTTATGAGGCTCTCCCACAGTAAAAGCTCAACACATAGGTGCTCAGAAAGCGAAAAATCTGGGCGGCCTTTAGTGTCAGAACCACCTTCTAACACTCGTTTGTATGATGCCTTGTTTGCTGGTTGTTACAAGGTGTCTATGTTGCCCTAATGCTGTTTCACGGTACAGCAGGAGTACAGAGGTGGGAATGAGGCAATGTTATGCAGATTTTTTTATGTTTATCAATCTCCAATCGGATCTCTTTAATCTTTTTTCAAGGGCGCCTCATGAAATGATTCTGGTTGCCTTATTCGGATAACAAATAACTAAGGCTTCAGGGATCTCTTACGGAAGTTTACATTGAGGAAGAAAGCTGAGAAATAGAAGCAGTTTTTGTTAGAAGAGGAAAACCATGGATAACTGTCCATTCTGCAGAGCTTGCCTATATTCCCACACCCTCCTCTCACCCACCAGGCTTGTATGATACTACAGTCCCTCTGTTATTTCCTGCTTCGCCTAATACTAAGTCAAAGAGGGTTAGATCCATGGCATATTTTCAGAATAGCCAATGACCATGTAAACGAGTCCATTTAGATTCAATGTAACTGTTACCTTTGCAGGTATCAAGAAAAACCAGCATTGATCCAGCGCTCCTTAAAATACGCTGGCTACCTCTGCCCCAAAAGATACATTGCTAGGGTACAAGCTTTTGGCACTGCAAGGACCTGTTAATTAGATATTGGTGGCGACCTAGCGCAGCTGTATGTCCCACCCCGCCTTCGCCCATGGACTTTCGAACTGGGGTTCGATGAGTAGTGGTCCTCAGGGTGCTGAAGTAGACACTGGTCCTATGCCTTGCAGATATATATGTACAGTGAGGCTGGCTTAGCGCAGAACTCTGCCTAGATTGCCACAGCTCTTCAGTCTGCCAAAGTGATTTCCTCAGATGACTGGTGCCAGTACCCCTTGCAATCTGCCCCAGAATCTGCACAATGACAGCTAGCTAGAAACCAGTCTCTCTTGACCACCAATCATGTGCAATATCGATCATTCAAAGCAGCAGTTAGTACAGTACCTATCGTCATCGTTAAAAGTTGAGAACTCAAGTTTTTTGCAAGGCCATCCTCATTGAGAATAATGATACCAGTATGTTGCATACAGTGTTGCTATGTATTGCTCTCATTGAGAGCCATTAGTGTGAATGTCACATTCTAAATGTGATAATTCAGTGCTGTGACGTAGCAACGGTGGGGTACAGCTCTCATAACTTACTGTCGCTCGCTACGTCAAAAATGAATTCCAGGCAGCTCTCGCTGGGCTCTCTGAGAGCTGTCAGAGCTACGCTGGAATGCAGGAAGCACAGCTTCTGAAGGAAAGGGAAGGGAAGGCACAGAGAGTGGTGGGGATGAGTGACAGGAGGTCAGGTATTTTTTTTTCCATTTGGGAGAGGGAGGAGAGGCCATGTTATGAATTGCTCCGCGATTACTCCTCTGCCCCTGTGTAGCAGTTGACAGCAGGGGTAGATGCTTTTGGGGGGCCATATATAACAAAGTAATGGAAGGGTAAAAAGTGAATTACAGGGATATTTTTTATCTAGGGGTTCTGAGTGACATCATAACCAACTCGAGCTTCGTCCCCGTTGCCAGTCTGATGTCACTCAGAACCAGTCAGTGAAAAACATTTCTGTAAATCACTGTTACCCATCTATAATTCTATATATTTATACAGTAGACCCAGTGCCCACGGAACTGTGCTGTAGTTGACCGTGTAAGGAGTTGGTGCTGGTCAACCGTGTGTAAAGCAGGAACTTGTGGGAAATGTGAGAAGTTGGATCTGGTAGGCTTTGTATTAAACTGGTAGGTAGTGAGAGAAGCTGAAGCTAGTATACTGCATAGGCAGGGCTGGCTCTAGGGCAGTGCGACTGGTGCAACCGCACCAGGTGCTGACTTTGGGTGGGGGCGCCATGTTTGCAAGTATTTTATGGTTTTAAAAGCACTTGCTGCCGCGTTCCTGGCCTCCAGCAATTTTCAGGCAACAATAAGAATGTAAAGATAACTCCGGTGATTAATGTTCTTCCTAGAGCGAGATCGGAGTTTTGTTTTTGACTCATGGTAAGGTAGCGCAGAGGGTTAATGTGCCTGCTGCATAGAACATTTACCATGCAGATCACAAAGTGCATATAATGTAAATAGGTCAGTTGGTTACTGCTTTTGTCAAAGAGATCCTTTTGGTACTTGCGCTTTATAAGTTAAAATCCTAATATAGAACAGTAAGCTATTAACGGTCATCAAACAGCTGCATGCAAATTGCAAGGTATACATTAGAGAGTTATGATATGTTTCCCCAGTCTTTGATTATCCGAATGTTGCAAAAAGGGTTCATTTCGGTAGAAATCAATTCTGATTATTAAAGATAAACCCCAACCATGGTGTTACGTTTTAAATTCTGAGTTTGTGCTTCTGCAGACCAATCACTATTAAACTATACTGCCTACTAGTATGATTGTCATGTGACTCCTACACCTTGTAGTCCCCTGTCTTATGTAACATTTCCAATACAGTGATTTACACACGTATGATTGATTATCTCTGTGTAATGTGAGTGATGTAAAGCGCTCTGACACCCTACACTGGTATGGGTGGCACCATAAAACTACTTAAATGCAAATGAGAGAGAGAGTGGTTATGGAGATTGAGGGGCACTGTTAAAGGGTGGTAGTGAGAGAATACGTGGCGGAGGTGGTTATTGGGGGGCACCACTAAACACTGTCGCACAGGGCACCACCAGCGCTAAATCCGGCCCTGTGCATAGAAAGTCGTAACTGTAAGAAGTACTTCATGTCCCATTGTTTCTTAATTCATTACTTTCAACAGTACTAAATCTGCACTCTAAACTATCCAGAGTAGGGAGGGGTAGTTCAGTTGAAGAGCGAACGTTTTTAGAAAATATACTGAAAGCTACCTGTCGGTGCCTAGCTGTCCCAGGCATCGACCATTAGATACACTATTTCATGTGCACAAGGCTATACTTCCCCTTGCAGGATAAACATAAAAAAAATATTGTTTCCTGACATTTATTACACCTTCTTCTTTTCACCACTCTATAGAGCATCCCATTTTCCCAGAACGGCAAGCATTCTAGAACAGAAGAGATAATCAATTGTTTTTCAAGGTCGGAGGAGATTTTAATAACCAGTCATTTACATTATGATGGTCATCGTGCATAACTAACAGCTTCCTCTGTAAAGTAGAAATGATGACCGGATTCTGAGGGTTTTATGTGCAGTGAACACTATGAATCAGGCTTACAAGAAAAGACCGTAGCTTGGAAGCGACAAGGAAAATGCAAGAGTGAAAATAAGTTTAGCATACAAAAAGGGTGGATGTTATGTGTATATGCACAAGCAAGCAAGAAAAAAGCTGCAATGTAGTTTTATTTATACAGCACTATACATCCTTGGCCAGGAGCCAACCCTCTTTGGTGGCGGCTGTGCTTGGTTTAAGCATGTTGGTTGTGAGACTAATGTGGGAAGTTTTTCATAGTTATGCATGAAGACCAGAGTCATGGTCTTGTTGTTTTAAAAGTTGCGTCTCTAGGTATTTATTGAAATAAGGAGAGAGATGTACGATGCCTAAGCTTACCAGTCATTGTAGTGTTTGGTCTGAAAGATTTGGTAATGATAGTGTAGCCTACATTGGAAATGTTACACATATAGCTGCGAACATGTAGCAAGAGAGTGAGGCAGTGCTGACCATGCCCACCATCTTTGTAGATGATTTGGTTAAGGTTCTAGGGTGGGCATGCATGATCTTGTGTTCTTTGCTATTCATTCCCTCGTTGATGCTGAATGGCTTCGTCTACTGGATGGTCCTATATTACATCATCTGTTGTAGAACAGCCAGGTCTCTGCTGGCCTCTTGAATCACAGTTGGTCTTGGATGTTTTTTGTCTTCATGGGGAGATGATGCAGTATTTTTGCTGCCAGAAGGAGGGATAGTCACCTGAGGTGTCATGCAGGAGCAAAGGGTTCGGGTCTGTGAGTATCATTTAAGGTATATTCAAAGGAAGACTGGGCCTTTGCTTTGGATTACCATTAGATCAATTTAGAGTCACTTGAAGGCAGAATACCCTGTTATGGGTAGCCATTGAGGTGCTTGGGGGGATGATGTGAGGTAAGCAAAAATGCAGGAGCTATGCAGTCTTTACAGTAGGAAGCAAGGGCCCCTCAGTAGAATTAGTTTGTGTAGTCTAGACTAACCATCAAAAGGATAATGGCGAACTCTAGCTTCAATGGTAAACTTAGATATGTGAAGATAAGTAGACGCATTTACAGGGTGCAGAAAGCGCATCTTATGGCTAGGGTCTTTTAGAGGACCAGTGAGAACCTGCAGTCCATGTTCACTTTCACATTTCTTACATCAGACAGTGTTGCATCTAGTTTCGGAGGCCAGATATTTGTAGTCTAGCAGTTCTGCCATTTTGCATGTGTTATGACCTGTTTTGGAAGAGATGGGTTTTAGGTGGTTCTTCAGTATCTACTGGTTCACGGTTCGGAGGTAGTGGTTTAGTCCTGGGATATCCAAGTCTGATGGGATTTCCAGTTTAGGATATGTGCACAAGCAAGAGTGGAGGGAAGACCCATGCACAAGCTAGATCGAAGGGAAATTATATGCACTAGCCAGAGTGAATGGAAGTTCTATATACAAGTAGGGGAGGAGGGATGTCTCATGGACAAGTAAAAGGAGATTCTTTGCACAAGTAAGAAAAACGGAGAGAAGCAGGAAAAAAAGGATGTTCTATGCTTAAGCAAGGTAGAAATGGAACCTACAAACAAGCAAGAGAAGTAAAATTTCCATGCACCAGCATTCGAGGAGGAAGTTTAAGGCTCAAGCAAAAGAGAAGGGAACTTCTATGCACAAGCAAGAGAGAAAATAGTGAGCAGTTAAGGGAGAAGAAAGTTCGATGCACTAGCAAATGAAAAATGTTCTATATACAAGCAAAGCAAAAGGGAAATGCTATGCAACAGCAAGAGAGATATGGGACGCTGCATGCACAGGCAAGGAAGAAGTTCTATCCAAAAGAAAGAAAGTTCCATGCACTAGCAAGAGGGAAAGACTTTCTGTGCGGAAAGAAAAGAGGTTTTATGCACAAATGCATATGCCGAAGGGAGGTTCAATGCACAAGTCGGGTCTTAGTCCTCTCGCACCCAGATGGAGGCAACCCGCTGCTATGGGGTCCCCACAACACCACACGTACTCTGCTGAAAGACATCTTAGAAGTGACAGCATTTGTCATCAACGGCCTACAGAAGTCTGAGTGAATCACTTCAGCCTTGATGGAACTACACTCCCCTACCAAGCCAGCATTTATTCATTTGATTTATTTATCAAATTTCTAAAGCGCAACTGTCACCATCAGGTATCCTGGTGCTACTGTACCTACTAAGGGAAGAAAACAGATTTCATAGTGTGGTAATTCTCACCCATGCCGTGGCAGCTGCTACTTAATGGCGGTGGGGGGAGTCGCGGGGGGAGGGAATGAAGAAAAAAAATAAAATCATTTACCTGTCTGCCAGCCGTCACCTCTCAGTCCTCTTCGCCCGCTTTGAGGACTCCAGGGGCAGGAAGCAGTAACAGGAACAGGAAGCACCCAGGCTTCCAGACTCCCCTAGACAATCACAACGCTAACAGCAGTGTTGTGATTGGTCTGAGTGCTGTGGTTCGGTTCTCAGAGAAGGACTGGGAGCCTGGGAATGTTCTCTACCCAGGCTGTGCAACACAGCCTGGTGGAAAAAATGCTAAGTGCGCATGAATTGTTTTGCCGGCCGAAGACTGCCGGCCAAACTGTCATGCGCACTTAGAGTGCCACCACTCCTTCCCCTGCTCCTCGGACACAGCCTAGCCCCGCCCCGCCCCTAACCAGCTGAGCAACAACGGAAAAGATAAAATGATAACAATGCGTTATTTTATTTTTCCTTTTTCACCAGCTCACAGAGCAGTGTGGCGGCGCATGCAAATCAAAGTTAAATCTTTAAGATAAGCTGTATCAATACATGGCCATCAGAACCAGAATCGCTTCCCACCCAGCAGAGAAAACTACCTTGGATGGACAGCATCACACTGGAAGCCATCGCCATTCTAGAAACAAAACAAAAAACTGCAAAAACAGAGAAAACCTTAATACCTACATAAGCACTGGTTTTGTGTTAAATTCCCCAATTCTTTAGGCTATCACCGCCTCCCTTCTACCAAAATAATTAAAAATACAATATAGCAAAGGGAATTTCGTTCAGTATTGAAAAAATATGCCAAACAGGCTGTCTGCATTTCCACATGATACCGACGGTTCGAACTTGCTGCACTGATCTCAATGCTGCATGTTTAGAAGCACTAACAATTGCACAGGTGCCTAATGCGGACTTCCTGCACAGAATGTACGCTGCAAGTTCCTCTCTAGCTCGGTGGAATGGTAAGGCCCCTTGAGCCAGAAAGGGTGCATTCCTCGTTCCCCATATCGGGTCCAGACAGAGCACCAGGGAGAAGGGGCAAACTGCTGGCCAGACTGACAACCAGAGTTTTAATAATAGCCTTCCACTACATTTTGAGATCCTAAACAAATCAATTGATTTCCCTTGGCTTTAGCTGCCCTATGAACCAATACAGGGAGCACTCTGAAAACAACTAATTTCTGGTGTTAAACACTACGTAACGTCTAGCTACAAACTTGCATTTCAATAATATATAAACGCCACCTGACAGCGCTGTAGAGAAGGTTAATCGATGCAAACTTAGGAATTTAAACACATAATTCAATAGTTACATTCCAGGGGTATGGTGTTTTAAAGGGGTTTGCAGGAAGAGCACCAGATAAGGACACAACCATTAAAATGTATATGTTGAACCCAAGAACTGGTGACACCATTCTCCATGAGTTAAGCAAACCTAGCCAAAAGGTAGCGGACGATCGATGATCATTCGCATACACTGCCCCTTGATTAACTTCCACAGCAATTAAAGACTTTTTTAAAATTGTTAAGCCTAACACACTGTTGGCCAGATGAGCATCGTAACCGATTGACCATCCATCATTGCTGAACTAGGAACCCGACTTCCCTTATGAAACACTTTGACACTGCCAAACCAAAACACCCAGGCCTGTTCTAAATAGAGCATGCCTTCCACCCCTTTTAAATGGACAAGAAGGGCACTGGTCACTAGGGCATAGAGATAGCCCGTGATACATTCAACTTAAAAACCAAAAGCCGTCAATAAATAAGCGTCTGGGGAGGGTGATCTGCAGCTGAAAAGACCCTTCCAATCAGTGTACATAAGTAAGCAGAGATCGAGGTCCAAGGCCGGGGCTGGGCCAATGTAGGAAGAACATTGAAACAGGCAGATGGGGAGCAGGCATTTTTTAACCCTCACGGCTAGAAGATGAGGGAGAAAGGTATATACAAGGAAACCAAGCATTGGCAAAGTCAATATGTCTGGCCTTGGCAATCTTGACTAATTGCTAAATTTGTCTTTTAATTTTTTTTGCAAGCGAACGCCACACAAAGGAAAAACAAAAGAACGCTGGCAATAAAAATAATATTAAAACAATTACATAGAATTTCCCAATCATGCAGGTGTACTAAGAGAGATATAGAAAATAGTTTTTGTTTTAATGCACATCATAGGAAAATATTATTTTTATTGCCACAAAGAAACGTACTATTGTCTTTGATTTATTGCAACCTGAAGCCATAAATCAAACACACAAAGATGACAAAAAAAGGATGAAAAATGCATTGGCAAAGTGTTGGCCCACCAACTCCACTACCCAGCACTTTTCTTTTTTTTTACGTGTCTGAGCGCAGCTGTTTAGGAAAAATGCCAACAGTCACATTGCAAGAGACAAGATGTATAATGTGGCTGACCAATTGTATCATGCTGTATGCTGGGGTGGTGGGTGGACGTAAAATGTAAATGAAAATGAAATAGACCAGGGAAGGAAAATGGCAGACTCAAAGGCCCTTTCATGTAGGTATATATGCATACATATATGTATGTTTTTATTTCTAGGTTTTGTGAGTAGTGAGACTGGTGCTATCTAAATATAGGCCAGACCTAGAAACAGTTCTCCTTCACACAGCATTAGGGCTGCAAAAGATATATTAAAGTAAATGCTGCCAGTAGTAAAAAATAAAATGAACAAAGCTAATGACCCACCTCATTGAAATTGTGCCTCATTGTCTCCAAAATATTAAAATTTTAATTTGTTTGTGTCAAGAACTCCTTTCCCCTCAGGCATGGCGACTGCAAAGTCTGCTCAACAATTAATCTGTGAAAACGACTAGTTCCCCCAAACAACCACTGTTTAAACTCATTAGTATACCATCAAAATAATAAACAATTCACTCTTCTGTCAGGGCCACAGACTGCATGTCAAGGAGTGGCTTCTTGGGGGAAAGGCATGCAACTGGAATGGTCGTAAACTACTCACCTCATATAGTTTATCATCTAAAAAACAAAAGGCCACTGTTACCAGAGCTAATGCTCCTTTGCCATGCCTAACACTAGGGCCATTATTAAAAGGAGCATACATTTTCTTGCAAAAAAGTATGCATTAGTGATATCATAAAACAAAATGAGTTAAAAAAGAGACTTTCTATCAGAAATGCAGTACATAGTAGCATTATGGGACATTAGGTCACTGGAGGGAAAATAGTGATATGGTGAATCTGAGTGGTTAACAAATGGGGAACACCAAAAGAGAACATTCCATACAACAGCACATGACACACATTTACATAACACATTACATTACCAGCCCAACCCTTCCTCGCCGATATCCTTATATTAGTGGTAGCTCAACTCCTTTCAAAACAAGCATTGGCATAGCCAATAGGTCTCGCCTTTGGGGCCTTATAAGTGTTTAGGCAGAGCTATTGACTTTGCCAATGTGTTTAAGCTGTGCTGTAGAGAAGTGTGGCTGCTGTGCAGCATGCTGAAAAGTTGTAATAAAAAAGTGCCAGAAGCATTTTTGTTATCTTATATATGACCAAAAAGGCATTATGTCCAACAGAACGACCATACTAAAAAAATTATGTACAATAAAAAAATTTCTCATTAGGTCTCGCCTGAGCCAGCGCATGCGCTGCTCTGGCGAGAGTTTTATTAAGCGGGTTTTGGAAGTGCAAACAGTGGCTTTTGCTAGCGACTAGCCTGCGTTCACGCGAGCGTGCACGCGCGATCAGGCGCCATATGGCTTCCCTCGCCATCTGGACGCTCGCGTGAACGCAAGCTGGTCGCCAGCAAAAGCCACTGTTTGCACTTCCAAAACCCGCTTACTCACCATTACTTTCACTTTCACGGCCGCGCGGCCGTGTCAGTTTCACGGCCGCGCGGCCAATGCTTGTTGCTTTTCAATGGTGTTTTAGTTTGCTGTACTCTACCGTCACAGGAAGATCTTTTCATGCGTGTTAGCTTTGGTTTGATTTCACGATTTGCTTCTGTGTATTTGTAACTTTGATTTTTCTGATATTACAAGGTATCTCTGTATTTTAGCGTCGTTGCCGTGTCAGATGCATGTGCCGTGTCAGATGCATGTATGTTTGATTTGGTCTGATGGGAAAATGAGATGTTTACGTACATGTTTTCGTGCTCCAGCACCGCAAGAAGTTTTCTGAATATTTGTAATTTGCTCTGCTAACAGTATATCATTTTGTATATTTGTTCTGTCCAGGCGTTTGCTTGTCTCTGATGGTGCAGTGAGATGTCTTTATGGGGCTGCTGTGCTGTGATTTCACAATGATGACTCCCAATATGAATTTGATGCTCCGATTTTATTTCACGGAGAGTTGTTTATGCTTGCCCTGCTATGATTTCACTGCTGGATGTTTCTTTACTATGATTGCATCCTCCCGCTTTGCTGCTTTGAGGCTCCCACCCTGTACTGCCAGAAAATAAGCATTGGCAAAACCAGCATGGCTCGCCTATGCTACATATTGGCTTGTTCAATATTTTTGGCCATGTTGTACAGCAACACGGATGAAAGTAAAAAAAAAAAAAAAACATTAAAAACAACCAGCGCCGACCGTGTCATAGCGCTATTTATTTTCTTTAGTTTCAGCCACACTGCCTTACAACGTGGCTTAAACATATTGACAAAGCCAACAACTCTCGCATAGGCGAGCCCTATTGACTTTTCCAGTGTTTGTTGTTGTTTTTTTTAGTAGCAGAAACAAGAGCCTAAAATCCTTTAGAGTGTGTTCAAAGGCGTTACATAGTATTTCAGTATATCCCTCTTTTTATCTCTCTCCCTCTCAGTTGCTCTGTCTCGGTCTGTGTCTTTCTAACAAACAACACAGACCTTGCATTGCATGTTCACAGAAACAAATGATGGGTGGAATACGTGAATTCATCTCAACCACTGGTAAATACTGTAGCTGCATTACAGTCCACGTGTTTCTAGGTCTCGTCCTGAACCTCTGGCGAGACCTATAGTAGTGGGGTTTTAAAAGTGCAACCACAGCTTTGTGTGGCATGGCATACAGTGTGCGATTACGTGCACATGCACGAGCAGAGGGCCATCTGGCATTCCTCTCGCTCGGCCAAGCGTGCGCGCCTCGCTTCAATGCCCCTCCCTCTCCCCCACCACAGAAACGTCTGCCATGCTTCTGTTGTGACCCTTTTGATGCACGGCATTAGAGGAAAACATGGGCATTTTGTTTTTTTTTTCACGTTGTAAGTTTTAACAGACACTTCGAGACTGTTCTTGGCATGATGTCAACCTGCGCCTCTTTCAACTTCAAAAAGTTATTTGGTAGCTTTGCAAGGAAAGTTATATCATCAAAGGAATCTGCAAATATACCTTGGCACAGGCGCTTGGTGGTAGCCACAATACACATATCTGCACCACCACTCCACCACTCAGCATCACAACAGCACCACTCCACCACCTCAGCATCACAACACCACCACTCCACCAGCACACCACCACTCCACCACCACCTCAGCATCACAACACCACCTCAGCATCACAACATCACCTCAGCATCGCCACACCACCACCTCAGCATCACAACACCACCACCTCAGCATCACAACACCAACACTCCACCACCTCAGCATCACAACACCACCACCTCAGCATCACAAACACCACCACCTCAGCATCACAAACACCACCACCTCAGCACCACTCCACCACCACTCCACCATCACTCCACCATCACTCCACCACCACTCCACCACCACTCCACCACCACAACACCACTCCTCCACCACCACCACTCTACCACCATCACTCCACCACCACTCCACCACCATCACAACACCACCACCACTCCACCACCATTAAACACATTGGCAAAGTCAATAGCTCTGCCTAAACACTTATAAGGCCCCAAAGGCGAGACCTATTGGCTATGCCAATGCTTGTTTTCTTTTGTTCTTGCAATGCTGGCAACTTGTTTTTGCCTATTCCAATGGTTGTTTGTTAAAGTTTTTTTTGAGGGGGCATAAACAATTGGAGGTTGAAGGTTGTGAACTAGTACCTGTATTATAACACTAGCAGCGGCCAGACGCTAGGGGAGAATCAACAGTTGGCAGATTCCGAGAGCAGGCTGAGGTGGTGTTGAGTGATGTTGAGGTGGTAGTGGTGGTGGTGACTGGTGCTGAGACGATGCTGAGGTGATGCTGAATGATACTTAGGTCTTGCTGAGTGATGATGATGTGGTGGTGTACTAGTGCAAAGGCGATGCTGAGTGATATTGATGTGGTGTTGAGTGATGTTGTGGTTGTGCTGAGTGATGATGTGGTTGTGCTGAGTGATGTTGTGGTTGTGCTGAGTGATGCTGTGGTGGTGCTGAGTGATGCTGTGGTGGTGCTGAGTGATGCTGTGGTGGTGCTGAGTGATGCTGTGGTGGTGCTGAGTGATGCTGTGGTGGTGCTGAGTGATGCTGTGGTGGTGCTGAGTGATGCTGTGGTGGTGCTGAGTGATGCTGTGGTGGTGCCGAGTGATGCTGTGGTGGTGCCGAGTGATGCTGTGGTGGTGCCGAGTGATGCGGTGGTGGTGCCGAGTGATGCTGTGGTGGTGCCGAGTGATGCTGTGGTGGTGCCGAGTGATGCTGTGGTGGTGCCGAGTGATGCTGTGGTGGTGCCGAGTGATGCTGTGGTGGTGCCGAGTGATGCTGTGGTGGTGCCGAGTGATGCTGTGGTGGTGCCGAGTGATGCTGAGGTGGTGCCGAGTGATGCTGAGGTGGTGCGGAGTGATGCTGAGGTGGTGCAGAGTGATGCTGAGGTGGTGCCGAGTGATGCTGAGGTGGTGCCGAGTGATGCTGAGGTGGTGCCGAGTGATGCTGAGGTGGTGCCGAGTGATGCTGAGGTGGTGCCGAGTGATGCTGAGGTGGTGCCCAGTGATGCTGTTGTGGTGCAGAGTGATGCTGTGGTGGTGCAGAGTGATGCTGTGGTGGTGCAGAGTGATGCTGTGGTGGTGCAGAGTGATGCTGTGGTGGTGCAGAGTGATGCTGAGGTGGTGCTGAGTGGTGCTGAGGTGGTGCTGAGTGATGCTGTGGAGGTGCTGAGTGATGCTGTGGAGGTGCTGTGGTGGTGCTGAGTGATGCTTTGGTGGTGCTGAGTGATGCTTTGGTGGTGCTGAGTGATGCTGTGGTGGTGCTGAGTGGTGGTGTGGTGGTGCTGAGTGATGCTGTGGTGGTGCTGAGTGATGCTGTGGTGGTGCTGAGTGATGCTGTGGTGGTGCTGTGGTGGTGGTGTGGTGGTGCTGTGTGGTGGTGTGGTGGTGCTGTGTGGTGGTGTGGTGGTGCTGAGTGGTGGTGTGGTGGTGCTGAGTGGTGGTGTGGTGGTGCTGAGTGGTGGTGTGGTGGTGCTGAGTGATGCTGTGGTGGTGCTGAGTGATGCTGTGGTGGTGCTGAGTGATGCTGTGGTGGTGCTGAGTGATGCTGTGGTGGTGCTGAGTGATGCTGTGGTGGTGCTGAGTGATGCTGTGGTGGTGGTGCTGAGTGATGCTGTGGTGGTGCTGAGTGGTGGTGCTGAGTGGTGGTGTGGTGGTGCTGAGTGGTGGTGCTGAGTGGTGGTGTGGTGGTGCTGAGTGGTGGTGTGGTGGTGCTGTGTGGTGGTGCTGAGTGATGCTGTGGTGGTGCTGAGTGATGCTGTGGTGGTGCTAAGTGATGCTGAGTGGTGCTGTGGTGATGCCGAGTGGTGCTGCTGTGGTGGTGCCGAGTGATGCTGCGGTGGTGGTGCTGAGTGGTGCTGGGGTGGTGCTGAGTGATGCTGTGGTGGTGCTGAGTGATGCTGTGGTGGTGCTGAGGTGTGGTGGTTCTGGGTGGTGCTGTGGTGGTTCTGAGTGGTGCTGTGGTGGTGCTAAGTGGTGGTGTGGTGGTGCTGAGTTGTGGTGTGGTGGTGCTGAGTGGTGTTGTGGTGGTGCTTGGTGGTGGTGCTGAGTAATGCTGTGGTGGTGCTGAGTGATGCTGTGGTGGTGCTGTGGTGGTGCTGAGTGGTGGTGTGGTGGTGCTGAGTGGTGGTGTGGTGGTGCTGAGTGGTGGTGTGGTGGTGCTGTGTGGTGCTGTGGTGGTTCTGAGTGGTGGTGTGGTGGTGCTGAGTGGTGGTGTGGTGGTGCTGAGTGGTGGTGTGGTAGTGCTGAGTGGTGGTGTGGTGGTGCTGAGTGGTGGTGTGGTGGTGCTGAGTGATGGTGTGGTGGTGCTGTGATGCTGTGGTGGTGCTGTGATGCTGTGGTGGTGCTGAGTGATGCTGTGGTGGTGGTGTGGTGGTGCTGCTTGGTGGTTGGTGGTGTGGTGGTGCTGAGTGATGCTGTGGTGGTGCTGAGTGATGGTGTGGTGGTGGTGGAGGTGTGGTGTGGTGGTGCTGAGTGGTGGTGTGGTGGTGCTGAGTGGTGGTGTGGTGGTGCTGAGTGATGCTGTGGTGGTGCTGAGTGATGCTGTGGTGGTGCTGAGTGATGCTGTGGTGGTGCTGAGTGATGCTGTGGTAGTGCTGAGTGATGCTGTGGTGGTGCTGAGTGATGCTGTGGTGGTGCTGAGTGATGCTGTGGTGGTGCTGTGGTGGTGCTGAGTGATGCTGTTGTGGTGCTGAGTGATGCTGTGGTGGTGCTGAGTGATGCTGTGGTGGTGCTGAGTGATGCTGTGGTAGTGCTGTGGTAGTGCTGTGGTGGTGCTGTGTGGTGCTGTGGTGGTGCTGAGTGATGCTGTGGTGGTGCTGAGTGGTGGTGTGGTAGTGCTGAGTGGTGGTGTGGTGGTGCTGAGTGATGCTGTGGTGGTGCTGAGTGATGCTGTGGTGGTGCTGAGTGATGCTGTGGTGGTGCTGAGTGATGCTGTGGTGGTGCTGAGTGATGCTGTGGTGGTGATGCTGTGGTGGTGGTGCTGAGTGGTGGTGTGGTGGTGGTGCTGAGTGGTGGTGTGGTGGTGCTGAGTGGTGGTGTGGTGGTGCTGAGTGGTGGTGTGGTGGTGCTGAGTGGTGGTGTGGTGGTGCTGAATGATGCTGTGGTGGTGCTGAGTGATGCTGTAGTGGTGCTGAGTGATGCTTTAGTGGTGCTGAGTGATGCTGTAGTGGTGCTAAGTGATGCTGTAGTGGTGCTAAGTGATGCTGTAGTGGTGCTAAGTGATGCTGTGGTGGTGCTGAGTGGTGCTGCTGTGGTGGTGCTGAGTGGTGCTGTGGTGGTGGTGCTGAGTGGTGGTGCTGAGTGGTGCTTAGTGATGCTGTGGTGGTGCTGAGTGATGCTGTGGTGGTGCTGAGGTGTGGTGGTTCTGGGTGGTGCTGTGGTGGTTCTGAGTGGTGCTGTGGTGGTGCTAAGTGGTGGTGTGGTGGTGCTGAGTTGTGGTGTGGTGGTGCTGAGTTGTGGTGTGGTGGTGCTGAGTTGTGGTGTGGTGGTGCTGAGTGGTGTTGTGGTGGTGTTGTGGTGGTGCTTGGTGGTGGTGCTGAGTAATGCTGTTGTGGTGCTGAGTGATGCTGTGGTGGTGCTCAGTGATGCTGTGGTGGTGCTGAGTGATGCTGTGGTAGTGCTGAGTGATGCTGTGGTAGTGCTGAGTGATGCTGTGGTGGTGCTGAGTGATGCTGAGTGATGCTGTGGTGGTGCTGAGTGGTGCTGTCGTGGTGTTTGGTGGTGTGGTGGTGCTGAGTGGTGGTGTGGTGGTGCTGAGTGGTGGTGTGGTAGTGCTGAGTGGTGGTGTGGTAGTGCTGAGTGGTGGTGTGGTGGTGCTGAGTGATGGTGCTGAGTGATGGTGTGGTGGTGCTGAGTGATGCTGTAGTGGTGCTGAGTGATGCTGTGGTGGTGGTGCTGAGTGATGCTGTTGTGGTGCTGAGGTATGCTGTGGTGGTGCTGAGTGATGCTGTGGTGGTGCTGAGTGATGCTGTGGTGGTGCTGAGTGATGCTGTGGTGGTGCTGAGTGATGCTGTGGTGGTGCTGAGTGATGCTGTGGTAGTGCTGAGTGATGCTGTGGTGGTGCTGAGTGGTGCTGTGGTGGTGCTGAGTGGTGGTGTGGTGGTGCTGAGTGGTGGTGTGGTGGTGCTGAGTGGTGGTGCTGAGTGGTGGTGTGGTGGTGCTGAGTGGTGGTGTGGTAGTGCTGAGTGGTGGTGTGGTAGTGCTGAGTGATGGTGTGGCGGTGCTGAGTGATGGTGTGGCGGTGCTGAGTGGTGGTGTGGCGGTGCTGAGTGGTGGTGTGGTGGTGCTGAGTGGTGGTGTGGCGGTGCTGAGTGGTGGTGTGGCGGTGCTGAGTGGTGGTGTGGCGGTGCTGAGTGGTGGTGTGGCGGTGCTGAGTGATGCTGTTGTGGTGCTGAGTGATGCTGTGGTAGTGGTGCTGAGTGATGCTGTGGTGGTGCTGAGTGGTGCTGTGGTGGTGCTGAGTGGTGCTGTGGTGGTGCTGAGTGGTGCTGTGGTGGTGGTGCTGAGTGGTGCTGTGGTGGTGCTGAGTGGTGGTGTGGTAGTGCTGAGTGGTGGTGTGGTAGTGCTGAGTGGTGGTGTGGTGGTGCTGAGTTATGCTGTGGTGGTGCTGAGTGATGCTGTGGTGGTGCTGAGTGATGCTGTGGTGGTGCTGAGTGATGCTGTGGTGGTGCTGAGTGGTGGTGTGGTGGTGCTGAGTGGTGGTGTGGTGGTGCTGAGTGGTGGTGTGGTGGTGCTGAGTGGTGGTGTGGTGGTGCTGAGTGGTGGTGTGGTGGTGCTGAGTGATGCTGTGGTGGTGCTGAGTGATGCTGTGGTGGTGCTGAGTGATGCTGTGGTGGTGCTGAGTGATGCTGTGGTGGTGCTGAGTGATGCTGTGGTGGTGCTGAGTGATGCTGTGGTGGTGCTGAGTGGTGGTGTGGTGGTGCTGAGTGGTGGTGTGGTAGTGGTGCTGAGTGATGCTGTGGTGGTGCTGAGTGGTGTTGTGGTGGTGCTGAGTGATGCTGTGGTGGTGCTGAGTGATGCTGTGGTGGTGCTGAGTGGTGCTGTGGTGGTGCTGAGTGGTGGTAGTGGTGCTGAGTGGTGGTGCTGAGTGGTGGTGTGGTAGTGCTGAGTGGTGGTGTGGTAGTGCTGAGTGGTGGTGTGGTGGTGCGGAGTTATGCTGTCGTGGTGCTGTGGTGGTGCTGAGTGGTGGTGTGATGCTGAGTGATGCTGTGGTGGTGCTGAGTGATGCTGTGGTGGTGCTGAGTGATGCTGTGGTGGTGCTGAGTGATGCTGTGGTGGTGCTGAGTGGTGGTGTGGTGGTGCTGAGTGGTGGTGTGGTGGTGGTGCTGAGTGGTGGTGTGGTGGTGCTGAGTGGTGGTGTGGTGGTGCTGAGTGGTGGTGCTAAGTGGTGGTGTGGTGGTGCTGAGTGGTGGTGTGGTGGTGCTGAGTGATGCTGTGGTGGTGCTGGGTGGTGCTGAGTGGTGGTGTGGTGGTGCTGAGTGGTGGTGTGGTGGTGCTGAGTGGTGTTTTGGTGGTGCTGAGTGGTGTTGTGGTGGTGCTGAGTGGTGCTGTGGTGGTGCTGTGGTGGTTCTGAGTGGTGGTGTGGTGGTGCTGAGTGGTGGTGTGGTGGTGCTGAGTGGTGGTGTGGTGGTGCTGAGTGGTGCTGTGGTGGTGCTGAGTGTTGCTGTGGTGGTGCTGAGTGTTGCTGTGGTGGTGCTGAGATGCTGTGGTGGTGCTGAGTGGTGCTGTGGTGGTGCTGAGTGGTGCTGTGGTGGTGCTGAGTGGTGGTGTGGTGTTGCTGAGTGGTGGTGTGGTGTTGCTGAGTGGTGGTGTGGTAGTGCTGAGTGGTGGTGTGGTGGTGCTGAGTGGTGGTGCTGAGTGGTGGTGCTGAGTGATGCTGTGGTGGTGCTGAGTGATGCTGTGGTGGTGCTGAGTGATGCTGTGGTGGTGCTGAGTGATGCTGTGGTGGTGCTGAGTGATGCTGTGGTAGTGGTGCTGAGTGATGCGGTGGTGCTACTGAGTGGTGCTGTGGTGGTGCTGAGTGATGCTGTGGTGGTGCTGAGTGATGCTGTGGTGGTGCTGAGTGATGCTGTGGTGGTGCTGAGTGATGCTGTGGTGGTGCTGAGTGATGCTGTGGTGGTGCTGAGTGGTGCTGCTGAGTGATGCTGTGGTGGTGCTGAGTGATGCTGTGGTGGTGCTGAGTGATGCTGTTGTAGTGCTGAGTGATGCTGTGGTGGTGCTGAGTGATGCTGTGGTGGTGCTGAGTGGTGGTGTGGTGGTGCTGAGTGGGGGTGTGGTGGTGTGGTGGTGCTGAGTGGTGGTGTGGTGGTGCTGAGTGGTGGTGCTGAGTGATGCTGTGGTGGTGCTGGGTGGTGCTGAGTGGTGGTGTGGTGGTACTGAGTGGTGGTGTGGTGGTGCTGAGGGATGCTGTGGTGGTGCGGAGTGATGCTGTGGTGGTGCTGTGGTGGTGCTGAGTGGTGCCGAGTGGTGCTGTGGTGGTGCTGAGTGATGCTGTGGTGGTGCTTAGTGATGCTGTGGTGGTGCTGAGTGGTGCTGCTGTGGTGGTGCTGAGTGATGCTGCTGTGGTGGTGCTGAGTGGTGCCGAGTGGTGCTGTGGTGGTGCTGAGTGATGCTGTGGTGGTGGTGTGGTGGTTCTGGGTGGTGCTGTGGTGGTTCTGAGTGGTGCTGTGGTGGTGCTAAGTGGTGGTGTGGTGGTGCTGAGTGTTGGTGTGGTAGTGCTGAGTGATGCTGTGGTGGTGCTGAGTGATGCTGTGGTGGTGCTGAGTGATGCTGTGGTGGTGCTGAGTGATGCTGTGGTGGTGCTGAGTGATGCTGTTGTGGTGCTGAGTGGTGCTGTCGTGGTGTTGAGTGGTGCTGTGGTGGTGCTCAGTGGTGGTGTGGTAGTGCTGAGTGGTGGTGTGGTAGTGCTGAGTGGTGGTGTGGTGGTGGTGCTGAGTGATGCTGTGGTGGTGCTGAGTGATGCTGTGGTGGTGGTGCTGAGTGGTGCTGTGGTGGTGCTTGGTGGTTGGTGGTGCTGAGTGATGCTGTCGTGGTGCTGAGTGATGCTGTGGTGTGCTGTTGTGGTGCTGACTGGTGGTGTGGTGGTGCTGAGTGGTGCTGTGGTGGTGCTGAGTGATGCTGTGGTGGTGCTGAGTGATGCTGCTGTGGTGGTGCTGTGGTGGTGCTGTGGTGGTGCTGAGTGATGCTGTGCTGGTGCTGAGTGATGCTGTGGTGGTGCTGAGGTATGCTGTGGTGGTGCGGTGGTGGTGCTGTGGTGGTGCTGAGTGGTGGTGCTGAGTGGTGGTGTGGTGTTGCTGAGTGGTGGTGTGGTGGTGCTGAGTGGTGGTGTGGTAGTGCTGAGTGGTGGTGTGGTGCTGCTGAGTGGTGGTGTGGTGGTGCTGAGTGGTGGTGCTGAGTGATGCTGTGGTAGTGGTGCTGAGTGATGCTGTGGTAGTGGTGCTGAGTGATGCTGTGGTGGTGCTGCTGAGTGATGCTGTTGTGGTGCTGTGGTGGTGTTGAGTGGTGGTGTGGTGGTGCTGAGTGGTGGTGCTGAGTGGTGGTGTGGTGGTGCTGAGTGGTGGTGTGGTGGTGCTGAGTGGTGGTGCTGAGTGGTGGTGTGGTGGTGCTGAGTGGTGGTGTGGTAGTGCTGAGTGGTGGTGTGGTAGTGCTGAGTGATGGTGTGGCGGTGCTGAGTGATGGTGTGGCGGTGCTGAGTGATGGTGTGGCGGTGCTGAGTGGTGGTGTGGTGGTGCTGAGTGGTGGTGTGGCGGTGCTGAGTGGTGGTGTGGCGGTGCTGAGTGGTGGTGTGGCGGTGCTGAGTGATGCTGTTGTGGTGCTGAGTGATGCTGTGGTAGTGGTGCTGAGTGATGCTGTGGTGGTGCTGAGTGGTGCTGTGGTGGTGCTGAGTGGTGCTGTGGTGGTGCTGAGTGGTGCTGTGGTGGTGCTGAGTGGTGCTGTGGTGGTGCTGAGTGGTGGTGTTGAGTGGTGGTGCTGAGTGGTGGTGTGGTAGTGCTGAGTGGTGGTGTGGTAGTGCTGAGTGGTGGTGTGGTGGTGCTGAGTTATGCTGTGGTGGTGCTGAGTGATGCTGTGGTGGTGCTGAGTGATGCTGTGGTGGTGCTGAGTGATGCTGTGGTGGTGCTGAGTGGTGGTGTGGTGGTGCTGAGTGATGCCGTGGTGGTGCTGAGTGGTGGTGTGGTGGTGCTGAGTGGTGGTGTGGTGGTGCTGAGTGATGCTGTGGTGGTGCTGAGTGATGCTGTGGTGGTGCTGAGTGATGCTGTGGTGGTGCTGAGTGATGCTGTGGTGGTGCTGAGTGATGCTGTGGTGGTGCTGAGTGATGCTGTGGTGGTGCTGAGTGATGCTGTGGTGGTGCTGAGTGGTGGTGTGGTGGTGCTGAGTGGTGGTGTGGTAGTGGTGCTGAGTGATGCTGTGGTGGTGCTGAGTGGTGTTGTGGTGGTGCTGAGTGATGCTGTGGTGGTGCTGAGTGATGCTGTGGTGGTGCTGAGTGGTGCTGTGGTGGTGCTGAGTGGTGGTAGTGGTGCTGAGTGGTGGTGCTGAGTGGTGGTGTGGTAGTGCTGAGTGGTGGTGTGGTAGTGCTGAGTGGTGGTGTGGTGGTGCGGAGTTATGCTGTCGTGGTGCTGTGGTGGTGCTGAGTGGTGGTGTGATGCTGAGTGATGCTGTGGTGGTGCTGAGTGATGCTGTGGTGGTGCTGAGTGATGCTGTGGTGGTGCTGAGTGATGCTGTGGTGGTGCTGAGTGGTGGTGGGGTGGTGCTGAGTGGTGGTGTGGTGGTGGTGCTGAGTGGTGGTGTGGTGGTGCTGAGTGGTGGTGTGGTGGTGCTGAGTGGTGGTGCTAAGTGGTGGTGTGGTGGTGCTGAGTGGTGGTGTGGTGGTGCTGAGTGATGCTGTGGTGGTGCTGGGTGGTGCTGAGTGGTGGTGTGGTGGTGCTGAGTGGTGGTGTGGTGGTGCTGAGTGGTGTTGTGGTGGTGCTGAGTGGTGTTGTGGTGGTGCTGAGTGGTGCTGTGGTGGTGCTGTGGTGGTGCTGAGTGGTGCTGTGGTGGTGCTGAGTGGTGGTGTGGTGGTGCTGAGTGGTGGTGTGGTGGTGCTGAGTGGTGCTGTGGTGGTGCTGAGTGATGCTGTGGTGGTGCTGAGTGTTGCTGTGGTGGTGCTGAGATGCTGTGGTGGTGCTGAGTGGTGCTGTGGTGGTGCTGAGTGGTGCTGTGGTGGTGCTGAGTGGTGGTGTGGTGTTGCTGAGTGGTGGTGTGGTGTTGCTGAGTGGTGGTGTGGTAGTGCTGAGTGGTGGTGTGGTGGTGCTGAGTGGTGGTGCTGAGTGGTGGTGCTGAGTGATGCTGTGGTGGTGCTGAGTGATGCTGTGGTGGTGCTGAGTGATGCTGTGGTGGTGCTGAGTGATGCTGTGGTGGTGCTGAGTGATGCTGTGGTAGTGGTGCTGAGTGATGCGGTGGTGCTACTGAGTGGTGCTGTGGTGGTGCTGAGTGATGCTGTGGTGGTGCTGAGTGATGCTGTGGTGGTGCTGAGTGATGCTGTGGTGGTGCTGAGTGATGCTGTGGTGGTGCTGAGTGATGCTGTGGTGGTGCTGAGTGGTGCTGCTGAGTGATGCTGTGGTGGTGCTGAGTGATGCTGTGGTGGTGCTGAGTGATGCTGTTGTAGTGCTGAGTGATGCTGTGGTGGTGCTGAGTGATGCTGTGGTGGTGCTGAGTGGTGGTGTGGTGGTGCTGAGTGGGGGTGTGGTGGTGTGGTGGTGCTGAGTGGTGGTGTGGTGGTGCTGAGTGGTGGTGCTGAGTGATGCTGTGGTGGTGCTGAGTGGTGGTGTGGTGGTACTGAGTGGTGGTGTGGTGGTGCTGAGGGATGCTGTGGTGGTGCGGAGTGATGCTGTGGTGGTGCTGTGGTGGTGCTGAGTGGTGCCGAGTGGTGCTGTGGTGGTGCTGAGTGATGCTGTGGTGGTGCTAAGTGATGCTGTGGTGGTGCTGAGTGGTGCTGCTGTGGTGGTGCTGAGTGATGCTGCTGTGGTGGTGCTGAGTGGTGCTGAGTGGTGCTGTGGTGGTGCTGAGTGATGCTGTGGTGGTGGTGTGGTGGTTCTGGGTGGTGCTGTGGTGGTTCTGAGTGGTGCTGTGGTGGTGCTAAGTGGTGGTGTGGTGGTGCTGAGTGTTGGTGTGGTAGTGCTGAGTGATGCTGTGGTGGTGCTGAGTGATGCTGTGGTGGTGCTGAGTGATGCTGTGGTGGTGCTGAGTGATGCTGTGGTGGTGCTGAGTGATGCTGTTGTGGTGCTGAGTGGTGCTGTCGTGGTGTTGAGTGGTGCTGTGGTGGTGCTCAGTGGTGGTGTGGTAGTGCTGAGTGGTGGTGTGGTAGTGCTGAGTGGTGGTGTGGTGGTGGTGCTGAGTGATGCTGTGGTGGTGCTGAGTGATGCTGTGGTGGTGGTGCTGAGTGGTGCTGTGGTGGTGCTTGGTGGTTGGTGGTGCTGAGTGATGCTGTCGTGGTGCTGAGTGATGCTGTGGTGTGCTGTTGTGGTGCTGACTGGTGGTGTGGTGGTGCTGAGTGGTGCTGTGGTGGTGCTGAGTGATGCTGTGGTGGTGCTGAGTGATGCTGCTGTGGTGGTGCTGTGGTGGTGCTGTGGTGGTGCTGAGTGATGCTGTGCTGGTGCTGAGTGATGCTGTGGTGGTGCTGAGGTATGCTGTGGTGGTGCGGTGGTGGTGCTGTGGTGGTGCTGAGTGGTGGTGCTGAGTGGTGGTGTGGTGTTGCTGAGTGGTGGTGTGGTGGTGCTGAGTGGTGGTGTGGTAGTGCTGAGTGGTGGTGTGGTGCTGCTGAGTGGTGGTGTGGTGGTGCTGAGTGGTGGTGCTGAGTGATGCTGTGGTAGTGGTGCTGAGTGATGCTGTGGTAGTGGTGCTGAGTGATGCTGTGGTGGTGCTGCTGAGTGATGCTGTTGTGGTGCTGTGGTGGTGTTGAGTGGTGGTGTGGTGGTGCTGAGTGGTGGTGCTGAGTGGTGGTGTGGTGGTGCTGAGTGGTGGTGTGGTAGTGCTGAGTGGTGGTGTGGTGGTGCTGAGTTATGCTGTGGTGGTGCTGTGGTGGTGCTGCTGAGTGGTGGTGTGGTGGTGCTGAGTGATGCTGTGGTGGTGCTGAGTGATGCTGTGGTGGTGCTGAGTGATGCTGTGGTGGTGCTGAGTGGTGGTGCTGAGTGATGCTGTGGTGGTGCTGGGTGGTGCTGAGTGGTGGTGTGGTGGTGCTGAATGGTGGTGCTGAGTGGTGTTGTGGTGGTGCTGAGTGGTGTTGTGGTGGTGCTGAGTGGTGTTGTGGTGGTGCTGAGTGGTGCCGAGTGGTGGTGCTGAGTGGTGGTGTGGTGGTGCTGAGTGATGGTGTGGTGGTGCTGAGTGATGCTGTGGTGGTGCTGAGTGATGCTGTGGTGGTGCTGTGGTGGTGCTGAGTGGTGGTGCTGAGTGGTGATGTGGTGGTGCTGAGTGATGCTGTGGTGGTGGTGAGTGATGCTGTGGTGGTGCTGGGTGGTGCTGAGTGGTGGTGCTGGGTGGTGCTGAGTGGTGGTGTGGTGTGCTGAGTGGTGGTATGGTGGTGCTGAGTGGTGGTGCTGAGTGGTGTTGTGGTGGTGCTGAGTGGTGGTGTGGTGATGCTGAGGTGGTGTTGAGTGGTGTTGTGGTGGTGCTTGTTTCCTTGTCCTGCCACAGCTGCTTGTTCCAGGACAAAAAGTTACAAAAAGTAATGCTACAGAAAGTGACTGGGGCGCGATCGTAGCCTTTGGAAGCGGGTGAGCTGAGTCAGCGAGAACTGAAGGAGTGCTGCGAGGAGGGGTCCGGGTGGAGGAGCTGGAGCATAGCGACATTTATTTGTGCAAAGTGCCGAAATGCTACAAGGAGGTGCCGAAGTGAAGGAGCGCAATTGTAACAGTGTTAGTATATTTTCCGTAGTGCAATTTTATTATACAAATCGTCCCAATAGTTATATCTGGAAGGTACGTACAAGATTTAAGTACTGTTAAATATTGCAAAAGTACTTATTTCCAAGTTATAGTATTGCCGTTTACACAGGAATTCCTTTATCGTATGCTGCTTTCATTAAAAAAAAGCATTAAGTCGTTATCGTATGCTGCTTTCGTAAAAAAAAAAAAAAGCATTACACAGACTGTTAAATATTGCAAAAGTACTTATTTCCAAGTTTTAGTAATGCCGTTTTCACGGGAATTCCTTTATCGTATGCTGCTTTCGTAAAAAAAAAAAAAGCATTACACAGAGATTGGGCAGTAGAGGATGCCTGGGGTCGAGCAAGTGAGATGAAAGCCAGATGGCACCTGGAGCGATGCGAGGAATGCAAGCGCTGGCTCAGGGCGAGACCTAATGAAGCTGACGAGAAGGGAAGGGGGAGAAGGGAGGGGGTAGTGCAAGCAGAGGAGCCTGAATGAAACTGACGAGAAGGGAGGGGGTAGTGCAAACAGAGGAGCATGAATGAAGCTGACCAGGAGGGAGGGGGAGAAGGGAGGGGGTAGTGCGAGCAGAGGAGCCATTACAGAAACCCAGATGGCGGCTGCGCGCGTGCACGATCGCGTGAACGGAAGCTGGTAGCCAGCAAAAGCCTCTCTGGTAGCACTTCAAAAACCCACTTACTAAATTTCTCGCAGAGCAGCGCATGCGCTGGCTCAGCGAGACCTAAAAATGACCAAGCAAAACCAGCCAAACAACATCCCTGTTCTCTTACGGCCATATGTATGAAAGGGTTTTACCCATTCTGTGTCAGTGGGAAAATATGTTCGTTCATATGGCCCTTAGTCCATTGTCTTTCTTAACCCCTCCTTCCATGAGGGGACAATAAGGACAAACCCACCACTGAACTTCCTGCAGACAATGCTTTTTGGTCCTGGCTAGGCTTCCTAACTGGCTTATTCTATGTAAATTCTTCCCCTGAGGGTTTTGTGGAGAGCCGGCCCTCTGCTTTGTCTGATATTTCCTGTTTCTTTCATTCAAAATATGAAATGCAAATGGCCAGAGTGCGCTGTGCAGGTTAGGGGTGATTCCGTCTCCCTTGTTGCTTGCTGCTTTCTAGTGAGCGGGGCTGGCCCCATTTCTGTACATGAAAAGCTAATTAACCAATTAAAATTTATTTAGACATTTTCGTGTTGCTAAAATGGTTTGTCTTTAAAACGTGCATGACAAGCATGCAGGTGTTTCTCTGTAAAACACTAAAATTGTGAATTACTTTTCATCTGCTTGTCGCTACTGAGTTGCTGTATATTTTCCTTCGCAAACAAGATGTAACTTTCAATGCCAAGACCTGATGCGTGTTTTGGCAGAAGTAAAGGCTTACATTGTTTATTACGTAAACCTTCCATGATGTATGAATGAAGAAGCGTAGGACTTTGGCTCGATCCTATCTAGGCTCAGGTGCTGGGTGCTCTGTCTCCTGGTCGAGGTGCCTTTGATACCCCTGCCTTCTTTTTGGGTTGTGAATGGCTGGTGTTGATCCTTGTTTTTCATCAGACCTTCTTTGGCTGTCAGTCTTGGGTCTAGACTGTGCGTACTGCCTTGGTGGTACATTGTCTACGCTCTTCCACCCTGCTTTTTCTCCTAGGGCACACTACCTGTGGAGTAGGTATGCTGGTTATCTAGGTTCATAGCCCTTACTATGGTCTGTTTTTGTATGGCCTTCCCACCATGCCTTTTGCTGGGCTTGTAGACTTCATGTCCTAGTTTCTTCGCTGCAGTTATCTGGCCATCACCTGCTCCTTGTCACCAAATTCGGTGTTTGGAGTGGAGGTGTCACTTGGTCCTACAGTGCTCGTCTGCCTCAACCCGTGGTCACCTCCTCCAGGCCCTAGGTTGTGGTGTGTTGGTTATCCACCAAGCTCCTCGGGTGGCATGTAACTGTTCTGGTTAAGCATTCCTAGTCAATGCCTGGGGTCTGGTGGGCAGGCTACCCTTCCTGGAGTTGTACGAATTTCCTGGTGGCCTTCTTTCCCTGGCATTTTTGCCCTCAGATGTTCTCCTGGTGGTAGTGTAGGGCCCTCTTCTCCATGTTTCTCTGGCTCCTATTCCCTGCTCTTTTATGGATCTTGTTTTACTGATTCTTGGTTTGTGGCTGTGTTGGAGGTATTCCCTTGGGAATGCAGGCATCTGTATTCCAGGGTCACATGGTGACTGTCTTGGATGTTAATAGTCTTTTTTTAGAGCTGAACATTAGGTGGGGACTTTTGTCCTGTCTGCTCTGTGCTTCCTTCTCCGGTCTGTTTGTGAGTGTTTGCTCGTTGTGAGGAGAGTATATCTTGATAAGCTCCTCTGCATTTGGGTAGCTCACTGGGGCATTCAATTCCTCTTCATCTTGGGGGAGTTATGTGGGCTACTGTGATTTGGGCTTTCCTCATCTTGCTCTTCCTTGGCCCATTGTCCTAGGTCAGTTTCGATGTAGCTGGGTTCATCGTTGGCTTTCCTTTGAGGTCTGTGCTGGTCTTGGAGACTGTGTTCACCAAAACTGGACCAGCCTCTTGGCCTACATATTTCATTGCTCCTTTTGTTCTGGACCATAATACGTAGGTTTAGCCATTGTAGACTGCCTTTCTTCTTCATGCGGGGCATGTGGATTGTCTTCTGCACACATGGACCATTTGCTTGGCTTCAAGTCCTTGATCGTTTTCATCTGTACTATTAAATCAAGATGTGGCTAGTCTGGTTACCCTAGGCTTCCCCCGTGCTATGTGCTGAGCCTGGGGGATTGCCTGCAGCCAGCCCGGTTCCTTTGTCTGAGTCCCTCGTCTCATTGACCCTTCACTCTGGCTATTGGAACCTTGGTTATTGGTTCTAGACACCAGCATGGCCTCTTGTGCTCCATGCTTGGATTGGGGATTGTATTCTGTCTAACCAGATCCTTCTATTAGACCCACATTTCCTTGTCGTTTGTTCAGGGCCAGTTTTGGCAGGGTAATGCAATTCCTGCACTCTGGAACTCCTTTTCCCTTCTTAGGGATAGTGGGGATTTGGCAGTTTGGCCCCGGGTTTCTATCCAGTGTACTGGTCTACTTGGTGGGCTTTGTCTGGTAATCTGTGTATCGATTACTGGTCGGGGATCTTTCCCCAATCCCCTTCTTTGTGGTTTAGCCGTTGGGTAACTCCCCCCATTGTGCTCCCTGCTGGGTTCTGGGTCTTGGGCTTAGTGCACAGGAGTTATTTCATTTGGTCAGGCACCTCTCTTAGCTTGTAGGGTTTGGGGTGGCTTCAAGTGGACCTTTGTTCATGGAGGGTTTAACGGACAACATTTGAGCTTGTGGTTGTGGCGGTTGCTTCTTGTTGGGTGTTGGCTCGTCAGGGTTTTTCTTCATCTTGTGGTGTCATGCTCTCTTCCTGCTTTTGTCTGGATGGGTCTGCCGGTTGTGGGCACCCTGTGTTGATACTATATACTTGCTAGAGCAATGCTCTTTGCCTTGTTTCCCCTACTGTGTCCAGTACAGGGGCATAGTGGGAGGTGCCTTTGTTCCGCCTGGTCCCCTGTTTCCCTTCCTTTCCAACATTTTTCGGCCTCTGATATTGGGTTGAGCTTCACTTGGTAGGTCTGAGCCACACCCTGTTTCACTTATGGCATTCTGGTGTGGTTTAGCCCATTCTCTGGTCAGGGTTTCTGCTTCCACCTCAGCTTCAATGCACTTTCTCCAGGAAGTTGCCTCTCTGCACAGTGTTTTTGCCTCAGCGTTCCTCTCGTTCTCAGTGATTCTCAGTTTTGCTTTCAGCTGTAGTTCAGTAGCACGGCTTCATGGCCTATTGGTGAGTTCCTCATCATTGTCTTTGATGGTAATGTGGTACACCCTCCATCTTGCCTCAGGTCTTGGATATTGTGGGTTCCTCTATGTGCCTTGGCTGAGCTGCCTTGGATGTGGGTTATGGTTTGGTTTCCTTCCGTTGGTCTTTTTTGCCCATGGCTGTATGGTGGGATCATTTTATCTCATCTGGTTCCATTTGTGGAACTTTCAGTCCGGATGTCTTCCTGTCTGTGGTGTGGTGGGAATGATACCTCATTTGCTCTAGGATTCTGTCCAGTGGCTAGTGACTTTGCTCGGTTAAGAAGGGGGTGTGTGAAGGTCTTTGGTAGACTGATTGCTCTGGCTGCAGCCTGTCCTCCTTGGTACCTTTAGTCTGGTACTGTGGTCTTTTTTTATAGGGCATCGTGAGAAGCGTGAGAGTTTCTGGTGGGAAGTTCTGGATCAGGTTGTGAGCTTACAGCTTGGTTCAGCCTTGTTAATGTAAGGATCTGAAAGATGATGAGCTAATGTGCCGGTTAATTACCGGTAATCTTCTTTACTCCAATTTCTCGTCCCAGTACGCAAGACCCTCATTAAATGCTTGTTGCCACCACCTCCATCTCCAGTACTTGAGGGTGTTGGGTAATGCTGTGGTTTGTTCATCCTTTATGGTCCCCTTGTGAGGAGAGGGGCTGAGAAAGAACCGAGAAGGGCATGGAGTTTTTTTAGGTGGTTTAGCGGAGTCATGGGGTGCCTGGGAGGTAGTCGCCCTACCTCACTAACATAAGTGTAGACAGGAGAAGTAATGAAGATTACCAGAAAATATGTTTTGTAGTTTAAGGCCTATGGAAACAAAGTGATTGGTCAAGTGTCACAGCTGGGAACAGATGCCAGATTTCCATGTGCCAAGGTGAACATCCTTGCCACTAGACACCAAGAAGCTAGTACATTATGCATTAACATTTACCATATGGTGACTTCTGCGTTTTTATGAGTGTGTATGCTTCAAGAGTAGCAATTCCACTCAGAAAAAGCAGCAACTAGTTTAGGGAGAGAGCTGGAGGGCTACAGCAGCTCAGTGAGATTTAATTAATCTCATGTGCATAACATCTTCCCAGTTTATCACTCCTAACCCTTGGCCCTTGTAAGCCCCTCTGTCTGTGTGGGCACATTACCCTTTAAGCTGCTGCGACTGGTATCGGCAATGAGGCTGGTAGAGGATTTGTTTAAAGAGTACTTTGGAGAGGAGTAGGTAATAGGGCATTTAAGGTGTACAGACTCCTAGTCTGGCTCATACAAATCCCAGAACACCTGGGTCTTCTCAGTCCGGTCCTCCTGAACTGTTCGGCATAGTTTTTTCAAACTGGCCGCCTTAAACCGAAGTCATTCATTGTTGTCCTACTCTGCACCCCTAAATTAAGAATGCCCTGGCTCACAAACTCCAATACTCCTAAATTCTGCCTGACTCGTTTTTGTACATTTTGGCTTCCTCAACCTAAGCCTGTCCTAATTTCCACATTCCTGCTTCCCTCGTCTCATTTAGTCATGGTTTCTGCTCTGTTTTCTCAGTTGCAGCCTGTGCTGGTTTTAACGCAATGTGAATTCCCCTAACTGCAGCAAAGTGGAAATCTCACATTCTGGTTTTTATAAATCCAACTTGGCCACGTTCTAACACTGCATGTTTTATCATCAATATCTGCATAGTCCATGAGTGCTACTTTATGGTGTCATAGTGCTGTTAGTAGCCTAGGATGCCCTTCAGCACAGATCTGTGGTCATATCTTTTTCAGATCCATAGTCATTTTTGTAGGTTTTGTGTCTACCTGACTTTGGTGCTCTGTGTTGTGCATACAGTATGAGGTGGGTTGCCTAGTGTCTCGAATTATAAGCTTTGATATGTGTTCAAGTTTCTATAGGAGATATTTGTGTGGAAGGTTTGATAAGGGTAATGTTGTGAGGGTGCGGTGGTTTTGCAAAATGATCACTTATTTCTGGACAAAGCTCTCCTACCCCGAACAGGACCTCGTTGTCGCACTCAAAAACCATATCTGGTCTAATTTTGACCTTCTTGCTCCATCACCTAATCCCAGTCTGATATGCTCCCAGTAATCGGACTACCCTTGACCTGATGTGGTCTAGCTCAGAAATTCTGCCAACAGACTGAAGTTGCTGCCTGTTTTTTGTGTACTGTTTATGAGGACAGGGCTACCCAAAGAGTAAACTCTCACATGCAAGGGGCTATTCCTCCTCATTCCAGGCAATGAGCAGACTGGCAATGTGATTGATATCCAGGTGCACAAACCTACTGCATGGCTTAGTTCACAAACTTTGGCTCTAATACATTATCTTAAGCTCATACAATATGCCAATCCTAAACCAATTTAGCATTATTTTTACCCAGCCCTGACTCATCCAGCCATAGCATAGTCTGGCTCTTTCATGTGGTTCTCGTAACTCCAGCTTCGTCTGGTTTGCTGTGTCTGCCACCTATACATCCAGCCTGCCATGGTTTTCCTACACTGCTTTTTGTCTGCTGGAGCCAGGGAGGCTGGAACAGGAAGCATGCGCAGCATGTTTCTGAAGTTCTTGGTCTGTGCGCCTGCTCTGATGGGTAGACGCTGTATTAAGAAGAGATCCCTCCAAAATGAACATAAATTAATAAAACAGCGCTGGCTTCCTCCTCTGCAGTATTCACTGCAGGCTCACAGAAAAAGCCCCCTTGGCTCGCTGACTTTCTGATCATATCGCCACCACTGACTCCCTCATTCCAGTTCCCCACACCCAATTTAGCTGAGCCAAGGTACAGGCTTTCAGGAGCTGGGCTCAGAGCCAACCTCTGATGGAGCAGCTGTCTGCAATAACTAACAAGTTACTGACAGAATCAGAAGCCAAGCACAGGCAAAGGAACGTCTGGCCCAGTATGTTCCTCTGACTCCCCCACCCAACCCCCTGAAACGTCCAGCCCCTCCTTACAAGAACAAAAATACCAAGGACTTGATCCAGCACTTCCGATTTCCATGTAGATCAGAGTTCCTATAGGGAAATGAGAAGGAAGTTAGGACTCAGACATGCTACAGACTCTGCCCCAGCCCAAACAGCCCTCTTTGAGAACTCATGCTTTGCCAAGAAGGCCACCCTACTCAATGATGATCCTCCACACTCTTCTATCACACAACTGAAAGAGCTTTCAGGTTTCCTATCTGACTTTCATGCACACATGCAGCAAGACAATAAAGACCACAGAAGCTACTTGAGCAGTGTGAACAACACAAGCTTTACTCACACGGGGTCACGCTACCCTACTGACAGACTTGGTAGATACCTTCATTCCACTGGTGTTCCCGGTGCAGATATAAGCAGCTTCAAGCTTGGATTGGGGTTAGACCTGGCTGGCAAGGCCCCTGCGTCTGTTGATGGGCATAACCGTTGACTGCAGGACAGGTCAGCACCACTTTGAACGAACCGCCTCATATTGTCGACTTCACCTGATTTTATGCCAGTCCTTCATCTTGAGCTTGCAGTGAAGTTTAATCAGCCTAATCCATACCCTGGTGTCCACTAGTGTGCACCATCACAGGCTGCCACATTGGACAGCATTGCCACCCATGTTGGGATTAGAAAACTTGATCACTGGGTATGCAGTTCCTAGTAAGTACGGATTTGTCTGCTTAGGTCAGTTAAAGTCCACAGAGTCTGCAGGGAGCATACCTCTGTAGGTACAAATGCCCTCACACACCTAGATAGGCGTCATGCTTCATCATTTGGCTTTTGCTCCAATCGGGCTGGCGCTGCAATGCCAGACTGGCATCTTCAATGGGGGCTCTTTACCAGAGATCTTTTTATAAGCTGTATGGTGAAGTGTGGGCGTGTGGGTAAAGTAGTAGATTGGTGTGTTTTAAGTAAATATGTGAAAGAGTGGGATAAAAATAGGACAGTGGGTACTTTACAGAAATATTTTAATGATGGAGTCCTACTGCCTATGTTAAAATATGTGGTGCTATCTACTAGAAGTGCTTATCTCAGGTAGCTGAAGGTCGACATGTTTCAAGCCTAATTTAGTCATGTGAATGATCTAGTGGCTTTTCTTCAGGACCATAAAAACCTAATCTACACAGTGACTGGGGTTTCGATATATAAGAGTTCATTTGTGTTACTCCCAGCCACCTATACTTCTCTATGTATCAATATAAGCAAATTAATTTTGGTGAAGACCTGTAGTGCAGACAAAATTATGACCATCAATTTCCCTATCATCAAAAAATGGAAAATTTGAGACACCAAAGCATGCTCACATGTTCATGCTCACTCTCTAATGTGTCCAGTGAATTAAAAAGTGCAATTGGGGAGAGGAGTTGGCCCAACGGCTATGTGAAAGGCAGCGAGTCTTCTAAGACCCTCAATGCTGCCCGGTGCAGGGTTCCACCTCTAATTCACTTTGGGTTCGCTATCAAAATAATGAGGCAAGGCGCTGGAAACTGGAAGACAAGAAGAAGGTTTATTTCTCATGAGGAGATCGCGTCAACTGAGACACCGGGATGTCTCAGTGAGGTGTTCTGCTGGCAATGCTTTTGGCTCTTCCTTTTATACAGGTTTTACACAATGTATTTGTTTCATTTATCATGGTTACAAGCTTGGAGTCTCCGCTCCGGGCAGGTTGTCACACAAGCCCGACATTGTTTCATCAACATGGTTACACAAGCCCAACATTAACTCTCCTCCCGCCCGGGTCAAAAACAGACAATTTAATTGCAGCTGGACCTTGCTTCAGGGTCTAAAAACGAGTGAGACCGGCCAGATCTAAGAGTCCGTTCTGTTGATAAAAAACAGGTCCCATTGTTGGCTAAAACAAGTCTTGCTGTGTGCATTGCAATAAACCATGTTTGCAAGAGTCTGTTTGGTGTTTGTAACCTGTTTGTGCAGGGATGAGAGGAAAGACGAGTTTGAGGCAGCAGGTGATGTTGATGTTTGTCGTGGAGATAGTTTATAGCCCCCAGCACACATATCAGGTTTGGTCAGAGAGTCAGAAGGCTGAGAGGACAGGGTGAAATGAAGGTGACCAACAGAGTACAAAATGGCTGTGGTCAATCAGAATGACTGTAGTTTATGTGCACGTAGGAACTTTCATCAGACAAGATGGCGCAGAATGTTCATGATTGTTGTTTTGTTCTTAACAGCTAGGGCGGTCGACCTCGAATCTGGGGAACTGGGTTCGAGTCTCGGCAATGACGCTGAACATCCTGTGATTCTGGGCAAATCACTTAATCTCCCCGTGCCTAACAAAAAATTAATGTGTCCTCATGTAACGCAACTGGTGCTATGTAAAGCGCTCTGATACCCGATACCTTCGGGTCAAGTTCGCGCTATATAAAACTCTGGAAAAAAAACAAAATTTAAAAAAAATTCACCAACACCACATGGAAGATGAAACGTATATCATGAAATTCCAACACACTCTGTTGATCAGTGAGGGGACCTACCCACTGAGGGAATAAATCAGGACTCCGAGTATTTTGCCTGGTGACACGCTTATTAGCGTGCTGTAAAATATCAAAATCCAGGGTCAGTTGACCTGTGTTAATGATCTGGCGAGCGAGTGGTTAAATTGCACCAACACTATTTTGGAAAAATATCTTTATTTGTAATGGGAGAGGAATCTTCTCTCCCATATGTGTGTAAACGTGGCCGCCATTTTAACAAGGGGGCACGAATCTGTGAAGTCAACGTAGGCTAACATTGTCAGTCCAGTCAATCTTAGTTTTAATATTCGGATTGACATAAAAACACTCCTATTTTAATGACATGACGTGGTTTTTTCATTAGTGATTCAAAGATATTTTCTCTTTTGAACAATTGTTTATTCTGTGAATGAGGATGGTAATGTAGACATACATGTGTCACTCACTGACTGCGATCCAATTTATATTTCGTGCCAAGGAATTTTATCACTGAGACTGATGATGTTTGATGAAAGGCGGAATATCCATTGTTGTTCCCTTCTAAAAAGGGCATGCTGGTTCATGTTCGGGTATGCTTCTAGCACAGTCCATCGTATATCCTCTGCAGTGTGCCCCTCAGTGAGGAAATTTGTGCTCATTTTTGTATTGGATTTCTTGCAGCGTATAGTGCTGCAATGTTCGTTTATTCTCAATTTTACAGGGCGTGTGGTCATCCCTCTCTATTGTTTACCACAGGGACAAGTGATCAAGTAGACACAGTTCTTTGTGTTGCAACTGGTGTGAGATTTTTGTGTCCACATTCAATTAGTCTTCTATGAAAGTACAGGCGACACATGATCCACATGGGAAATGTCATTTTACTGGGGGTAGATCCCATAGTAATCTCTAGTCTGATCCCTTATGGTCTCGTGGGCGTGGGTGTATTAGCATGTCCTCCAGATTAGCAGTTCGTTTAAATGCAAACCTAGGTGGTGGGAAGGATAGTTGCCCAGTCTGTAAGATTTTCCAGTGTTTCTTAATTATTTTGCGTATCTTATTTGACTGGGGTGTGTAAGTAGTGACGCATGTTAGAGTCTCGTCTTGTCTAGTCCGTGGCTCCAGTAGTGTCTCTCTGTTACAATTCCTAGCCCGTTTACATGCAGTTTTTACACATTAACTAGGGTACTGTCTTGATTCCAAATCTACGGCCAGCTTTTGTGCCTGTGTATCCAAATCCTTTAGTCTGTTGCAATTGCGTCGCAGGCGCAGAAACTATCCGTATGGTAGGTTGTCGTGCAGGGATTTTGGGTGGTGGCTATTGTAAAGTAGAAGTCTATTCCGGTCTGTAGGTTTTTTTACATGAGCTTACTACTAGCTCATTCTCTTTCTTCTTGATTAAAAGATCCAGGAACAGTAGTTCCTGATCAGCGATTGTTTTTGAAAATTTCAGGTAGGGGTTTAAAGTGTTGACCCAAGAGTAAAATGTCTCGCATATAGCTAGGTCCCCTTTCCAAAAATAAGTATGTCATCTATATAGCACCACCATAGAAGGATGTTAGGTTTGTATGGGTTCTCTGGACAGAGAATTAATTGTTTATTCAAAATGTGACATATACAGACATGCTAGATTTGGGGCAAAGGTACTTCCTATGGAAGTACCTTGTGTCTGTTGGTATAGTTGTGTCCCATATTGAAAGAAATTTTCCGTGAGGGCCATGCATGCATATTCCATGAGAAAGTTAATGGGCGTAGGGGAAGTCCACTCCTCCATATGGAGGATGGGGTCTATTAGCTCCAGTGTGGCTGTCTGTGGTATATTCGTATAAAGTGATTCCACATCCAAGGTGACTAGTAGGTCTAGCTGGTGTGTCTCATTAGTGGTTTCAATTATATTCAATATAGCTCGCGTGTCTTGTATATATGATGGAGTTTTTTTTACACATGATTGCAAAAAATTGTCACAGAACTTGGAGAGTGGTTCCAGGAGGGAATATATCCCTGAGACTATGGGTCTGCCTGGAGGTGGGGAAATCCCCTTATGAATCTTTGGAATGGTGTAAAAATATGGGACCCTCGGGTCTTTGTTCACTAGGAAGTCTGCTTCAATCTTAGTGATCCAACTCTTTGTTTCAGCAGCAGATACCATGGAGATTATCTGCGTTTTTAGCCTCGCTGTTGGGTCCTGTGGGATGGGTGCGTAATACTTGCGGTCAACAAGTTGACGTACACATTCATTCTCATAATCAGTGGTGCACATAATTACTGTCACACCACCTTTGTCTGCTTGTTTTATTGTGATCTGTTTGTGATTGGCCAGTCTTCTAACTGCTTCGTGTTCTTGTTTTTGACATATTGTGGAAATTCTGTGTGTTATAGTCATTCCTTAGCTCTTTTAGGACAGCTTGCTCAAAGGTCACTAGTTCATGTGGTATCATGGCTAGGTTTGGCGTAAAAGTGGACGGATTGCGCAGACCTGAATCCGTTTGTGCTAATGCTGGTTTGTCATGAAAGAATGCTTTGAGACGTATTTTGAGGAAGAATTTTTGTAACTCGCAATTCCTCTGAAATGGGTCAATCTTGGGTGTAGGAACAAAGCCCAATCCCGCGTGTAAGACTTTAACTTCAGTTTCTGTGCGTTCTCTTGGTGAAAGATTTACAACTAATCTTTCTTCCCCGAGTGACTCCGTAGTACCATCTGTGGTAGTGGAGGTTCCTGCCACTGTACCTGTTTCTGCTTCCCTCTTCTTCTTACTCTCCCTCTGCCCCAACCTCTGTCTAAAAAAGGAGGGTTGTATGGAGTTTGGAATGGATGGTGTGGTCCCTGAGGAAACATTGGGTACTGCCATATTGGTGGATTCTAAAAGGGCATCATCCCATAACCATATTGATGGTGTGGGGGAGGAGTCTTTCTATTCTATTCTGGTTGTTAATGGAGCTTTTCCTCCTCCGGGAGGGTAGGCTCCCATCTGATGAGATATCTCCAGTATTTTCGATATAGTCAGCTTTTAGATAGGGGTAGATTTTCTCTTTGTCTAATTTTTTTATGTCTTTTTGTAATTTTGTTATTTTTTGTTTGGTCAGATATTCCCTGTTCTCTATAATTTCATTGTTGATTTCTGCTAGTTTAGTAGGAGGTCAGTTGGATACTAGTTTTAAAGGCTCCTTCAGCAATGTTTATCTTAATGATCAGAGCATCGGCCAGGCGTTTCGCCGTGTTGATAATCAGTACCAACCAGTCCATGGTGCATTTCCAGGCTACCTGGGACCATACTTTTTTTAAAAATAGCATCTTCAAGACAAATACGTGGTACGTTAGCCACCACCAATCCATTGGGGCAGATGTTAGCCCTTACATATTCAGTCATGATAGCACCGTGTAGTGTAATCTTGACTAATTGTCTTTTCATTGAGGTGAGACTGTTCCAATCTTCCGATTGGCTATTAGACAGGAGCGAACCATCAGTGTCTAGAAGTGAGGGATTAGAAAATTGCCTCTGCTGCAAAAAGGATGGGTGGAATCAGAATGAGGGAGGCAGACATGGTCCAGAGCTGTGTTGGAGGGATAGGGAAGTCAGCCACAGCCCTTGGCACTACTGGGACGAGGTGCTAACCAAACAGCTGCCCATTTAGTTGCCATATAGCTAGGCACTTAAGAGAATTCATCTACACAGCTCTAAATCTTAACAATAGACAACCATTAGCAATATTGAAGGGAGGCCGGTGGTGTGTTTTTACATTAGCCGAAATAAGGAATTTGCATCAAACACCACATTACCTCATTTTAATTAGTAAGACCATCAACCCATGGATATACTCTGTTTCCAACGCTCCATTGCACTCCATCAGTGGAAAACTCAGAACTGGCTTGGGCAGAAGATTGTTTAGGAAGACAACCCTGTGAAATGTAGTGCCTAGGTGCAAGCAGCAGAACTGACTTGACTTGTTCACTTGCTGCAGCATTCATTACTCACTGGCTTATCTTATCCTTCATTCACACAATAACTTCCGAGTTTAATTCAGGAAATCCCAAATATTCCCCACTCAGTTGTAATCCAAATATAACATCAAAGCTTGGCAAAATAAATTTCAAACCCAGCATTGTGGATTTTCTATGTTATTAACTGCTCACAATTAATTCAGCACATTTTGAGGTAAGACCACCACAGACCAATACATCTAACATTAATGCATGGAAAGGACATTTTAAATTCACTTATTTCATCCTAACTTTTGCCGATTCGTGACAGCCAGAAGGTTGTTTTCTCATCAAAACATACATTAGCCTGCTCATCATAAATATTTATAATATGGGTAACATTATGGAAAACCATCTGGTCTTCTGCAAAACACTGGAAACTTTCCCCTTCAATTTCTCTCCCCTGTTACTTGACCTGCTTACAGTTATGCTGCTTATCTATGCCTGTACGTACTTGTTTCAGTCTGACCTGTCTTTATGTGCATCAATTGGAATCTGACTACATGTACCAAGCAACCAATCCTTTTGTTGACCATATTGTAGAGTGGCGTAGGTACACAGATGTCCTCATTATATGGAAAGGAGATAAAACCTCTGCCCTTGAGTTTACTACATGGGCAAATAACAGAGATCCTTATATAAAGCTCACTCACATCCTTAGTCGTCATCACATTAGATTTCTGAACCTTGACACAGAACGAAAAGAGAGCAAAATCGTAACAAAGTTAACAAAGGTTTTTGACAAACCAAACGACATGAGCAGCTTTTTACCATTTAGCAGCTTCCACCCTAGGTCACTGAGAGAGAATGTTCCATTCGGACAGTATCTCCGTATTAGATGAACCTGCTCCGACAAGAGCACATCTGACAACAAGCTAACCCTCAGCTGATAAACTCACAGCTAGAGAGTATCCCAAGAAAATAACAAGGAAATAAAAAAAGCATGCAAGTAACAACAACCGGGATTCCTTAATGGAAACCTACTCTAAGTCTTAATCTGACAGACTAACATGTGAAACTACTTTTTTCACCCTTTCGAACATAATCAAAAAGATCATTTTGAGCCACTGGAACATTCTGCAGAATACAGGCGACAACTGTTGATTTCTTTTAAAAGAAGCACAAACATCAAAGAATCTACTAGTCCATACCAAACAAGCGGAATATAGTTACACTAACACTAATACAAGGAGCATTGTTATCTTGTTTTGTCAGTCCCCGTTTGTCTTATATGTATTTAACTCCATTATCTAACTTTACTCAATTTATAAATCTACTCATCACAGGTCCATTAAATATTTGCTAAATGATGCACTTTAGCGGCCAGCAGGAATAGAAGACTTGGCATAGTGTGTGCACCTGCTATGTGCTGATTGTATGCATGCTTGCAGCATAGGATATTAGGGATCCCTGTTCCATATGGGGCCACGGGCTTGACATGTTGACCTGCTTGATGCAGGAGTAATAACCACTCCTACCCATCCTTTCAGTTTTTAACCATCTCGCTTCCTTCTAAATAATAAAAGGTGTTTACTAGGAAGGGTATCCGTGATTTTTACTTTTACCTTGTGGATCCCATTCTCCACATTTCATCCATAAGCACTTCCTACCAATACAGGAAGCCTGCCTGCCATTAGAGGATTCTTTGGCGAGCAAGTATGGTGAATGATGAAACAGGACACTGGGAGGGGAGTTGGGGCAGGGGCGGGCGTGAACCAAAGAAGCCTGGAACTCCAGTGAGATCTGGCTGGCCATTTCCCACAGGGCATGCTTCTAACAGTCTAGAAGACAGGCCACATTGACTGACAGTAATGCTAAGAAGGCACAGGAGATCATTCGCTTCCCAAATTCCTCAATCCTTTTCAACTACCTGTCTGTAGGGATTGTGGGGAAAGCATTAGGGTTGACTTAGCTGGTAGAAGTTTGGACCACCAAACTCTCAGGAGTCGGGTGCTGTGTAAGAAAGTACTGGTGACCCAGTGCTAGCACCTAGCCGCCTGCCTGTTTACTGGTGGGCAAGAGTAAGGCTTTGCTCAGGTGCCCATAAGAGTGTCAGTCAGGGCACCATTAAATGGAAGCAAAGGCTCAGATGAGGATGGCTCAGTAAGTACATGTGTTTTGACTTCACCTTGTTGAAATAAAAATGTTTTAGCTGAGTTATCCATACATTGTATGGATTAAGTTAGCATTCGCGGCACCATTTTATATTCAGCCGCCATTTTGAGCCATGATCGAAACTAACTTCTGTCTCTGCCCCAGCTGAAAGCAGCTGCGATAGTTTTCGTTTCTCAAAGGTTGAGCTTCGCTGTACTAATGAAAACAATGTCCTTGTCAGTACATACCTTTCCCACTAGAATAGGCCTGCTCCCACCCTTAGAGCGGCGGCTGCAGGCAGAGTGACCTTGGCGCTGAGATAGCATGTGCCCGGTCTCAGGATCGAAACCCATCCTTCTGTATCTCCTTTTTTCACCAGCTACCAACTGGAAATTTCCAGTCAGGGCCTGTCTTTATTGGTTCTGAATCGTACATAATGTATCACCATGCTTGCTAAGGTCAATCCCTCTGCAGCAATCCAAGGAGGCTGGTCAGACTGGACTCCACTCGAGTGTATCCTGAATAAAATATATTTGGTTTGTATTCTCTGCTGTCTGACCGACTCTTCATTTGTATGGAAGGCTGAGAGGTGGTCGCGAGTGACCCGGGTGGCCCTAATCGGGTCACTTCCTTCAGTTGGCGCCCGAATAGAGACTCCATCGGGTGACCCATCCTCGCCCCCGGACGGGTGAGGAGGTCGGGGCCACGTCGGGTTGGACGGGTGGACCAGGGATCTCTCCATGAGAGAGTCCTGAACTTGCAGCTGCCCTGTCTGTCTGACTGGTCGGTGCCTCGCCCAGCGATCATCCCGACCGGGGTCCTGACCTCAAAACCCTTGGATCTGACCGTTTGGTCTGAAGAGTCGGCTGTGGTGAATACATTTGTTTGACCTGTGTGCACCAGGTGAGTTTACTTTGGTTCTTTGTGGATATGGTACCATTTTGGTTTGTCTTTGGTATGGTCTGAGGGCCGATTTTGGGTTGCATTTGGGACGGTCTGAGGACCGATTTGAATACAAAGTGTTTGCGAACATTTTGCCCGGCAACATAACGAATTTGGCCTACTTTTGAAAATGCGGGTGTTTAGTCGTTTCTTGTTGTTGTTCTGCTGATGCTCAACTGGAAGAAAGTCAGCCAGCGCCTCCGGAAGGCACTCCGAATTTTGACGTGTATGTAAAACATGGCATTGGCCCCATTATGTTTAGTACGTTATGGCACAAATATTCGAGGGACAATGGCGAGTTGCAGTGGCCGTTGACGGGCACTTTTGATGAACAAAAAATTAGTTTTTTGCAGGAGAAGTTGTTTGCGAAAAGAAGTAGGCAGTCGATGTTTGATTCCCTCAGAACATGGAAAAAAGAGGCTAAACGGAGGCGAATGAAAGCAGAGAAAGAGGCCCGGAAGGGGAGGATGCAAACATTGACTCAGAAAGCTATAGCGCTTGTTAAAGAGAAACAGGAGATAGGAATTGAACGTCAACATAGGAGGTTTCAACTGAATATTGATAAATCTTATGTAGCCCGAGATGAAAATGACGCTTTTGTAGAAGAATTGCTAGATGCTCGATCTCCACCTCCGTATGCTCCGCAGAGGGTGTATCCCGCTCTTCCCCAACAGGCCCAGCTACCCGGTTCTTCTGTCTCTGCTGTTTCTGCTTCTGTTACTGTTGATCAAACTGCCTTGGCCACGGCACCTCCTGTCCTTTCTTTGTCTTTGCCGTCTGTGGCAACTGTGACTGTTAGTACTCCTGCAACGCCTATTGCTTTGGCGTCTCTCTCTCCAGCTCTTACACCCATGACGCAGCCGACAATGAGGTTAGTGCCTGCTCCCTCTGTTGTTACCCCGACTGTGTTCCTCCATTCCCCGACATCACTGAGTAGTGAGACACCGATGCGAGGCCCTGAGGATAGAGAGTGGACGAAATTTAAAGAGCGCATGGGGCGAACGTTGGTCCGATCTGATGTGGGAGATGCAGAGAAGAAGGTGGGGGCTAATCAAGCAGCACAGTGGGTCATTAACCCCATTTACAGTGTGGAAGATGTGTGGAGTGTGATGAAAGATTATGAGCCTTTTGTGCAGCAACAAGCCCTTAAGCACATGTCGGCTACTCTGATCAGTCTTTGGGAGCAGCATTTCAAAGGTGCAGCACCGCAGATCATATACCATATTAGGGATCATGTGTATGTTACTGATATGGAGCCTGCTCATGTCTTTGGTAATGTTGCAACATTGGTTGCTTATCGGGGAAGGCTGTTGGAGAAGAGCCCCACCCCGGTATCCCAGTTTCCGATGAGGGAGGTGCATCCTATATATCACCCTGAAATACCAGAGCTACGGGATCAGCATGATGTTGTTACTAGACCAGGGGTAGCGGCCCGTTTCCAGGAACAGCGGGTTTATACTCCATGGAAAAGGAGTGAAGTCTTGTCCATTAAAACTCAGTTACCTGACCCTAAGAAAAATCCTACTGCATATTATAAAGAATTGACTGAGACTGCTTCATCATCAGTAATGACGCTTGCAGATATCGAAATGTTCTTTGGTTTGTTGGTGCCCGTTGATATTTGGAGGCAGGTACATACACAGGATCACGTTGCCGAATTGGGTGGTACCTGGGATCAAATTAAGGTATGGGACCAGGAAAGGAAGCCTGGTGAGAAGCCTAAGGCAGAGATACTTGCTCTGCCTGGCAGTATTTCACTTATATGCATTCCCTTATTCCACCCCGAAAGACTGATTTGGACAAGCTATCGGCCTGTCGTCAGAAGAAAGATGTGTGTCTGATTTTTTCACCCGGTTTGAAAGTGAGTTTTTGGACTAAAGTGGACAGGACTTGTCGATTGAGGGTGGTATGCGTTTGTTTGTTAGTAGGTTTGTTTCAAATTTGCTCCCCGAGATCGCGACTCGATTACAGGCTTCCGAGAGCACCTGGTCCACCTCTTCTCCTTCTGTTATCTTGAACATGGCGCAGTACTACGAGCACAGGGAAAATGAGGGTAAGGAAAAGATAGAGAAAAAGCATAAGGATTTGAAGACAAAGGTGTTGTTGCAGCAGGCTTCTCGAGGGAATGGTAGAGGACGTGGTGGTCTGGCCTGGCAGCTTCCTCGTACTAGCAGAAATACAACGCCGGTAGGGCCGTATCAGTGTGCATATTGTAAGGAGGAGGGACACTGGCGCAGCGAGTGTCCGGTGCTTTTGCAGAAGGTGGCACTCCCTAGAGGATGGGGGTCTCGTGGAAGGGGTTGTGGGGATGGTGGCCAGGACAGGGCTCAGACAGCTGAGACATCGCAGGGTCGTACTGATCAGAACTACTTTGACGACCCTCGGGGCAAACAGTACTACCATGATGAATAGGATACGGATGAGGTGACCGGGATGTCTTACAGCTAGGACAGCCGGGGACAGTGTGAGGGACCAGTTTTGATACCTGTAGACCAAAGAGGCCCGCACGTTAGTGCAGACGTGCATGGTTCGACTAAGGAGTTTTTGGTGGATACAAGTGCGACGAACAGCTCTATTTCTCGTTCCTTGGTCCCTGGGGCGGCTCTGTCTGGCCATAATAATGTTTCGGTAGGATTTTCTGGTGTACCGGTTGTGAGCCCCATTTCCAAACCTCTTGCATTGACTATTGTTCCTTTTACTGTGGATTCGCCATTTTTATTGACGTCTAATTGTGGAGAAAATTTAATGAGTCTGGATCTATTGAAGAAATTGCATGCCACAATATATTGCTCCCCGGAGGGTGTCTACATGACAATGGGTCCGAATGTTGTGCGCGCTACGAAGTGTCTGTCTAAAGATGCGCCTCTCCCTGTTGAATTTACAGATGTGCCACCCACACTGTGGGTAACGGGTGACACAGATGTGGGTTTGTTGCAGATTTCGCCTGTTTCGATTCGTGTCAAGGAAGGTGCTATTTTACCCTGTATTCCTCAGTATAAGATACCGCAGGCAAGTGAGCGAGCTTTGATAAAAATTGTGCAGGATTTGAATGAGAAAGGAGTGGTTGAGGAGACGACTGCTAATGTTTGTAATAGCCCTATTCTTCCCATTCTCAAGCGGACACCTTCGGGTTCCTTTGAGTATCACGAAGATGTTTATCGCTTTGTGATTGATTTGCGTGAAGTTAACAAAATAGTGATTTCCCCAGTTTCCAGTGGTCCCTGACATTACAACCCTCTTAACGATGATTCCTTCTTCTGCTAAATTCTTTTCTGCCATTGACTTGAAAAATGCCTTCTTCAGTATCCCCATTCATACTGACAGCAGGTATCTGTTCGGGTTCACCCTAGCTGGTAGAAGCTTTAGATTCTGTCGTGCTCCTCAAGGCCATACAGAGAGTCTGAGTATTTATAGTCAAGCATTGAAAAGTCAGTTGGATTCCTTGTCGCTTCCCACAGGTAATGTATTACTCCAATATGTTGACGACCTGCTCATCGCCTCCGACACAAAACAAGGTTGTAGAGATGGTACGGTTAAATTGTTGCTTCATCTAGCTGACCATGGTCATAAGGTATCCCTTTCCAAATTCCAGTATTGTCGACAGGAGGTCACCTATTTAGGTCACCTACTGTCAAAGGAGGGTAGGAGATTGATCCCTGAGCGCATCAGTACCATTGTGAAAATGCCTGTTCCGCAAACTCAGAAAGATGTGCGCTCTTTCATAGGTATCACTTCCTATTGCAGGCAGTGGATACCTGAATACTCACTGCTTGTTAAGCCTTTGCTTGCACTAACACTAAAAGATGTGCATGAGCCCGTGCCTTGGACGCCAGAGTATCAGCAGTCTTTTGAGCAATTGAAAACTGCGCTTTGCTCGGCTCCAGTGCTTGGTACTCCTAACTATGCAAAATGCTTCGTGTTGTATGTCCATGAGTTGGGTGGTTGTGCACTTTCTGTTTTAACACAAAAAAATAGGGATAAGCAACGACCGTGTGCTTATTTCTCTGCTGTGCTTGACCCTATCGCACGAGCCCTTCCGAGCTGTCTAAGAGCGGTCGCGGCTGTGGCTGTCTCAATAACACAATCGGCGGGACCCGTACTTGATACCGACCTCACAGTCATGGTACCCCATGCTGTGGACACACTTTTGAATAAGACAAGGATGCAGCACCTCACCAGTGCACATCTGACCGGTTACGAGCTAACGCTCTTCCAAAAGCACATTACGATCAAACGCTGTACCACTCTGAATCCAGCCACGTTACTACCCCTGAAAATGAGGAGATTGACATACATGATTGCATTTTTCGGACGGAGGAAGAGACGAAGGGACGGATAGACCTGACTGATGTTACCTTAACTGACCCCCAAGGGGAGCTATATGTCGATGGCTCTTGTTTCAAATTGCCAGATGGCACCACCACTGCAGCATATGCAATTACTACACTGCACACGATAGTTGAGACATCACACGTTCCCTATCAGTCCACCCAGGAAGCTGAATTAGTCGCCCTTATTCGAGCTTGTGAATTGAGCAAGGGACTGGTTGTTAATATTTATACTGACAGCCAGTACGCCTTCGGGGTCGCCCATGATTTCGGGCGGCTCTGGGCAGAGAGAGGGTTCTTTACTTCCCATGGGACACGCATTCAGCATGGTTCTCTTATACATAGGCTTCTGTCCGCCCTGACACTAAGAAATTAGCAATTGTGAAGTGCAGCGCTCATAAGAGAGTTACTGACAAGATGGGTGAGGGGAACGCTTTTGCAGATCAGACAGCTAAGGAGACAGCCCGAACTAAAATGAAAAGAATGTTTGTAGCAGGTCCCGCGAGGTGGGTGCCCGTGTTCTCCATGTTTGAGGATATACTCGAAAATGTGAAGGAGATACAAAGCGAGGCACGGTAGAGGAATTAGCAGTGTGGCAAGAAAGTACAGCAAACTTGAATGATGAGGGATGGTGGATTGATAAGTCAGGGAAGCAAAGATGGATGTTGCCAGATGCATATGTTCTTCCTGTAGTGACAATGGCCCACGGCCCGGCCCATATCAGTGCTAAGGGTATTTGCAAACTGTTAGACCCTATATGGCAAAATGACAACATCCCCAAGACAGCTACACACTTAGTAAAATACTGCATGGTGTGCATGATGCACAATCCTGGCAAGGGCACGCCTACACCACCCGGTAATTTCGCACCTCCCACTTTCCCATTTGAGGTCCTCCAGATGGACTTTATCGAAATGGACAGGTTCAATAATTTGAAGTATGTGTTGGTGGTTGTTTGTGCGTGCAGTAAATGGGTTGAGGCTTACCCCACTAAAGAAAATACAGCCATTGCGACTGCAAAGATACTCCTGAAGGAGTTCTTTCCTCGCTTCGGCTTGCCCCGCTTGATCTGGCGTGATAACGGAAGTCATTTCAATGCCAAGGTTATCCAGCTAATTTGCGAGGGACTACACATCAGACAGAAGTTTCATGCTGCAAATCACCCCAGTCCGCCGGTTTGGTTGAGAAGTACAATGGTACTCTCTGTTAGACTTGGCATCTTTTGGCGTGTTTCCCCTGACTTTTTGCTTTCTGACCTCCCGGTTTTGACTCTGTTTTTGCTGGTGTAATGATTCTGCGCACTTTCCTCACTGCGGTCCAGTGGGAAAGTGCAAGTGCTCCTGTATAAAATGTGTTATGGATTGGTGTTTCCATGATTGGCCTATTTGGTTTATGTGTCAGTCCCTTGTAAAGTGCACTGCGAGTGCCAGGGCCTATAGACCAAATGCTGTCGGTGGGCTGCAGCACTGGATTGTGCCACCCACGCAAACAGCCCGTAAAGTGTAACTCGGGCCTGCCAACGCAGAGCCCGTGCGCAGCCTGGGGCTGCCATGTCGACTTGGCAAGTGCACACACTTGCAAGTCCCTAAACCTTCCCTTTGCTACATGTTAGTCACCCCTAAGGTAGGCCCAAGGTACCCCTGTGGGCAGGGTGCGTTGTACGCGAAAGGTAGGACATGCCCGGGTGTGTGTGGCATGTCCTAATAGTGAATCACAGCCTAGTTCGTTTTTCACTATTGCAAGGCTACCTGTTCCCCCTAGGCCAGAACGGGCAGTTTTGATTATTACAGCTTATAATCCTAACTGACCCCGGGAACATGGTAGGAAGTCGAGTTTAGTATGCCTGGACTCAGAATGATAAAATGCAGCTTTTAGTGAAGTTGGTTTTAACATTCTGTGTTTGAAAATACCACTTTTAGAAAGTGGGTATTTTCTTGTCTAACCATCCAAGCCTGCCTCTGCGAGGTTGTGTATTCCTTGTCTGGAGTGTGAGTGACAGGGGCTGGGGGATGCCAGGAGACAGGGTGAGTCAGCACAGGGCTGAATAGCAAGATCTACATGTAGATGGGTGGGAGGGGTCGCACCTGGGCCCTGAATAGGACAGTGCCTTCCCTCCACAATGCTGGCTCCACCTCCTGTGGTGCGTCTGATGTCCCTGGCCTACTCACTGAAAGAAGGGATGGAGACTTGTCAACAAAGTGCTCCAGAACTGGTTTGGACTAGGCAAAGGCCTCTCTGCCTTCAGAGAACAAAGGAATTTGGGATATAAATATTGGGGCCCTGACCCCATGAATTTAGATCTCGCTGGAATCAAGGAACCTGCCAAGACGAAGAGCTGGAAGAGCTGCCAGGAGGAGTACTGCCCCTTTGCTGTGTTGTTGCTTTGTTGGGTTGGCCTGCAGCTGCTGTTTCTGCCTTGGGCAGTGAAAGGACTGGACTGAACTTTCTACAAACTTGTGCTGAGTATCTCCAAGGGCCAGGAACCGAGCTGGCCTCCTGTTAAGAAGTCTCAGGGACTACAAAGACTTCACAAGCCTCTGGGTACCGCTTCTGGAACGCTGTTTCAGTTGCCACAGAGGAAGGGAACTGCAACCGACTCCATCAACCGAATCCATCCCTGGCCGGTGACCTGTTTGCACCGCAGACCGCATCGCCCCGCTTCGCATCGCAACCCTGGTCTCACCGTGGGCGACGTCCAACGCCGCCAACATCGAGCCGCTGCTTGCACCGTGACCTGTGGGCACCGCAGTTCGCATCGCATCGCTTCACTGAACCAACCGGACCCGACCGACGCGGTCGCTGCAACTGGCTCAAGAGTCGAGACCGCACCGCATTTGGGGCACCGCTCGCACGTCTGCGACGCACCGCTCCGACTCGCACCTCTGTCCGACGCCAGCTCCCGCACTCCGGCTTGGTCGCCTGCATCGCAACCTGTCAGCACCGCATCGAGCATCGTCTCGCCCTGCATCGCACGCCTTGGACTCACCGACTCCGTCTGCACGACGCTCATCGAGCCGCTGCCTGCACCGCATCGAGGGACACCGCACCTTGCATCGCTCCGTCTTGCACCGCAACCGCGACGAACGCCGACCGGCTCGTACACTCCGTACCAGCCACAACGAGAAAGGTACTGTAACCGAGTCTGTTCACGACTCTGCTGGCCCGTATCGACGCGGTCGGCTGGAACTGTTAGACTCTGTGGTTCTCAGCATCACGGTAGGCTCGGACGGAGCTACCGACTCGTACTGAACTTTGCTTTTGTGCTATTCCTGCAAAGAAGAAGTTAACGTATCAAGTATTCATTCGTAAAGTATAGTATTGTGGATTTTTGTCGTAATTGGTCTTGTCTTGAGTATATAAAATATTGGTTATTTTTCTAAACTGGTGTTGTGTCCGTTTGTAGTGCTTACACTGTATTACTGTTGGTTATGTGCAAATGCTTTACACACTGCCTCTGAATTAAGCCTGACTGCTCGTGCCAAGCTACCACGAGGGTGAGCAGGGGTTACTTCACGAGTGTAACAACCCTTACCCTGACTAGGAAGAAGGGTCCCTACTTGGACAAAGGTGCAAGCCCTTGCCAACTAGAGATCCCATTTCTAACACTCTCATACTGAAATTGGCAAAGATTCAGGAGACAACAGGGTAGCAGTGGCCAGATGCTTTACCATTAGCTCTTTTGTCTATGAGAACAACAGCACATTCTAGGACAGGATTGTCACCCTACGAGGTCGTGTTCGGACACCCGGCGAATGTTTGGGGCGTCCCGCAACCTCGTAGATTTTCTGAGATTGAGTATCCTTTACTGACTGATTACCTGTACCAGTTAACTAAAGATCTGCGTTCTATTCACCAACAGATACACAAGTCCTTACCACCTGTACCCGAGGGGCCCGGACATGATATTCGGCCCGGAGACTACGTCCTGGTAAAGAATTTCCAGCGGAAAAAGAGTTTGAAGCCTTGCTGGAAGGGATCTGTCCAGGTCCTCCTGGCTACCCGCACAGCCATAAAGGTCGCCAGCCAAAAGCATTGGATCCACTCCGCACACTGCTGCAGAGTACCCCTGCCCTTGCCCTATGATCAGTGGCATTGGGGACTCTGAGCATGAGAAGGTGCCTCAGTTCATCCCATTCAGCGATGCGATTCTAATGTGTACCCAAACGGATGCTGAAAACAATGAAGTGCTAAATGCGGCAGTCCCCCCGGAGATCAGAGCCATTAAGGAGCCCCTTTCCACTGAACCCTCTGTGCCCGAACCCCTTTTCGTTGACCCCTCTGTGCCTGGAGTCACTAGGTACAATTTGCATCCTCAGGTGAAGGAGAGTGCACCAAAGGAGAAGTCAGATTAGTTAGGGATGGACTGTGCAAGTCAGGGTGTACTTTGTCAGAAGTACCAACGATGTTAGTTTAGGGTGAGGTGAGATTGATGTATTGTCCTGACATTGGACAGGATCAATTGATTGTGCTCCCCTGAAGGGGGGGTACAGTATCCTGGACGACGTGGGATTCATCGTGAGCTAGGACTGAGCAGCTCCACCGCCGGTGCTCAAGAGCGCCAACGTTGATGAACAATAGGAGTCTACCAGTGAGGCTCAGACGGACACTGGGAACACTTGCCCCTTGCCATTAGTTTTATTGCATCCCCTTTTCCTTGCTTCATAATGTATCCGTTTTGTCGGCCTATTACTGAGGAAGAACAGTCATTTGCACCTCCGCGTCCAGTGCAGGGTTGGTCCACAAAAAGTAAAATAGTTTTTGCATCAATAGTTGCGATTGCACTAATAAATGTATTAGGGATAGCCTGGTTCCTGGAGGAGAAGTATCCTGTACATTCCTTGGTTGGTACAACACCCATTCCCCCTGAACAAATTTTTGTCACTTTGGCCCCTCACAAAGGAGAGCACCAAAAGTCTTATACAGAAATCGTGTTTATACAAATGTTGCATCAGACTCATGAAGTGTCTAATACCACAATTGTTGGGTTTGTGGATTGCTTCCCTCAGTGACTCATAAAAGTGATAATTTGTTGTCCATGCCACTGTCATACATAAATAGTTGCGAGGGTTGGTTTGAATTGCTCAGTATGGTGCGTCCCAATCCCCAAATCTCTGCTCTGGATAGGACACATGTTGTTTCTCGCACTATGATACAGAATGTACAGTTCCATCACAGGGTCCCCCTCGTAGGACAGACAGGACAAGAGACGTTTGGTAAATTGTTTTTAAGGTCCTGTATGAACGCATACAAAACAGTAAAGAATGAGCCCTGGTTTCGAATGGAAATGTCTGAATTCCAGGGGTTTAATATGTCTTTGTACTTTCAATCTTTCCAGGTTCGTAATGTTACCGAGGACAAGCCGATACCAGTGTCAGTGTTTAACACAACAGCTAGTTTCTGTGTCCAGGGGACCGGGAGGATAAAGGTGGGGGAGAACAGATGCAATTCCACATACCAATTAAGAATGACCGATGGTCCACCCTTAGTATCACCCCCTAATATCTATTTTGTCTATGGATTCCAAGCTTATGTCTGGCTCCCGAGGGGATGGTCGGGCAGGTGTTATCTCTCTTTTCTCCTCCCCCCTGTGTATATAGCTCCGTCCAATTTTCACAAAAATCATCAGCTACAGCGTAGAAGTGTATACTTGCTCCGAGTCAGAAGGGTCATTGACACGAAAGATATAGATCAGACAGATACCACCTTACAACAGTTTGAGGATGACGAAGTGTATCGTACCTTTCTGGGGCCCCATGGCTAATAGCCTCTAGCTTCGTCAGCTCGCAAGAGTTGTGGAAGGGGTTATTAATACAACTGCAGTGATACTGACCAATATTACTGCTGAGCTTCAGGCTACGAGGCTCGTTACTTTACAAAACCGGATGGTGTTAGACGTCATCCTTACCGATCGGGGAGGGGCCTGTCGCGTTATTGGCAGTAGCTTTTGTGTGTACATTCCTGACCACGCCCCCAATGTGTATGCTGCCATACAGAAGTTGCATAGACTCTCATCTGACATACACCAAGAACATGGTACTTGGACTCTCTCTGGATGGTTCTGCGGTATGTTCACGTCCTGGGGTTGGAAGATTCTTATCTTTCTTGTTGCAGTTGCTGGTATTATCTTTACATGTTGCCTTTGCATACACTGTCTCCCTGCTTGTTGCGCTTATTGTGTAAGTACTCTGACGCCTAAGCCAAAGATATCAGTCCATGACACTAATGCCACAATCATGATGCTGAAAGATATTAATGACATTATGTTGATTGATTTTTTTTTTGTTTGATCTGTTTATTAAAGATTTTTTTTGTTTTGTTTTGTATACATGAATACAAAGTAGTACAGTGTCAGGGAAAGTACCATACAGAACCAATAGGTAGTCATAAAATCCAGATAGTTAAACAACAATATAGCTGCTTGGTTACATCGTTAAGCATAAGCAGTATAGGTAATAACATTTAGCATATACCGTCAGCTATAGCATTTCCTCCCACCGTCAAAGAATCTGAACGACTGCATTCTGGCGCACCGTAACTGCATCTTATACAACATGCAACAGTTTGCATAATCACGTTTGGTATGGCATCACTCCGCCATATCACATAGATCAGTGTATAGATTCAAACTTTTATATGAAAACACCAAACATGGGAAAAAACTTATCGGGGAAGGGGAAGGAAGGGAAGCAAGAGCCACAGAAAGGGAGGAAGGGGAACCAAAGTCCCCCGCGACATAGAGCAAGGTCTTTTCAACTACTCTAAAAGTTCGCCATCAGACTGCTGGGAGTAAAGATCATTCAGTCAAGTGGGCATTTGTTTCAGTCAATATATCAACACACCCTTTGGGACATGGGTCTACTAGAGCCAATCTCACTGACCGTCAGGAAGGGGGACATCTAATGGAGCCTCCAGCACCAGCAGCCCCTGCAGCGCACACAGCATAGTATTCCATTCAGTAGAGATGGGAAATTTACGCAAGCCCAGCGTATCTTTCCGTATCAGGGAGACTGCTTCAGCCTTCACCCAGTTCAACATAGAGAGGAGCTAAGCTTTCGTCGGAGGGGACTCCTCGGACTTCCACTTACGAGTAATCAGTCGCTTAGCCACAATAAAGCCCAGATCAAGAAACCTGGTGGATGCTTTGTGTTTTTTATTTCTGGAAAACACACCAATGATGCACGACTCCCACGTCCTCGGCACCTCCCTATCTGTGAAGGCACTTAACGCATCCAGCACCCCCTCCCAAAAAGTCTGCAGAGCGGGGCAGGACCAGAGCATGTGTAAAATATCTGCATCTACCATCTTGCAGCGCGGGCAGCACTCATCCGGTCTATTAAAGTACCGATTGATTTTATCCGGGGAGAGATATGCCCTATGCACAATATAAAATTGAATTAACTTGAAACAAGCGTTTCTGGGGACTTGTTTGGGGCTTTCCAGGACCATAGACCATTCCTTTTCAAATAAGGCCTCCCCCGGTCTGCCCCCCACTTAACTCGCAACGGCGTTAAATCCGCCAGGGTATGTCCCCTGATCGAGTCTGCGAACCACTTCACCAAGTGGCATCCTGTGCCCATAACATGCACATATTGCACTAGGAGGTTCGTCGGGGTTCCTGCATTACGTCTCCATAACAAATGTCTCATTGCGGCCGTCCACGAGGCATGATTCAGAAATTGGCGGGGGGGGGGGTACACCGTCTTCGTTCGTGATAGCGAGAAATGACCGTAGTGTTCTTTCTCCATAGAAGTCTCCTAGGGTGGTTACACCAGCTTCCACCCATGAGGCAAGGTCTATACTCCGAACACGTCTCCGCACAGTCGGCATTCCCAATATGGGAACACCGGGTGCATATGGTATTACACTTCTGGTAAGACGCAGTGCCCTGCGAAAGCATTTCCGCGCCATCGATATCAGCAAAGGAAGAGGTTCATTCAGTTTATTACAGGGATGAAATAAATAAAGAATCCTGTCTAGGGAGTACGGAGGATCCTGTTCCGCCGAGTCTGACAAATGGAGCTCCTCCACCCATTTCGCCACCCACAAGATTTGAGACGCCATGTAGTAGTGCTCCAGATTGGGCAGGGCCAACCCCCCCTTTGAGCGAGGAAGATATAGCTTCGTCAATGCCACCCGGCATCGCGAGTTATTCCAGATAAAATCACGGGCAATCTTCTCCAAAGATCAGAAAAAGGATACGGGTAGGTGGAGCGGTAGGGTAGCGAAATAATAAAGGAGAGGTGGTAACTTTACCATTTTGATTAAGTCCACCTTGCCTATGACTGAAAGGGAAAGCGTCTTCCAGAATTCAATTTGAGACTTAGAGTGCTGTAACCGCCCTTGTGATAGTTCCATCCATAAGGTCTTGTGTGTTATGGTAGATACGAACACCCAAGTATCTGAACGCCACCGGTTGCCACTGCACCAAAGTCCCATTCACTATCCAACCCAGATCCACTGTAGGAGGATTAAACGGGTATAGACAAGATTTACCCCAATGTACCCCTAGCCCAGACAATGATGCAAAAGATTTCAACGTGGCGGGGATGACCTGCGGGATCGCCAGGACATCGTGTACGTACAACAAGATGTCGTCTGCATAAAGCGAAACGGCATGTATGCCATCCCCAAGGGGTATCCCCCAGTCTGATGCTAAGGCGGTAGTGCCATCGCTAATGGTTCGATCACCAAAGCGAAGATCAGGGGGAAAAGGGGGCATCCTTGACGAGTCCTCCGTTCAATCAAAATAGGTTCGGAGAAAAGAGATCCCAACCATAATCGAACCGTAGGGGCCCCGTACAACAGCCCAATAAGGCTTAATATATAGGGTCCAAATCCGTAACTGTGGAGCACTGCAAACATGAAACACCACTCGACCGTGTCGAAGGCCTTCTCCAGGTCCAGCACGACACAGCCGGCCGTTGGACAGTCCGCAGTAGCACAACTCATCACCCTGAACAGTAGCCGTATGTTAAGCGATGTGCTGCGAGCCGGTACAAATCCATTCTGGTCCTGGTGGACCAGTTGAGGAACCAACGGCCCTAGTCTACTAGCCAGGATGCCCGCTAATATCTTATAATCCCCATTTAGGAGTGCCAAAGGACGATACGCCCCCACGGAAGTAGAGTCCCTGCATGGCTTGGGGAGCGTAATCAACGTAGCCTCCGTCATTGAGGCAGGGAGGGCAAGAGATTCAAGCGCCTCCGTGTACACCCGGACCAGCTGGGAGCTCAGGGGGTCTGCATATGCTTTATAAAATTTGTGGGGGAGACCGTCCGGATCAGGGACCTTGCTGGACGGCAGAGTCCTCATTGCTTCTCGCACTTCATCAAGCGTTAGTGGGGCATCTAGGTCAATTTGCGGTTCAGGTGACAAGACCGGGAACGGGAGTCGCCCTAAGAATTGCTGAATCGCGTCTTCCGAGGGCTGCGGGCCAGCTTTATACAGCTTCGTGAAATGAGTCGTCAGTTCCCCATGGATCTCGAACTGTGTGAATCGAAGCTCTCCACCTGGGGAGCGAAGAGCCGTAATCTGTCTACCTGGTTGCTCCTGTTTAATTAGCCAAGCAAGGAGAGGCCCGGAGCGATCCGCTTTGGCGTGTATTGACGCGGAGTGCGCTGCAAAGTTAAGGCAGCGTTGACGTTCAAGAAGCTCCGCGTGTTTCTTTCGCGCTTCCTTTAGATTGGCCAGTCCCCCAGCATCTGTCACAACCCTAGATTCCAATGGCAACAAGCGTTTTTCCACTGCAACCAAATCTGAAGCTACCTGTTGTCGCAGCCCACAGCCCAACCCCAAGCATTTCCCCCTCAGGGTGACTTTCATAGCCTCCCACTCCACTAGTGCAGAGGAGGCAGACCCCGTGTTAAGTTCGAAATACTCTCCGATCGCCTCAACAATCGCCTCCCGAAACACAGAGTCTTCCAACATGGCCGGTTGCAGCCTCCACGTGGGAACACCTGGGACCCCGCCCTCCCAAGCCAGCACTACACAATGGGGGTTGTGGTCGGAATGCGTGCGCCTCCAGTACTCCGATTTCGAAACATACGGGAGGAGGCAGGGGGACCCAAAGAACCTGTCCAGCCTGACGTGTAAGTTATGAGGTACTGAGAAAAAGGAATATATCCTCTCCCCCGGGTGATGTTGCCTCCAAACGTCGATCAGATCCCAACCCCGCGCCCATCCATTCAGTGCCACAGAATTGGTCGCCGCGGCCATGGTCCTGAGTGGGGGGGGGGGAGGATCTATCGACCCCCACGTCTAAGACACTGTTAAACCCCCCCCCAGCAACCACGGAATCTCACACCACCTCCCCAAAACAAGAGACAGCTGACCAAAAAAACTGGCCCTGGTCCACATTCGGTGCATACACATTCCCCAACGATACAGGACGCCCATCCAATTTACCCTTCACCAACACGTATCTGCCCTCCTTGTCCGCATTAGTCTCGTCTACTGCAAAGGGTGTCCCCAGGCGTATCCAGATAAGGGTCCCCCTAGCGAACAGGGAGTAATCAGTAGCATATATTTTACCTCTCCATCTACGCTGCAATCGGGCAACCTTCATTGCATTCAGGTGAGTCTCCTGCAATAACGCTATATGTACATTGTGACACTTTAATAGGAATACTTTGCATATCTACGGGAAGGCGTGCGGAGGCCCCGGACATTCCAAGTAAGTATTACGTGACCCATGGTAAAACTAAGAAAAGCATGCCGTAATGAACATTAATCCCTCTGCCCCAGAACTCGCTGTGTAGCAGTCTGATGTGCACGACAAAATTTTCAGTATCTCTCCACCTGGCTCCTGCAACAGAAAGGAAATGGGAAGTACTGAACCGCGGAAGGAGAAAACCATATACGGGCAACCCCCAAAACATCAGGGAGTCATCTAAACACAACAGACAGCAGCATAGCCGCCTGTCCTACTGGCTCCGAAAGGTTATGGAGAACAGGGGATTGTGACACCATGCAGGGTACATTCTTGGAGTCCCCACCCAAAGAACAATCTGCAGGCGTTGCCATAGCGCGAACCCAGATTAGAAATCAAGAATAACCACACCCCCAGGAACCTTTTGACCGACCTCCACCCCACATCATAATAACACACACAGACCCCCAGAGGACATCAGGAGTCCACCACATCAAAGCAAATAACAGCACTCTGCAATGTACTTTCAAATCAGCCGGTTTCATACGATACCATCCGCTGTTTGGGGTGTAACGTCTGGCATTCTCATAGATGCTTTATCAGAAGAGTCCCCCACGGAAGAGCCCCCATCCCCTGATGTATGATAGGAAGTGTTCGCTTTGTCTTCGTGTGGCGTTACTTATGCCATCTTCTCCGCAATGCGAACCACTTCTTGCTGCTCTTTACGAATTTGATCTGGACCAGGCGCCGCCGTCAATCCCGGGAACCGCCGTCTTGGCCGGCGTCTCCGAGCACCTCTGACACCAGCTTCCCCAGTCCATGCTATTGCAGCAGTGCCCGCAGGTCTCAGGCCAGAGTACAGACCCGATGTCTCCAGCCAGTCCCGTACATCCTGAGGTGTGTCGAAGAGCCTGGACTTCTCATCTGAGACAACACGGAGATAACAGCGAGTAGGAGAGATTGACCTGCCAGAGTTGACGCTTCACCGGTAAGAAAGATCCCCGCTGACGCTGGACCTTCATTGTGTAGTCCGGAAAGACCAACACTTTAGCGTTTTCGTACTGGATATCATCTAATTTCCTGGTCTCTCGAAGGATTACATCCCGGTCTCTAAAGTGTAGGAGCCTGAAGATGAGTGGACGCGCTCTGTCCCCCGGGGCCGGTCTCCTGCCCGGAACACGATGTGACCGCTCGATGGTGAAGAAGGGGGAGAATACAGTATGTGGCAGAATGGTCTTGAGCCAGGATTCCAAAAAGGCGACCACATCTTGACACTCCGCACCCTTCAGCATCCCAATCAGTCGGACATTATTCCTCCGGGAGCGGCCCTCTTCATCTTCAATTACGGTCCTCTAGGTATCGGATCCGAGCCTCGTGGGCATTCTGCTGTTTGTCTTGGAACTCCGTGGCAGGCTTCAATTCAGCGATCTCCTGTTCTACAGCTTCAACCCGATCCTTCAGATTCCGATGATCCGCATGTAGTAAGTTGAGGTCCAGAGCCACTTTGTCCAGTTTAGATTCCATGGATGCGCGAGAACGCTCAATGGCTTGTAGTATAGTATCCAGACGATCATTGAAGCCATTTGTTCCTTCATTGGTTGTGGTGGGTCAGCATCACAGGCCCCCACCGCCTGTGAGGAGGTCCTCGACCCGGCCCCCCTAGCACGTCCCATTATCCCGAGTCCAACAAGAGACGTCCACCAACCCACTGGAGCCTCCCGCGGGGTCACTCTACAGCGTCACCCAGTTTAATGTCAGTCTGCACTCCCTAAGACCACAAACTACGAGCCAACGCCGAGCCCACGCCGCCCACTCCTCCTGAGCGGTGTCAGGGGTCTTTTCCACTTGCACTGTCATCAACGGTGCCCAGGGGTATCAACTCGCCCCGCCGTGCAGTTGTGACTCTGGTTAAGTGCGTCACACGAGAGCTCCCACCAGTAATACACTCTCCGATGGCTCCACCTCTTCTAGACGTGGCTCCAGTAGCAGGAGTATCTGATAAGTCACACTCTCATGTTCCTGACACACACCGGCCGCCTGAGTGCAGGCCGCCAGTCAATTGAACCAACAGTGGGGGTCCTTTCCCTCCATATGATCTGGTGCAGGCCTACCAAGTCCTTCTTATACTGTGTCCACCTCCGAGTAAACACCGGCACCAGCACACCGTTTTTAATATTGGGCGATCGGCTGCCCGTGGGCATCCCACCTCTTTGGTGGGGACAGTCAGAGAGCCGCCTACTTCATCTTTCAGGCCGCGGCCGAAGTGCGCATTACTGCAATCACAACCAGGACGGGCTTCACACAGCTCACCTCGCCCCAGGAGCTGGCCGCCTCTCACACCGCTTCGCTCTGCTTTTCTGTGGGGATGCGATGTGCACGAATCCAGGGCCTGCTCCGGCGCCCCGTGCGTGAGATCACGGACGCGACCAGTCTGCCATTTTGTGGCTGCCTAAGCAGCTGTAAAGTCTCTCGGCCGCAATAGCCCAACCAATGATGTCTGGGAGTGCTCCGGGCTGGTACGTCTCCCGGCTGTCACGCACTTCTCCGCGGGGCACACCGTTCACCACCCATCGGGTCCGGAGACACGTCGGACCCGATCAGCAATGTTTCGTGCAGCCTCCTCAGTCCACAGGTCTGCAACTACACGTCTGCCCCTCACGCCGTCTCGGACCACACGTCCTCCGGTCCTCGCAACGGCTTCCACAGGGTCCTGGGGTGTCCTTAATGCATCGCCCACCGTCCGGTTCCGCCAGTTGCCAGCCTTACAGGAAAATAGTATCGGATTGCGGGGACAGAAGACGGAGCGCCACTAAAACGCGTCCGCCATGCTGCCCCTGCTGGCCATGACATTATGTTGATTGATGAAGGTATCTTTGAATATTGACCATGCACATCAGTTTGTAGTGGTAGCTCTTATTTTCTGCAATATGTTATCTGTTTATAGGTAGTAATAAAATGGTTTAGCGACTGCTAAAAGGAGGGTCTGTTGGAATAAAAATGTTTTAGCTGAGTTATCCATGCATTGTATGTCTTAAGTTAGCATTCGTGGCACCATTTTATATTCAGCCGCCATTTTGAGCCATGATCGAAACTAACTTCTGTCTCTCTGTCTCTGCCCCAGCTAAAAGCAGCTGCGATAGTTTTCGTTTCTCCAAAGTTGAGCTTCGCTGTACTAATGAATACAATGTCCTTGTCAGTACATACCTTTCCCACTAGAATAGGTCTGCTCCCACCCTTAGAGCGGCGGCTGCAGGCAGAGTGACCTTGGCGCTGAGATAGCATGTGCCCGGTCTCAGGATCGAAACCCATCCTTCTGTATCTCCTTTGTTCACCAGCTACCAACTGGAAATTTCCAGTCAGGGCGTGTCTTTATTGGTTCTGAATCGTACATAATGTATCACCATGCTTGCTATGGTCAGTCCCTCTGCAGCAATCCGGGGAGGCTGGTCAGACTGGACTCCACTCGAGTTTATCCTAAATAAAATATATTTGGTTCGTATTCTCTACTGTCTGACTGACTCTTCATTTGTATGGAAGGCTGAGAGGTGGTCGCGAGTGACCCGGGTGGCCCTAAACGGGTCACTTCCTTCAACCTGTAACCAGCTGTAGATCCAGGACTTCAGCTGTTCATCTAACCACCACACCAAATGATGAACTCTCCTCTGTTCCGGTCCAAAGGGCAGAGCCAACCCTGTGTCAGGGGCGGTATCCAGGCCACTGGCCTCCTGCCAGTCCATATAAATATCATTATCACAATGTGGGAGTAAATCATACCCATCACCAGCATTGTCATTAACAGGTTGATCTGAGTCTGAGGCAAAGAGGGGATGAAGCCTCTTAGGAATGCCTCATGGAAGAGGATGTGTTTTGTCTGAATCTGAGCATAGGGGAACCAAGTGGGCTGGAGTGCAATCAAAGCGCAACATCCCTTGCGTTGAACATATTTGGCTCAAGGTCGGACAATGGAGACAGCAGAAACTCACCTTCTGCTACTGGGCAACGTCGGCATCAGTGGAGACGGAACTGGCACAGAATCCTAAAGCCGGAGTGAAAGTCAGCACCAGTGTTAGTGCAGAACGCTTGGCTGTTTCGAGGGGCACATACAGCACTGAGGAGGGAACCGCCAGCAGTAACCTGCCTTGAGGCTCCTGCAGAACCTTGGGGTCTGAAGGCATGCTGGAGGGAGCCAGAAGAGTATCAAAAATATACTGCATGGTCTCCTGAAAGTCCTCAACTTGCTGCACCATCGCCAGTGGCCCATGCAACTTGGAACACAATGAGACAAGTTGAGTAATCTGCTCCAAGGCGACATAGGGTTGAGCCCTGCTTCGACTTATGCTTCTTCTTGGATTTGGACTTACCGAACGACCATGAAGAGACATGTAGGGTCCTCACTCAACTTGGAGCGGAGCAGGCCTTACACAAGGTCAATGACTTCTTTCGGAGTTCAGCGGCATAAAGCTTCACTTTACATACTGGATCACCTTTAAGTGCATGATGATGCATTCTTCCACCAGCTTGAAGTGCCCAGAGCCCAAACACCAGAGGCACACCATGTGCGGGTCCGCCGAAGACATCTGTTTCCAGCAGTCATGTCAAGATTTAAACCCTGCAGTCTTTGGTGGGGACATCATTCAACCAATGAAAAGGGAGCAGAGCTACGGGTTTGTGTTCAAAGTCTTCTCACTCTCAAAACCAGTTTCCTTATCTCAATCATTTCAGCTTATCATGTGAATAAGCTCCAGGATCTCATAGTCCAGCGGTCCCTACACCACCTTTGTTCCAGACAAACTGGTGCTGAGGACCTGGGTGGCATTTTAGCGTAAAGAGACGGAAAGAAATGAAAGGACGTCAGCTCACAGGTGTCACACCTACTTGATCCTCCACTCTGTCACTTCCGGGACAGATCGAGGTCAACACAGAGCCACACACCGCCACTAAGCGGCATGCGGAAGCCCAGCTGTAAAAACTTCCAGATTAAATCTAGCCCTTGTGAAATATTTTAAAGATGAGAAATCTGCAGTTAGATATAATCGATCAGGAAAAAAATATAGATAATTGAGGTTAAATATAGTCAATCTGCTTGCGCTTGAACATCAACAAGCTAAAAGCACAAGTTACTTACTTGTGTAACGATATATCTGTAAGAGACATTAGTTAGTGATAGATTCCTTACCTTAGAATATCCCCAGGCGTCAGGCTGGATCCGGAAAGTTTTCGTCAGCAGTACCCCTGCGCGTCGGTAGGCGTCGTCGTGCGGCTCCGCGTACGTCGCTGGAGTTGTAGTCGCCGAGATGGCGTCGTTGGAGCTACTTAGACGCGCCCACGCGCGCTGACGTCAGTTCTGTACACGACTTTCCGCGCCAGGAACGCAGAGCCATGCCAGAGACCGACTACTGGTGCAATAGAACTAGGGCCCTGAAAGGGACTACCTGAACCCTAGAGAACAGTTCGCAGAACGGGGAGGATGGGTGGGCGGTAAGGAATCTATCACTAACTAATGTCTCTTATAGATATATCGATACACAAGTAAGTAACTTGTGCATCTGAAAGAGACACGTTAGTGAAAGATTCCTTACCTTAGAATACATACCCAAGCAATACCAACCCCGGTGGTGGGTCTGCGAAGTGAGATTACACCAGAAAGTCACGGAGAACCGAACGGCCAAAGAAGCCGTCTCTCCGGACTTGACTGTCAAGGCAATAGTGCTTAGTGAAAGTATGCAGCGAGGCCCATGTGGCTGCCTGACAGATGTCTTGCAGGGGGACACTGCGTCCCAATGCTGTAGTAGCTGCTGTCGCCCTGGTAGAATGGGTGCGCAGCCCTACCGGAAGTTCCTTTTTAGCCAGAGTAACAGGCTTTAATACACAAGACAACCCATCGGGAGAGAGTCCGCTTGTGTACAGCTGGACCTTTCTTGGCGCCCACGTAGCCAACAAAGAGCTGGTCATCCACCCGGAACTGTTGTGTGCGGTTGAGATAGAATGAAAGAGCACGTTTCGGGTCCAGACGGTGGAGCCTCTCTTCCTCTTTCGAAGGGTGCGGAGGCGGAAAGAAAGTGGGAAGAGTGACAGTTTGCCCAAGATGAAAGGCAGTGACGACTTTTGGTAGAAAGGAGGGACGTGGGCGAAGCACAACCTTGTCCGGATGAATCGCAAGGAAAGGAGGTTTACATGAAAGAGCCTGGAGCTCACTCACCCGCCTAGCGGAGGTGATGGCCACCAGGAAGACAGTTTTCAAAGTTAATAACCGCAAAGGACAGTTATGAAGAGGCTCAAAGGGAGCGCACATTAAGTATGTGAGAACCAGGTTCAAGTCCCACTGAGGCATCACAAAGGGAATAGGAGGCAAAAGGTGAGTAATGCCTTTGAGAAATCTACTGGCAACAGGGGACTTGAAAAGAGAGGGCTGATTAGGCAGCCTGAGAAAGGCTGAAAGGTAGCCCTTGAGAGTGCCCAGAGCAGAGCCCTGCTGGGCCAAAAAGAGAAGGAACAATAGGACCTTAGAAAGAGGGGCAGAAAGGGGATCTACAGCTTTGGCTGTGCACCATGCCACAAAGTTGTTCCACCGGCAGGCGTAGACAGTTTTTAGTCGAGGAACTCCTGGCTGCCAGGATCACATTACAGACTTGAGGAGGCAAGTCAATTGGAATCAACTGTCGCCGCTCAATATCCACGGAAGGAGGTGGAGGCTGGACAGGTTCGGGTGGAGGACCGTCCCCTGTTGCTGCGACAGAAGATCCTCCCGAAGAGGCAGTCGGATCGGGGGATCCACGCTCATACTGAGTAGCTCGGGATACCAAACTGTTTGAGCCCAGTCCGGTGCCACAGGAATGACTTGGGCTCGGGCGCGTCTGATGTTCTTTAGCACTCTGGGTAGAAGAGGTATAGGTGGAAAGGCGTACAACAGACCGCAACTCCACTCGCAACGAAAAGCGTCTACGAGCGAGTGCCGCCTTGGAAACTCCAACGCGCAGAACTGCTGACATTGCGCGTTCTCCGTGGCGGCGAATAGATCTAACCAAGGTACTCCCCACTGCTGAAAGAGACCTTGTGCCACCTCCGAGTGAAGACGCCATTCGTGATCCATTATGCACCGGCGGGTGAGTTCGTCCGCCCTGGCGTTCAAAGAACCTGCCAAGTGTTGAACCACCAGGATAACGCCCCGGCGTTCCAGCCACGTCCAGAGGCGCAGAGTCCTGACATAGGGTCCACGACCCCACCCCGCCTTGCTTGTTGCAGTACCACATGGCGCCCTGAGCGCCAAAAGATTGATACGGAGGTTGGACTCCGCCGGAGAACAGAGGCCTCTGATCTCCGCCTCTCCCATGTGGGTGCCCCATCCCAGGAGGGACGCATCCGTCACCACTGTGTGCTCCGGTTGGGGAAGGGAGAGGGATCTGCCGCTGACCCAACACTGGTCCGTGAGCCACCACTGCAAGTCCTGTGCAGTGCCCTCCGAGATCTGGACGTAGTCGGACAGATTTCCCTGATGCTGCGTCCATTGGAACTGCAGGTCCCACTGCAGAGCCCGCATATGCCATCTGGCATGATTGATCAGCAGGCTGCAGGAGGCCAAGAGGCCCAGCTGTCTCAGTGTCTTCCTGACCGAAACCCAGGACCAGGGCTGAAAGAACGGAATCATAGCCCGAGTGTCCCAGACTCGCTGTTCGGGAGGATAAACCCGAAATTGCGCTGTGTCCAGAACCGCTCGGATGAAGTGGAGCTTTTGAGAGGGAATCAGATGCGACTTCGGCACGTTGATGGAGAACCCAGCAAATGCAGGAGGTCGGCCGTAGTCTGGAGGTGGGAGACGACTGCTTGGGCCGATCCCGCCTTCAACAACCAGTCGTTGAGATAGGGGAAGACTGAGACCCCCGATCTGCGCAGTTAAGCTGCGACCACCGCTATCACTTTTGTGAACACCCGAGAACACCCGAGGGGTGCTGGTAAGGCCGAAAGGGAGCACGGTGAACTGAAAGTGCTCGTGGCCAACCGTGAACTGCAGGTAACGCCGGTGGGCCGGCAGGATGGGGATAAGAAAATAAGCATCCTGCAAGTCCAACGCTACCATCCAGTCTTGCGGGTGTAGGGCAGACAAGACCTGAGTAAACGTGAGCATTTTGAACTTCTCCTTCCGGAGGAAGCGATTGACGTTCCGGAAGTCTAAGATAGGACGCAGGCCCTTGTCTTTCTTTGGAACCAGGAAGTAGTGGGAGTAACAACCACAACCTACTTCTGGTGTCGGAACGTGCTCGATGGCGAATCCTGCCGCACACTGGCGTTCGGTGGGCCTGAAACACCGGACTAGGAATGTTTTGAGGCAGTGGTGGCAGGGGCGGTGGTGGACCGACCCGCCCGCTGGCCCCGTGACCCAGTGCGGCGGGCTCTGAAAGGAACGCGTTTGTGCGCCTGGACCTTGACAGGCGAAAGGCAGACCCCAAGGGAGTGCGCGTGGTGGCAAGACCCAAGGACTGGGCCGTAGCCCAGGAGTCTTTAAAGCGTTCCAATGTGCTGTCACCAAAGAGGCGTGTGCCATCAAAAGGCATGTCCAACAAAGTGTTCTGGACATCCCCTGAGAAGCCAGTTGTTCTGAGCCAGGAGCTCAAGTTTTTTGGATTCCTTGTCCGGAGGTGCGGAAGGGAATGCGCTCGGAGAGGCAGAGGCCTAGACAACTAGACTCTTAGGCGTTGGGTGTTGCGTGAGAAAACTGGGGTCGCCCGGGGCCGGGCGATGGCGTCCAGGTGCCTAATAGAATATCTGTAAGCGCGTTATTAAAGGGCAGTAGCGGCTCCGCTGAGGAGGCCGCCGGCTGCAGCACTTCAGTCAGGAGATTGGTCCTGATAGGCACGGATGGGGAGCTCGAGGTTAAGAGCCTCAGCTGCCCTACGCAACACCACAGAAAAGGACCCAACCTCCTCCGGAGCTACGGAAGAAGGGGACAGTGTACCAGGGTGTGGAGAGAAATCCAGATCGTCTGGACCCTCCACATCGCCCTCCCATTCCAGCTCATCCTCACACTGAGCTGCGAGGGGGTCCTCAGACCCCTCCTAGTACTCCCCTTCGTCCACCGTCTGTTTAAGAGGCTGGTAAGGACGAGGGGCCCGGGGAAAGGGAATAAATTCCCCTCCTGGAATAGGAATTGGGGGGTAATAGCAACGGCGTCCGGCGTCGGCCCCGGCGCCAGAGGCGGCGCCGAGGCCGGAGCTAACGGCGCCGCAGAGTATCCTGCCGGCGTAGCCGGGCCCGGTATCGGCGACGGAGACGGCGCCGGGCCCGGCGTCGGAAGCAGCGCCGAGGCCGGAGCCAACAGCGCCGCAGTGTATCCTGCCAGCGTAGCCGGGGCCAAAGGCGGCGGCACGGGGCGGAACCACCCAACGGGTCCACGGGGCCCGAAGGCGCTCCGGAGGGTCCCGGGAGAGGGCGCCGAGGCCGGAGCCAACGGCGCCACAGGGTATCTAGCCGGCGTAGCCGGGGTCAAAGGCGGCGGCACGGGGGCAGAACCACCCAACAGGTCCACGGGGCCCGGAGGGACCCGATGGGGCAATAAACGGCCCATGGCCGACAGGAATAACTGTATTTCTTCCGGAGTCGCGTACGGCCCCGGGAAAGGCGGGTAGGCTGCAGGCAACGGAGGCTCCACCGGAGCCGTGGGGGGGAGTGACCACCCGCCCCCTCCACCACGTCCCGCGACCGGTGAGGGGTAGACGAAGAGCGACGTCGCTACTTCGATTTCTTATGGCGCTTTGACTTACCTGCTGATGCCGACGAATGATGGTGTCGGCTCCGCGACCTGTACCTCGACCTCCCACGGGAGCAGGACCTTGAGTGGAACCGATTGCCGGGCCTCCAACAACTTTCGGGAATGCTCCCGTAAAGCCTTCGGCGCCATGGCCGGACAATCGGGGCACGTCTCGGCGTGCCCGAAGCAGAAGAGACACACGTCATGCGGGTCCGCCACCGACATGGTTCCCTACTGCACCAGAAGTCGAGTATTCGACAAAACAAGAGAAACAAGTTTCAGAAACCAAGTTAAAATATTAACTAGGAGTACCGCTCTCTCTTGGATCTGCGCTTGCTTGGGCGGAAAAAGAAAGAACTGACGTCAGCGCGCGTGGGCGCGTCTAAGTAGCTCCAACGACGTCATCTCGGCGACTACAACGCCAGCGACGTACGCGGAGCCGCACGACGACGCCTACCGACGCGCAGGGGTAATGCTGACGAAAACTTTCCAGATCCAGTCTGACGCCTGGGGATATTCTAAGGAATGTATCACTAACGTGTCTCTTTCAGATGAAATCTATGCAAACTAATCCTCTCCTTCAAATATTAATTTCTTTAGGATATTTATAAAGTACTACAAGTCACCTACACCCTTTCAGAGTGCAAATCAGAAAAAGACAATCAGGTCAATGAGAAGAGCTACAAACATGAGAGGCAGAGCTCAGCTGGATGCATAGGAAGAATCTAGATCAGGCATTCTTTGGTCACTCCCTCATAGATGTAGAACATGGGTACTCTCAAACATTTTCCCGAGGGCAGCAAAGTTTGGTCTATGGTGTGACTGAGGACCGCACTGATGCCAGCGGGGGGTGTAAAGTGGGAGTAGGGGAAGTGAAGCACGTATATCTAGTAGCTATTTTAAAAAATGAAGGCGTCTCTAAATTTAAGGGCCTAGTTACTTCCTTTCCCTAACTGCAATTAACCTTTAAATAAGAGTTTGCTGTATATTTAACATTCTTTTCCATGTTAGTGCTGAGTCAAGTAAACAGCTCCACCCAACTTGCCCTGGCCACCGTCCCATGGATTCACAAGACCAGAACCAGAGGAAGAGCCTTCTCCTACCTCGCCGCTAAGACCTGGAACACCCTGCCCCTCCACCTCAGGCAATCCCAGTCACTGACCCAATTCAGGAAGGATCTCAAGACCTGGCTCTTTGACTGAACCTCCACGCCCAGACAGATCAGCATTCCCCCCCTCCCTCAGCGCCTTGAGACACTCATGGGTGAGTAGCCGCACCATACAAACTCTTGATTGATTGATTGATGTCTGTTTGGCCGGCTGACTTAGGCCGGACAAACAGACGTACAGTTAGGCTTCTCCAACCCAGCTGTATTGCACAGCCGAGTTGGAGAAACAGCACAGACTCCCTGTGCCTGAGCGAGCGTAAACAAGCCCGCTCAGGCCAATTCCCGAGCTGCTCTCATGCTACATGAGAGCAGCGTGAGGATTGCATAGGGAGTCTCTGATGCTGTCCATGGGGCTGCTGGGACCAGGAGGCAGAGGAGCACTGAGGCGCGAGGCGGCAGAGCAGCAGCAGGTACGTTTATTTCTTTATTACTAACCCCTCCCGCGCTCGCCCCCTGCATTCCCCCCACGCCCCATCCACCCGCCCCATCACTGTTTTTATGCATCGGTAGCCACTGCAGGAATGGTTCTGCTAATGGGGGTCTCAAACATACTTGCTACAAGTATCACTCCAGAAACAGAACATCATGTCTCCTCTCATCCATCAACTACCTAAACACATGCAAAGAGGTGATATGCTGTACACCTAGTAGAGTAGGTCTTGAAACTATCTTGTGCATCACCAAAACAGTAACTGGAAAAGATGAAAAGGGAAGATCGTGTAAACAGTATTGAGGATACTTCCCACCTCCACTGGGGCTACTTTCCAGCAACAACTAAATAGGGGCTGTCCACTGTGGGTCCTGTGTAGAGAGCCACAGTTCAGTCAAAGGAATCTAGAAGTCAAAGAAAACATTAATACATGCAAGAAAAAGAGGGGACAGAAAAGAGAGGAGACAGCGAGTCAAGAACTTACAAGTATCACCCAACATTATCCTGTTAAACCCACACTATGACTTACAAGAAATTTGAGAAACTTCCAGGGACATGCACCCATTAATCAGTCAGTGACCAATTATACAGAATCCCACCTCAGAGGCAAGGGTCGACCCCCCTGAACACCAAATACCAATGCAGTCAGAGAGGATCAGACAATCTCATCAGCAGTCTTAGGGGTAACAGATGAGCCAGGAATTTCACCAGTAGCACGATCTTCTGAGTTTCCATTCAACTTCATGGAAGTGAGCCAGGGTCCCACTGTGTTGCCTGGCGTACACCTTGGCTATAGCTTTAGCAGCCTCCATATCGCACTGTGTCTTAGCTGGTCTCAAAAGCTTTCTAGCACACTGCCTTCTCTAATCTCCTTGTAGCCACTATATTTACCATTGGCGGACACCCAGGATACCTCCTAATCACACGCTGCAGAAACGCCTATGAATAAACAGCTCACACAAGTGCAATAACCTTCAGTTTTGCTCGGAATAACAGCATGCACAGTGATTGAGGGAAGCAAGCAAGACAAATTGACAAAGTGGGTCTAAATAATTAAGAATACTAGGCAAAATTGAGTAATTTACAGCAAATTTTGATAACAATTTGGTTAAAAAGCAATACATTTAAGAGGCAATTCCGAAGGGGTACTATAGCAGTAGTTCTTAATGATAGGGAAGCTGTATCTAACAAGACATGATCACATTATAACAAGAAAACCATCTTGTAAGACGAAGAACCAGTGGCCAATGTTTAAGTATCAATACATATAAAAAGAGCTGTCAGCGCTGCTCTAACGAAAGAAAACTAAAGTGAACCCCAGAGATGTGAGCTTGTGTTTTAATTTGATACCAGACGACACTGACAAAAACACAAATAACATTTAACTCACCAGTTTGGGAAACATGCTTTCATTAACATTTTTAATGTAGTAGCCTAAGTATGCTCCACAGATTTAAAAGCCGGTACATTAACGGTTGCAGAAGCAGTTTGTGACGTTCCAAAGAGAGTTTCCCCGACAGCTGGCACTTGCAGGTCACCTTTAATGCAAGAGGTTCAATCACTAAATTTCAGTCAGTCACAAGGTTTACTGTCCTGATCCCATAGTAAATGGCAGGGACTGGAAAGTCAGCTGGAAGAGTGTGTGATATGCTTACTGACAACCTAGCTCAAGTAAGGTTTGTCTTGTTGCCGGCATATCAGACTGACTATCTAAGGATGAGTCAGTGGGTTGTTGCGATGCAGATGCAAGAACTCAAGCAAACATGGAGGCAGAGCAGCCTCACTGCAGTGCAGGCGCATGTCATGAGCATGGTGATCCAATAGCTCATTGGAGCACAGTGTCACGGGGAAAGAGAGCGGATAGGACCTGAAAGGTGTACCATAGAAAAGATCTGTCATGGCACCTATGCGCCATGGCTTCTATGCCATATCGTGGCATGCCATTTCCTTTTTTTTTTTTTTTTTTAAATAGTCAGACAGTGCTTCCCACACTGCCTGCATATAAATCAGTGCTCGGTTGGTTTTCAGAACACTTCCGATTTACTCTGTTTCAGGGGAATCCTTTAAACTTGCTTCCAAATCAACTTGGGTGAAAATTCACCTACAGAAGATATGGGACCGTATCTGCTGCTGTGTGAGGACAACACCGGGTGCAGTCTGACCCTGGGTACTTCATTAAGGAGCATTATCTAAAACATTTTGCCCTCTGAATTGGTGTCTTACATGTGGATCATAAATTGTTGAGATGGGAAAAGAAACGCGATCTTTTGGATTCATTATATTTCCCTAAATAGATGCATCAAGTTTAAGAATAGGCAAAAAAGTATAAATAATAAAATAAACCGAATGAGCTACAAAAGGAATTCTGAATAGTGCGTCAATCACTCAAGCGCAGATTTGTTGAAACCGCTGCTGGACTTCATTTGTCTTAATCTTCAGAGAATGTTTATTGCACAGTGGCTCTTGTCTGCCACCTCTTGCAGGCTGGACCACACCAAAACTGGTTGATAGCTCCGATGACTGGAAACAAGGCATTTTGTTCATCATGCCCTAGTGCTGCCTGCTCGCCATCATTCGTGCCAAGGTCCCACGGAGGTTGTGTACTAACGTTGCCTGTCATCTAAGCCAATCAGATTCTGCTTTCATGTTGTTTGTGTTATTGACCAGCATGACAGCAGCACCCGGATTGGCTGGTGCAGGCAGACAACGCACATAGAAATACCAGGAGGCTGTGTCTATATGTCCACTTGCTTATAACACAGCGCAGATTGGGAAGAGCTGAAGTACGCAGTTCAGGTTGGCAGTGGTAAACAAAATGGTCAGACTGACATATGCACTTCATTTCACTGCGACGGGCGGGGTGGCTGCCAATCATTATGCCAGCCCACATTACACCATCCGACGTGGCGATGCAAGTCAGAATGTGTCTGGCACTCATTTAATTCAATTGTGAAACACTGCAAAAAATATTTTGTATGCAAGGGCTCTCACTGAGGGGGCAAAGCCCTGGGTGAGCGCCCCTGATTTTCAGGTCATGCAATCTCTACTTACCTTCACTGAAAGACTGTTTGAGCTGCTGAACCGCCAAAGTATACTCGTGGATGTAATCACTTAGGAGTGCTTAAATTAAGCGTGCGTACTTCCTATTTATGTCACAATCATATAACAATGGACAACTGATGAAGAAAAGAGACAACCACCTCGCTGAAAGCACTGAGCAGGGGTTAACGCTCCTAAGGGGACAACTGCAAAAGTCACTTTCCCGTGTTAGAGTTCCTGGGCATGTGGTTAGCACCACTTTCACATATGATCTCTGGATAGAAACTCAAGAGTAGGAGACCCCTCAGGTTCGCAGTGGGAATTGTTCTATTTCCGTCCCCAAAACACGGCAATGATCTGCAAACGGGGAGAGGGGTTGGGGGGGAAATTAGCATGAGGGAAGATATTGTTGAATATTGTTAACACTTGTTGCCATACGTGATTTTCTGTATCGCCATCCAATATTATGTTGGAATGAATATCTGGCTACATTGCATGACTATTAAACGCAATAAAATGTTTTTTTTTAAAAAGATCTCTGGATAGGAATAACAAAAGCCAGTATCTCATATGAAAGCAGTGGTTATTAACACTTTTACATCAGATATCTAAAACTAAATTGCAAAGACCACGTGCCCATGTCAGTGCTGTGGGGGCACAAAGGTAAATGCCACTTTGAGTCTACGTCACTAGGAGGGACCAGAAAAAGGCCATGTTGTAATGCTAGTGCTGTCTAAGGAAACTTTAAACTTACGGAGTCTGGGTCAGTGCATTCTGTCCCTGCCGCAAGCAATGTATTGATACCAGACTATCACCAAACAGTGTGGCAAATACGGAGGCTGTTCACATGACCACCATGGAGCTCTTGTTGTGCTCCATCTTTTGAACTGTGAGACCGACGCAGTAGTGGATCTCCACATTTAGAGGGGGAGTTGCTTGCAGGCCAGAGGGTACCATGGCATGCTTTGCTCTGCAGTCGTGCCACTGCCCGCTTGGTGTGGGGGTTTTGCTCCGGCCAAAGCAGGATGCTTCCCTCACCAGAGAGAGAGTGCAGGGCTCTTCAGATGGGTCTCTTTGTAGAGATGAGGTAAGACTAGCAATTTGGTCGGCCGTACAAGAGATCTCTCCCTGCAGAATGGGACCTTTTTTGAGTTATGTAGAGCAGGGCGGACAAAGTGGCAGCTGTATTGGAACAATGTCAGTGTTCACTGCTGATGTCTATGAAAAAGGAGAAAATACTCAGAGGGGGAGAAACTGTCTAGGATACCTAATCCATCTAAGAGGCAACAAATAGTGGGTGCGGCATCACATTGTTTTTTTGCACCAAAAAGGCCTTCCAGCAAGCAAAAAGACGACAAAGGAGATCTAGAGAAATATTATCCTCGCAACTGAAGCTCCAACATGGCTGAGATCCTCCAGAGGACAAATAGGAACATGGTATCTCTGAACTCCTAGTTTGATGCTCTACAGGGGACAGTGCTGGCTATGGAAGGCAGGGTGACCTAATCAGGGAAGACCATTCAGGCACTTTTAGAAAACAGGTGAGTTAACAAATATAGCATGGTACTACAGAAGGGCAAGGGGTTGTTTATGAGGCGTCAGGATGCACTTTTATGGCTGACTGGAGCTTCTGGAGAATGCAGTCCGGGCCAGGTATCTGCACATTGTTATGTTTGGGGTTGGACCACCCCACGGTGAAGAACCACTGAGGGGTGTTCACGACGTGGACTCATGCAGAGAATTAAAGTGGTCACGGCCGAATGTAGTAAAAGGGTCCGGGACCAGACCTGGTGGTCTTGTGGCCAGTGTACAACTACGACCAGTCTGTGTCCTTCATTTGAGCAGTGCTGCAACAAACTAGTGACGAGTGGGTACCTACCCGCCCGCCTTCGTGCTCCTACTCCTGAGCGATTTGCCTGCCACGCTCCTGCTGGTGGCCCACAGAGTTTTTACTGCTGCTCCGATTGTGTCGTTCCGGCCTCGGAGTGCTGCCTGCTGCCAGTGCTGGGGCCTAGGCCTGTGGTGCAGCCTGTTCTGGCCATGTGGGCCTGTTCCTGCCTTCACTGTGCGGTGCACTCCGTTGTGCACACGCGCATTTGTGTTTATGCGCCGGGAAGAGCAGTCTGTTTCGCCTCGCTCCCCTTGCCTCCTGTCTGCAGCAGCACCTGTGAGACCGTGCCCCTCACCAGATCGTCCTTCGCACCAGGGGCCTCACGGCAGTTAAAGGCGCCCCTCACCAGTTCTTCTCTCACCAGGCGCCAAGCTGTAGTTACAAGGCCCTGCTGTTCATGGGGTGGATGCAGAGGCCTTGCTAGAGGCAAAGAGTTTTGCGGTTAATGAGGAAGATGCCTGTCAAGGGTGCCTGAACTTGAGCCACAGCTCTAGTTCCTTTTCTGCTTTGGTGCCATTCTCCAGGTGTAATATACTTTCAGACCTGCCCCTCTGTGTACCATCTGGCTGCCTGGTGAGTCATGCGTGCCTGCATCTGTAGCACCCTTCTTTTGCTCTCTCATCAGGCATGCCTGTCAAGTGCATAGGATACTGGACTCTACCTTTCTGCGCAAGTCATCAGCTGTCCAGTCTCCAGCGCTCCTGGGATATGTGCATCACACTATAGGACCGTACTACAGTGTGTCTGGTGCCTGTTCCCGCCGTTCCTACAACTGATTTTTCCCCAGTGCTCCATCCGAGATTGAGGTTGTTTTCACCCAAGTTCAGTGATTTGGCCCCGGCACGGTCTACACCAGGTGTCTCCAACCAGTCGATCTTGAGCAACCAGTTGCTCGCAGAAACCTTCAGAGTAGCTCCCAGCCTTCATTTTAAACTAAGAGCTGCAATAAATAAGTGTTGCATTTTCCTTTTAAAGTTAAGAAAAGGCTATGTTTATTTTACATTATTATCAGGCTGAAGATGGCAGAGCCTGATAATGAGCAGTGCTCCACTCAGGTTTATGACCCATGTGCATCACAGAGGTTCAGAACTGAAGCACTGAGGTATTTAACTCTTAAAAAAGGGGTTCTCAACTCAGTATTGGAGCATGAGAACAAAATGATGTTTCTGAATGCTTTTAAATGAGAGAAAATTAAAATGAAGGGTTAACTTAATGATTAAGTTAACTCTTCATTGTGCAGAAATGTTTTCCTTCTTATGAACATTTTGGCAGAACATTATTCTGCGCTTTAAATTTCTCCCATTATAAAAAAAAAAAAAGAAGATTGTATGTCCTGCGCCACAAGTACATACGACACAGGCTCGCAGTCACCCATACACATATATCCCATTCATTCACACACATGCTCATATATACCCACAGACTATGCACTCACGGACGCACATGGCAGCCCTAGCATAGTACCCCTACTCACATTACTTTGTTCAAACCATAGTATCGGGCTCCATGGACATTAGGTTTATAGTCAAGGAAACTGGGCGAGGGGGTGTCTACTAACAATGCACAAGTTACCTGGACTTCAGTAGCTCACGACAATTTTCACTGATCAGAAGTAGCTCTCATTACAGAAAAGGCTGAAGACCCCTGGTCTACACTAACCCGCTGCCGCCATCATCCTGGTATTGGTACCTGCTCTGGAACCATTTGTGGTGGATGGGCCCCCACCAGCTCAAGTAGCATGCTCTTACACTTAGGAGGGGAGGCCATCCACAAACTGGGGAAGTCTGTTGTCGAGGCTGACCCTCTATTCACCTACACTACGTTAAAACAAGCTTTGACTGCTCACTTTGAGCCCCTCGCTAATCCTGACTATGAGAGGTTTTTGTTGCACTAGGCCAGCTACCTGAAGAACCCATGGACACTTTCTATGCTCGCCTCAAAGACTTGGCCAGCACCTGCACTTTGCCGAAATTTGTGGCAAATTGATCCATGGCTGCTCTTCTGTTAAGCTCAGAGAGAATATTCTCCAAGTTCCAGGGATGTCCAATGCCGACATGTTGACGATGAGTCGCTCCAAAGAACTCTCTAAAGTGTGCACCGCAAAATGGAAGTGGCTCTGCAACAGCAGGTGAAGACGGAACCGGTTAAGGTAGTCAATACAGAGAAGCAGAAGAAACCCTGTCCCAGGTCTAACATGACTCCCAAGACGTGTTTCGGATGCGGAGGGTCATATCCATACCAGGGACCTTGCCCTGCTCACGGAAAACAGTGTTCGGTGTGCAACAAACCTAACCACTTTGCCAAGGTATGCCGTTCCTCCATGCCAAAAAAGGGGCTGAGGCCCAAAGCAGTCAATGCAATGCAATGCAATCTCCTACTATGCCAGAAGACGAAGAGGATATGGATGACGATAACCCAGAAGGAGCTGTTCATGTCATACATGCACTTCAACCTAGTGGATATCTGTGGAGGCGCATTTCCAAGTGCAACATTCATCTGGCAGGCCTTCACGTACTGGCATTAATCGACAAAGGAGCTACCCCCTTTTCAACTGGTCTTATGACCCACCTCCACCCAGGTATTCGCATTTGATCATCCACACTGCTCCCACTGGCTGGCGTTTTCAAAACAGAAACTGCGCACAAATCTCACTCGACTTGTGCCAAGGTGTACGTGATCAAAGGTGGTTTTGGAATGCTGTTAAGCTGCCAGTCGGCAGAGTATCTTTAACTCGTTGCTTTTGCCTTCAGCATCCACTTAGGAAGTGTGGATGACCTGGTGGCTGAGTTTGCATCTCTTTTCGATGGCATAGGATTTCTTAAGGACTGTCTGATACATCTGCATATTGACGACTCTATCCTACCTGTCACGCTAAAGTATCGTAGGGTAGCCTTTGACCTACGCCCTAAGGTCGAAGCTGAGCTGCGAAAGTTGGAGCAAGCAGACATCATTGAGATGGTTGACAGCCCGACGCCTTGGGTGTCCCCAATAGTGGTGGCACGTAAACCCAAGCAGCCAGGGGAAGTCAGAAATGGTGTCGATATGCGCCTGCCCAATCTGGCCATCCGACGGGAAAGACATCTCACACCCACTGTTAATACACCTCAGCTTCGGCGTGTCGAGTGCGGCAGAAGTTATTCAACAGAAAATCAGGGGGGTTCTGGCTGGCCTCACATGTGTCATAAATGTCCGTGATGACAATCTGGTCCATGCTCCGACATTTGAGAAACATCTCGAACGTCTAAGAGCCACTTTTCAAAGACTAAAGGACAATGGTCTCACACTCCACAAGGAGAAATGTGCATTTCTTCAAAAGGAGATAGCATTCTTTCGATACCGTTTCTCAGAGGAAGGAGTCATGCCAGATCCAGCAAAGGTCCACGCCATCCAATCTGCACCGGCGTCCACCACCGTCACCAGAGTTCGCAGTTTTTTTTTTTTAGATGGTTACGTACTGTGGATGTTTCATCCAGAACATGCTAGTCTTCACTGCCCGCTTCGACAATTGACCAAAGGCAATGCCCTGTGGAATTGGGGTCTTCACCAAGAAGAAACTTTCCTGGTCACCAAATGAAGCCTGTCTGCAGACACCACGTTGGTTTATTTTGACCCCAGCCAGGAGTCAGAAATGCCAGTGGATGCCAGCCCCACTGGCTTGGGGGCCATATTGTCACAGAGACAATCCAATGGTGAATGAGTCCTTGTGACATTTGCCAGTTGTGCCTTGGCTGAAACGAGCAGCGCAATTCCCATATTGGGAAAGAGGCAATTGTGGTGCATTGGGGCTCCTGCCATTTTCATATTTACTTGTACAGCCAACCCTTTACAGTTCATACAGACCAACAGCCACTGGTCCCTCTCTTCACTGGATCCTCATCTAAACCGTCTCCAAGAATCGAGAAATTGATTCTTCAACTTCAGGCATACTGTTTCTCTGTAGAATATTGGCCCGGATCACAAAATCCTGCTGATTACCTATCCAGGCATACTAGGCCCGCCACGGTGGAAGAGGAGTCAGATGCTGAAGAAGTGGAGAAATACTTTTGAATGGTGGTGGAATGATTTAGGCTGCTCCCCATCTCCCTTGCGGACATTGTTAAGGCCACTACTTACAATATTCGTCTGGAGCTAGCTATCTCTCTGGAAGCGTGTTTAATGAGAGGTCCCTGATTGGTAATCCTGACAGGTGGTTGATTGCGCTCATACAGCCCACTAGGGACAAAGTACAGATTGCGATGCAAAGTATGGTTACCAAATCTGGATGATCTAGTGGAGCTGCTGGACTGGCGGAATCCTCAGCACCCATCATCAATGAGACCATACCACCTATCCCATGGCACAGAGCCAGTGCTGACTTCAGAAGTCCACCAGATGGCAGACACATGCTGATCATCATAGATGATTTTTCAAAATATCCTGAAGTTCAGATCGAGTCCACAGCCAACCAAACAATTCCCCGTCTGGATAAGGTGATGGCCACGCATGGGTTATTGAGTGAGCTCCGAACAGATAATGGTCCCCCATTCTCTAGTCAGGAGTTTGCTGAATACTTACAATCCTGTTGCATCCGTCACGGGCGAATCATGCCACGCAGGCCTCAAGCCAATGGGAAGGCTGAAAGATTTATGCAGACTTTAACAAAATCCTCAGAATTGCCCTGGTAATGGTAAGTGCTCTCTACGCTTTTCTGAGAGAATACCGGCTCACACCATATGTTACGACCAAGGTGAGCCCCAGTGCTCTCTTTATGAGTTGGACCATGAATGATACCATTCCCCACGTGGAAGAACCTTCAGCCTTAAAGAACCAAGTGGATGAAGCGATGGGTCAGCGTCAGGCCCAGAATGACGACATCTCTCAAACAAGATGTGCCAAGAGGTAAGTCATTCACATTGTCAAGAACCGACATCCCCGGAACAAATTCCTGCTGCAGTTTGAGGTTGATCCCCTGGAGGGTAACCTCTGTAAACAGAACTATGATAACTGCCCAGAGGGAAGGCGAGACTGTCACGAGAATTTTTTTTTTGTAAACAGATTTTATTGGCTTTTCATGGACAATCAAAACATGCATTGCAACCATCCCGCAGTGCAGTACCAAAGTGCATCTCGTCATAATGAGCAACACAATCTGTCCGTGTTAATCAAGAAAGAAACAATTAACAATCAAACTATTCCCGCCCCCACATAGGTCAATGCATTACATCACCTTGCTGAATCCAGGGTTGCATATGAGAAAGGGGAATATGATAAGTCATAATAAAAAGTCTTGGCTCAGGGGGGCAACCCGCCCTGTGGGCGACTCAGGTCTGCGTCATGTGATGGAAGGTATTCAACACAAAACGGGCCCCCAGTTGTAATGTAAATAGTTCATCTGGGTGACTCCACCGGGGAGGCCACTGACGAAGCCGGCTCTAGGTTGGTCAGGCTGTCCACTAATGCACCACAGGCTCTGACTCCCTCTATATTCCACATGACTCTCTGTGCTTCCCTCAGAAGTACCCACACCTCACAACCCGCCCATTTTACCATCTAACTCTTCCAAGTTGTCAGCCTCGGACCCCTCATTGTCTTCCAATTCCGCGCTATTTCACGCTTAGCAATAATATATGCTAGAACTTGAAACCTCCCCGTTAACTTTGCAGGTTGGGAGAACCAACTGAGGAGACAGTGACGTCACGAGGAATGTGCCCTTTTTTAAAGCTCTACCAGCAGCTGGTTTGGCTGATCAATCTCCCACATCCAATCGGGACGTGTTAGCACCTGAAGAGGATTATTCAGTGGCTGGATGGCCAAGGAACAAAGTCTCATCTCCCCTGCTGATGTCCTCTCAAGAGGATGATGAACATTCAGTGCCTGTGATAGGGCGAAGGACAGCTCGAGTATGCACCCTGAACCTGAGGTCTGTCGGCCACAAGAAAGAACTGGAAGCGGAGTTGAAACTCTCTGGCGCAAGGGACTAGGAGACACCCCCTCTGCCCGTGTCCAGTGAAGTCTTCCCGTTTGAAAGACTTTCTGTTAAACTGATTTAATGCGCAGATACTGGATTCCAGGAAATGTTGCATCTCATCACCAGGTCTTTTTTCCTTTTCCTTTCTCTCGCTCTCTCTTTTTTTCTCACTTTTCTCTCACATCTCCGAGTTGTTTGATTGTGAAATGCCATGCACTTTTATCTCACTGTGCATCGTTCTTGTATTACTCAAATGTTTTATGATTTAAATTCTGGGTAAAGGAGGAATGTTATGTTTGGAGTTGGACCGCCTCACAGTGAAGAACCACTTAGGGGTGTTCATGACGTGGACCCTGTGCAGAGAATTAAAGTGGTCATGGCTGTGACATCATAGCCAATTGTAATAAAAGGGTCCGGGACCGGACCTCGTGGTCTTGTGGCCAGTATACAACTACGACCAGTCTGTGTCCTTTATTTGAGCAGCACTGCACAGCATACGATCACACTATAAGCCACACAACACACATATTGGGTATTCCTGGAGGGGGTGACCGGATCTGAGCATCTTCTCCTCCGCTTGGATGGCAGAGTAACTGGAGTGACCTTTGGAGGAACGGTCCTTGTGAATGAAGCTTTGCTTCCAGCTTTGCCTGCTTCGATGACTGAAAGAAGCTGCTCCGACTGTCACAGTGCTTTTACAAGATGAGGTAATGAAAGACAAAATCCTAAAAGGTGTGAAATGTAGGAGGAAGATCCAACTTAACAGTAGTCCACTCTACTTTACCCATGCCTCTCAAACTACAGCGAGATGTAGAATAGAACTAATTCTTGAAGATTCGAAGCTAGTGGCATGCAAGCAAATATATTGCTACCAGCAAAGTTTAGCGAGATGTTGGAGGCAATAGATAACTTTTCTGGAGATTGGATGATGTCCGTAGCCTCCTGCGCCTGTTGCAGAAGGGTAGTGCACCCACCCTCTCATGGTTCTGCTTGGATTGATTACACTCTTTTGGGGACTGTTGGTAACACAGATGTTGAGAGACAAAGGCAATATCCCTGAAATGCAACTATCCATCTTATACTGACTTGGGTGCTGAAAGATATGCTATACAATACCTCTAATGAAATTACTGCTGCTTACAAACGTTTAGAGCTGTCCAAGGCCAAGCAAACAATTGTAAACTATGCCGATGTTTCATCAACTCTTAGCATAGTGCCGTATATGGGGTGGATTACAAACCTGACATATCGCTATTGGCTTATCCCCTTTAGACTATGCACTTTGCACTTTAAATTTGCCCTCCCTTTATCGGGAGGTTGGAATCAGATCCTACCTTTGTGTGGATGTGGCAACCTCTCGATTCAAAGCACTAGCCATTTACCTTTGTTTTGCTCTTAATTTCAAGAGCCAAGACGCCGTTTCTTGGTACTGTTAATGCAAAAGGCCAATGTGAGACAGCACAAGGAAGGGCTACTTTTTTTGCAGTCTCTAGGATCCCCTGAAATTTGCTCTGCGTTACTTAATTTTATAATAGCAGCGTTTTACATTAGGAGGAGATACGAGTCTTAATTAAGATTGTGCTCATCTTTTGCGCTCTAGTAACAACTTTAATTCCTATTTTTTGTCCGAAATCACATCTAACTACTTGAATATTTCTGTCCTGAATTACATCATTTGTTATGGGCTATAAATTGAAATTTTATTAAGATACTGTTGTACAAATATTTGAACAGTGTTTGTTTGTTTTTTTAGATAGGATGTGTTTTTATGAATTTGTATGATATGTAATGTGGATTTTTAACGGTTTTATTATTTTTCTTGAGCTTTTATGGCTTTCTGCCGAATAAAATGTATTTTGACTGACTGCTTGCTGCTAATGGATCCACGACATTGGCCCAACGTGCCCCAGTGTCTGGAACGGTTGTTTGCGCCATGCACTTATGGCCTCCTGCCCACCCTCTTTTACCCATCTCCTGCCTCATCCTTCAGTTTCCCCTTCCAGACCTGAACTTTCCTTTTCTCCTCCTGCTGTTTGGTTTTTTCACACTTTTCTAGGACCTGGAGCCTACCGTGGCATCAATAGAAGGTGTTGTATCTTTTATTTTATCTAAGGGGGGGCAGTGACCACGTAAGGGTTGGTGCACTGCAAAGGTCTTGGAATCGTTTTGAAGGAACTACATCATTGCGATGATTTGAGGGTCTAGTGTGGCTCAGAATGTCGACTTCTTTTTTTCATGCTGTTGTACTTCGGGCCCTTAAGTACAGACATTACCTGCTGAGTCTTACATGGCATGGCTGTTGCTATAAGAGTACTGTTCTGTTTCTCACCCTTAAATCTCAAAAGGTACAAGTTAATAGAAAAAAACTATCAGCTATGTGCTGGAAGGGTGCACAAACTTAGTTACTCTACCCTCCTCGGCACAATAACTGAATCAACACACAACCCTTGAAAGAAGGGCGTGAGAAATCGTACTGACCTGTGCAGAGAGAGCGTTCTTGTGAATCTTCTTATAGATGAGGGCTGGACAGATGAAGCAGATGAGGCTTCCCATAGTAGCACCAGTTAGGCCCAGGATGGTCTCCACTGCAGGAGTAAGAGGGGAAAATAAAATCTCAGCAGCTGCCACTAAACACCATTTCCTGGAACATCGTTTAAAAAACGTCAAATAAATAAAAATACATCTAAAGCTTAAAAAGGCAGAAATTAATTCAGTGGTTGTAGTGGGTTAAGTATTTGTGTCATATGTGGGCATGACCCTGATGTTCTAACATTCTGTCCTCGTGCGTGGAGTGTGCATCCTTGGGGATTCGATCGGTGACTGGCAGTTGCTGACCGAGCCTCTGAGGGTGCGACGCTCCTGGCCGTGGCTGAAGAACTTACCTTACAATAAAACCGTTCTTCTAAAGAATTCATCTACTTGTCCGGTATCCATTATTCTTTACATATTGGCGACGACTGGGAACTCCGTCTTCAGCCACAAGCAGCGGATTATTCGGCGAATTCCACGCAGTATACCATTCAAATCCAGCTCTCTGTCCGAAGTGTTTTCAAGTTGAGCCTTGATCGACGGATCTTACGGGACGCTCAAGCGACAGCTGGTAGGACCATTTTAATTTTATTCGGCGAATTTGAGTTTCGGCCAGGGCAGCGTTACCCTCACCCATTAGACCGCGCGCCGTCAACCTGAACACGGCGCACGCGCTTTCTCAGCGCGCTACAGTCCCACGCGCAGATTCAGCGCGTCACTGCAAAGAGGCGGAGCGCGCTACAGTCCCACGCGCAGATTCAGCGCGTCACTGCAAAGAGGCGGAGAACAAAGGCATAGAACGTTGGTTTCGCAAGCGGAAGAGCACTTCCTTAAGCTGCACCGTACCCGCGCGAGATCCATTTTGCTTTGGGCAATTCAGTGAGTTACACTGCTTGGCTTTCATCTGATTTCAAGCCACGGTGATACGCACACCTTCATCGGATTATTTGGTGTCAGTTCCTGTATTGGAACCTTCATTTGCGTGTCACGGTGATACGCACACCTTATCATTATAATAAAATTTTTTTTATTTTTTTTATTTATTTATTTTTTTTTAAATTTTATTTTATGCTAAATATCTAAAATGATCTCTTCACACATTCTGCCAATCTAAGTTGGTAACTTCCCACCAACTTCTCACTCTTCTTTATTAGTTATGGCTACCCTCAATCAAATTACTCAGCCGCCTCCTTTTCTAGCTAAACCTGGCAAACCTGGTTTACCTTGGCATGAGTGGTTCTGTTTATTTGAAAACCACTTAGTGGCTATTGATGCTGCTGAATATTCACCTGCTCGTAAGTTCGCCCTGCTTTTCGGCAGTTTAGGTCTGGCAGCACAGCGCATTTTTCAAAGCATACCTCCTATCCCTCCTCCTACTGGTCAATCAGGAGACGGGCAATGGAACACTTATTTGGAGGCCATAGCTAGACTTAAGAAGCAATTCTCGGAATCGCCTAACAATGTTAGAAAGACACAAGTTCTACAAACGTAAACAGTACGAAGAAGAAAAGGTGGAGGAGTATATTTCAGCATTGAGGGTTCTAGCTACTACTTGTGGGTTCGGTCCTTTATCAGATGACATCATTCGTGATCAGTTCGTCTTCAATTGTGCATCTCAGAAAATAAAAGAAAGGATTTTAGGTTGTAAAAATCCCTCACTTTCCGAAGTAATAGACATGGCTTTAAGTATAGAACGTTCTACAATTTCTACTAAAGTTATACAAGCTAACCCTATGCCTAAAGTGAATGCGATTTCTGAATCGGCGGAAGCTTACAAAGAAGATTTGTTGGCTGTAGGTTCAAGAGACAGAGGGTCAAAGGCTTCTCAAAGTAGTTATCAACCATATTGTTACAGATGTGGGTCAAAAATGCACATCGGAAATTTTCAAGGGTGTCCCGCTTTAGGCAAACGTTGTTCTGTCTGTAAAAGAATGGGTCATTTTCAAAAACTCTGCAGAGGCCGCAGGAAACCGGTCTCAGTTCGAAGTGTTGACGTTGAAACGAATTATTGTGCAGAGTCTTTGGATAATCTACTCCTGACAGTGGATTACACAAAGGATCCCTTGGAGATTAAAGGTCCCTTATGTAATGCACTAATTGATGGTAAAGAAACCAGTGTTATGGCGGACTCAGGATCCCCAATTACAATTCTTCGTGACTCTTATTTTTTTGAGAAATGGGGAAGAACTGTTTCACTGGCGAAATCCGATGTCAATCCAAAGGCCTTTGGCGAGAATGACATAGACATGTTGGGATTTTTTATGTCGGATGTCATAATTTTAGAAAGAAAAATTAATACTAAAGTCTATGTTGCAATTAAGGGAAAAAACATTGTGGGCTGGAAAGATCTGGCACGTTTGGGTTTGTATTTAGTCCCAGGGGATGTAAACCCTATAAGGGTTAGAGAAATTCCTGTTTGTAGTCTGGATGACCTAACTTTAGATTTGAAAAGTTTGATGTCAGAATTAAAGTCAGTGTTCAGAGAGCAAATCGGTTGTGTGAATGAGTTCAAACACAAGATCAGGTTGTTACCTAATGCAATACCTGTGGTTCATAAGGTCAGACCAGTCCCCTTGAGTGCCAGAGAAGAGTTAAGAAAAATGTTGGAGGATTTGTGTTCACAGGGTATAATCCAACCCACCGAGTCTTCACAGTGGGTGGCCCCCATTGTGGTCGCTCGCAAAAAGACAGGGGAAATTAGGCTCTGTGTGGATTTGAGAGGCCTTAATAAAAGCATCGTAGTAGACTGCCATCCCCTCCCCAAGATTCATGATCTACTGGCAAATTTGGGGGGCGCCCAGTGGTTCTCTCTAATCGACCTAAAGTCCGCCTACCATCAAATCCCACTAGCTGCGGAGTCTCAGGAACTAACAACATTTGTTACACCTTTCGGTGCCTACAAATTCCTGAGACTTCCCTTTGGACTAGCATCCGCAGCTAGTGTTTTCTAAAGATTGATGGATACGATGTTTAAAGGGATAAAAGGCGTTCAGACATATCTGGACGACATACTGATTTTTTCAAAGGATCCAGATGAACACGTTGTGCTGTTGAGAAAGGTATTATCGGCCCTAGGCAAACACGGTATGACTGTAAGAGCAGATAAGTGCAAATTTGGCGTGAAAGAACTGGATTACCTAGGACACACAGTGTCTTTTAAAGGTATTACTCCGAAATTTTCTGTGGTCAGGGCTCTCAAGGAGGCAAAACCTCCTTCAGACAAAGATACTCTTCGCTCTTTTTTGGGCCTCGCTGAATACTACGCAAGGTTCGTATGCAACTATGCACAGTTGGTGGAGCCCCTTAGAATGTTATTAAAAAAAGGTCAGAAATTCGTTTGGTCACAAGATCTTGATGGGGTGTTTGCCAAAGTGAAAGATCTAATAATTTCAGCTCAAGCATTACATGCTTTCCGTGATGATTCACCGTCAGTCATCACAGTAGATGCTAGCATGAGTGGTCTAGGAGCAGTCCTTAGTCAGAGAGTTAATGGTAAGGAACAAACAGTGGCGTTTGCTTCCAGATCACTGAAATCTTTTGAGAAAAATTATAGTACTATCGAACGAGAAACCTTGGCTTGTGTCTGGGCGGCCCAGAAATTTAAGATGTATATTTGGGGGCGAAAATTCGAAATTTTTACTGATCACAAGCCACTTACGTTCATTTTTGTAAGCCCCTAGTAATAACATGTCAGCAAGATTGACTCGCTTAATTTCTAAGTTACAAGAATATAATTTTAGCATGAAGCATATTCAAGGGGGTAAGAATTTTCAAGCGGACTCTTTGTCAAGGATGCTAATGGAAAAAGACGATGAGGATGATGTTGAGGAGGATGAAGTAGAATGTGTCGCTGTGCTTGATGCAATTGAAAACTGTAATACTGTTATTTCAGAGTCAGAATGGAAAACTGCATGTATCAACGATGCCATTTTGTCAAAAGTTATAGAGTATTCTTCATCTAAATGGCCTGATGCAAGGAATTTGTCAGGTGAACTAAGAAATCTGTCATTAGTAGCTGATGAAATTTCTGTCAAGGATGGTTTAGTTTTACGAGGCGATAAATTTATACCCCCAAGTTCTTTAAGAAATGTTTTAGTCAAGATCGCTCATGAGGGGCACCTTGGGGTAGCTAAGACTTGCATGAAGATCAAGTTGGATTATTGGTGGCCTGCCTTAGATGCCCAAGTGAAAGGTATGGTGGATGGATGCGAGGAATGTTTGCTCTCGGACAAACATTGGAAACTCCCGAGGGTACCTCTACATCCCACAGACTTTCCTGAGAAACCTTGGGAAAAGGTGGGACTGGATTTTTCTGGTCCATATAATATCCTTAATGAGTCTTCAAGATTTTTGATTCTAGCGGTTGATTACCACTCTAAGTGGATGTATTATAGATTTGTGGACGCCCCTACCACTGATAACACTATTTCTTTCCTGAGCAAAGTATTTACCTTGGAGGGAGCTCCTAGATCCCTGGTTACGGATAATGGGACTCACTTTGTTTCGGAAAAGATGTGTTCATGCTTGATGAACCACGATGTCAAACATCTGAGGGTAGCCAGGTATTCACCAGCTTCCAACGGGCTAGTGGAAAGGGGCAACAAAGTACTTAAAGAGGGGATACAGACAGCGCTGTCCTTTGGTCATGACGTTAAATCATTTTTGGAAAAAAAAGTGTGGAGTTATAACACTTCTCCACACTGTACCACAGGTATCACCCCTTTCGAGCTCCTGAGAGGCAGAAAGGCTAACACAACCTTGCTGCCATCTTGGTTAGATAGTGGTAAGCTAACAGGTGTGGACACCAGTTGTAAGGATTTGGCAAGTAAAGTGAGGGCAAGTCAGGAGAAAATGAAAAAGAAATTTGACGGAGGGTGTTCTTCCACCAATGTTGAAATTGCGGTGGGTGATTGGTTTTTTTTTAAAAACCATTTAAAGTTAGAAAAGGAGAGTCCATCTTTTCGAGTCCTGTTCTAGTTTGTAAAGTCAGTAGAGGTGCAGCGTTTCTCCAAGATAAAGGCTGGTGGAACAAAAGACAATTGATTAAAGTTAGTAAGGTCCAATCGGACTTAATTAGGAACAGGAAAGCTTCAGTGGCGGAAGGTGAGCTTGATTGGTCTTATTGGTTACATAATCAAGAAAGACAAGAACCCTCAAGGGGCAAAATTGTTTGCCAAGTAATGCTCCTGTAAACAACGAATTAGAAAGTAATGTAGGTCGGTCACGGGGAGGTCGTGTTAGAAAGTTACCTTCGAGATTTAAGGATTTCATTACATGTTAATTCTGAAATTTATAATTTGTGTTTATATAGGGGAGGTGATGTAGTGGGTTAAGTATTTGTGTCATATGTGGGCATGACCCTGATGTTCTAACATTCTGTCCTCGTGCGTGGAGTGTGCATCCTTGGGGATTCGATCGGTGACTGGCAGTTGCTGACCGAGCCTCTGAGGGTGCGACGCTCCTGGCCGTGGCTGAAGAACTTACCTTACAATAAAACCGTTCTTCTAAAGAATTCATCTACTTGTCCGGTATCCATTATTCTTTACAGTGGTCATTAAATTCAGCATTGTGAGGTCACAAAGTATTCAGACACCTCAGCAGCAGAACGTCATGAAGGGTTAAACTAGTCCCATAGCACCCAATCTAGTGGAGAGGTGTGGTGCAGCGGCCAGGGCAGCTGACTTCAGAGCACAGGGTTCACGGTTCGATCCCCGGCTCCGGCGGCAGCTCAGCTCAGCACTGTGTGACTCTGGGCAATAGCTCACTTAATTTCCACTACGGCCCCCAGCGCCTTGAGACCCGTAAGGGTGAGTAGCTGCGCTATATAAAAACGGACTTACAATCTATCCTCCTGTCAGAAAGCACCATTGCTATGTGAGTTGAGCACAGAGAATATTAAAGTACACCATTGTTTTAACTCATATGTCCTGTACAGTAATTCATTTCAGACTCGACATCTGTTGCGCAGATGACTTACTCACTCGCAGTACACACTTACCATTGGGGATAAGGATTCCACCTAACATGGTCCCAAACACCACAACCAGAGTGAGGACTTTGAATCTCAGCGGCGGCATGTATCCACCTGCCGCAAAAGTGCCATCCTTCTGCTGTGGGAAAAGCAAAAACAGAACAATCAGGGGACTGTTTAGCTCGCATCTCCAAAGCAGGTACAGGGGACACAAGGGAAACGTGCTGCACCTGCCATTGCTGTGCTGTTCTTGAATGTGAGTGCACAGAGCCTTGCAGTCAATGTAAAACTACAGAAATGGCCTATTTTGAGCATGCATCCGGATGTATACACTTATGTATACCAGAGTCTCAATACACACCTATTAACAAAAAGAGTGCAGGCTGTGTCAAACTTTTCATTGACATGGCTGCATTTTTATTCACTAATCTGTGGTGAATAATGCCTTAATCACTACCACCACCACCACTTCCTGTGGCCTAAACAGGGAAACCCATCTGAGCCTCTTGCGGATCCCATAGGTGGTCCAACCAACAGATTTAAAGAAACCAAGACTAAGGGCTTCATCGTGGTCATTCACTCTGAAGTAAAATAACTCCACATTGTTTAAAAGGTTATCAGCTGTTAAAATAAGAAGGTACCACATTCAGGAAGAAAATGCCATTAAGAGAAAACAGGATTTACAGCAGGACTTAAACAATGTATTAGTGTAAGATCAGGAGTGAGTGGGTTCCGTACTTTCAGAGCTGCACTCATGAATGGTCGCCTGAATACAGAAGGGAAATAGGTAGAAATTCATTACATTCTCACCTTTTCGAGGCCCTGAGACTGTAGGCATGGAAACTTCGCCACACAAGTTGAAAATCAGAAAATCACGCCTTAAGACCCCTGCAAAGCTTTAACGGCCCTTTCAGTGACCAAAACAGAGTGCGGAATCAACTCTTCAAGACAAGATCTGCTGTGTTCTGACCTAATTAGTGCTTCCTGGTCCGATACAAGTAAAGCTACTTGTGTAGGACACGCTTGGGTTTTCAGAACAATACATTACTAGTAAACTCTCAATTAAACATTAGCAAAGCTAGAGGGTCTGGCATTGGCTTGTTTTGTCATGGCTTTTGTAGAAATGTATTTTTGAGGAATTGCCCGGCCCTCGTCAATATGAAAAATAAACATTGGCTAAAAGCAAAACTTTTTGGGAGTCTCACAAAACACATTTTGACATAGCAGACCGTATTATTGAAGTGAACTACTTTGTGTGGATGTGCTCTTTGTGAAAAAGCAGAATGCCATCACTAACGTTTAAGGTAGCCAATGGCTGAAGGGGGCTGGCCCACTGCCCCATGCTATACACTGCAGTGGGTGGAAGAAAAATGTGAATGACACAAACACAGACCAATGGATGAACAGGGCTGGCGGAAAAGCCCTGGAAGTATATAATATAAAAGTTTCGGAAGATTAAAAGATCTTGTCTAACGTGAGAACTAAAATGTTTTTACCACCGGTCAAAAAAAGACTAATGGGGCAGAGAATAAAAAAATATTGGAGAGGCAAGTGGTAACCTACTTAGCATACATAAAAGGAATGCAAAGCAATTTTGAAGGGGCTTGCAGGTGCAAACACGTCTCCAACTGGTAAATAAGTATCTGTGCTCCTACACTAAATACATTTCTGCAATATACCAGTCTACACAGAAATTGTAAAGAGACCAAATATTACCCAGTTGGCAGGAAATTCCATTTCTTGTCTTTTTTTGTATACTGTTAAAAACAGCTTCATCAAATTGAGTTATCCGTTTTAGGCAAATAAAATGCAGAGCAGGGCACTATCACCATCCCAGTACAGGCCACAAAAGTGCAGCTACAACTCTAGAAGCTGTGCTCAGCAATCAGATCCTCTCTAGTGTTTGGGTAGTTCTATGCTCATCATCAAAGAAATAGGGTACATTTTAAATCTTTGTGCTAAATTCACGGGGTTATCCATCTTATTTCAACTCTGCTTATTATAACGTTTTTTAATAATGAAACCACGGATGCACATTAACAACTTGCAACACATTTATAGGAATGGAACATTATGCAAATTAATGTAAAATAAAAAAACTAAAAGGGTATGAAACACAGTGATCTGAGAGCAATATACATATGCTGAAAATTCAGGGGGGAAAAAAATTGTAGGATCCCACTAATACTGAAATTTAGAAAACGTTAACCAGACCCTGCTTTTGTTAAAAATCAGAAAAAATAGTTTGATACTATTTGCGGCCACTCAGAATCCCACGATAAATGAGGACTCCCTTAGCAATAATCACACGCACAATTTAAAGTAACTTCAAGCACTGATCATAACTTGTGTTGTATTTTTAAAATTAGACAACCTGGAATATACTTAACCATACCTTTCACCAACAATCCTAATTGTAAGCCGTTTTAATGAAGATTGCCTATAGAGTCATGCTAAAAAACTTTCCTCCAAGAACCTCTACTTGTAGTACATATATTGCAGCAGGTGATAGCTTGCTTGGCACAGTTGATAAAAATTCCTAAATCTTACACTATTACCTATGACTAAACACGTGCTGAGAGCCTCAATGGTGCACTAAATGTAAAATTCCCAAAAGAAGGGTCTACGAAATTTCTTGTGTTTGCATTAGTTCTTGTCCACAGAAAACTAAATGGCCATTTGATTCAGTACGTGTTCCGCTGGTCGAATGATTCGGTTCCCATAGAGGATAACTTTTAAGTTCCAGTTGTCTCAAGAGCTAATTGCTTCCAGATACCACTGAGAAATTCAAACGTTTCTTTACTTTATGGACGGATTGAAATTTGCCCACAACACTTCACTTCGAAATATATAAGGGGTGGGCCACTCCTAGTTTAGTAATGTGGCAAAATGAGAACAAATATTCTCTCTGGCATGAAGCACACTTATCTCCCAGTTCGTATTCTGCTCCTAAAACGTTCAAGACTTCTTCATAAACTTTACTTTCCTGTGTATTGCGTGCCTGTTTCAATAGTAACGAAAATCTAGTTCTTGAAAATTAAAGATGGGCCCCCTCTACGTCAAACGTCTGTTCCTTGGAAACCAACCCACTTCATGATCAGACATGAGTTACAGCCCCTGAAAGGGGCCGTAAAATAAGGTCTGTAAGGATAGACAAATTGTTCCTCAAGGGATTCCTTATTACAGCTCAATACACCAGCTTAACTCGCACTAATCTTGCTTACAGTCTGGCTGCTTTGACTTTAGTTAGGTGATAAAACTTGCTGAAATGTGGGTCACATGCGAGATAAACTATATTTCAAACCAAATCGTCGCTGGTCCAGTTTAGAAAAGTTTTCTTGCATTAGCCAAGCTAAAGTCAACTGAAGTAAGAGTTAATGATATTCTATAAAATAGCCAGTGCCCGACAAATAAGAGGTGCATATCTTAGTCTGGACAAAAGTTGAGCGCCTTTTATTGGGACACAGCCAGTAACTGAGTAGAGTACCTTAGAAACGAAGCAAGAACTATATACAAACTGAGGCATATAAAACTCACTGCTTGGAGCGTAAGAGCTTGCCTGTTGAATCTCAAGGAAAAGAATTGAGAAGTTTTCCATATTACAACCCAGTTTGGATCTGCCTCGTGGGGGGATTCAACTTACCTGCTGCTCGAAGAGAAGTGTGTTCAGTGCCTGTCTGCATGGCAGGATCATCATTGGGAAGCCCACTGCAACAGACATCATGAATCCCACGCGAATCATTTCCGTCACCAGATTGAAAGGGAAGTTCATCAGCACATTGCCAGCAATGGCTTCAGTGAAGCTGACATAGCCGAAGAAGCCCACCTGACCCATGCAGGGAGACAACAGACACAAATGAAAACCCAACTTGAGCCTTTTCAGAAAGATACAGTAAAACACCCCATCTTCCCCACCCTGCTGGCCCTTATGCCCAATCGGAGAGCTGCATTAGAAAGCATTTTCATCAGTGACTAGGAATTTCCAGAGCTTGCCGAGTCATGTTATGCTACGGGTTCGTTCTTCAGTGATTAGGTGGCCTAGAGGCCGAATGAAAGCACTGAGGGGCGGACTAGTCACAGGACAGAAATGGCTTAAGTGTTTGGTCGTGTTGGGATTTTAAAGTTCTAGCAAGAGACAGTGTGCACTCATGAAGCAATGGAGGGGGAGAAACAGAGGTGCGGGTGGGTGACTAAGTGAAAGATTTGTGGACAGCATGGTTTTAGGATGGCTTTTATTTCAGTTAGTTTGTTTTTTCCTTCACTTTTTATGTTTCACTAATACAATTTAGTAGTCATAGAACTGAGAGTGAGAATCATAGCTGGTTATGCTTTTCATATAGTACACACACAGAGGTTACAACTTCCACGGCAGTGGTACTCTATCCTGCCTTCCCATAGGCCACAAGCCTGCTCTGGCCGGTGAAAAACTACTATGCTGGGGCTTTGGCAATAAGAAAACAATGGTAGTCCCCTTTCTTCCTCCCCATCAGCCTCACCCAGGAGGTGCTTCTGGAAGGCTTCCCTGCTCTCTCTCGAGTGCCCAATGCCAATACACGAGTTTGTTGGCTGCTGGTGGTAACGACATGCCAATTAGAGAATGTCTCAGTGTATAGATCCTTAAAGGGCAATGCCTGAATCTTGCCATGTCAACTGCTAAGTTTCTTGAAAGGGTAGTGGAGATTAAGGGTATGCGGACTTGCAGATATGCCTTGCTTTGCCAGATCTTCACGGTTCTCATTTCCGCTGTTCTAATAAAGAAGATGGGCGTCTCGAAGTTAAAAGTGCATCCCTTAGAGACTACCTCCTTCAGGACATGAGTTACAGAACCTGACAGGGGCCGTAAAAACAAGGTCTGTTAGGAGAGACAAATTGTTCCTAAAGGGATACCCAAGAACACAAGCTTAACTTACTCGCACCGATCTGGACTACAGTCTGCCCCTTTTACTGTAGTCAGGAGACAAAAGTGTGCGTCGTATGCAAGATAAAACAAAAACCAAACCAAATATCATATTAACCATCACTTCCAGGCAATACTTAAAGTTTGTGTGTACACTCACAGAGTGCCCTGCATAGAACTTGCAGTCTCTAAACACAAATCACCATAGCCCCGGGGCCCATGAGATCGCATAAACAAAAAGTGTTTCACATAACTAGCCTTCACGGCTGCCCACACACAGTTATCTCATAATGTGTGATTTATCGCCCTTGCATAGTTCCAGCTCTGTGTCCTAAAGTGCCCTGAAAACAGGTTTGTCTTGCATGCCACACCAGTTGAGTGTTAAAAGAAAAACAAGGGGAGATAATGGTGCCCGCAACTGAGGGCACTAGGCAGAAAGACACTTCCGCTTGCTGTGTGGAATAGGTTCTGAGACAAAAGCCAACACCCACAAAATCAAATCGCCTCATTGCCTAGTCTCCACAACACAAATGAGCAGAAACCCCCAAGAATACATGAAAACAGCAGGCGAAGCATGTGTGTGCACAAATTGTGTCTTTGGAATAAATACTCCTTTGGATTGTAGGTCAGGGACGTAAAACATGTGAGAACCACGCTCTAGGCCACCCACACTGCAAAGCAAGAAATGTTAACAGAGGGGATGAGGTACATAAACTATCCATCCAGAAGATCCGGGGCTATGTCATTTTAGGCAATCCAGCTGACAGCCAGGTCCAAAACACATCCCTGCTCATCCAGCATGTTGTCACTACTGTCATAAATCCACATTTTATCTGCAACTTCATACTGGTGTTTTGAAGGGTTTCAATGCACTCATTATTGCCAGAGAATGGAAATTAGGCACAGATTGCCCAGAATCACACACACTCTGATCAAGTCAGAATTAGAACCTGGGCTCACTAATTTCAAAGGAGACAGTTTAGCAGGTGGACCCAATACTCTACTTGTGACACAATTACAGGATTGTGACAAAGAATAAACTAGTTCCACCCTTGGAAGGGTGAGAGTTTTTCTATTTCCATGACTACCAAACCACACTTCATTTATCTGCACTAATTGTTGAGTATACGCGTTTACAAATTCTGCTGCCTTCTTAGGATGTAAAGTTGCTGCACGAGGGCCTTGTCCAAGACAGCAGTGTGGCCCTTATACAGTGCAGCGCTCAGTGCTTGTCAGCAGTGCAGCAGCTTCCTTTACAAAGGGTTATCAACAATGGTCACGTAGTGGTTATAATGGAGTAAACGTCAGGGGCATGGCTATGGTACAAAAAAGAACACTGTTTTTGTGTTAATCCTTAGGACTACTAATCGGGGGCCCACAACTGTATTACTGACATGGGGAAAGTAGGAGGAATCTTACCGTGACATAGAAGGTGGTCACTACATTCAACGACGATGCGAAAATAGAGCTCATTATGTTGACAGAAGGCTCGTCCAGGCTGTCGTAGGTCGGCAAAACTTGGCTGAGGAAAACCAGGATTAGGCTGAGAAGTTAATGCAACATTTCCCTGCTTCACTTCAAGTTTCATGCGCACAGTTGGTCACACTGACACAGACGGACATATTCAGGCTCCTTTAATCGTGGACACCGGTTGCCTTTCAATAACAACGCTGAACTTTATATAGAGCTCACCAAGGTAGTCTTGGCACTTTACAGTGCTATATACAAACACTGTTCGCAAATTTAAAAAAGGTACCTTTCATTTACCTCCAGTTTCTCATTATTAATTCCATTAGTACCTTCTAATCAAGGTCAGAAAGTGAAGAAGGACGACATATTGTGAACAAGTCCCTTCATGAGGCCCAACCTTTCCTATTTCAATGGAGTGTAGCCCTTTGCCCTGTCAGCCCTTCTCATCGAGCACTTTTCCCCATGAGTATGTTTTAGTCTTATAGCTGTTTACATACTATACTATAGTTTCCACATAACCCCTTTTCACCAGGAGCCCATCCTATTGGATTCCAGGAGTTGTCTCCTTTCTTCCTGTCAATTTAACCATTGGCCTAAAGAAGCAGAATACAAAGGTTTGTAAATGGAAAGCCATGACTGCAACCGGACAGAGCCATCTGGGAATCCTACAAACACTGTGTACTGTGCCAACATTTCCAAAATGTCCCTTGTGCTACCAAGATACTTAGGGAATGGGAGTCGATGCAGGAGGTTGCATTGGCCTTCGCCCCAGTCCTCATCTCCAACCTAGAGTTCACGCTCTATGCTTGCAGAGAGTTATTTGGACCATCTGGTGAGATAGATGAAAAATGCCTCAGTAGGCTGAACGCTCACTGAAGAGATCAGTTAAGACCTGCAGCTGCGGGTTTGACCGTGGATCGATGCCCTCGAGGACTCTTCCATCACCGGATACCTGCCCTGACGATCAGGTTTATCAAAATAAAAAAGGCGATGAGCCACCTCTTGGACTACTTCCTATTTACTCTATCGCACCTTCATTCTAGGGGTGCTGCACGGCTTCTAGAAGCAACGCGTTCTTCGATCTCCCCAGCAGCACGTCACCACCATTTGAAGCGGAGCCTGGCAGCTACGTCACAGCTTGTTTAGAACGCAGGGAGCAGGACGCGCAACGTCTGCAGAGAAAGAATGTTCAGAACCTGGAAAGGGGGTGCGATTTACACAGAGGAGTACAGTTGAAAAATGACAAAATGCACTAAGTACAGCTTTCTTCCAATGGTAAGAATGTGGGAAATATCGACAAGAAGATTTAAAATACCTAAATCTCTAAAAAGAGATATAAAAAACGTAGACATTTACTCAGGGCTTTATGTGGGCCGGGTCCTGCCGGTGCTTAGCACCGGCAGTTCTAAAAAGCAGGTGCTGAGACGGGTCCCTATTGGGCTCTGCATTTTTGCCCTCACCCTCAGGATGAAAAAAAAATCTTAACTCTCTAGCAGCACCACCCTTCACTGCCTTTGAGGTAACTTCAAAGAGACTCGTTATAGTTCTTTCACAGTGTCATCATTTCAGAACTGAAGCATTTTCAATATTATATACAAGGAAGCCGTAGTTGTTGCTTATTTATTTATGCAACTAACAACAATTGACAAAGTCAATAGTCAGGGCTTGTTGTAGATGGAATGTTACTTGTTGTAACTGGATGCAATGACAGAAGTAGCAAATTACCAGGGCGGCACACTGTGCTAAGCACAGGTTTTTAGCTTAAGAGTTTTAAGCCACATCATAATTATATTGGCCACTCCCCTTTGAGAGATATCCTCCCCCCCAGTTTTTCATCCCACTTAAAGCCCTGCATTTACTATACCAAAGGCAGAAAAAACAAGCAGGCTCCCTGTATAATCAGAACAATCGCTTAGCAGTCTCGCTAGGAACAAATGTGCCCTTCGCCCTCTGAGCCGCAGGGCCCAGTCAATAGGTAGAGGCCTCTGAAGCGAGCGCATCCCTCAGAGCCCGACCATACTGAAAAACGTCACTTCCTATCATAGTACTCAAACTAAGTTCCTTCCTTAGTATATTTTGAAATGAAAACTCCCTCCGGGAGAGCTCCCTGGTAATGTTCAGGTTTTGTTAAACAGCAGAAACCCTTTGGTTGCCCGGTACATGGAAAATGAAAGACAGCCACGGGAAACACAGGGACAAGAAAGAACAAAATAACTAAAAACTCAAACAGAAAAAAACATTCAAAGAGTAGGGTCGTCAAAAAGGTGGAAAGAACTGAAGGGAAACATGGAAAGCTGCCTAAGAGACTGCACCGCCGTTGACCTGTCGGCACGGCCCTCCCTTCACCCCGCAGGATTATATGAATAAGCACCGTAACTGGTAACTCTGATTTATGTGGTGCAAAAACGCACCATTCGGCAACAGCAGATTCATTTTACGACTCGCCCGATCTTTAATTGTTTTTTTCTTTTATGCTAACGTACTGCAATGGTTTAATTTGCAAAGTGTTGCGGAATGGACAGCGGTCTGATCTGGGGAGGGGGGAGCGGAGTTACTTGGCCCGTCGAGGCGCTCTGGCAGCCCTTTGTCAATGTAAGGCCACGAATACAGGAGGAATGCAAGATCATTCCTCCCGGAGGATGGGTGGGGGAGGGCACCTCCCAAAAAGAAACTGTCTTGGTGATGATTGGCCACGGGCAACACTCGCTAAAACGCAAGATTTAAAAAAACACAAATGACACCTGTGTTAAAAAAAAAAAAATCTGATATTTTCTCCTGTATTGCTATCCTAACTTTGGGCGATGATTCCTGTGTTTTGGGAAATCTAAAAGGATTGTGAGAGTGCTAGTGAGTATCTGCGCAAGTCATAAATACACTGAATAAGTAATTTATTTGTAAGGTAAGACTGCAAAAAGTATATAATTAAGCAGACAAAATGAATTTGTACTCCCTAACCTGGAAACTCATTTACTCCTACCCTAGACTGAAATCAACGTGAGAGCGTTTGCAGGGTGGGTTACTACCAAAAAATTGTTGATGACTATCGGTAAACAAGTTTGTCAGTGTTCACCAATTCTGGATGGAGAACCCACTCGGAAAGGCCCAAAAACCTTTACCCTAACACTAGATTTGCAAACTGACAACATTTCTGTGTACACAATCCCCTTCAGAAAGATTCTGTAACTCAGTAATGGGATTTTGCCCTCTGAAAAGACATTTAAAAACCGGAACTAGGGAGCATAAACAGGGCTGTCAAAAGGTTTTTCTGGGGACCTGTTGTAATGATTTGGCGGGCCTAGTCCTCCACCTCCTCTGGTGCTCAAAGAACCCACGACCTCATGAAACAAAGTGGAGTTCACTGAACAGTTCCGATGAAACGATCAATTGTTCTAGACCAACCCGAGAAAAGTACTGCACAGTTCCAATTGTGCCACGCTGCAATGCATTCACAGTTTCTGTTCTACTGCACGGGGTGGACCCAGCTGGAGACCGAAGAACCTGCTCTTTCTTGTCTCCCTTCACGCTAGCTCCCAGAAGCAGGGGTACAGAGCACCCCTAGAGTACAGGGTGTGTCTCCTTAACGCTGAAGTGGCGGCCCCAGCCATAATCCCACTTTAAATAAAACTGTGGGCCATACAATGCCACTGTTCTTAAATCTGAGTAACCCACACTGGAAGCAAGAACCCCACTGCCATACAAACGAGACAGCAAGCCATAACCCCATCGTCGTTAATCCCGAGTAAGCACACTGGAACACACTTGCCTGTAAGCAATCTCTGGACAATATGCACTGCATGCTCCTCAGCCTTCTTTGCAAAAAACGCAGGAGTAAACCTAAATATATACACTGCGCTTCAACTAAGTGATACATTTTGAATTTTGGAATAAGGAATTCCAGTCAGGGATGCTGGTTATTGGAGCCACAAAATATGCCGTTGATATTGACCGTTTCTACAGCAAACACCCCAAACTGAACTATCTTGAGCTTATACATCAGGTGCTATTTTACTCAATTTAATGAGTCATGTTATAGTCTTTCATAGGCCCTGACAGAATTCACAGATCTTTTCAGAGGGAACTCAGCCCACTAAGGTACATACGCAGCTCTAAAGCTCTAAAATGTCACTCGTTACCTTTTAGGTGAGAAACCTCAGCTCACAAAGAGGTTGTGTATCAAATTTAAGAACACACTATGAAGATAGAAGTAAGATCGACATCATCTTTCATAAACTGAGCTGGCCAAGTATGCGGTACCACAAATCTGGATACACAAGATTTTAATACACCCACTTGTGTGGCAGGATTCCTGGATCTTGTCAGTCAAGCACAGATAATACACGGACAATGGAAGCCTACAGACATCTTAATTCTACAGGCAGTTTCTTTGAAAGTCATGCAAGTACATGGTTTCAACCAAAGATTTTTTACTTGCTTTATTTGGCAAAGCCCCCCTTAGAGGCAGTGACCACAAGATAGAAACTGTTTACAGAAGTACTATTCAAACCATTTGCAACCCAGGCAGGGCGGGGCAGTGGGGAAAGAGTTGCAAAAGGATGACCAACGGGAAAAACTGTTTTAGCAAAAGAGGAAGAATAGTTGACTTTTTACAAATGGATTTTAAAAAACATGAACTTTGGCATTCGGGGGGCCCAAACAAGAATTCTTTGCCAGGAGGAAAAGGAGTTTTCAAAAAATAAGTTTAAAGACCACAACTCTATAGAGGCATCCAGAGTACAAGCAGCAGCGACACCACCTGCACCAGTGGGCAAGATGCTTGGAGAGAAACTTCGTAGTGTTCACAGTAACTAGTCAGGCAGCGCTTGGGCAAGCACTGGTAATCGCAAAAGGACAAGCAGAAAAAAAAGTCACAGATTGCTACGTTGGTCTAAAATATCCAATGTTGCTGTAGATGCAAAATAAAACTCCCCATAAAAGGAGTACTTTTTATGTTGTAAATGCCTTACAAACACAGGCAAATGATGAAGGATATGTAAGAACAAATCTTCAGTGACTCCCAGAGAGATCCCTTCGAGTTTAGGAATTTCTGTCCCTTTGTCAATTGGCGACAAATATGTTTTGTTATTTTTGAACAGTCACCTACTGCACACCGTAAACTAAGTTCTTTTAAATAGCAGGTGTTATAATAACCTAACTCAAACGTATTCATTTTCTGTCCCCGGGATGAGCAACGAGCTGCGCTGCCATTGGCACCCGTGGCTTTTAGGTTACATACACATCTCTGCAGCGAGCACACAACCCACTGAGCGACCTCAGTGGCAAGCCTTTTCGAACGCTGGACCTATGGCAGCTGCTGATGCTTAGACATCATCTGTTTCGGTGCAGCCACAGTGGTTGTGCCTGCATGCGACGGGGACACCAGTTTGGGAACAGCGACAGCGCCAACACTGGTGTGCTCTCGGATGCGGTGGCATGAAATGGACAATGTTAGTTGGCACCGGTCCCGCCTATTGGCAGGTTACACTTTCCCTTCAACGGCAGGGGGCCCCAGTGGCTCTGTGAAACCTACTCTTGCCCCAGCCACACAAATAGATTTATACCTCTATTCTGACATGAGTATGGCTGGGGAGAGCTCAGCGATAACAGCAAGTAACACTCAGCCGAAGGCAGCGTGGTGAGAAAGTAATGCTCTGGATTTATGGGCTTTACATGCCTAGCAGCCTCCTGTGCCAGGGTGAAAAAAATGGATAGAAAGGCGACGCAGCCCCAAATTGTTCTCTACTTTGTTTGGGGCCCGTTATCGCTCCCCGGCCTTCGGGTACGGATCCGAGGTCGTCTGGCTGGCAGGCGCCGAGGCTGAAGCCTTCACAAGGTTGACACGCGGCCAGCTGGGCGAGGGGTGCCCAAAGTCCAAGTCCCTGCCAAGGCCTTCTCCTCCCTTTTACATTCCCCTGCCACAAGGGCACCGCGATTGTACAGGGCCGGCCAGACTGTGTGGTCAGCTCAGAAGAACTCACATTTTTTAAACCTCTTGGGCAAGGCCAGGCCGCAGCACTCTAGTTTCCCAGAACCCTGCTGCGTTCCAAAGGAGAAACCAGTGTTTCTTATTTCGAAATGCTCATGTGAATGGTATCTGTGGCAAAAAAGGAATGTTTACTGTGACACTGCGCTCAGATGGTGTACATAATTAATCTGAGACTTTAATGACAGTGAGTGGCACTCCCGAACCAATGTGTGCGCACACATCTCCAGCGTATGCCTCGATTCTGGAGTAAACTCCCCATTAGTGCGGTATGCGGATATGACGCAGCTGTCCATGCAGGATGTGTTCTTGCCACTGAACTCTTCTTCCCCGCCACACACCTGGTTCGATAGCTCAGACTTCGGGAGCACGACTCTCCAGATTGACTCCTCTACAGTGTTCCAAGGCCTGGGACACACACCACAACTCCCAGGACTGGAAGAACACAGAGGGGGTGTCCAGGGACTGTGCAGGAGCGACACACTCTGGCATGAGCCCCTCGGAGGGCATGGGAGGCTGATGCACAACGGTCCCCTGTGCAGAGTGGCAGAGCCCAAATGAGGTGGGCAGCTGAGGTGCAGCGCAGCACACACCACTACTGAAGGAACCCACAGACGCACAGTGAAATGTCTGCAACTCTAGAGGCCGTCAACTACACAAAGGGTCAATAATGTGACGGAGAGGACCCAAAGGTGTAACTCTTGGAGAAGATGGTCCCTCCGTAAACAAGGGATCATTAACGGGGAAGGGGGACGCCGTTACAGGACAGCGCACTAACAGAGCAGGTGGACCCTCGGTTACAAAGCGGGTGATTCATGAAGCCAAGGGCACCTTCAATAAACAAGAGAGCATCAGTGACAGGGGCATCATTAATGGGGCAGAGGGAGCCACCGTTTCACAGGGCTCACTAACCGAGCAGGTGGGACCTCGCTTACACAGGCAGTGTAATTCATGAAGACAAGGGCACCTTACTCACACAAGAATGAAAGGCCATCCGTTACAGGGGATCATTAATGGGATCAAGTGATCCCAAAGTGAAGGAGAGCGACCACAGATGCAGAAAGAGCCATTTGCTGAGGACAGGACACCAGAGCAAGACAACGACTCATTCATAGGAAGGAGGAAGCCTCTGCTACAGAAAATGGACCCCACAGTTACAATCTGGCTCATTCACCCACATGGCTCAAAGCCTGCTCCTGTAAGGATACTAAAAAGTGAGGGATGGAATGCTTGAATTCATCTCAGCCACTGGTAATTAATTACACGGCCCGCATCACACTACACAGAGAGGAGTCTCGGTGATACAAGATTTTGCCAATGGGAAACAGACTCAGTTGCACTAGGGGTTACTAATGGGGAAGAGTTTCAGTTATAGAAACTGAGGTAAATGTGCATTGGAAAAGTGTTTTCTAGAGCCTAGAACCCCACCCACAGTTTAGCACGCTCCAGTCCCCACTCATTGTTGTAGGATAACACATTAAGTAAAAATAGCTTATTGATGAAAGGTAAAGACTGCCTCGTGTCTGGGTGATTCCCTCCCTCCTGCATCATCACTAATTCGGCTTACTCCAGTCCTTCTTTGCGCTCATTATGCTACTGATTCTGCAGATCTCGCTCTTTTGAAATCGTTCAATGATTTTGCACCACACTTTCCTGCAGAAACAAATTCCGTGAATTATCCAAATGGCTTTATGTCAGAATATCGAGCATAGAAATAGCGCCTGATATAAATATTGTGTCCTAAATATAGTTTAGAAAAATATCCTCCCCTTGGGTGTAGATTTTCTATTTCAACTCCAATAGGGTGATATTTATTTAGATACTATATAGGGCACACTATTTTTGTCAAACAATATTCTGACGCTATTCCAGTATCACATCTGACCTTCCTCTCAGTGAAAAACATCCTTGTGTTACTCCTGACCCTAGACATAACCCGTTGTGAAAGAGCCAGATCCCAGCTGGACTGGACCTACCGCCTAAGTATGCAAATGTCTATGTGCTATCGCCCATGTCTCTCCTGTACGTGTCTGTGTTGTCTCCCCTAGCGATCCTCTGTCTGAGAACACACACATGGAAATCTTTGCATCTGCCTAGGATTTCAGGTGCACATCTCGGTACAATGGTTCACTTGCACTCATGAAATATCTAAACACACTCAAAAACATAAGCAAACAATTGATAGGTAAAACATTACGAGATTGCACCAAAGATGCAGACATTCTGTGATGAAATCTTACAATTTTCACAGAGACACTCCGTCACCACTCTCAGGTCGCACCAGGTTAGTAAATGGCAGAGCTGAAAAATAAAAATGTACTTACGACTGGCAGGCGAAAGACATACCAAAGATAGGGATACACCGGAAAATACCCTCCCAGCGCATGTAACTGACCCTCTCCAGCCACTGGCCGCTGAACAGGCCATGCTTGAAGGAGGACAGCACGATCTGCGAGCAGAGAGAAAGCAAGAAGGCACCGAATCAGGAGCAAGGAAACAAAATCAAGAGGAAAAAAAGCAGACACCAAGACGGAACAGGTGAAAAGCAATGCTGTGACCGAGGCCATGTGAACTTCACGGGTCCTGGCAGGGGCCAATGGACTGGGCCACTCTTCATTTGGGACAGGTCTGTGACCTCACTACTGGGCCAAACACAACCGCTGTCTTCAGAATTTTTGAGTAAGTGTTTGCTTTACTACTGATCGGTGCCTAGTACCCCAGTGTGTCCATGATACATTCGATGTTGTGTGCAAACACTCTCTCTTGCTGTAAGTACAGTCAGTACAGGGCTGCTCCATGCTGTTAGTGTATGATCTGATGAGACCGCTCTCTTACAGTCCGTGTAAGCTATGTAAGCTCAGTACAGGGCTGCTCCATGCTGTTAGTGCGTTTGTGTATGGTCCATTTGAGACCGCTCTCTTACAGTCGGTGTAAGCTATGTAAGCTCAGTACGGGGCTGCTCCATGCTGTTAGTGTATGGTCTGGTGAGACCGCTCTCTTACAGTCGGTGTACGTGTCACAATTCACTCTTTGTGCTCTCGTGCCCACCACCAGAGGGCCGAATTGTGGGACTTTCCAGTGTTCTACTAAGCTTCCAGACCCTCCCCTTCATGCATGTACTGACTTCCAGTCATTTGGACGCTACTTGGGAATTGCCATCCATTTACAATCCATGCCGGGTGTTGTGGAAGCCAGCCTGCTCAAACTTGAAACTCCATTACCTAGAATTCCCTGCTCACTGCTTCCTCTCCACCCCTGCAGGACAAGGATGGGTGGAGGAATTCAGCTCACCTGTGGCTGGCTGCTGCTAGCCTGCTCACACCTGATGCACATAATTATTGTGAGCTCTTTTAAGCCCCAGCTCCCTTCAGTCCATGATTGGTCATTGTAGCTGTGTTCCGGTGAGACTGATCCTTATTTCCTGAGCTTTTGATATCCTTGTTTCCTGAGCTTTTGATATTCCCTGATCCCTGTGCTATAGTTATTCCTTGTTCCTGTGTGGCAGCTATTCCTTGTTCCTGATTAGCACATCTTGCAGTGCTCTCTTGATTCCTGAGCTACAGCTATCCTTGTTCCCAAACTAGCACTGCCTTCAGTGTTTCCATGATTCCTGATCCTGAGCTATCCTTGTTTCTGAATTAGCAACTGCCTGTAGTGTTACCTCGATTCCTGTTCCTGAGCTTTAGTAATTCCTTGTTCCTGAACTAGCACTACCTTGACTCCCGAGGTTTAGTAATTCCTTGTTCCTGAACTAGCACTGCCTGCAGTGCTACCTTGGCTCTTGAGCTTTTGCTCAATTCCTGTTCCTGCTCCAGCACACCCTTCAGTGCTACTTTGTTTTCTCGATTCCTGAACCAGCACTATTCTAGAATACCCTTGTAGCCTCCCCTTCTGTATATCCTTTTCCAGTTCCTGCCTTTCTTCCAGATTACTTGGTTTCAGTTCCTAGTTTGCTGTCTTTCTATTCTTGCTGTCTTGCTTCTATTACCTTGTATGTTTGTTACTTGCTTTCTGCCAAGTGTGCCCTGTGATTTCCTTCCTCTCCTGTTAAGCACTCCTCCTTGCTAGCTCCTTGTCTATCGTGCTTGTCTTTAGTTCTACCCCCTTGCTGTTACTGCTTTGCGTGTTCCTGTTTGATCGCCAGGATCCGTGGGCACAGCTGACAACCTAGCTGGTGTTACCTGTTCACTGGGAGTATTGTCTTTGAGTTACATTTATAACATCACCATAGGTATCAGCTCCACATATCATGCCTTTGCATGCATATCCTATATGTGGGTATTTGCAGTCAGTATCTGTAACAGCAATTGTGGGTGAGGAACTTTCTGAACTTCAGTCTTACCGTGTGGAGCTCCCGAGTGCTTTACCCCACATTCCCTTTATTGTTAATGTTGTTTTATATATATGTCTTGCACATCCGCCCTGGGTGTAGTTATTCTGAATGCTAAATCACCTCTTGAGTGCCTATCCTTTCTGAGTTCTAGCTATCTTGTTCCTTTGTGCAGGCTTTCCGTTTGGATCCCTGTTCTCCTCTGACTTCTTGTGTGATCCTGGGCAGTGCTGTGCTTATCTTTCTGCTTACAATTTCCACCGAGTCACCAGTCCTTGCCCAAGTCCCTGACTGTGTCCCAGACAGTACAGGGCTGTTTAATGCTGTTAGTGTACGTGCGTATGGTTCTGTGTGAGACCGCTCTCTTACAGTCGGTGTAAGCTATGTATGGTCAGTACAGGGCTGCTCCATGCTGTTAGTTTATCTTTGCATGGTCCTTGTGAGACTGCTCTCTTACAGTCAGTGTAAGCTATGTACGGTCAGTACGTGGCAACTCCATGCTTTTAGTTTATCTGTGTATTATGATCCATGTGAGACAGTTCTCTTACAGTCGGTGTAAGCTATGTACGGTCAGTACGGGGCTGCTCCATGCTATTAGTGTAATCCGAGTATGGTCTGTGTGAGACCGCTGTCTTACATTCAGTGTAAGCTATGTATGGTCAGGTCACAGCTTCTCTATTACAGCGGGTGTAGGTTTATATGCCGGTGAGAGACTGCTCTTACTGTCAGGGAAGGCTTATACTTCACTTCAAGGTTCCTCTCTTGCTGTGATTGTATGTTTAGATGTATATACCAGTCTACTCGGTTTTGCCTGGTGTATAGCTATATGGCCAGAGGGAGGCAACTTTCTTGCACTCACTGCATGTTTATATGGACTGTGCATATACAGTCAACGCATAGCTCCTTTCTAGCAGTCAGTGTGAATCTGCATTCTTGCTGTCAGTGTAGATTTATATGGTCAGTGCAAAGCTCCGCTTTTTTTCAAAGCGTGTTTATATGTTCAGTGTAAGCTGCTCACTTGCTGTATGTTTATATGGTAAGTGTGAGGCTCCTCACTTGCTGTATGCTTATAGAGTCGGTGTCAGGCTCCTCACTTGCTGTAGGTTTGTAGGGTCAGTGTCAGGCTCCTCACTTGCTTTAAGTGTGTTTACATTATCAGTGCACGCTGGTCACTTGCTGTATGTTTATAGGGTCAGAGTGAGGCTCCTCACTTGCTGTATGTTTATAGGGTCAGTGTCCGGCACCTCACTTGCTGTATGTTTATATGGTCAGTGTGAGGCTCCTCACTTGCTGTATGTTTATATGGTCAGAGTGAGGCTCCTCACTTGCCGCATGTTTATAGGGTCAGTGTCCGGCTCCTCATTTGCTGTATGTTTATATGGTGAGAGTGAGGCTCCTTACTTGCTGTCGTGTGTAGTTCTAAGGGCCATTGAGACAGCACTCCTTTTGCCAGTGCATGTTTATATGGCCAGTGTGAGGCAACGCTCTTGCTATCATTGTATGTTTATATTACCAATGTGAGCTGTTTGTCAGTGTATGCTTATATAAGCATAAAGTAGACTTGTGCTAATCATATGGTCAGCACAAGGCTCCTTTATTGCAACCTGTGTATATTTATATGGTCAGTGTGATGCTTATCTCAAGCAGTCGGTGTTTACTTGTATGGTCAGTGTGAGGGAGCGCTGTCAGTGTACATGTATCCGTTCAGAGTGAGGTTCCTTTCCTGCTGTCAGTGCGTACTTACACGGTCAATGCAAGGCTACTCTCTAGTTTCTTTTAATTGCAATAACTTTAAAGGAGTGAGCTAGTCTGGTGAAGAAGGGAGTAGGGCATGCAGCACAGCACTGTACTTAGCACACTAGTATTCATCAGTAGGAGCAAGTTTCGTGTAAAGCTGCTTGTCTGAGGTAGTTTACGCAGTATCAACCATGGGGATGAAGAGTTGCAGAGCATCATTCATAAGAGGTAATAAACATAGGCCTGGCAGATAAGAATGTATGACGTTACTATGCCATCCATTACCCCGCAGTAGGTTACAACGCGGACGTTACATCATCCGCGTTGTTACCACGCATGGCTTTACATCGCAAGTCGTTTCAACGACTTGCGCTAGATGGCGCGCTGGACTTAGGAATAGTATAAATTACTATTCCTACTCCAGTTAGCGCAACAGCAGGGAATGTGTTGGATTTAAAATCCAACACATTCCCTGGTGTTGCGCACCATCTAGCGCAAGTCGTAGAAACAACTTGCGATGTAATGCCATGCGTGGTAACAACGCGGACGATGTAACATCAGCGTTGTAACCTACCCGCGTGGTATTACCAGCGTTGTAAACGCTGTTTCCCGGCAGATAATATAGTCAGGCAATGTAACAATGTATAAGGGCAGGAGCGGAATTACATTGCAAAGCAAGGGCGCATAAAGGACACTAGGAAGCTATTTTAATGTGCCCAGGGGTGGTAGGAAGAGGGGAGTTTTAACTCCATTCCAAATTTGATGACGCAGGGTGGAATAGTCCAAGTCTCTGGTAGCTTATGCCAGTGTCTGGCTGCAGTCAAGTCAGGAAAGCAGGATTGAATTTGGGCTCTGAAGCACCACCATGGAGGAAGACTAACTCTGTCTTGGTGCCGATTAGTTTGGGATAGACGGTGGACAGGTTGAATATCTGTGACAAACGAAAGGGAGCTAGAGTTGTAAACTGTAAGCATACTAACAGAAGGAGATGTCATGGATGGAAAGCAGAATTCCTAGGAGTCCAATGTTGAAGGCACCGGGATTGATCCCTGAGAAATACCATGTCATAGGAAGTAAGAGGCAGGAATGAGATGGGAACCAAAGGTCTGCATTAGTGCAATTTATAGTTACTGAGGGAGTGGGCATGATGTGTTCGACTGATGTGAAGATCTGCAATATGACTCATGATGGTGTGGACAGCCTCTAGCAGGGAGTATGATTCTGGAGATAAAGTGGCTGGTAAGAAGAAAGCGCATGTAGAAGGGGCTCAACCTGAACATTTATGAATAATCCAGGAGTGCTATCTGTGGGCTCTAGTTGGCCTTTGTGTGGTGGTCTGTATGACGGAATGAGCAGCATAATATGGTAAACTGACTGATAAAGGAAGGAGAGAGGGAAATCAGCGATAACCATGTCCAATATGTTGCAATTGAAGTATGTAGGTTGTGCTGTATGCAGATGAATTTTAAGTAGGTTGTAAATACTGTGAACACTTCCTTCCTTCTCTTGGTAAGGTACTCCCCTGGGCTACTAAGTCACTTAGGAAGATGATGATGGCATGCGAACAGTTGTGGAAGACATGATGCTCTCAGTGCATGTTGATATGAACAACGAACTCCCAGTTCTGCAGTATGTTTATTTTCTTTTAGGACTCGGCCTTCTTCCTAGTTGTTTGTGTGTGTGTGTGATAAGTACAAAAAAGAACTGCTGTTTTCGTGTATGTTTATATCGCTTAAGTGCTCTTGTGCACCATGTTTTAACGGCTAAGGCAAGTCACACTTCACCAGGTTCAAGAAAGAAGTTCCTAAATAACACATTTTAAACCTTTGAGCAGCTAGGTGTCATTCTGTGTGTTCTCAAAGAGCCATTAGATTGCTCCACGTATTCTTGGACACCGCTCAATCACAGCATTGCCACCCTAAAGGTTACACCCAGAAGGTCCACAGCACTAATGGAGAACACCTGGCCCATTCCCCGTGAATGGGGTTGGTCCCACACCAGAGCTTCTGTACACCACCCCAGCATATTTGTACTTACGGATGGCATGAGAAACAGGTCCCAAATATGGAAAGGGTCTTTAAAAGACCTTCGAAGCGCCAGAACTGTACCGTTCTCAGCCAACTGCCATTTAAAATGTGGAAATAGACAGACGAACACACTATCTAAAAATGAGGGGGAAATGGAGACATCACAGGCCATGTTATTATGCACAAGGGCTAAAGGGCAAGGCAAACTCTATGAAATATGCAGCTATGGCAAGCACAATAACTCTCCTAAATGGGCAACGTACAGAGAGCAAAAAAGAACCACCCAGGACAGGCAAAGCCAATGTTATATTTTATCCCCCGTTTAAATCTGTCGTAAGGTTATTTGGTGGAACTAAAGCTCAAAGCAAAATTGTCTGTATGAGGAGTCCAGAACTCGTAGTTCTTGCTTTCCTTTCTTTAAAACTACTTTGAAAAGCTTTCAGCGCAAGCAGGGCCATCAAAAAGGTTCTGTAATATATGCTACAGCACTAATATTCTCCCCCCGTGCATCACCAACGGTCACTGCCAAGTTTTCCTAATTTCTTTTCTGCTATGTATCATTAAAGGATAGTATATGCTTGAAGAAGAGGTAGCTAGGAGGGTTTTGTGAAGTGGGGAGAGTATGAACTAAGAGTATAAGCACTACCCTGAAGGTTATTTTTCCTTACTAAGTCGTTCATAGCACTCCTTCTCAACTACTTGGCAACCAATTGTACATTACTTTTGAGAATGGAAAGACAGACTATATAAGATTAGACTTGAAGCAAACAGGTTGCACAAAGCTTTCTGGCCCAGATATGCATCCTTAAAGCTCGCAGAAGGAATGCTGAGTAGCACACCGTGATCAGCATATTTCAGCAACTGTTATATAGTTCGAGAAGGCCACAGACCCGGTCTAAAATCTGGTGAAATCAGTGTGAATTTTCTGAAGAAACAGAACATCTAAGACGCAGGTCCTGGATACATCAAAGCCTATCCATCTCACTTTCATAGAGTGGGAAGCCTTGTTGCATTTGGCAAGAGTACCAAAGTATTGAAAAGATGATAAGACCTCCACTATGTAGTCCTTTTTCAACATACAATATGGAGGACCCTCGAACCATCTGAGTTGTGAAGTATATCCTCAGTGGAGAAACTGTAAAGCCTTGGTTGAAAGACAGGAATAATTGTTTGTTGGTTAAGAGTAAATCCCTTAAAAACTATAGGAATAAAATAGAGGACGGTCCTTTCTTTTACTTTGTCTTTATGGAAAGCCAATGTGCATATTCAGGACAATGAGCTTGTAGCTCAACATTTCTGCTTACTGAAATAATAGCGAGCAAAGAGGCTGTTTTAATGCCAAGAAGTTAGTGCCAAAAGATGTTGCATTCTCAAATGGTTTGTTCATTGAAGATGCGAGAACTAGGTTAAAATACTACTGCTGAACAGAAGGTCTGATTGGAGGGTGTACATTTGGTGATTTATGTCCTCAACAAACAAACAAACTTGTGGAGCTCACTACCAGCCAACATCAGATGCCTACACTCACTTTACAGACAGAATAGTCCTATAGAGCACTGTTGACTACAATATGTCGCCGACAGTCATTGCTGTAGCGTAAACATCGCAAACCATAAAAGAGACTGTTGGTTGTTGTGGAAGGTTGTTGATGTAGATTCGCATTGGCGGTCACCGCGGGTTGTCGATGCTGTAGCACGAACTGCAGACTTCACGTTGCCGGTTGTCGCTAGCGGTCACTGTAGCATGAAGATTGAGGTGTACTGGATCTTTGCGTTGACAGGCAGCAAGGTTTTGGCAAGAACGGGCCTGTTTGCGGTCACAAAGAGCACAAAACATCAGAATTTCTCCTTTTCTTCAAAGAGGAGCTCAACTGATGCCACATCAAGGGTCCAGGAACAGAGAGACACCTCTTGGGGATCACAAACTCACTCCAGCAAAGGCCAGCAGGGCTCGGAGGTTCCTACAAGTCGCTATTAGGACCCCCATGCGCCAGTGTGAATTTAAGCTCACGTGGTAGCAGAACTGAAGTTCCTTGGGACCATGGAAGATAAGCTTGGCCCAGAGGTATCCTTGCCTGACCTACTTTTGATTAAGACTTTACAAATTAATTTTGATGGTTGCTCCCAACATTTGTCTTATGTCCTGATGATGACCTAATGAATCTATAAGGGCGAGATGCCGTCCTTTGGCAAATTAAGAGGAAGCATATAGTGCATTTTGTTCCGGTCACTAGACTGACCCATTTATGTACTCTTTTCCCTTTGCCATTGTCTTTTGTCTACACTGTGATTTGTATTTTTTTATTTATTTTTCCTGTGTAACCTTGTGAGCACCAATTATATATTGTACTTTTGTATTATTTATGTTTTATATGAGTACTTAGCAATAACAAATTATTTTTCAAACAATTGTTGTGGGTACCTTATTATTTGTATTGAGTGATTGTGTCGCAGTATTTTTTTGTTTTTGTTCTTTGGTATACATTTTCTCCCTAAACCATTGTAGCTGTTATATTATTTACTGACCCCAGGTTCTGGGGAATAGGTCTACCGCTATTTGATGTAATCAATTTTCTAAAAGTGGCATTTTTAGAATTGGGTCTTAAAATCCGACTTTACCATTAAAAAGGGTTTTAAATTACAATTCCTAAAATACCAAACACGACTTTCCTACCTGCTCTCAATCTAACGTTATCACTTAGTAAATGTAATAAGGTAACCCAATTTCATCCAATGGGACAGGTGGGCCTTGCAGTAGTGCAAAACTAATTTAGGAGTTTTTCACTACCAGGACATATAAAACTTAAAAGTACATTGCCAACCTTTTAAGTATAACACACTCTGCCCTATGGGCTGTTTAGGGCATACCCCAGGGGTAACATATATGTATTAAAAAGGAAGGTTTAGGCCTGGCAAGAGATTTATTTTGCAAGGTTGACATCATGATTTAAAACTGCACATACAGGCTTAATACATGTTTAAAAGGGCTACTTAAGTGGGTGAGTAATAAGTGCACAGGCACACTAGTAGCATTTAATTTACAGGTCCTGGGTATCTGTAGTATCACTTTACTAAGGACTTAAAAGTAAATTAAATGTGGCAAGTGGATGTAAGCCAATTTTACCATGTTTAAAGGAGAGAGCACATACACTTTGCGCATTTACCACTGCTAACCAGTGCTAGAGTCCCAAAGTCAAGAAAAACAGGTTCAGAAAACAGGGGGTTGGGGAGGGGCAAAATGTTTGGGGAGGGTGACCCTGCAGGGAGGGCCCGGAACAACAGTATTGCATAGGAGACTTCACTTAAAAAAATAATACTTCCTTGAAGTCCAAGCTTTGTCTGCTAACAACAGAAGTATGCTTTTTCAGCTAACAAAAGAAGTATACCATCCTTTCAGCTCATGCTAAATGGGATGCACCCTCAATATCGACCCCAGAATAATGATGGGACACAGTATCAAGGACAAAATATTGAGAAAAATAGACCAGTAAGTAAGTCTAAATTTTGTACACCTACCCTTCACATATATATATATATACCCACACAGTACATACACCTTCACGGTACGTAGATGTGGAGTTAGGAATAGTATATCTACACATCCCTACATGCACTTACTTTACAATATTTTGGCATAGATTTTCTGTAATCGATATTCTTGTACCACAATATTCTGGGAGGTCGTTAGTAGTACAATCCCGATTTCACCTCCTGCCCTTAATGCTAAGGGCTATACACACAAAGTTTCTTTGCAGTTTTCTCTAGACACTGTCCCCTCATCATCTAGTCACCAAATTGAAGTATAATTGAGCTGCAGAATTCGCAGAGTGGACGTCAGACTTGCACTTGAGACCAGATCTGCACTTAAACAAATACAGACAGGAAATATAAAGTTGGTGACTGAGCCAGAACTCATTCCATTGCCTAAAAACAGTCATCATTTGGAGTGATCTATTTGAAATCCAAAGTTTTTGACTGACAACTCAAAATATGGATGCACCCATGTACAGACTAATTGTTCAATAAAAGATTGCCTAATAACTAAAATAGGCTTTGCTGCAAAATTGTGCGACAATAACAAACTTCACAAAGACTGAGAAGTAAGGCAATTTCCTAAAACATTATCTGCAGGCAAAAATGTTTACGGAAAAATATTCTACATTTTTTTTGCAAGGGAATAAACTGCTAAACATAGGAAGTGGGGGAATTTGGTCTACAAATCCTACTTTGCTAACATTTTCCCAAAATTTTTCATTTTGTAGCTTCAACAAAATTTGTAACGTTTTGTTCAGAATAATTTTCAAATAAGTAGAATAACTAAGCAACTTTGTACACACCTAGTCCATGTCAACTTCAGATCCAGTATCAGAATTAGTGCCCATTTTTATCTTGTTTGCACGGTGTCTCCCATGCCACGGGGGCTGTTTCATGTCAGACTGGTGATTCTACAATTTTAGAAGTCTGAGGCTTTGGTGTCTCTAGACTTATGTGAAGTTGATGGGATACAACCTCCCAAAATGATTCAACAAAGATAGATTTTAAGAACGAGTATTTACCACATCTGCCATACATGAACAATAAATGACTTATTGTTAAACAGCTCAGCTTCAAATGACAATGAAGATGTTATTATGTCTCTCATTGACACTGTTGGGAACGAAGAAAAATTCTAATAATTGTTTACAACGTTTTTTTATGCACTGAATGTGAAGGCAGAGGAATCTGAAAAAGGACAAAAAAACATTGGCTGAGAAGGTAAAGGTGGTGAACAAGAAACCAAATACTTTGAAAGCCTACATTATTAGGGGGAAAAGTGACATTGCTGGAATAAATCTCAGCGGAGTTCATATTAATTCCTTGGATGGCAGAGAATAATACAGTGAAGGTTCAGACTCCAGTCTCAAAGACATATTTTATGCTCAGTAATTGCAGTTAGATGAATGGGTAGTAATCCAATCTGCATTACAGCAAGCAGAGCAGATTCAAACAGTATTAGTACTGAACTAGTTGCAGCACTGTTCTGTGCTCTCTATTCACCCCTTTTCTTTTCTTTCCTTCTACTTTATCCGCATTTTTTTCATGGTTCTTTGCAGACTGAATGTCCTAAGAAAGGACCCGTACAGAAATCCGCCATTGAGATTTAAGAGCACCTTCCTTGCTAACGTCATATTGCATTTTTCATTTACTGGGTGAGAGGACTGTATTTATTCTGGCAACTTGGTGTAGTTCGCTGGACCTAGGTGACAGAGGGCATCACATGCCTGTTCGTGGAGGTTTGTGAAGCACTCCTCAGCGGTACTCTGGTAATCTTATATGAATTGAATGGGTTGCCTACAGTGAGACTCCAGGTCTTCCAGAAATGTTATTGATCATCTAAGGGTATTCACAAACAAGTATACCCAGATATTTTACTTAAAGAAAGGTCAGTTGAGGGCCAGTTGGGCACACATACAGTTATCCACAAATCTGAAACCCTTTAAAAACATTGCATTCCTATTAAACCCTTTCGGCCACAGGGAGCGGGGCATTGCCATGTCACACCTGCAGTGAGCTTCAATTAATGTTTGCAAATATGAACCTCAATCCCCGCACAACTGATTGAGATTTTACAAACCACGAGAGGAAGAAGCATTGGTAAAGCCAGTAGGTCTGGCATCGGCAGTCTTCCTTTTGGCCTTCTCAATGTTTGTTTTGTTAAGATTTTTGTAAAACATTATTGTCTGAAAGCAAAACTTTTTTTGTTCACACAGTGCCATAGAAGTTCCATGAACTGAAAGGAACTAATTTGTGCGCAGATGTCCTCTTTGTGAAAGAGCAGAATGACATCGCTTATAGTGAAATTAGCTAATTGCTAAAGTGGGCTAACAGTGTTTGAAGATGTACTGAGTTAAAGAAAAACGTGAATGACATAACAAAAGATGAAGAAGGCTGGCTGCTAGCCCCTTTGATAAGTATAATTAAAAAGATGCTTGGCAGCTTAATCTCACACAGACCACTCGTAACCTTTAGAAGGGCGAAATCGAGACAACAACTGATAGTGAGTAGCCCGGAGGTGGTAGAAACAGAAGGGTGGCTCAAAGCGAATCCAGGTTTCTATAAATGCTTAAAATGTAAGGCGTGCCAACATGGCGTTAACCAGAAGGAAATTCGATTGCCATTGTTGCAGAAACCTTGGAAAATCCCTTGCCTTTTTAATTGTAGAAGTGACCACGTGGTATACATTCTCCAGTGCACGTGCCCCAAACTTTATGTGGGTAGCAAGATACACATGGTGCACGTGAGAATCCTCCAACATTTGAGGGCGGTTAAAAACAAAGATAGAACCTACCCCGTGGCCAGGCATATCAATGAGGTCCACGGAGGAAATTCCAACGAACTCTTCTATTTTGTAATAGATTCAGTTCTGAAAAACAGACGTGGGTGTAATCGAGAGATGAAACTTAGACAACTTGAATCCCGTTATATATTGATGCAGGACACAAAGATCCCCCGGGGTCTTAACTCGGAGGAAGATATGCATGTTCATCTTTAGAGGATAGAACCGCCTGCACTGCCGACCCTCTTTCCATTAGATAAAAGTATCCTCACAAATGAATAATGCTTTCAGAGACTGACATATAAAACAATTTTAACTGGTTTGGTTTTAGTCTTTTACCCCTTACCCTCTGTAATATGTGATTGTTTATTATTGGTGGGGAATATTTACATGGGCATGCGATGAAAAATCAGGGATGGGAGATGTCCTATTATTGGGACAGTGAAATTTGCTATGAAATAAGTGTATATAATTTTTTTATCTATTTATCATATGTAAAATCTTTTAGAGTGGCTTGGAGGAAAGAAATGAGGTTCTTTGGCACTTGCACCTTCTTTCAACATAGCACTTGCACTTTAAACGGCATAAGCACTGACACTTTTTTGATAAAAAACCTGTGCATGGGGTAAAGATCTCCTCCCCTCCCTGTTCTGAATGCCCCCAGGTGGGGCAGCCCGGATGGCACTATAAGTAGCAGCCCTTGAAAAAAGAATCCATGCTAGAGCATGCAAGAGCATTTGCACTTTGCACCTAGAGCAAATATAAGCACTTTTACCATTATGATCTGGAACCCCACTGGGGGATTACAGGTTCGTGAGGTATGGCACTAATGCACTTGCACTTTATGAAATAGGGATTATGTCTTGACTTTGGAGTGTATGGCTCAGGGAGGAATGGCAATAATGCACTTGCACTTTATTATGCTAAATTTGCATGCATGGAAAAGGCATCAAGAGATTGCTTTACAAGAAGGGGGTGGGTTGAACCATGACGTACCCCCTCCTCCTGCACACCAGTATCAGTTGCACACCGATGTATAAGGGGTACAGAAATGTTGCACTACAGCATGTATGCTTTTGGTGAAGAATTGTCACACTATGGGTTTAAACGTTGAGTAGCATGAAGCTCACTTTTTGATTTAGATAAAACTAAAAATGTATTGAGAAAAAAAGAAAAAATAGAAAGATGAAAAGTTAAAAATAAGCAAATGGAACAAGAAAAGAAAAAATTGTATTTCATTATTGACGTTTGAACCAAGAAAAAATAGAGGAAAACATGTATGGAAGCCAAGATTGTGGAACAAACTGTCGTATTTGTGAAGGGATGTTGTTTATGTATACAAAAATGCACTGATCTTATCACTGTAGTTTGTTGTTTATGTCTATCACATCATGTGACCCGCTCTCCCAACAAAGAGAGGAAAGCAGTGGAGCTCATTGTGTGAGCAAGGCAGGGGATCCTGTCGAAACGCGTTACAGAACAATTATCTGGTGAATAAAATTGAAAAGCAACTGAATTTGCGTTGTCGGTGTCCAGCTTCGTAAAGAGAACTGGTGTTTGGTATATATATATATATATATATATATATATATATCCATATCCTACTGGCGGTCGCCAGTAGGTAGTTATAGTTAGGACCTATTTTCCATAGAAATTCACAACATTCTATTTCCAATAACTTTGGCGCCGGTTGATGAATCTTCGCGAAATTTTCAAAACTCGTGGGGCGCTCCGGTCCGCTCCTATCCTGAAAGTCTCGGGGTGATTCGTAAAGTGGGGGCCGAGAAAAAAGGGGGGTCCCAAAACGTGTTTTCCCCATGCAATTTTCCATAGGAACCTTTAGTCGCAGCTACAGCCCGAACTGCTGAACGGAATTACACCAAATTTGGCAAAAAGGTAGCCCTTGGTTCAGAGTCGTGCCTTTTGGTTAAATGGTGTAAATCCGTTCAGTAGTTCCTGAGAAATTTGAAAAAGAAAACACATATATATCTGGGCGGAGCCTAACCACACATGTCATCGTGAGATCTGATTGGCTGTCAGCACTTCATCCTGGAATTGCTGGCAGCCATCTTGGGACCAATATAAATGATAGTACCCCATTGAAATGCATTGTAGTGAATCGAAGATTTTGAGGGTTACCAAAAGGAGAACTATAAAGGGTGATAACAGACTTTAGTTACATTAGAATTCATTTGTTGATGGTACCATACTAATTTCAGGAATTGTGGTGTGTTCTAAGGTGATTTTACCCTGTGAAAAACCTTCTGCTGGGATATCATGAATCATGTTTGAGAGAAAACTATTTTCACATGCTTGTCCCATACAGTTTTGGAAGGTGCTCCAGAAGCTAAAATGAGCATATTTTCTGTAAATTCACATTATCTTTCTCAGTCATGTGAGAATGAAGTCTGACATTCTCGGTAAAACATGTACATCCAACAAGGGCAGAGACTGTCAGTTGATTCCTTTGTGTTCTACTGCAGCTTCCCAGAGTGTTCTAAAGAACAACTAGAGTGCTAACAGCCTTACTTATGACAAAAGTATGGCACACCTGAAGCCATCTTGATTGGAATAAACTGGTAACACTTAAAACATTTAATTTAAAAAGGAACAAAATGATGGGGTTCATTTTGTCATAGAAATTATGGTTAGTGCTGTAGAAAGAAAAATTAGGACATGTTTCAAGTGTGTTCTCAAATATCTTCCGGTTATATTTCAACAGGAGCAGCCTGTCAGTTGATGCCTTTGTGTTCTACTGCAGCTTCCCAGAGTGTTCTAAAGAACAACTAGAGCGCTAACAGTCTTACTTATGACAAAATTATGGCACACCTGAAGCCATCTTGATTGGAATAAACTGGTAACACTTAAAACATTTAATTTAAAAAGGAACAAAATGAGGGGGTTCATTTTGCCATAGAAATGATGGTTAGTGCTGCAGAAAGAAAATTTAGGGCATGTTTTAAGTGAGATCTCAAATCCTCTTCTATTTCATTAGAAAATTCTGACATGCAGACTGAAACAATCACTTTCAATACCAGCAGTAGACTTCCAGTTAACTCCCTGGTGAGCAGTAGCTTTACTACAGTGATCTAATGAACAACTAGAGTGCTAACATTCTGAATTTATGGCAAATGTGTGACACATCTGAATGCCTTCTTGATGGAATCAAAGTAAAAAACTGAAAGCATTTCCTACTGAGGAGACTGCAGTAAATGACGAAATTAGGAAACTTCATAACAAATAAGTATCCCAAGATGGCCACCAGAGAAAAAAAGAGCCCAAATGTAGCACAAATATCACCCAGATGTAGCCCACATATAGCCCAATGACAGAAGTGTGCAAAACACTTTTTATTTTTAGTTTTTCTGCAGTTTTATATAGTGCAAACTGGTCAGGTATTGGAGCGTTACATCTTACTTGGACCCCTTATTGCGTATTTTGCACGAAGTACATGAGATTGATCTTGCGAAACATTGAACTTTACGATTCTGTCAACCTGAAGTTGCTCTGAACCGGGCTTTGTAACACCCATTTTTACCTACTGATTTTAATTAATTCTCACTGTATTGTATTAGGAAAGAGGATTTACTGTTTTTATGTACACTTTTATGATCTATGTTTCTAAATCAGATCAAATAAAGTTTAATGAATTCTATGGCAGGACGGAGGCGAGGATTATGCATATCTTTCCTCACTTTATTTGCATAGCAGTTCAAAGAAAACGTAACACAACAATCATTAAACAAAAGACTACACAACCCATGAACCATTAGGGGGTAGTCTCCAAGGCAACTATAGTCCAATCATATCACAGTCCATCGTATATAATATCGTGACGTCCCTTCCGCTTCCTCTTTCTTCACTGCTCGTCAGTTAAGTGCATTCCTTACATTCTTGGCTTAATCTGACGTTGTTGCTGTTTGTATAGCGGTTTCTTGTGCACGTTATTAGCATTATTGCCTTGGTATTGTTTCATATTCCCTGCGCAGCAGGCTCTTGCCCGAGCGCGTTCTCCCCCTCGCAGTTTCTCTCACTGTGTGCTCTGCGCGCGGTGAGATCCTGTCAGGCGCGTCTGGTCCGAGCGAGGCAGCTCCGTCGAGGGCTCCCGCTGGTCTTTACGCGCGTTTGGGAATCCGGTCACTCCTTTAGTGTCCGCTTGATTCCCGACCAACCCTCGCCTAATTTTGACACCGCTACGCGGTGATTTCCCCACACGGCCACGTTAGTGACCAGCGCCACCTGGTGGTGGTAATTGGTATTGCGCCTCAGTCTATTCTTATAACAGCTTCGGGGAAAGCCCAGCTGTTGGAGCACCGGCGAGGGGGCTGTCTTAAGGATTTTAAGGGCATTTGTTCTGTGCTCACACCCTCTGCTATCATGTCTTCACCAGAAGACCATTTTTACTCCTCCTACCAGAAAGTGGAGGAGGAATGGCCCCCCAACTTCTCCCTCCAGCAGTGGACCAAGCCCTCTCTCTGGCTATTTCTAGGGCGCTGGCTCCTCTTATAGATCAGGTTGATAAGCTGGCGAAAAGCATCCATGGGGTGTTCAGTAACCCAGATCTGGTGGTGGCGGGTCCAAGTAGCTCCCAGATGGGGAATAAAAGGGCCGTTAAGCATAACGCGGGGCACCTGGAAGGATTTGATAAACTTACGGAGACCTTCCTCAAGAGTGCGCGAACGCTAAAACATGCACCCTGCCGGGAGGAGGGGCCCGGAGAAAATTGCGACACTGTCACCACTATTGTAGACTCCGACGGCGGGTTTCCCTTAGAGGGAGAGGGTGTATCGGAGGACGATTTCTTTTTTTTTTTTTTTTTTAATTTATTTTTTGCAAGTTTTACATACATGAAAACACATTCATATATTCAGCATATTTGATGAATGGGGAGAAACGCAGAGACATACCCCGAATCATCTAGAACAAGCGCACATACACGGTGTCGTAATCACAGCATAATTAGGCAGAGAGAAAACAGAATATTTTATACATCCAAAAACGAGACCACCAGTGCAATCATTTATCTTGTGAGGTGGAAGGAATACCAGGGAGACATCACGGGGGACAGCCAGGCACAATCAATTGATCAGTTCACACCTATGCGTGGGGGCTATTCCCCAGGAACCTGGAAGTCCATGACACATCTGGGCCTGGGACTAGGCCTCGTCCGCCTCCACAATCGGGTGTTCCAGCAGATATGTTTGGAGCGGATCCCAAATGTCTCGAGGACGCGAAGAGCGAGGCAGGAGCTCCGCATATACACTGATTTGGTCCTGCCACATTATCATGTCTCCTAACCACTCCTTGAATTTGGGCGCTCGCCCTCGCCCCCATCTACAGGCCACACGTCTCTTGGCCAGTACTAGGCCAAAGGATAAGAATTTACGGTACCGGGTAGGGACCTGCGCAGTGTAGCCCAGCAGAGCCTCAAATGAGGATTTCGGAATATGTATGCCTAGCATGCAATCAAGTGCGTCCAAGACCTGTCCCCAGTACAGCTGTATCCCGGGGCACTCCCAGGCCAGATGAAGGAAGTCCGCAGCCAGTGTCCCGCACCTATCACAACTGTCAGTATCCCTGAGACCAAATTTATGAAGTTTGACTGGGGTGTGGTAGCTACGGTGCAAGAATTTATAGTGAATAACCCGCAGCCGACTGTTAGCAGAGATCTGTTCTGTCTGGCCACAGCAGAATTGCCATTGGGCGTCCGTGATCTCCTGTTCCAACTCAGTTCCCCATTTTTCACGGGTGGCACAGGGCGAGTAGTCAGTATCAGTGAAGAGCGCATGGTAAAGCGTAGATACTAAGTGCGAGGCAGAAGAAGCGCGCAGTATCAGGTGTAGTGGGGCAAACGTGGCCGGCTCCAAGGGATATAGAGGGTTGCAGGCCTGTATCCCGTGTCGCAAGCGAGCATATAAAAAAGTCTCCATAATGGAGGCTGGTGGGTTAGGGCATAATTGGTTAAGAGTGCGAAAGTTCCCATTGAGATATAGGTCTCCCCAGCAGTGAATGTTGCGTGTGTGCGCAAATTTCTTAAATATTCCTTCTTGCAAGAGTGATATGTCTGGGTGATAGGATAGAGGGAGTAATGGGGAGTATAAGCAAGGTACCTGTGTGCGCCTAAGGAGGCGGGACCACGCGCCAAGTGTACAAGCAATGGAGTTCGGAGTTCGGCCACGGGTCTCAACCCTAGAGAGAATAACGCCATTAAGAGGAATGGGATCAGCGAGCCAGTGCTCAGTAGCTACGTGTGGTGTGTATCGAGGAGGGTGGAACCAGAAGAAGGCATAGTGTGCTTGAGCACAATTATAATATAGCTCAAAGTCAGGTATATTGAAACCCCCTGCAAGTATGGTCTCACCAAAATGTCCCACCGTATGCGTGGTTGCTTCCCGGCCCACACCAGGCGAATCAATTCTGAGCGTAGGGAAGAGAAAAATGGCGCCCGGATCATAGGGTATGTTCAGGAATAGATAAAGAAATTTAGGTAGTATGATCATCTTTATGAGGGAGATGCGCCCGGCCATAGTCAGGGGCAGGGTGATCCAACGGTTGATACATCTTACAACATGGGTCAACGCACATCCATAGTTCAGTCTCATCAATGTATCCCGGTCTGCCGAGATTCGGATCCCTAAATATTTAACCTCATCTTCACACCATGCGATGGGAAAATCTACATCAAAGCTGGTGGCGGAAGCAGTTAGCGGAAATATCTGGGACTTAGCCCAGTTGATATGTATACCTGATAGGCCGCCAAAGCGAACGAACTCCCGTAGCAGGAGATTGAGGTTGCGTTGCGGGTCTTTAATGTATAGGGTGACGTCTTCGGCATACAGAGATATAAGTATGGGTCGCAGAAAGCAACGAAGGCCGACGTCTTGATAATGTTGCCTGAGTTTGGCCGCTAGGGGCTCCATAACCAAGGCGAAGAGTAGAGGCGACAAGGGACACCCCTGACGGGTGCCTCTAGAAAGTGGAATAGAGGCCGAAGTATGCCCATTTATCAATACTCTTGCGGTAGGCGCGGTGTAGAGTAGTTTGATCCAAGATATGAATACCACAGGGAACCCCATGTTTTGCAGTATCGTGAAGAGGTAGTCCCACTCCACCGAATCGAAAGCCTTAGAGGCGTCCAAAAACACTGCAACCAGCGCCAATTGCGGATCCACTGTCTGTAAGACAGAGAACAGTGTCCGTAGATTGTGGGAGGTAGCCCTCCCAGGTATAAAGCCCGCCTGATCCGGGAGAACCAGGTTTTCCATCAGGAGACTAAGCCGGTTGGCCAATAGCTTCGCAAGAATTTTGGCATCCGAGTTGATAAGTGAAAGTGGTCTATAGGATTCGCACCGATCCTTTGGCTTGTCTGGTTTCAGCAGGGAGGTGATTAGTGCCTCCCTCATGGAGGGGGAGGATCTGTGCGTCCAGTGCCTCAAGGAAGACCTCTTTCAAGATGGGGAGCAGTTGATCTATATATGTTTTATAAAAGTCAATGGGCAAGCCGTCCGACCCAGGCGCCTTCCCCGACTTCATTTGCATGATGGCTGCCCGCAGCTCATCATCTTCAAATGGCGCCGCTAAAAAGTCACGATGGTGGTCTCCCAGCCATCCCAGCGCTATATCTTCGAGATAAGGAGCCAGTTCAGGCGGCGACGTGCGTTGCGAACTGTATAGGTCCGCATAAAATTTAGTAAATGTTTGTAGGATGTCAAGGCTATCTCTGTGGCGTGTCTCGTCCGCATCAACTACATCTGTGATGAAGTTGGAGAAATGGGGTCGTCGAATGTCATTTGCCAGCGCACGGCCCGGTCTCTCGCCTTCCCCATAGCGACGGGCCACAAAGTATTTCCCCCTAAAGCGCACTTCACGGTTTGCCGTGTCGGTGTAATCCGAGATTTTCTCCCGAAGCGTCGCCCTTTGGTCGCCAGATGGTGCCGCCCACATGTCAGTCTCGAGCTGTTTAATTTCCACCTCTAGGCGTCGCAAACTGGCCCTAATGTCCCGTAGTACCCCAAAGCCCTTGGACATACAGGAGCCCCTCACCGTCACCTTGAAAGCCTCCCAAATGGTCCCCATGCATGCAACAGAGCCCCTATTCCTGGCAAAGAAATCAGTAATTTCGTCCCCTATGTCAGTTTGGAATACAGTATCTAGGAGCATCTCGGGCACCAGCCTCCAACAACGCGGCGTGGCAACAGAGTCAGGGAGAGCTATCTCCAAGTAAACAGGCGCATGATCTGAATATGTGCGAGCCAGATGACGTGTCGCCGTTATCCAAGGGACCATTCCCCGTGAGCAGACCCAGTAATCTAGGCGTGACCAGTTGGAATGTCCCGCTGTGTAGTATGTACCTTCTCGGTCAGTGGGGTGGACATGCCGCCACGCATCAATAAGACCATGTTCTATCATTAAGTCAGAGAGGGCTTCCCGAGTATGGGTGTAGTGCTGTGGTAAAGGATTGGATCTATCCATGTCTGGGTTGAGTGCGACATTAAAATCACCACCCCATATAACATGAGTGGAGCCGATTTGAAGCACCCGTCCCCACAATGCAGTAAAGTGGTCAGGGTCATCAGTATTGGGGCCATAACTGCAGGCGAGTGTGATTGATTGTGTGCCCAGAGCATGCAGCTGCGGCCCGTGGGGTCGTTATATGTGCCTCCCAGAACAAAGGGCGTACCTCGTTTGATGAAAATAAGTGTGCCTTTGGAGTATGTTGAGTAGGAGGAAAAAACTCGTGCTGAGGCCCATCTACTGCCATAGCACGTAGGACGCCTGGGGTCCAAGTGTGTCTCCTGCAGCAGTGCAATTTGCACCTGGTGCCTATCTAGGTAAGCTAAGATTTGCCTACGCTTGCGTGGATCGCGAAGCCCCCTGACATTCCATGTAACTAGTTTAATATGTAATTGCGCATTGGGTGGTGCCATGGTGAGCACGTGGTGAGGAAAGTAACAAGTTGCACCGTAATGCCAATGTATCTATGCCGAAAATAATTAATATGTATATGTGCCGTTATCCACAACGTCACACAGATGCCCAGAGCAGTTCTCCCTCGGATCCTCCCTCCAGTAGCTAACTCGAATGTGTGTACAAGAAAACAATTCAGAAACAATGAACCCACCCCTCCCACAACAGCACCCCAATTGTGCCGGAATATAGTCGTCCCACCCATCCCACCCAATCCCATGGTCGCTCCGCAACACCCAAGCACGACCACGTTAACAAGAAAGAATAAACAGTAAAAGAAAAACCCATAAACAAGAAGCAAGTTAGGGGATCTCCCATAAGGAGGGCGCAGGTGGGCGACATTACCTTCCCGTGTCCCCTGTTCTTACAGCATTTCAACCCCTTGTCATCCCTTTGGATGGGGGAGGTGCAGCAGGGGGGGGAAGGGTGCTTGACGAAACATTTTCTGGCTCAATGAGTAGCAAAGTACACAAGTCCATAGGTAAATTCTCAGGTCCCTAAGTATGTGCATAACCCCAAAAGCACTTATCTGACTGTGAATATTCTGAAAGGAAAAAGGATGACAGCCGGAGGATGTCGTCGTATTAACCACCATAAAGAGGCAGAAGGGTCATACAGGATTAGCCCCATCTGTCCCAATGAGCAGAGTCAACCAGGGTCCCAGTGACGTACGACAGTCCAGAGCAGTAGGTGGATGTAAGCATCTCTCATTCCCGGGACGGCGATGAGTCGCCAGGTCTCTGCATGGTCAGTGTCGTAAATTGACTTTGAGGAAATCCTCCACTTGTTGCGGGTTCACACAGAAGACATGTTTGCCATTATGTGTGATTCGAAGCTTGGCTGGGTACAGGAGGGCATATTCAACTTGCGCCTTTCGGAGCTTTTGCTTTACGGCAAGGAATTTTCGGCGTGCCTCTTGCACCGCAAGAGTGAAGTCCGGGTATATAGAGAAGACATTTCCATCAAATTGAAGTGTTTTCATCTCGCGAGCTTTTTTAAGTGCAACATCGCGGTCTCGGTAATTAAGGAGGCGTGCTATGATGGGTCGCGGCGTCTCCCCCGGCGGGGGCCTGGGGCCCAGGGAGCGATGTGCACGCTCCACCACTAAATGAGGGGGAAAAAGCGTCCACACCAAAGGTTTCTCTCAGGAGACGTTCGATGTAGATCTCCATGCGGCCCGTGTGTGTGCTCTCGGGTATACCTATGATACGAATATTATTGCGACGACTCCTGGCCTCGATGTCTTCATTCTTAGCCGCAATGACCTTTAATAGTTTATCCATCTGCGTCATGTGCGTTTGCATCCGGGTGGTAGTATCCTCGTTATCAGATATGCGACGCTCGGCTTCCTTGATTTGACCATCATGCTTGTCGACTTTCTGCACCAGGAAGTCTAACCTGGTGTTCATAGTGTCCATTTTTCCTGAGAGGCCAGTGAGGCTGTGCTGAACGGCGAGGAGCATGGTCTTGACCTCGTCGTCAGCGGGTTGTGAGGCCGCCTGTGTCGGATCTGTGTTTGCTTGTGCTGGATCTGCCGATGCAGATCTCGTCCCCGTTTTCTTTGCTTCAAAAGTCAGGCGAGGCTGACGACCATCAGGCTTCCCCATTGCGGCCTCTCAGGGCACCTCAGTATGTACCCGGTATATGAGGAGTCACTACCCGACCTCAAAGTAGGGTATGCCGGTTCCGCCGCCCCTGCAGTTGGTTTTTCCAGCACACCACAGCGAGGAGAGGGGGTGAGGTGGTGTAAGGGTGTAAGTGTAAGTGCCTGCTAGTGTCTGGACGTATTCCTCTGTGCGGGAGGATTGCGCTTAGGCCTCCTTCCAAAACGGAGCAGTGACTTGTAATCCCGTGGGTAGTGCAGTTAGAAGAGCAGCCCACGGCGTAGCTAGTAACAGGAGGAACCTCCCCACACAGCTAGGAGGAGCGACAGGTGAGTTTCAGGGGCATTGTCTTTTTCAGCATGGACATCAAGGGTCCCACGCACGACCCAACACCTTGTACAATGGCGGTCGTTTATCTTGAGTAAGTGGGTATGGAAGAGTCCACTTGTGTGTGTCAATGCCCCAGGACAATTAGCTATTCAGGGCAGGCCCTCCAGTGTGCACCGGCCGCACCGCAGCCCCTCCGCAGCGGGTCCCCGCGATGGAGGGTTGGGGAAAGTCGTGACAAAAATCTCCCTCCACGCGCGAAAGTGCGAACTCCGCCGGCCCAGGGCTTTGGCAGCAGGTCTCGTCTCTCTACAGAGGTGGGGCTGTACAAGGAGCGGGTCCGATCACAAGAATGCCGCCATGAGATGGGACATCACTGCAGTTGCCGACAGCGCACAGCGAGGGGCCAGTCCTGCACGCTTCCCTCTCCTGCGCCTCCGGTGTTGATGAGGAATAATGGCACCTCCCCGGCTCGCGCGCAGCAATTATCGGCCGCACGGCCACTCACCAGCAGTCGGGCAGCACTCTCTCAACACGCCCGGATAAAGGGCACCGCAATCCGCCTGTAAATGGGAAAGCTCCAGACTGCCCGGGAGGGCGCCGCAACACAAGCTCTCCGCAGGCCGGGCCCGTAACCTCGTGCGCAGCCCCGGGGTCAATTTGAGGCGCGTCGCCGGGCAGAGGCTCCAGGCAGCAGACCAGCAGGAAGTCCGGTGAAGTAGGATGTCGCCAGAACTCAGCTCCAGAATCTCTGATCAGCGCGAAACTTTCACCGGAGCCACCGCATCACAGCACGAAGTTGAAGGGAGTGAGCTGACATTAATTCGCCAGGTATGTTCAGGATAAATGTCGGATATCGCCGTCAAGCAGCCAGAGCCTCACAAGTGTGCGGCCATCTTGGATGTGCGCCACCTAGCGCCCCCCGGAGGACGATTTCTCCTCCGATGAGGATAAGGACTCGGGGCGTCCCTGGCGTCCAGAGTCCCACTCCTCTCAGTCCCCGGTTGGGGACGGGGTCCACTCGGACATGTTCGAGCCTACCCAAATTTACCATCCTAGGTCGGCAGAGTGGACACCTGATGCCAAAGTGGCAGAGTATGTGGTGGGGAAAATCCATCAACCCCTTGAAAGGGAGGTCAGGAATAGGATGAGGGGAGAATGCCCCAGGCCCTCACTGAAGGGGAAGGTGGCACACACGCCTGAAATTGTTGAGAAACTATGTACCTTTTTCTCCAAGTATATGAGGGATCCCAAGAAAGGAATTGATAGGTCTTGGACGTGGTAGGGCCCTTGACCCAAATTATTCAATTGACGGAGCGTTCCAAAGAGTCAGGATCCCCTTTGTCCACGGATATTGTGGCTGGTTGGGCGCACTACCCTAAAACCTAAAACACTACCCCCTCCACTACCCAAACACCACTGCACTACCCTAAACCCTAAAACACTACCCCCAACACGACACCCTACACTACCCAAACATAACTGCACTACCCTAAACCCTAAAACACTACCCCCCAGCACGACTCCCTACACTACCCAAACACCACTGCACTACACTAATCCCTAAATATACCCCCAGCATGACCTCCCACACTACACAAACACCACTGCACTACCCTAAACCCTAAAACACTACCCCCAGCACGACCCCCTACACTACCCAAACACCACTGCACTACCCTAAACCCTAAAACACTAACCCCAGAATGACCCCCTACACTACCTAAACACCACTGCACTACCCTATACCCTAAAACACAACCCCCTACACTACACAAATACCACTGCACTGCCCTAAACCCTAAAACACTACCCCAGCACTACCCCCTACACTACCCAAACACCACTGCACTAACATAAACCCTAAAACACTACCCCCAGCACAACCCCCTACACTACCCAAACACCACTGCACTACCCTAAACCCTAAAACACTATCCCCAGCACGACTCCCTACACTACCCAAACACCACTGCACTACCCTAAACCATAAAACACTACCCCCAGCATGACCCCCTACACTACACAAACACCACTGCACTACCCTAAACCCTAAAACACTACCCCCAGCACGACCCCCTACACTACTGCACTACCCTAAACCCTAAAACACTACCCCCAGCACGACCCCCTACACTACCCAAACACCACTGCACTACCCTAAACCCTAAAACACTACCCCCAGCACGACCCCCTACACCACCCAAACACCACTGCACTACCCTAAACCCTAGAAAAGAAACCCCCACCCCATGCCCAATCCCCCTTACCTCTCACTCCTCATGGTTCCTCTCTCCTCGTGGTTCCTGCTTCACGTCATCTCTGAGGGGCGGTGCACGTCGTTGTGAGGAAACTGAACAGCCTCTGTTTCCTTACAACGACATGGATCGTCTACATGTTTTTTTAGAACGCATGGTCATTTACCGTACATACCTTTACAACAAAATTCGTTGTAAAGGCATGCGTGGTAAATGACCATGCGTTCTAAAAAATGCGTAGTAATGACTTCGTGATGTACAACGCATGCGTGGTAATGCATGCGTTGTAATGGTATCGCAAAGTAAAAAGTCGTAACGGCTGTATACCGATCGAAGCTGGCCCCTGTTCTTCAGTGAGACGTTTATTTGATTAATTAGGAGGAAGGAATGTGGTTTTTTACCGAAAGGTGCATTCCCGGCTGTTGTATTGTGAAAGTGTCCGCGTGGCCTGGTTTCACTTCCAGTGAGAGAGTGGAAGAGTCTGTTTGGATCTAAAGGAGTTCTGTTGTTGGACGGGGCCGGCGCGACATGTCATCAGAAAACATAGCTAATGGAAAGCGTCCTCCCTGAAGTGTGGAGCAGTGCCATGAGAGGTCAACGAGTGTGCGTCCCACCGCAGTATGACCGTACCGCGTGACCCATGTGCCGCCTCCAGGGTACGGGAGGCAGAAGCGGCATCGCAGGTCCTCTTGAAGACCGTTGTAGCACTAATTCTACATTTTGGTACTAGGGCATTTTAACTTCGTTGTTCCTGCCAGATACAAAGAGAAGATCCTGTGTTATTCAGTGCCCTTGTTACCTTTTTTGTGTGTTGTGGTGCTTGTCACTTGGCTGCCCCGCCGGTGCACACGACTGGGCACCCCACCTCGTGTGCCATCTGCAGGGCCTCTGCCCTTGGATCACTGGTTTCGGTTTCTGGAGTGGCAACATAAACAGTTGCTCCCAAAGGACTAGCCTGAACACTTAGGTGAATATCCCCTGCACTAGCATTCCACGGAAATTCTTTCCTAGCTCTCCCACGTCAATGAGCACGGCTCCGCTCGCGACACCGTATGACGCCATCGGAGCCATAAGAGGACCTCGTCGGCGTGCTGACGTCAGTTCCACCCATTTTTTCCGTGCCACCGAGGCAAACAGGGGACCGAGACATTTTCACATGTATACATAGTATAATAAATATATATATATATTCACTGAAAAAACCATAGGTTTCAGGCACGATATAGTTAGAAATTAGCATTTAAAAAACCTTAGAAATTCACTGAAAAAACCATAGGTTTCAGGCACGTTATAGTTAGAAATTAGCATTTAAAAAACTTTAGAAATTCACTGAAAAAACCATAGGTTTCAGGGGCGTTATAGTTAGTTGGACATTTCACTCGTACAAAACCATAGAAATTCCCCCGTTATAGTTAGTTCAGCTAACTATAACTCGCGCGCCCGCAATGCACTGCTGATCACGTCACATATTACATCACCCATGACATGGTCAGTGACATCACTCATGACATCACTCATGACATCATCCAGTGAATGTGTGTTTTTCTGAAAATTAAATATGTTTTATATATGTATATCTCAAGGTCGATGGAAGAATAAATGGGTATATAAGTGTCTAAATGGATGATTTTTTTTTGTAAAATTGATTGTATAACTGACTAAGTGTATCTTCGTGAATACATGGGTTAGTGAGTAATGTTTAAATAGGAAAATATCTGTATCAGTATCTCACTTTGTGTATAAGTGGCTGCATGGGTTGGTGAGTAGCTACATGAGTGTCTATATGGGTTATTAGTTGGTTTTTGAGTATCAGTATGAGTGTCTGTATGGTTCGGTGGGGGGTATTACTTAGTGCATAGATGCATGAATGAGTGACTCACTGTTTGTATGTGTTGAAGACAGCATGTGTGCAGGACTGTATAGGTGGATGAGTATGTGTATGGGTGTGTTAGTGAGTGAATGACTGTCTCAATAGTGTCTTTATGAGTAACTACATATGTTTTAAACTAGTATATGTGAGTATTGGTGTATATAAGTGAGTATATGTGAGAGTGAGAGATTGGAAGAGTTCCTGTACAAATAAGTAGGTGTTTCTATAAGTGATTGTTTAAGAGAGTAAGTATGTGTAAGTTTCTGTAGAAGTAAGTGTGGTAGTGTGTGTATAACTGTATATGCAAGTAAATGGATGTTTGATACTTTGTTTGCATGTGTGACTATGTGTGTGAGTAACTCTATGGATGAGTGGCGGTGTGTAACAGGATGTATAGGTGTATGAGTACATATGATGAGTGAGTACATGTATGAGTGACTGTATAGGGACTGTTGGTGAATGAGTGGATGTGTGTGTAGATCTTGGAATTACTGAATAGGTGTGTTGTAACTGGTATTGGTATGTCCATTGTTTTGAAAATGTTAGTTTGTATTTTTGAGTGTGTGTATCAAAGGTTATATTAGGGTGAGAGGAGGTCTGCCACTCTATCACAAGGATGATGTCATCAGTGATGTCATCAGTGATGTCATTTGAGATGTCATCAGTGATGTCATTTGAGATGTCATCAGTGATGTCACTGAGCATGTCATGAGTGATGTAATATGTGACGTCATCAGCAGTGCATTGCGGGCGCGCAAGTTATAGTTAGCTGAACTAACTATAACGGGGGAATTTCTATAGTTTTGTACGAGTGAAATGTCCAACTAACTATAACGCCCCTGAAACCTATGGTTTTTTCAGTGAATATATATATATATATATTATATATATATATATATATATATATATATATACACACACACACACACACACACAAACGCATGCATGTATAATACAAATATTAACTAGTTCGTCACCACTAGGTAGTTATATTTAGGTCAGCTGCTCCATAGGAAAAGTGTTCTTGGTGTTGCTAATAACTTTGGCAATGTTTGACCTTTTAAATAGGTGCTACTTTTTGACTTGTTTGTGCATGGAAAGTTTTGGGGTGAATCATCAAGTGGGGGCCAAGAAAAAAGTGGTTCCCAAAATGCTAAATCCCCATGCATTTTACCTAGACTTCTTTAATACAGACTACAGCAAGAACTGCTGAATGGAATTACACCAAATATGGCAGGAAGCTAGATCTTGGTCCGCAGATTGTGATTTTTGTGTAAAACCGTTGAGTAGTGGTTTGAGAAATTAAGGTTGAAAAATAATTGCATATCTGGATGGTTGGGACTGACAGAGTCTCGAGAGATTCTTACGGGAGCGCCAATTTAAAAATACAGCATTCCGATTGGCCCAGTGAGCCTTATTTCCTTGGGCTAAGTTAACACCTGCGAAGCGAGCGCTCTGATTGGCTGCCAGCAACATCAGAAAAATGTTGCTGGCAGCCATTATAGGACTCTGGGTCTTAGTCCCCTGTCTTGAACAAGCTTAAAAAATGGGGGCAAGGTAGGGATACCCTGACTCTCTAGGTCCCATAGAAGGGACCCAGAGGAACCCCTCCCCACCGGCAAAAAAACCCAATATATATTTTTAAATAAATAAATAATCGTAAAAAATGCAGGCCGGGCCGCATTTACTGTGTTTATGCCCCACGGAGTCCAACCCCGGGGGCTGCAATCATAAAGAGGTGGGAGGCTGTGTGGCTCACCTCCCCGAGCCCACCCGCAGGGCCGAAATTTTTGTATGTGGGGAGGGTGGCAGCTCAGCCCCCCCATCCCCAAGCCTCAAAAGGCCCCGGGGAGCCCTGCCCCAGGGCCGAAATTTAACAAAATGGGGTGAGGGTTGGTTAACATCCCTCCCGAGCAATTAAAAGCCCCAGGGAGTCCACCAGGGTAGCCTCACAAGCTGGAGAGGCTATCCCCGGGACATAGAGGTTTCCCTACCTACACCGGCGCGGGCAGGGAAACCAGTGTTTCCTCTCGCTTGGCGGGAACATTTTCAAAACTCCTGCCAAGCGGGAGCAACCACAAAGTTTGCTCCCAGCAGGTGGGAGCTTTGAAGAAGCTGCCGCCCGCTGGGAGTAGACTTTTGATCTGTCTCCCTGCCGGCGTTGAAGCAGGCAGGGAAACGAATCAAAGTATTGCTCCCGCCTGGAGGGAGAAGCATTAGTAGCTGCTCCCTCACTCCCCGTCGCGCCCCCCCCCCCCCGAGTGAAAGCAATGTAAGCTTCCGATACATGCGGGGAGCAGGCTGAGCCTTGGGCCCTAACAAGTATATGGTGGGCGCCCTGGGTGTGCACCAGGGCACCTACCTTTAAAAAAATTGCATGGAATGGGGCCCCCAGAGCGGATACTGGCTCATTGAGGGGGCCCCTCCAGTTAAAAAAATACACAGCCCTGGGAGATGAAGTCCCCAGGGCCTTTTTAAGGCTCGGGAGGGGGGCCACGCAGTTTCCACTTGATTTTTAGAAATGGCCCTGGAGGATGTGGTTCTCCGGGGTCTTACAAGGATTGGGGAGGGGGGCCGCGCGGCCCCCCCCTCCCCGTTATTTTTTAGCTTTGACCCTGGGGGTATGGGTTCCCCAGGGCCTAACAAGGCTCGAGGAGGGGGGCCATGCAGCCCCTTCCCCATTAATTTTAGTAGTGGCCCTCTGGGATGGGGTCCCCAGGCCCTAACAAGGCCAGAGGAGTGGGGCAGCAAGGCCCCTCCTCCCCTTATAAAAAAATAAAAATGGGGTCTCCAGGGCCTAATAAGGATCAAGGAGGGAGTCCATGCGTCTCCCATTTAATAAAAATAAAAACAGCCCTGCGAAGAGGGCTCAGGGACTGGGGCCACGTGGCCAAATAAGGTTTGTGCCACTTGGCCCCCTTCCCCTTTAAAAACATATGGCACTGTGGCCAACTCCCTTGGCCATGGATGGCAGGGGGCTGGCTTTACGTACGCAATAAAATACATCACTTTACACACAAAAAAAGTAGAAATTCACTGAAAAAAACAAATGTTAAAGCAACGTTATAGTTAGGTATGATAAAAAGATCTGTTAATTAAAATGAACCTTAGAAATTCACTGAAAAAACAAAAGGTTAAAGTAACGTTATAGTTCTGTGAATTTGTCAGTGAGAACATTAACGTTTTGAACTTAAAAAAACACAAATTCACCAGTTACAGTTAGCAGAGCCATCTATAACTTGCGTCCCTACCATGCACTTCTTATGACCTTACATCAATCATGACAGGTTCTATAACATCATGTATTACATCACTGATGACATCTCAAATTACATCATTGATTACATCACTGATGACATCATCCAATGAGTGTCTTAGTTTGTTTTGCTGTTTACATAGTGACGGGTAGCTACCATACTACTTTTCTACCTCATTTTGTACAACCTGTGTCCAGCTGATGGGTGAAAGTGTTTACAAAACACATGAGCTCCTAATGCATCATAGGTGTCTAGCGGTATTGAACACATTATAAATGTTTGCACTGAAGAGTAACTCTGTGTGCAGGTGACAGTTGACAACTTGTTCAGCATGTTCCACACACGTTTTTAGCCTTTCCAGAATAGATCTGCAACAGGGCAAAGCTTCTACATACAACATACTAAGAATTGTAAGCAGCCTGGATTCATTTGACAGAATCGTCTCAGCATGACAATTTCTAAGTAACATAGAAGACTGTGTGCACCAGGTATTAAGCTATGTACGTGTTTGTTTTGCTTCAGAATGTGGGCTAGCTTTAAAGTTTACCATAGTATGAAGGCTGAAGGTAGTATAATCTTTAGCACCTTCAGACGTTGCTTATTTTAAGTGAATAATGTCTTTTTTGCCAAGTGTTGCTTAGAGTGTACACTGTTCTTAGTAGATACTTTTTAATGCTCTGTAGCGTATTTCTCATGAGAGTTGCACTGTCTGGAAACAGTGAGGTACAGGGTACACTCTCCATAGAGTGAATACCGTTTACAGTACCCACTTCTCTACTCCTATCAACTTCATTTCTCAATGTAGGTTCGATGACTGTCAGGGGTTTGATACAGATAGATTTTGTCTGTAGTAGGGCATACATTTTGGAACAGATGTTCAGAATGTTTAGGAACTTGGCTTTCTCTGAACAGCTGTATACAATACTGTATTCAATTAGGGTTTCCCATATATCTGTGTTTGATAGTTAATGTGAACTACACTACCCATGAAGTGTATGGTATAGGGTCAATGTGGCACATAACCCATGCTTTCTATACCTAAAGGAGTTATTTCGGTGATGGCATTAATGATGCCTCATATTCTTCTGAGCAATTTTGTATTTTCTTTCAGAGCTGTAATGCTATACCTGTTTATAGAGCAATGTGTACAAAAGGAACTTGGATGATGTCACGAGTGATGTCATCAGTGATGTTGTCAATTATGTCATTTGAGATGTCATAAATGATGTCATACAACATTTCATGAGTAACGTAATATGTGAGGTCATAAGCAGTGCATGGCGGGGGCGCAAGTTATAGTTGGCGCAAGTTATAGTTAGCTCAACCATTGAAGGGGTTGCAGTGGGAATTACTGAAAATTAACAGAATAAAAGTTCAGATATGTTGTTCAAAGTGAAATATGATTGTTTGAGGCTTAAAGTGTGGCAAGCTAACGTTTCTCCCTTTTACAATGTCTCCAAGGAGTTTGCAGGAGAGAGAGAACCGTTGTTTAAGTCTGGAAAGTGTATCCCCACCCCCTCCCTATCACCGTGTGACAAAAAACTCTGTGAGTGGTGCATGAAAATCATCCTGGCATGTTGATGAAAAGATGGAGGCAACATTTCTGGTGGCCTACCCTTGACAGGATGCTGGACCACTGGGTGTGGAATTGTGTTGAATGAATCCAGTTAGATATGGCTATTAGCCCTATTGCTATTCCCCATAATACTGACAAGGTGCCCCAGCTGCTCTGGGAGAAGGTAGCTCTTGATGTGTCTAGACCATTTATTTGCCTTCCTAGGTACTCGTGTTTTGCCCTGGTACTTACTCTAGTTGATTACCATTCTAAGTGGCCTGAGGTGAAATGTGTCAGACATGCATTCTCTCCAGTTATTGAGTTTCTTGAAGAGAATATTTAAAAGGAAGAGGCTTCAAAAATTCTGTTTACTGGTAATGGTGTTCAATTGACCTCTTCTGAGATGAGGCAGTTTTTGGGATCCTTTGACTTCCTTATACAACTCACAATAGCCAAGTATGTGTTTCAACAGAGTTGTAGAGGATGGCATTACTTGGGCCAAATCTAATGATGAAGACTGGAGGAATTTTTAAGGAATAATCTGTGGGCGTATTGTGTTACTCCTCACAGCACCACAGAAGTGAGTCTGGGAGGGATCCTGCATTAAATTTGTGTCTGTGGTGGATGCTTAGAAGAACCAACCAACACTTCTCAAACAACAAGAAATGTTGCTTGTGGAGAGTTGTAGCTGAAAAGTGGGGCAGAAACAAACAAGTTACTTACCTTCGATAATGCTCTTTCTGGTGGGCAATTTGTCTAACAACAGATTCCTCACTTTATGAATTCCCTCAGGCACCAACTGGACCCAGAGAATTTTCTTCAGCAATTCTTGCATACTTTGCTAGGTGGCAATGTGCGGCTCTGCGTTGGATCTGTCCCACCCAGAATGTGACATTGGAGCCCCTACATAGTCGCCACCTCTGAACGCTGACGGTAGTTTCTTTCCGATATCTGTCCGAACCATTCAACATGGAGCCTTGGTAATCAGATTGTGCCAGTGTGCAGATCTCTAACATGGAATCTTATTAGCATGGATTAGAAGAGTCCATTCCACATTACGGGCAGGAGGGTGGGTCGGTGAGGAATCAGCAGAATCAGAGTATTCACCAGAAAGAGTGTAACCAAAGGTATGCACCTTGTTCTTCTGATGGATATTTCTAACCACAGATTTCTCACATTGTGAATAGATAACAAAGCAGTACTTTCACAGGTGGTAGGCCTATGGAATGGCTCAGACCTGGAAATCCTGCAGGGCAGATCGGGCAAAATGCCCCTCCCACTGGAACGTGCTATTCAGGCAGTAGTGCTAAGTGAACGTGTAAACTGACACTCATGTAGCAGTCTGCAGATGTCCAAGACCAGCACACCTACACAGTGGTAGGAACTTATGCTGTGGTAGAATGAGCATGTAGGCCTTCTGGAGGCTGTTTCTTGACCAGCCCGTAACAGATTTTAATACACAGGAACACCCATCTAGAGATGGTTCTCTTCTGCACAGCTTTCCCCTTCTTTACCTCAGAGAATCCCACAAAGAGCTGATCGTCCACCCGATGGTCCTTGGTACTATCAATGTAAAAGGGCAGAACTCTCTCTGGGTCTAAGCGATGAAGCCTCTCTTCCTCTTTAGATGAATAATGTAAGGCGAAGAAAGCTGGCAGGGTAATTGACTGTCCTATGTTGTAAGGCATGATGATTTTTGGGAGAAATGTCACTTTAGTCCCGAGCACTAGCCTGTCCAGGAAGAAGGTGGTATGCGGTTGCAAGACAGACAGTGCTTGTAGTTCACTCATGTGACAAGCTGACGTTATCGCTATGAGGAACGCGCTCTTTAAGCTGAGCAATTTGAGATGACAGCTATGTATTGATTCAAATGGAGGTTGAGGTCCTACAGAGGCATCACAAATGGTGTTGGCGAGAACATATGGTCAAGTTTTTTAAGAAAAAGCATCACAACAGGCGATTTGAATAAATAAGGCTGATTGAGTAAACAAAAATGATGAAGGAGCACATAAATAACCATTATCTATCGCCAAAGCAAGACCTTGCTGGGCTAAGGATAAACAAAAAAAAAAAAGAGTAATATGTCAGAGTATTGTGCCTGCAAAGGCTAGATATTTCGGGAACAATACCAGACAACAAACTCCTCCTAGCATCCAGCACATTGTTTTAATCGTAGGGCACCTGGCTGTCAAGAGGATACACACTACTTCAAAAGGGAGATCAAAGCTTTCAACTCCAAGCATGGAGGTGCAGGTTGTGCAGGCTCAGGGGCAGGAAACTGCTCTGCTGCTGCGACAGGAGCTCCTCCCGAAGAGGCAGTCGGATTATAGGAGAGATGCTCATGGACAGATGTTCTAGGTACCACACTCTTCTTGCCCAGTTCGGAACCACTAAGATAACTTGGGACCACACATTCCTGATCTTCTTCAGAACTTTGGGCAGGTAAGGTAGAGGAGGGAAGGTGTACAAGCAAGCAAAAGGCATCTCCCAGCAAGAACCAACTTGGCAACATCAATGTGCAAATGTTTGGACACTGCGTGTTCTCGGTGGTGACAAGGCAAAATACCTGGCCAGGATATTCCCATTATTGGAATGAGTGCAGCCACCATTCCTGATCTGCTAGGCAACGTCAGCTGAGTTCATCCACCCTGACGGTTATAGTTCCTGATAGGTGCTGTACAACCAGGGAAATGACCGTATGATTCAGCTACTTCCAGAGGCACACAGCATCCTGGCAGAGGACTGACGACCAAACTCCACCATACCACATGGCATGATTGGTGTCAGAAAGAACCTGTACCCATTCTTCCTTGATGAATTAGAGGAACGCTTTTAGTGCCATGCGAATTGCCCATAACTCCAACAAGTTGATGTGTTTCTGCCGGGGACCAGAGGCCTCTGATATCCATCCCTCCCAGATGTCTCCTCCCCAACCCAGCGACACTGCATCAGTCATAACAGTTAGCTCTGGGTGGAGTAGGAAGAGCGGTCTATCAACGGTCCAATTGTAGTCCAGCAGCCACCACTGCAGATCTTTTGCAGTCCCTTTCAACACCTGGATGGAATCCAACATGTTCTCTTGTTTCTGGGCCCCCTGAGACTTCAGATCCCACTACAGAGCCTGCATTTGTCACTTGGTATTGTCCACAAGCAGGATGCAGGAGGCCAAGAAGCCTCAGAACTGCTCTCACAGAGACGCAGACCGAGGGTTGAAACATAAGGATAAACGCCCAAATGTCCTTGACTCGCTGAGGCGGAGGGAAGGCTAGAAAAGCACTATATCCAGGATGCCTCTAATGAGGGGAGCCTCTGTTAACGGAGTCAGGTTTGACTTTGGCATATTGATGGAAAGCCATAGTGATGTCTATAGGATGGCGGTCGTCTGGCAGTGGCCACGACAGTATGAGCTGAACTTGCTTTCAGCAACAAGTCGTCGAGGTATGCGAAGGCTTGCATTCCTAATCTCCGAAGGTAGGTAGCGACTACTATCATCACTTTCGTGAACAACTGAGGCACACTGGCAAGACCAAAGGGGAGCACTAAAAACAAAGTGCTTGTGGTCTACCTAAATCCTCATGTAACACCTGTGGGACTGCAGGAATGTAATGTGGAAATAAGGTTCCTGTAAATCCAATGCCACCATCCTGTCTCCTGGATCCAGGGCAGACAAAACCTGCCTCAGTTGAGCATCATGATGAAGAAGTTGAGAGGGCAAAATAAAGGATAGGGCAGAGTCCTCTATCTTTCTTCAGCACCAGGATTAACAACCAGCCCTTGACTTCTCATTCCAGCACCCTCTCTATGGCTCCTTTGTCCAAGGTCATCAAAAACAACAAAGGAGCAACCCTGTATACCAAGGATACTCAAAGTACAGCCTGAGGCCCGCATGCGGCCCCCCTGACCTTTAATTGAGGCACCCTGGTGAACAGTAGCCCTGGGCTGTTGTTCACTTCACAGAGCAGGAACATTCCGAAAGCTGTAAAACGGGCATACTTTTTTTTACACATTAACTAAAGTAGCGGTAAAGAAGCAAAGAAGGTGTCCCAGACAACTTATCTTTAGGAACACCTTTAGTTTTAAAGACATCTTGCACTAAACATGATAAACTCTCTGCAAACTTCAAAAAAGTGTATTTTATGGGCATCCATGAGCATTTTACCATAGTAGATCAGATTACATCACTGTATGGAGAACATTTATTACAAGTGATAGTTTTCAGACATTAACCTGGAAACATTCATGCCACCCCCGATCTGAAAACAATGCCATTAGTGAACCAAGAGGCAATTCATTTGTCAGGTGCACCTTGTGTGTAGCCTTGGTTGTTATATAATTGGAACAACATAATAGTATATTAAATAAAACACAATAGAAGGTTTTGTACAGCATCCTCAATTTGTGTATTTCACGGGGCTCCCATAAGTGGTAATGAAGAAAAAGCAGGCAAAGTTACATTAACCAATTGCCAAGGTTCACACAATTTGGTCAAGTGGGTAAGGTCAGGGCTGATTCCAGGGATTCTGGTTTCACATTTTTCAATTTAGCCACCAGATGAGTATCTCTTTCCCACTCATGTTTTACATTAGAAGTTAATGCTTTGTCTTTAATTCTTGGTGCATGAGAATTGAGACTCGGTGGCAGACAGAAGTCACATGAAGGCTCGGTTTGTTGTCCACATCATGCATCTGCTTTGCGTCCTCCCATGCTCCCCATTCATCCCCCGACCCTCAGCCTGCTGGCATCAGTGCAACCCTTGGGTATGCCACAGACAGCACTTTGTGGCCCCTGGAGAAATGTTTGCGAGTACCCAAAATGTATACCCTTTCAGGCGTAGAATGCTGTATAAATTGTGCACAAAAGGAAACAAGGGACTCTGGGTAGTTCCGAGGTTTAGGTGGAGAGCAGGTCCTTTATATAGAGCACCCTACAACACACTGACACTCTAAATCTGCTCACCTCAAATGTCTGTTTTTAAGCATAGGATTAGCACAGTGACCTCCATGCTGAGGTAGAGAGGGAGAAAGCCCTTTTCCATTTTTATAGCGAAGTCTTTAAGCATAGGATTAGCAAGTGCCATCTACACCAAGCTGAAAAATGACAAAAGCTTTTTACCAGGCTAAAGGATTTGTCACTCTTTAGCTCGGCGTGTATGGTACTGTGCCATGGAGGTAAAAAGGGATCTGACGTGCTACTGGGAAACTGCGCAGCAGAGGGCAAATTAAAGTAATGTTGCAGTGGCTGCAGAGGGAGAGGCTGGGTATTGGGTAGTTTGTTGCCACAGGGGGCCTGGACGTTGGCGGACGAAACTCTGGCCTCTGCCTCAAAAGGCCTTGAGGAGCTGGGGGACTTCTGTTGCATGTTTTGACATGTCCTCTACAGGTATCCTCTGCCAAACCTTCAAAAGGGGTGAAATTACCAGGTGAACTGCCGCGTAGGTGGCGCTAGTCCAAGGAAGCAAGCTCCAAGCCTGACTACAGATTGTCTGCAAGTCGTGTGCCATCAGATGGAATTTCCATCAGGGATTGTTGTACATCGCGCAAGAACCCTGTGGAAAGGAATCCAATTGTGTCACCGAAGCACCACACTGGTCCCAACTGCCCTTCCTAAGCCTTTGGTAGTGTCCAGGCTGAGCGTATGACATATTTCAAATTTGTCCTGATTTGTTAAAGGTTAGTGCTGAGGCCATATGGGACTGATGTCAAGTTTTATGCCACCATGCCCCACAATGCATGCAAAAAGCATCCCAGGCGGCAACTGCAGTTCACATAGCATAAGGCGAAGCTTATGGAGAACATACAGTTGGAAAATGTCTCCATGCATTTTGACTCTCTATCTGGCGGGGGTCGGAAAAACGTTGGGGTTGAGACTGCTGATAGTCCTGGTCCACCAGACTCAGGTGTAGGGTGATGCAGCAGAAAACCTGGGTGTCTAAGGGCAGACCTCTGTCTACTGACTATCTTGCTATTAACAGGTGGGTAAGATCCTGGCTTCACCCAGATGCCCAGCATAGTGTCAGTTAAGACCTTGTTAAAATGCAGGAGGGCTTCCTGTGAGGTCGCAGGACCTCCGCTAGGACGTTTGTCTAGGTAGTTGTATGTCTAGGACCTCTGCTGCTCTCTGAATGACCTTGGCGAAGCAGGCAGACTCTTCCGTCGATGTGCCAGGAGTGGGGGAATAGAGGTCAGTGTCGGGGAGGCATCAGGCCACTGGTGACTTGAAGGTCCAGAAATGGATTCTCATTGTCATAAATCTGTGAATTATCCTCTTCATCAGGGTCAGTCAGTCTGTACTGTAAATGAATCATCTCCAAACCTGAATAAGCTAAGGGGTGAGGAGGTTGCGACTTTGATGGGGGTTGCAGTGGATTCGCTTCAGTGTCAGAAAGAATTATGGGTTTTCCCTCCGGCGTCAGTGGTGATGCTCAGGGTTCTTGTGGTGGATATGAGGACGTAAGGGGTATTGGGCTCCGCGCTACCCCAGAATCTGGGCTTTCCCCAGAATGGGGTTGAGGGGCATAGTTGGTGTCAGGAACCTAACTGCCAGCGGTGGACTGACTGGCGCCCCCCTCGATCCATTGGGTCTGAAGACACTCTAGAGGCATCTGGTAGTGTATGAAACAATGACAGCAAGGCCTCTCTAAAAGTCTGGATTTGCTCTGTGTTGGACCTGGCTCTTTCTGCAGGGTTAACCCCAAACTTTTTGCCTTCCTCCGCCTATTTTTCTGATGTTCTTTTTGTTGGCTTTAGGACTCTGGGGACTTAACCACTGCTAACCAGTGCTAAAGTGCATGTGCTCTCTCCTCTAACAAGTTATTATTGGTTTACACCTGTTTGGCATATTTGATTTACTTGCAAGTCCTTTGTAAAGTGGTATACCATATACCCAGGGCCTGTAAATTAAATGCCACTAGCGGGCCTGCTACTTCAACTTGGCATTTAAAACGACTTGCCAGGCATTAAACTCCCCTTTTATTACACATAGGTCACCCCTAAGGTAGGCCCTAGGTAGCCCTATGGGCAGGGTGCTGTGTAAGTAAAAGGTAGGACATGTGCCTTTATGTGTGGCATATCCTAGTAGTGACAAACAGCCTATTTGGTGTTCACTGCTGTGAGGCCTACTCCTCTCATAGGCTAGCATTGGGAATTCCCTTATGTACTTTTAAGTGGTAATGCCTGATCAGAAAGGAGTGCCCTGTTTGGTATGTTTAGAATAGTGGTGATAAATCCTACTTACTGTTGTAGCTGGATTTTACATTACTATTTTAGAAATGCCACTTTTAGAAAGTGAGCATTGCTCTGTGCTTGTGACTCTTTGTGCTTTGCAGCCTGGCTTCAATACACATCTGGGCTGGGTGACAGCTACACTTTGTGCATACTTGCTAGACAGCCACAACACAAGAAGGGCTGGATGTGACAGGGGATACATCTGCATTCATCTGCATAATGATAGTCTTCCTGGGCTGGGAGAGATGGGTCACACTTACATCTAAATAGGTTGAGTCCTGCTCTCATAAAAAGGGCTGATTTACTACCCCACCCCTACTGATCATCTGGAGCCAAGGCTGGGCTGAAAAGAATTGTTGCACAATTCTAAGGGTTCCTTTGAAGTCACCCCTTCATCAAAGACATTTTTGAGTATAAGTTGGAGTAGTAGTGGGAGAGGATGTGGCCAAATGGCTAGAGCGGTCAACCTCCAAGCTAGGGAAGCGGGTTTGAGTCTCTGCAGGGGTGCTTAACATCCTGTGATTCTGGGCAAATCACTTAATCTCCCCATGCCTAACAAAAATGAATTTGTCCGTCTGTAACGTAACTGGTGCTCATGTAAAGCGCTCTGATACCTTTGGGTCGAGTTCGCGCTATATAAAACTAAAAAAAAAAAAAAAAAAAAAGTACTGGGGCTCCGACCCCATGTTTTTAGACACTGCTGGCTCTACAATCTGCACATTGCCAGGAGGACTTCTGTGCTGCCAGGAGGAACTGCCATTTGGACCACCTGCTTGGTTGCCTGCTGCCTACTGACTGCTGGGCTGCAGGATAGACTGCTTCTTGCAGCTTGACTATGTGCTGGCCTGCTGCTCCCTTTGTGCTCCTCCCCTCCCCTAAATGTTCTCCAAGGGCTTGTTGGCTTGCCCCCTGTTCTTGCAATCTCAGGGCCAGGAAAGATTGCCTTTAACCCCCACTGCCATGGGACTCTGCCTCTTAGGAGTCCGGCAGCAGCGTGCTACTTGAGGAGCTGTGATCGTCTGCCCCTCACTTCATAATCTACAAATCAGTGTGTGGTAAGCGCTGCTTACTGCCAACAGACAGCGTGTGTTGATTGCTTCTGTGTTATATGGAGAGATCCATGTGTGCCTCTGTTTCCCCCACCCAAGCGCCCCCACCTTCATGGCACGCCTGCTTCGGGTGGTGCAGATCTCGAGGGCGACAGCACCCCTTCCCCCGAATCTGACCGCCTCTGCAGCGCATTGTTAAAAGCGTGCCACGTCATCTGTCAAGACTCAGGCAGCTGTGGGGCCGTAACAATGATCAAGGGAGAAACCAGCCTGCACGGTCTCAGCGAGGGAAGTCACACCCACCCTTCACTTAGGGAGGACTGGACCTTGCGGACGTCGCACATCTAGAGAAGCCGCACCCACCCTGCGCACTGAGTTCGGTGCACCTGCATGGCCGCAGGAGCCGTTCTCCGCATAACCCTGCGAGGTCTGGACCTACCGGTCAGGGGCTCCTGGCCCATTACAGATTTGGGGGCATTCTTTGTTCCAGGCAGAGGGCCCAGAAGGGGTTCGTGTGTGTGCCTGCAAAGCAGAAGTTTGTTGCTTGGGCAGTGCACAGTAGTATCCCATAAGGCCAAATAGAAGGGAATGTGCTTTCTTCCATTCAGCAACGGGTGATACCAGATTACTGTATCACGTCTAGTAGGTGCACAGGTGCCTCTGTTCCCTACATCTTGTTCATGAATGTACTACTCTGAGTAAAGTTCACAGAATTTACCGTAACCAGCCTAATAGGAGCGCAGGTGCACTGTGCCCTATGTTTTTATGGTTATTTATTTATTTAGTGTTTTATAGGGCGCGAACATGACCCGTTAGGCAAGTATGACATAGACAAAAAGGAACATAAGTAGGGATGAAAGGAATTGAAACACTTGGGAATAAACAGGGTATATACAATTTTCAGATCAAAATGCAGAGAAATCCAGCTGTTACATATGTGGGAGTACCGGGTCACTACAAAGTAGATAGCAGACGGTCAGTCCAAAGTGTAGCAGCAGCAAAAATAAATCAAGGCCGCTGAACGGTGTGTGCAATGCATGAGGAACTTGCCCATTAGAGGAAGGTTTTGGCTTCCTTTTCAAAACTTGACAGAGAGGGAATTCTTCTGATGAAGAGCGGCAGGGAGTTCCAGATTCTTGGTGCAGCCCAGAAAAAGCACAATTGTACGTTTTTTCTTTTGAAAGCGGGGTGGCTGGAGCACAAGGTCTCTGGCGGACCGGGAGTTTCTGGCTCCTCCGGAAACCATGATTTTCTGGGCGAGATATCCAGGGGATTTAGCGTGTAGCGCCTTCTGGGTGATACAAGCCAATTTGAGTTGGATTCTGGCTTCAAAAGGAAGCCAGTTCAGTGCCTTTAGATGCAGTGAGATGTGGTTGAATTTTTTTGAGCCTGTTAAGAGTCTGGCGGCGGCATTGAGGCAAGCTTTTACGGGGGCCGTGAAGATCTTGGGTAGGACAGAAAGGGTAGAGCATCTATATTCGATTCTGGAGAGAACTAATGCCTGGACTGCCATTTTTAGGTCCGAGGTGTCAAGGAAAGGTTTTAGTTTCCTCAGATAGCTCAGGTGAAACCTGGCGGTTTTAGCCATCGAGTTGATGTGGTCTCGCATATTCAGGTTGCTGTCTAGGATTATTCCGAGAGATTTGGCAGAATCCACTATGGTCGGTGTGTAGTTTAGTGCTGTGATCGACTTGGTCCATTCCCGAATGTCAGTGTTACTTTTAGGAGGGGAGATTAGAAGGAACTCCGTTTTTTGTGCATTTAGTTTGAGCTGATTGCAGGTGAGCCATTGAACAGTCAGCTTTAGGGCCTCATTCAAAGACAAGATCTCTTCTGGAGATGAGATTTTGATGTAGATCTGGGTATCATCGGCATACATGTGGAAGGAGATGTTGGCGGTACGTAGTACTTCAGCTAACGGTTCAAGGTCGAGATTGAAGAGGGTAGGGGAAAGAGTTGATTCTTGGGGGACTCCGATCGTTATCGGGGAAGGAGCAGATAGATTACTGTTGACTAAGAATCTCTGGGAGCGGTTCCGGAGGAAGGATCTAAACCATTCGAGCACGGATCCCTCTAGTCTCATCCTGAGTTTGAGGCGTTCAAGTAGTTTCTCGTGGTTGACTGTGTCGAATGCAGAGGATAGATCTAATAGAATTAGGAGACAAGTTCTGCCTTGGTCAAGGGCTTGAAGAGCATCATCCACAATATGGAGAATAGTAGTTTCCGTGCTGTGCCCAGGCCTGAACCCAGATAGGAATTAGTCTAGAAGATTGAAGTTGGTGATATGTTGGCTCAATTGAAGTTGCACACATTTCTCCAGAACTTTCGCTAGAAGTGGAATATTGGATATTGGTCTAAAGTTGTCTGGAATAGCAGGATTCAAAGTAGGTTTTTTTAAGAAAGGGATGACTTGACAGGCTTTTAGGGAGTCCGGTATCGACCCTTGTAGTAGGGAGGCATTGATTATTGCAGTCCAAATAGGAATGATAAATTGGGAGGTCGCGGCCAAACAGTTGGAGGGGAGAGGGTCATTAAAGTGGTTATTCGGATTAAGGAGGATAGAATTTTCGAGATGGAATGGTCGTCATGTAACTTGAAGTTGGACCAGTGTGCTTGGTTTTTGGGTGTTGTTGGGGGGGTGGGGGGGAGAGAGGAAAGATGGGACCCGTCTGGAGAGGTCGGGAGTAGGTGGCGAAAATAAGTTTGTTTCCTAGGGAGGTAATTTTGACTGTAAAGAAGGAGGAGAACTCCACGCAGGTTATTAGGGATTTTGAGGTTTCTTTGGAAGTTTTAGCCAGTTTGTTCGATTGGTGTTTGACCATTTCAAAGAGCTTGTGAGGTCTGTTCTTAGCGTTCTCCAGTTCTGATCTAAAGAACTCTTTTTTTGATTTGAGGATGTTCCTGTTGTAGGCATTTCTGGTCCGTCGGAGAAGTTTTAGTTGGGAGGCTGAGGGGTGCTGTCTTCAGTTTCTTTCTGGCAGCCGGAGGGTTCTCCTTTCATTATTGAGGGATCCGTTGAACCAGGGGTTTGGGATCTTTTTAGCTTTAGCGGGGCAAGATCATCAAGTATGTCAGACATAGTCGAGTTGTAGTGTTCTGTAAGGTCATTGACCATTGAGAGATTTTGGGGGGGGTGGGGGGTAGGTCATTCTCGCAACGTGCAGCCAGCTTCACGAGATCTAGGCTCTTTGTGTCCCTGAGCCAGCGTTTTGGTTTCACAGTTTGCACTGGCAATGTCTTGAGGGTGCCAGGTAATAGCGTGGTGATCAGACCAGTCGCATGGATCTATAGAATAGCAATGATCCAATCCAGGATGGCGCCTTTCATGTGTGTTGGTAGTGTGCAGGCTTGAGTAAGTGATTGGTCCGCAAGGAAGTCTTTGAGGGCGTTGACCGGAGGGTCCTTGAGGTCATTCCAGTGCAGATTGAAGTCTACGAGGAGGATGTCCGAGTTGGGGGAAACCTTAGCTGTAATGATTTCCATGAGGTGGTCGATGAAGGTGTTGTTCTTACCTGGGGAGTGGTAGAAGATATGCAGTTTGCACAATTGTGTGGCGTTGTTCCATATGGAGAGTGCAAGATATTCGCAGGAGTCTGTGGGGTCAGCGTGAAGTTCAGTAACAAGGAGGTCGGATAGGTAAATGCAAGCAATGCCTCCCCCTTTTTTTAATTGCCTGTCAAGCCTTACGATGTTATAATTTGGAGGGACCAATAAAGAGGTCGATGATTCGTTGAGCCATAATTCGGTCAGGATTGCTACGTCAGATTTTTGGCTCAGGATGAAAGCGGCGACGTCGGAGGCATGCTTTGCTGCTGAGCAGCAGTTAATTAGGAGGCCGGAGAGAAGGGGGTCAGGGCATGTGTTGTGAGTTAGGGAGGATATGGGTATTTGCGCTAAATTGTTGCTGATTACTCCTCTGTTGCAGAGAGTTGATGATCTCTTAGGGTTGATTGCGACCGTATGGATTAAGTGTTCATCTTTCTTGTCTGGAGGACTGGGGTGTCAGGAGTGGCCTTGTGGGTTAAGAGGAGGGCTAGAATTTCATCCTCTGAGAGGTAGTTGGGATGCTTGCGAGGGCGAAGGTGTCTAAAGGCTACCGGGAAGGGCTGAAGGAAGGGCTTGGTGAGTGGGGGAAGAACTGAGTTCTGGGAGAGCTTGATATTTGAGAGAGTATTCAGTGAGGTGAAGGATGTTTTTCAATTCAAGAATGGAGTTATGGATGCTCTGAGCTATGTTGGCTGCTCTGAGGTTCAAAGTTTCTAGATCCATAAGTGAGGGTTGTGCTTGAGGGAAGGAGATCAGTGGGTCAGGACTGGTTCTGCTGGCATGGTCGGGTAGCCTGGTAGTGGAGCTTGACCATCCTGCGTCTCGGTTTCTGAGGGGAGGGGTGTGCGAGGGGCTAGGCGCGCTCAGCAGGGTGGTCACAGGGTTATTGGAGCAGGTGTCCAGTGCGCTGTAAGTGTCTAGTGTGTTAGTCACTATGAGTGTGGGGGGGAGCAAGGGTTGGACGAGGGGGGCGGCGGCATGGTCTTCTTGTGAGATGACGGAGGTTGGGGGGGGGGGAGCAGTGGAGGGAAGTTCACTAGCAGATATAGGGGAGATGCTGCCCAGAGAGTCGTTTTGAGTGGGGAACACCATGGGTGGAGTCGGGCAAATCTGAACCTTAGGAGAGGGTGAGTGGGAGCGAGGGGGAGTGGCTGTAGCTTTGGTGGAACTTAACGGGAAGCCCTTACCCTTGTCCTTTGAGCTGCATTGACCGGAGCTATGAGAAGAGTCAGATGGCAACAGCTTGCGCTGGGGAAGCGTAGAGGGATAGGAGTCATGCACATGCTTTTTGAGGGTGGTGAAAAAGTCAGCAAATTTGTTGAGGTCTTTGTTTGGAGCTTGAATCAGAACGATGCCGTTTTTGTATAAGGTGATGGTAAGGTCAACTCATAGATTTTGGGAGGGCACGATCGGGAGTTTGGCGCCGTACGGAATGTTCCTGGATTCATGTATGTTAAGTAGGTTTGATATGGCTGCGCGCCATAAAGCTGATTTTCTGGAGTAGAAAATAAGGTCATTGATAATTGTGCTCTTGTCGGCGCTAAAGCACAGGTCGGAGATCAGGGTCTCCGGGTGTCTTCTCAGGAGGGAGAGTTTGAAGGTTTTAGCAGCGGTCCTGGTGAGGTTAGGAGGATATAAGATGGTGTAAGAATTGCCCCTGTTGCGTACAGGCAAGAGCCTGCCATACTGGAGAGAGAAGGGGATCGTTAAGGCCAAGAGGGCGAACTTAGGTAGGCTGCAGGAGTGGTTCAAGCGTTACTACGGAAGAGATCGCTACTCCGGGGCACAGTTATATGTTGTGATTCATGTCTTCATCTCTAAATCAGTCTGCATTACCTGCAAAGTATTTATGATATATGTTGTTTTTAGGCCTGTAGTGATCAGGATAATGAGTACTATTTAAATAATTGGATTATTTATGATTCATGCCGTTTTTGGTCTTGTTGGATGTAGAATTTAGCAATCTATTTTTACATAATCTTGTGTGGAGTCTCTTTTATGGTGTATTCATTGTGATACTGTGTGAATGTGTTGCACAAACGCTTTACACATTGCCTGCCTGCTCTGCGCAAAGCTACCAGAGGGTGAGCACCGTTATCTTTGGTGTACAACTGACGTGCCCTGGCTAGTGGTGGGTTCTGCCTGGCTTAGGTGCATACCCTAGCCAACCAGATACCCCATTTCTAACACTGTAGCATTGCCAATGCACCCGGGAGCTCGGGTTGCATAAGTATATGGCCGGGATCAGTGCTGAGGTCAGAGATAGAGTCTGCAACTTCAGAGTATCCTGGGGGTCATGATACTCCTCATGGCTGGAGGAATGGAAGCTGCATTTCGACTTCTTATGTTTCTTCTTTTAGACGTACCTGATGATCTTTATCTGGAGGATGAACCCTCGTAAGAATGACCACGGAAATGAGAATGCATCCATGCCCTCAAGCAGGACCTGGCCTTTCTGCAATGATCAACAGAGTAGAGTTTGGCCTTGCGATACCGGGTGGCTTTCGGATTCATCTGAGGACATTTGTAGTACAACGCTGAGTTGTGTGAGGAGCCCAAACACCAGAGACAAACCATGAGGGAGTCTGTCACCAACATTTGTTAGTGGTAGTACCCACAAGGGTTGAACACTGTTGCTTTAGACAGGGTGGGGAGATTACTTCCTTGCACACTGGACAGAAGTTTGAAAATATAGTCTATCAAGCCTGCCACAAATTTGAAGGCGCGAGCTCCACTTCCTCTTCGGAAGGCGTAGAAAGAAAGTACCCACCTTCAGCAAACTGGGGCGGAACGGATCTGACTAAGCTGCACAACGCCACATACGGGCGCATGAAAAATTTCCAGATCCAGTCTGGCACTTGGGGTTATTCACAAGAAGAGGAATCTGCGGTTAGAAGCATCGGTCAGAAAGTTGTGTAAGAAACTCCAGTATGACTTTCATAGGAGGGTTCAGCTGCCCAGTTTTAGTTCTGGTGAGTGGATACAGTGTATGTAAGCTGAGTTTAGTTGAACAGGATAGGTCCAAGGTTGTCGAGGTAAACAAGATGGGAGAGTGTGGAATTTTTGCAGAGTTCTGAAATGCTGCCATGAGGACAGAATATATGGGAAGCAATCAAGTGCTGAAGACTGCAGTAGAGACTATTTCTTGAGAGTACCGACTGTAGTAAGGAAGAAGGACTCCAATTACATGGAGTTACTGGCGATTCGGGGGAAAAGTGTGTTGAATGACATTGTTGACGTGGCTACTCCTGTTACAGAGGACACTATTGCTAGCCACTTATACATATGAGAAGAAACAGGACTGTTTGATTGTTCTCAGTTCTTATGTTTGGCTCTGTGTGTAACTTTTCCATTTACGTTATTGTGGGATTATTTTCCTATTTCTTTCTTTTAATTCTTGTTTTCTGTTCTCAGATTTCTTTGCTTTCTTCGCTTTTCTGTATCGTCCAGTTTTGTTTGAGTGGGGGAATTGTGCAGCATACTTGACTCTCCTTCACCTTGCGGTTGTCCATTCCCATGATCTAGCATGCGCTCTTCAGTTCTGTCACCTGGAATGTTACTGTGCAGAGAGCATGCCCCTGCACACTACAATATGTTCTGAATTACTGAGAACTGGAATAACTGTGGACTTTGGCATTGAGCTAGAATAAAGAAGTCTCTTACCAGCTGCATTCAACTGTATTTCTTACAGGACACTAAACTTAAAAGCTGTGCAAAAACAAACTGTTAAACTATAGCTTGCAAAACATCAGACTGGGAGCATTAACAGTATGGGGGACATTGACAGCTAAGCCCAAGCGCTAAGATTAACAGAAGACGATCTTTTATAGTATACTGCAACTGACTCTTTTGGTTATACCCCTGCCCTCATACTTCTCTAGTCTTTTCCTCTCCATCTATTAACCAGTACTTATCCACATCTTTCCCCACAAAAGAAGCATCTTTGTTCCTTCTTCTCACCACAAACATGAAGACAGTGTAAAAGATGAGGGCCATTGCACTGAAGGACTGAATGGAAGCCATCATGTTTCTCTGCAGGCTCAGTGGAAGGACGATGCACAGCGAGACTGTGATCAGCAGAAAGATGCGGAAACTTCCAGTCACCTGCATACAGAGAAGTAAATGTATCATGCCATAAGCAACACATCTCTAGGTCTTTCACCCCCCACAACCCCCCCAAATTTCGTTTGTTGTGAACAATGTGATAGGTCCCGTTTAGACCTCTTCTAGTTTTATGTGCCTGCTTGCAGAAAATGTTATCTCTTTTGGTAGAAAGGGTGAAGTTTCAGACACACACAGAAGTGTTAGTATCATGTCTGCCTCCTATCTAGGCTGAAAATGTTTTATTGTTTTTATTATGGATGCTGCCATAACATCATGGATGCTTACAGTGAATGCAGACTTGTTTTTATTGTTTTAGTTATAGGAGCGTATTACCTATATGTAATTCGAGACAACACATACATTTCCTTATTTGTTTAGTCTTGTTAGACTTTAGTGTCTGCAAGTACTGTTTTGTTTCATAAATATGAAAAAATTGGGAAATCAGATATTTTAAAAATGCAGTTATCTGACCATAAGTGAGAGAGGATTCACATAAGACTTCACACCAGAGGACTATCATGCCAGAGGTCACGCTGGTTTGCAGCGAGAATCAGCCTCGATCAGAGACTGCTCCTGGGGCAGTGCACAAAATGTCCTTCAGTCTTGCAGTGCTCTTCATTCCCGGGCAAAAGCTGTGATAAAGAATAGTTAACAGCTAACTTTACAGAGGAAAGGTATGGTCTGCAGACCATCTTTAGAAACTCGATTTATAGGCTTGCTATTTTTTGCTTCAGCTAAAATTTAGCAGAGTGCTTAGAAACAGCGGTATGAGGATGCTAGGAACTTACTAACCAGGTTAGGAATGTTTATATTGTTTTCCCTGGACATGTCATGCATTACTGAATTTATTTTCTCATTCCATGGTGTTATCGGTCATATTTTAAATACTAGACGTGGGTTTTAGAAATAAATATTTTAAAATTCATCCTGTGTCTTAGTGCTATTTTGAGTGTGATATTCATTTTTGAAAGAGGGTTTGGAGATCCTCTGTGTCCCCCAACTCATCTAGTGGGCTGTTTGTGATCAGGAAACACTTATTACAAAGCACTATTCAGTGTGTTAGGTACGGGTGCAAGTCAAACTGGATTTTTAATTCATATTGGTGCACTGAACTAGGCCTTGCACCAAGGGATTTAAAATCCGACCCAGATCATAAAAGCTTCACTGTGAAGAACAGCACCGGTGGTCACGAGAGAAGCATAAAAACTATGGATGGCTCTCTATACAGAAACCTTTTCTGACTGGAAGGTACTATAACCAGGGCCACTGGATTTATACGAATTTGCAGCTCTACGTTTTCTGCATAATTATGGGTTTGCCGCATGTGCCACATAATCAATCATCTACTGCTTAAACTGCAGATTTTAACCAAAACAAATTGTTTCTAGTTCAAACGGATCAAAAGTTACTGAAGATGAGGTGACAAGTGTTGTTTGCACAGAGGAGGTCTTTCTCAAACGTGGACTGGTCACCTTTCTGTTGTTTATTACTAAATTGGGATGTTAACTGTTGGGTTCTTCTGTGTGGCCGTAAATAGACACAGGAATGTAGATGAAGTAAAAGTTGCTTTATTCCAGAAAATCCAAACAGCATAAAGACAATACCACCATCAGCTCCAGGCGTCCGCTAGCAACTGACTATCCTGGAACCCTCCATCCGAATCCTCTCTCCACAGATTATAATTCAACATTCTACCCCATGAAACACCGGACACAACATTAACCCTATGCCCAGACAGTGTTAACAAGAGTAAAAATAATAAAATAATGAAGTAATACTATCACAAAATGTGTCACGTAACGCAACATAATCTGCCTTTACCTGCTGCATAACAGAGTCAACTCTGAAGCATAATTTGGCCCCTCCCTGGACACAATTCCAGTGGAAATGGCTATAATACAAGCTAAGAAGTGGAGTTACGAGGTGGAAAACTGTACTTCCCAGCAGTGGTCTCATCCAAAACTGTCTCTGAGGCTATTATGACAGAGGTCATTTCAAACAAGAATACTGAACCTGGATTTACAGACCTACTCAGCTGTGAGGAGCCTAAAACACTTCAATCAGCTTGACCTCACAAGGTCAGCAGCAGAAATCTATTCCATCAAGAAGAGTGCCCAATTTATGACTTCCATTCATTTAAGTTGCATTCAATACTTTGTATCCTTCGACATCTTACTCGCTGGTCCCTTGCAGACCTTTTATTTTAGGTCAGTTTGGGGGCACAATGCAATATGTACAGAAGAAAACAGGTAGGCAAGTTAAACTGAACGAACTGGTCTCTCTTGCCTACACCGTGAAGAGCATGTTTACAAAACGTTTGACATTGCAGGCTGAAAATGTCTGAATAATCTTAGCAATGCTGACAAACAGTGCATAAACCAAGCCAACCTGGACAAACCAGCATTAGTAAAAACTTTCCAGGTATCTTGTTGGCCCAGTCACAGCTTGCCAAACACAGTAGTAGTTTTAAAGCAAACTGCAGTCAGTTCAGAGTTGCAGGTTTTAGCAGCATGCTGAAAAACATAAGTATGACTGAGCTATCAGAGTTGGAAGAAGAAAGGCGAGAGTGGCATTCAAGAAAAAAGGTTCTGCAATTCGATGGTCACTTTAACCGACAAGACCAAGCAAGGTGTGCATATGCCTAATCACTGAACGTTTATATGGCAAGGTAACAAGGAATAAACTACAGCGTATGAAAACAGCTGCCATGCGGGAAGACCGTCAGGTGCAATCTGCAGAAGAACTTTGTTTACCTGAAGTCCAAGTAGGCGAGCGAAGAAGTTTGATCCCAAGTCGCCGATCACAACATAGAAGGCAATGCACGTCCCCAACATCAGCCCAATCATGCTGCAAATTGAAGCAGGGGAGTGACAGTAGGTAGAACTGTGTTAGTGACATTGGAAGTCATGGTAACTGATACACTTGATCGTCAAAATTGTAGTGCAGTATTCAGATACTTTCTTGTTCATGGCCATTGCTAAGTCACAGGCAATGTGACCTCAATGAGATCACCATACACAACTCAATCGTAAGCAGGCTCAGTAAGGCAGCATATGCAGAGTAGCAAAGCTAGCATGGGGTAGGGCCACAAGCTCTAAGAAACCACTGAAATTCTCAGAAAGTGAACAGACCTGATATGTTCTGATGCCAGTTCATCTCCAAGTTTCTGATCATATTTTCCAGAAATTAGAACCCAAGCTCTAAACCATATGTCCGAAGAGCAAACACCATAACATATTTGGTTTCCATGGGTGTCAGAGAATAGGGAGGGTTTACCAAGAGCACAATTAAAATTCACCTGATCCAGCTTTTGAGACTGCCGACAGAATGTTTGGAAAAATACAGGAAGCTCAATTTTGGCTTATGCTTATTCATGTCCCAAATTTTGTCACAGAGCTCTGTGCCTGAGATCAGTAAATGAACCTTAAAATTTACAAAAAACAGGACATCTGAAGCAAGCAAGCACAATCTAATCTGCTTGTTAAACTGCCCACTCAAAACTGCATCTAGGTTTATCTCGAGCTAATTCTATCATCATTGAAACGAGAAGGCACAACAGTAATTTGCACAATCCACATCGAGACTGAATGGGGATTGCTTGACAGAAAGTAAGCTATAGCCGGAAAAATGGGTTCAATGGCTCATGTCCAAATTAGAGATGTTCGCTGCCTCTTGTCTGTCTCTTAGGTAGGGAAGGCAGGCACAGATCCAGGTCTTCAAGGACTCGTGTTGGAGGCTTCATTCCCCCAAAAGTCACTTACAGAACTATACTGAAGGTAATGGAAAATACAAGCAATATGAAAGGTTAGCGCAAGCGATGCTCAGCCGTGGCTGCTGTTGTCAAAACATTCCCCAAGATACACATAAAGCGTCAACATGAGATGCTCAAAAAAGAGCAAATTCATTCCCTTTAAATGGGAACAAGTTTGAAATAAGAGCAAAGAATAAGGAACTGAGGGATATGGTAAACAAATGGATCAAAATAGAGTTATGTTTATTTTTGGAAACATGATAATTTAAGTGCAACTCACGCGCTTCCCCGAAAAACATTTCAGTTGAATGGAGGAGCGCATTAGTTTAAAGAGGGGGTTGATGGGTCTTAGGACACAAACCTAGATTTTAGGTCTGTGCGTCACTCTCTGACAAAGTCTTTGCATAGACCCAAAACCTAAGTGGTAATACGTGAACCACCACCCAGCCTATTCTTTTTACACAAATTCTCATTTGTATCAGATGAGCAAAAATACATTTTTTCGGTGTGTCTTTGGCCTTGTGGTCACAGTAAATGCCTAACATGCTATTTGTGAGCAAGTGCTCGTTCATTTTTCAGTCCATTTTATTGAGGGGTGCTCTCATTCCCGACCTCCAGTAAACCATCAATATAAAGGGAGTCTTTTCCCATCACACCTATCTGAAGAAATTCAACACTAATAAAGAAATACGAATCTGAGAGAAAGAAGAGCGTCACATCAAAAAGAGAAATCCTTCCACTTAAGGAGTACCTGGTTTCCACCAACATCTTCCCTGCTGTTCCGTAGGCATGAAAAGCTAGAATGAAAGAAAATAATCTCATGTCAGTGCGCCATGATTCAGAGGGGACTTTCATTTCCCTTGACAGGTCAGTCACAACACTAACGCAGACACTGAACACAGCACACATCACTGAGTCTTTTGGGGGTATGCTAAGTTTTATTTTTTCACAGGATGAAAATTTGACCTTGCTTAACTTAAGTGCCTCTCTCTACACATCGACCACTTGTGTCCTCCCAAAACATATGAATATGCCCCTTCAAAAACACACCCCACCATGTCTCCCTCATATCCCACCCACAATTGTCCCTTCTAAAGACACTTTACCTTCGTTCTCCTTTCAATTAAATCCACAACAACCAGCTCCAAGCAGACCCACCATCAATCTCCAAATACACAACCAGCACCCACTACCCATCCTCCATAAACTATACCCACAATCTGTCCTTCACAAACCACACAACTACATCTTTCAATAAACAACCACTACATACCCCCCAAAAAAACAGCTTTTACCCGCCCCTCCATATGTCAGGTGTCAAGAGCCACCTCTGCGACTGGCACCGGAGATGATTGATCAAATTAGTCGATAGAATTCAAAATACCAGCGGACCAACATATTCTGCAGTCGTCAGAGTAAGAGGTTATTGGGTAATATAACTAACGTGGAGGCGCAAGAATGGCGTGGTGTTTGTACAGTGGGAGACAAGAGGGGAACAATAGTTCTAGCCCTAGTGTCGCACCGGGTTGTGTGGCAACAAGTAGCAATGTGGGTTCAGCAGTACAAGCCTATTGAGCAAGCACAATGGCTAGTCTAAGAGTGAGGAGGAATGGGAAACATAATGGAAACATCAGTACTAATACGTAAGGTAGTGTGCAATATTCACGCAAAGAAACCTGGCAGACCATGAAAGTGTGCAGCAAGAGTGAAACAGGAGATGACGCACGTCCAGAAATGCAAGTTCTTAAATCGAGTATGTGGTGGTAGAACAATGGGACATGGATAGAAGGGAGCACAGGAGTACTCGAGGCTGAACGTCCTTGATTTTAGGTTTGGGAAAATGAAGTTAACCAAAAGCCAGTTAAATGAAACTCTGTGATAGAACAAACTGATATAAAACACTTGATGTTGCATCTGTATTGTGTAGGACAGGATGACCTGAATTAATTCCCAGCAAAACATGAAAGCGTAATCCCTTTGTTCAATAAATGATGCAATCTTAGCAAATGTACAGAGCCCAGTTGTTTCATCAGCAGTCCGACTTATTTCCTAACACTGTGGGTGGGAACGAAAGGACCTCCATAAATGCTACATCTAGTCATAATAAGAACAGCTAAATCTGGGGCATAAGACACAAGGGGAAAGGGGAGGTGGAGCAATCATACACGCCTGCTTCAAGAACCAATACAGAAGCAGGCAGACAAGGAGGCGGGGGAGGTGATAGAGGCGAGGGTGCATTGTCAGCCACCCACGAATGGGTCTTGCAGATGTTTCTGTTTTTTAGGCCACTGAGAATTGAAACTTAATGCAATGTAGTGCATTTCCCCTTGCCTCTCTGCCATTGGTACAGTCAGCAAGCTACAGGTCCAAATAGCTCACATCCACTGCTGCCAACTCTGAGCTCGTTATGGCTGGACTTCAAGTCCTCAGAGAAAAGTGCGCATGTAGGTCATAAGGATCAGGACTTGGCCCATGCATATTGTATACAGTTTGCCAGATCAAGTCATTTTCAAATCTAGAACCAGCGGATCCCATTTAGACTAAGCTTGGCATACGTCCAACTCAGTCCCAGCCTATTGAGCTTTCACAAACACGGCCAGTTGGAAATTCTCCTGATGGTCTTCCGAACCACTTCACTTCTTAGTGGAAGTATTAAATACATCATCAAGAACATGATCAAAACCAAGTGCCTTACAAAAAAGTGCCTATAGGCCCAGATTCGCTTATGCTTGCACCCCAGGACTGAACTTTGAACTGGATAATGGTATTGTGCAGGCAGAGCCATAACTTCATCATGTGATGGACTCTGTGGGAATAGAGCGAGGGGGCTGATGAGGGAGGGGGGCGAAGGAGGGCAGAGGAGGGTCGGGGAACTAAACTAGACCTGTGACGCCTTATTTTCTGTGACATCATAACCCATAGTCAAGTCTATCTGTGACATCATAACCCCTAGTCTTGGATAGGTACATCATTTCGGTTCCTCAGTGTATATATACATAGAAAGGTCGAGTATGATGGATGCATATTGAAGGGACCATGGTACCAGGGGTGTGGCGGTGGGAAAAGTAGCACCCAGACAACAGAAGGGAAATGCATATCTGTTGAGAAAATCATGCGTAGGGTTCCCTGTGTGTATAACTGATATAGGTCTGCTGTGAAAATTTGTGAAAGGCACATAACTGCCGCCAGGCGCATGCTGGTATAGTCAGCATGCTGTGAATGCTCTAGTCTATCAGGAACATAATGTTAGGGCAATTCAGTCACGAGTATCCCATCAGACTTCATCATACTGAGTACGGTTGGTTGTACTGGAGGAAGTGGCTAGTTGAGAATGAGGTGATTCCCGAAAAAGTCAATTGCCTGTGATTTTGCCGCCCGCCCGAGCCAGCGCCAGGGCGAGAGGAGCGAGGACTCCATTACCCAGACTCCCCGGCTCCGCTGTTAACGCCGCTGCGCCTGGAGGCGTATAAATTACAAACGTGGCTCCCGCTGCCCGGGAAACTTGAAACCTGAGACTTGCCTGTGATTTTGCCGCCCGCCCGAGCCAGTGCCAGGGGGAGAGGAGCGAGGACTCCATTACCCAGACTCCCCAGGTCCGCTGTTATTGCTGCTGCGCCTGGAGGCGCATAAATTACAACTGCGGCTCCCGCAGTGTGGGACGCGCCCGGACTAAGGGCGGGCCCGTCCTGCACCTGTCAGCGACAGGAAGAGGCAGGGCAGGGCCACCCCCCTTGGCTCGCTAGTACGGCCCAGGGATCTGCCGTAATCTGTGCGTGCCCAGTCTGCATCCGAGGTCTGTACTTCTGCTTTGATTTTCCTGCCTGGAACTGACCGCATAGAGCCTTTTGTTATCGAACTTTGATTTATTTACCTGGGGACTGGATGTGGGATGTTTCTAAATCTTGATTTTAACCCTAATCTCCAGCAGACGCATTTAAAATATTTAAAATATTTGTAAGGTTTACGTGCACATTATATTATATCAAATCTGACTTTCGACAAGTCCTGGACATGGTAAAAAGGAAACATCTGGGGAGGGGGGGATTTCCTAAATCGCCGAGTAATACTCGTCCTTCCTCCTCCATTCTGAATTACATCACAGGCGCCATGGGGGTGCTTGAAAAACAGATTAGGAGTGTGGAGGAGTCTCTAACTAACTGTACTATTAACATCTCTGGTTCGACTATAACTGAAACAGGTGTAAACCCCACTCCTACTCCTGATAGTATATCAGAAAATGGGCAGCAGTAAGATAAGGAGTAGTGCATTCCAAAATCCCCCATTTCAAGCCAACCAGACACCCAACCCCCGAGAAAACGCTTTAAAATACCATCCACTACTGTGAGTCAGATCCCCCCTGTGCCTAGGGGAGCGGGAGGGGAAGGGAAACGTCCTAAGAAAACTCCATCTCAGAATCAACCCTCGAATAAAAAGTCTATTAAAACATTGGTCAACCATCTGCCTACAGATTACGCATCCCTGACTGTTCTGGTACAGTCTCGATCAGATACGGTTAGGCTTGCATTTAGTTCACTCACGGAGCAACTGAAAGGCATCAAGAGGAGTGTTTTATCCCGTTTGGACTTGCTGGGGAAGAACCAGGCATCACCAGTATGTCCTTCTCAAGTTAGGGATAACAAAGCTTTAAACCAACTCCCCTCACTGCCCGACCCTTCTCAAACCACACAAGGTAATTACCCCCCTTTACCCATAATCTCAGTAGGGGAAGGGGATACGATTACTTTCGCTCCGAATGCCAATCAATCAGGGCGCAGCCCCAATTTTTCCTCACAGCCACTACAATTACGACTGGCTTCTAGAAACCCCCCCTTCCACATCATACAACATTCCCCAAAATCCAACCTTTTCTAATTATGCCATTACTGATTCATCACGCTCTTTCCTATTTCAAAATTGGACTGTCTGGAGCTCCCGCCAGCAGCCACACCTTACGTGGTAATCCTAGCTAATGTCCCCTCCGTTTCCACCTCTGTTCACGAATCATGGGAGTCACTTAGGAACAAATCCCTAAACTGGTTGAATGCGAGGGTAGGGCTTGGAGGGGCACTTTTTGCAGTCCCGAAAATGATCAGGAGAGTCAAGTGGGTGGGTTAGGAAAGCAAAACCTTGGAGGGAGATTGCGTGGTGCTCTCATTCACATCCCCTAATCTAGTGAAACTTATTTTAAAGAGAGCTAGTTCACCATCCTTTACCATAAAGCAGATCACTGTCTTTTACCAGCCTCCCGCCCCTTTCTTAACTTTTCCCCAAACAGTACGTACCCATCAGGCACAACTGTTGGCGCCACAGTTCCCAATTGAAACTTACAACAGGTTTGATTGTCTTTCTACATTAAGAGGTGTGGATTGACTGAAGGCTTCTAAAAATTCAAGCAAGGGTAACCAGTGCGGATCCTCTACTTCCTTGGAGCGTGAGTTGGTCCTCTGTTTAGACATAGTTGAGGAATGTGAGCCTCCTGAGCCTTGTATTGTCGAGGACCTCACAGCCCAGCAGCTACCCTCCACCGCGGTTAAGACTCCTGTGGTAGCTAATACAGTTCTCTTTTGGAATGTTGCTGGCCTACGCGAGGGCCGCCACCGTCACCGTCCCTCGCATCCGAAGAACAACCACTGGCGGCAGATCCTTCTCCCACCTCGCCGCCAAGACCTGGAACACCCTTTCACTCAGCCTACGACAGACCCAAGACCTGCTGACCTTCAGGAGGCTACTCGAGACCTGGCTGTTCGACCAGTAGCGGCACCCCCCCCCGCCCTCCCTTTTTTCCACAGCGCCTTGAGACCCTCGCGGGTAAGTAGTGCGCTCTACAAAGTCTGTGATTGATTGAAATGCACAACGACCGAGTGGATTGACTTCACGTCCAAGTTTCACATTCTTTGTTTACAGGAAACTTGGTCAGTGGACCCAATCCATCTCAACGGTTTTAAAACATATCACTGTCCAGCAATTACGTCCAACTGTGGGCGACCTAAAGGGGGCTTGTGTATCTATGTGTCAAACATGTTGGCTCCCTTGAATATCGCAGTGATCGCAACTAGAGTGTTTTATCATACAATTACTCTCCAAATTACAGAGCATTCTACCCTGGCCATTGTAAACTTTTACAACAATGCTTGCACACAGGAAATTATTACAGTCCTCCACTAATTAGACCATGATCTGGAGTCAGCTTTCCCCATTGGTTGCAGAGATCCAATTATTCTATGGGGCGGTGATTTCAATATACGCCTTTGCCTGAAGCCATCTAATAAGATATGTGGGATGACGTCTCCCGATAATAGTGATATTACCCACTTTTCTCATTCAGAGTATGGGAACACCTTAAATGATCTACTCTTTAAACACAACTTGTGTTTTTGCAATGAACTTACCTGTACTCCAGTTACAGTCAGGAGTACCTACAATGGCAGGGGTGAGAATAGCGTGATAGATTTTTTATTGTTTCCCCAGCGTTATTCTGAGCTGGTTTTAGAATTTTTTATCCACGATATTGCGATCAGCGATCATTTTCCCCATTGTGTTGTCCTGAATACCAACCTCCTTACACAAAGGGGGGACGGGACACAAATAGAGCTTCCACAGTAGAGAACATTTACATCTCCCGTCGTAACGGGCATGCACTGAGATGGTCCCTGGTGAATCAATCCAGTTTTTTAGAAAAATAATTCTCAAAAGAGAGGGTGGCTTTTGAAACGTGTTTAGACGAGTCTACAGAGGTGCACAATTTTATTTTGGCTTTCGATCTGATAAAAAAAGGCATCAGAGAAGGGCTTAGTGTCAACCGGAATAAAGTGAGGACAGGACACTGTGGCTCGTTTGATTCAGTATGTACAAAAACCCTCAGTAGTTTAAAATTAGCTCTAGTCAAACAACTGAGATCCACTCAGGAGGTTCAGGAGTGCAGACTCGCATACAAACTCGCTATTAAACAACGGAAAAAAAGTTTAAAGGAAGAATCCTGGAACCTGTTACTTAAGGCCAGTCTGACTAATGATAACATCACTTTTTGGCGCATCATTAATTCTCCTTCTTATAATACCCCTGATTGTCCCAGAGTTGAGATAGCAATCACCAAGGCCGATTGGCGATCTCATTTTACTAATTTGTATTCTTCTCAGGAAGATACAGCGACTCCCATTCTCACTGCATCCACCCCTAGTGCTCCTGCCACTACTTTATCACTGAATAACAGGAATTATCCTGACTTTTCCTTGGATGAAGTAGTTCATGCACTTAAGGCAAGTAAGGGTGGTAAAGTTCCGGGCCCTGATGGGATCCCTATCGATCTGTTTAAATCTAATACTGATCTCTGGGGCCTCATCCTTACTTTGCTCTTCAGAGCCTGTCGGAACCAAGGATTTCTGCCTACTTGGCCTGAGTCTCTCAATGTTCCTATATTTAACCCTTTCCATGTGTCGGACGGCCGGGAGCCGTCCAACTTCACAGTGGGCGTGTGCGTCAGACAGCTCCCGGCCGTCCTAGCACCCACCCACGGGGGAAGCGCTGGCGCTCCCCTCGTGGGCCGCCCTTCAAGGTGCCCCCACCGGGGAAGGCAGGGGAAGCCCTTCCCCTGCCTCCCCCCACGCCCCCTCGACGTCATCTAATGATGTCAGCGCGTGAGGCGCGCTGACGTCATTAGAGGATACCGGACGCGCTGGAAGCCATTTGCTTCCAGCGCGTCCTGCAAAGAGGAGGTAAGTTTCTCCTCGGGGGAGGGGGGCATTTAAACAAAAGAGGCATCGGGGGAAAGGAAAGGGTTTTCCTTTCCCCTGATGCCTCTTTTGAGCATTCCTGCTGCTTGATCGTGCGATCGTGCAGCAGGAATTCCTACTATACACCAGGGATTTTTTTTTATTTTCACGGTGATTAACTGTTTGCGGGGAGCGGCCCCTTAGGCAAGGGTCGCTCCCCTTTTGGGGGCAATGTTTTTTGGCTGTGTCTGCCCCCCTGGGGGGCAGATCTCGCCATTTTTTTTTTTTAAACTGGCCCACTAGATTACCAAGGATTCATTTGTGGGGAGTGGACCCTTGGGCAAGGGTCGCTCCCCTTTGGGGGCAATGTTTTTGGCTGTCTGCCCCCCTGGGGAGGCCAGATCTCGCCATTTAAAAAAAAAAAATTGGGCCCACTAGGCACCAGGGATTTATTTGTGGGGAGTGGCCCTTTGGGCAAGGGTCGCTCCCCTTTGGGGGCAATGTTTGTGGCTGTGTCTGCCCCCCTGGGGGGCAGATCGGCTGATTTTTTTTTTTGTATGGCCACTAGGGATTTTTTTTTTATGTTGGGGAGCGGCCCCTTGGACAAGGGTCGCTCCCCTTTATGGGAGGATGATTGTGGCCATTTCTGCCCTCTTTGGGTGGCAGATCAGCAGTATGTTTTTAGGCCCATCTGTCCCCAAGGGGGGCAGAAGCCACCAGACACCAGGGTTTTTTAAATGTTGGTGTTGGGGGAGTGGCCTCTTGGGCAAGGGTTGCTCCCCTTTTACAGGGGTGAATATTTGATTTATACTCTTAGGCCCACCTACCCCTTAGCTTGGCTGGTGGATTGTGTGTTGGCTGGTGCATTATTTGCATATGTGATTGTAATGTTTTTTTCTCCTTTTTATTCTAGTGCAAAGCTTTTGATTCTTGTTTGCGGTTTCGGCAGTGGTTGTTCTGCAGTTTTGCGTAGTTGCATTTATTTGGTAAGAAAAACATTTTTGTTGTGTTTACTCCAAATGAGTATTATTGTCATGCATGAATGAATTTTTTGTAAGCGGTATCATAATGGCAGCATATTTAGTTAGTGTTTTGAGCATGAAATTCTTTGCGATGTGTTTTGTATTGTCTTATGTGTAATTTTCTTTTTCTTTTTCTTTTTTAGTGGGATATGGTTGATCCTTACTGTGTCTGTGCAGAGTAGGTGGTGGTAAGTCTAGCTGCTTCTGGCAAGTGAGTGGTATAGTTTTGGAGTATATAGGTCTTTGTGATAAAGACACATTTTGTTTATTACTTATTTTACAAAGTGTTTGTTGTTGTTGACTTGTTTGACAAGATACCTTTATTAGTAAGGATTATGGCTAGCCGTAGAATTACAGCTCAGCAGGTGGTTGGTATGCTTTTTGAATCTTCCTCTGAGCAGGATTATGAGACTGACAGTGCGTCTGAGGGAGAGGAGGGAGTGCAAGATTCTGGCAGTGAGTTTTCTGTCCACGAGGAATAATCTGATGATGAAGCTACTCTCAGTGCAGATGAAGCTACTCTCAGTGAGGATGAAGTGCCTGTAATAGAGGACAACACTGATGTGTCGATGGTGCAGCAAGAGACATCGGGATTGCAGCCTGAGGCTGCAAGGCTTCCTACTGGAAGTCTGGACTCTTGGTTGATCCAAACATGGTGCAGCCGGTGTTGCCTGCCTTTAGTGGTGATGCAGGGTGTAGAGTGGATTGTGAAAATGTTTTGCCTATACAGTTTTTTCAGTTGTTTATAGATGATGTATTTTTGGCTGAGACTGTTGAGCAGACTAATTTGTATGCTGAACAGTTTTTGAGGTACAACAGTGCCAGACTTGGGCCCCACTCTAGAGCTACCCGGTGGACTCCCACAAATCTGGATGAGATGAAGAAGTTTTTGGGTTTGACTTTTTTGATGGGCTTGATAAGGTAGCCGTCCCTGGCTTCATATTGGTCTACCAATCTCTTGATGGCAACGGCCATATTTCCTGCAATTATGAGTCGTGATCGGTATTTACTTTTGCTTCGGATGCTGCATTTTGTTGATAATGCTTTGGCGTTGACACGAGATCACCCTGACTGTGACCGTCTTTTTAAGATTCGGCCTGTTCTTGATCACTTTGTAGATCGATTTTCAGAGATCTATACTCCAGGGAAAGAAATAGCTGTTGATGAGTCTTTGGTCCTGTTCAAGTGCCGTTTGGTTTTTAGGCAGTACATTCCTAGCAAGAGGGCACGTTATGGAATTAAGATGTATATGTTGTCTGAGAGTAGGACAGGATATGTCTATAATTTCCGGGTGTACACTGGTAGGGATTCCACTATTGACCCCCCTGGCCCCCCTGGTTGTCCGTCCACTTTTGGAGTTTCAGAGAAAATTGTGTGGGATCTTGCTAGAGGACTGTTTGACAGAGGTCACCATTTGTACCTTGATAACTTCTACACTGCTGTGCAATTGTTTAAGGAATTGTTCAAAGTGGACACTTTTGCTTGTGGCACAATCCGCTCTAACCGTAAAGGTTACCCAAAAGAGCTTGTTTGCAAAAAGCTTCAGAGGGGACAGTGCAGTGCCTTGCGTAGTGAGGAACTGCTAGCTGTGAAATTTGTGGACAGGAGGGATGTGTACATGCTGACTACCATCCATGATGAGAGTACTTCACCTGTGACAGTTTGGGGTCAGGTTGCTGAAGAGCACAAACCTGTGTGCATTGTAGACTACAATAAGCACATGGGTGGTGTCGATAGAGTAGATCAGAGGTTGGAACCTTACACTGCTGTTCGTAAGGCTTACATTTGGTATAAGAAGTTGGCCATCTATCTCTTCAATTTAGTAACTTTTAATGCTTTTGTTGTGTTCAAGGAGTGTTCTCCTGCGTCAAAGATGACTTTTGTTCAGTTTCAGGAGTCTGTGATAGGCAGCCTTGTTGTAGTGGAACAGGCAAGTGTTCCTAGAGTTGGAGTGGTAGAGGATGTGGCTAGATTAAAAGATCGCCACTTTCCTGATTTAATTCCTCCCACGCCCAAAAAAAACAATCCCTGTAAGAGATGTAGAGTCTGCTTGCGAAGAGGTATGGGGAAGGAGAGTCATATGCACTGTGCTGATTGTCCTTCTAATCCTGGGCTGTGTGTGCCCACATGTTTCAGATTGTATCACACTCAAGAGTTTTTGGGAGCAACCGTGAGTCTAATAGTGTACTGCCTGGTCTGTATGGTTTTATATAGTTGTTGTTCAGTTTCACGGTTGGCATTAGAATGATGTCTTTAGTTACTGCTGTTGTTTTTGTAGTTATAGTTTTGTATCTAGTTGCAATTGGTTTGTGATTTCTTTCTTATTAAAAAAAATTTAATGACGGTGTGCGCGGACTGGCGCTTGGCTGGCGGTGTGCGTGGACTGGCGCTTGGCTGGCGGTGTGCGTGGACTGGCGCTTAGCTGGAGGTGTGCGTGGACTGGCGCTTAGCTGGCGGTGTGCATGGACTGGCGCTTAGCTGGCGGTGTGCGTGGACTGGCGCTTAGCTGGCGGTGTGCGTGGACTGGCGCTTGGCTGGCAGTGTGTGTGGGCTGGCGCTTGGCTGGCGGTATGCGTGGGCTGGCGGTGTGGGTGGGCTGGTGCTTGGCTGGGGTGTGCGTGGGCTGGCGCTTGGCTGGCGGTGTGCGTGGGCTGGCGCTTGGCTGGCAGTGTGCGTGGGCTGGCGCTTGGATGGCAGTGTGCGTGGGATGGTGCTTGGCTGGCGGTGTGCGTGGGCTGGCATTTGGCTGGCAGTGTGTGAGTAGTGACTTGCTGCTGGTCATTACACACTCTGCTAGTCAAACGCCACTGCAGACACTATGTCAACCACCAGCCGGTGTGATTGCTGTGTCAGTCATGTGGGCGTATGAAAGTGATGGGCCCTTGAATGGCACTGTCTGTTGATGTGAATGTTGTAATGTGCGGGGCCCGCGGCTGGCAGTGTGAATGGTCTTGTGTGTCACGTATGAAAGGTGTGTGAATGGCCTGTAAAGAGGTTGGTGCCTTGCCGTGGCTTTACAGCTCACGAGCTGTGAGTCATTGGTTCAGGTTTTTAACCTTTTAAATATGAACAGTGCATTTCCTTTTTGTGAAATCTCTTGTTAATAGAATTTTACGCTCTGAACCTTTACTCACCCTCGTGCCAAATCCAACCAGTATGTGTGAGTACTTAAGGAATTGTTCATTTTGAAGTAATATTTGTCTTTTCTGTCTCTCTCTGCCAGGGTGTACATTGTCTCCACATTGTCTGTGGATGTGAGTGTTGTAATATGCTGGGGCCGCAGCTGGTGGTGTGAAAGTGTGTGTCAAGTATGAAAGGTGTGTACAGAACCTACATGACCTGGCTCACCTTACACAGGATTGGTCGCAGAGATGATGCACTTTGCCTCCGGCGTTGTGGGGGAGAGGCCACATTCTACCATACGGTGTGGGACTGCCAGAGAATAGCTCCATTCTGGGGAAAACTCACAACAAATGCGCAAGGCGATAGGTAAGAATATACAACTAACACCCGGACTGGGGCTCCTTAATATATGGGAGGCCACGGATCTCACCGCAATAGAGCAACAATGGGCTACAATGGGGTACACGCTGGCTAAAAAATGTATAGCAATGCATTGGGGAAGTGCTGGGGGACCCACTCTGTCATCATGGGCTAAAGAAATAGATAACTGTATGCTTGCAGAGAAATCAGTGTTCAAAAACAGAGGCTGCCCCCGGAAATGGGTCAAAAAATGGGGAAAGTGAAACATCTATCGAGGTGGACTCTGTATCTCCCCAACTGTTGAACTAGCAATGAAGGGGGTGCCTGATATGGAATCAATATGAAGAACATGCCTCTTGTTACGGAGCCGCAGGGTGACGTGAACGTGTAACCAAAGGTAATGTGTGCATACTGTAACAACATCGAGACGACCTGTATTGTTTCTTATGTTAAATCAATAAAAAGAATTTATTAAAAAAAAAAAGTATGAAAGGTGTGTGAATGGCCTGTAAAGAGGTTGGTGCCTTGTCGTGGCTTTACAGCTCACGAGCTGCGAGTCATTGGTTCAGATTTTTAACCTTTTAATTATTAACAGTGCATTTCCTTTTTGTGAAATCTCTTGTTAATAAAATATACATTTTGAACCTTTCACTCACCCTCGTGCCAAATCCAACCAGTATGTGTGTACACTTGAGGAACAGAAGGATAGGCAGTCATATTTGTCTCATCTGTCTTTCTGTGCTAAGGTGTAGTCTGTCCCTAAGGAAACTTTACCAACTTTAGATATTTCTGTAAAGTAAACAAAAAATGGGGAGTGCTGGGTGGTGTGCCTCTCATGGATCCCAACAAGTTTTTTTTACTCACAATCCCATGCAAACCTCAAAATGTGACTATAGTACCGCATTTTCCTTGCATTACTGTGTCATAATATTCTGGTGTCAGAAAAACCACAATTGTCCTACCATCCAGCATTCCCCCCAGGTCTCCCGATTAAAATGGTACCCCACTCGCGTGGGTGGGTCAAGTACCCGCGACAGGCAAGGACCCAAAACGTCCAGCGAGGTATGGCTTGCATGGACCCCCCAACGTTTTCCTACCCAGAATCCCATGCAAACCTTAAATTTAGCTGAAAGAAAATCAAAATTTTCTCAGATTTCTGTGTGGGAAAGTTCTGGAATCTGCATGGATCCACAAATTTCCTACCACCCAGCGTTCCCCCAGGTCTCCCGATAAAAATGGTACATCACTTGTGTGGGTAGGCATAGTGGCTGCAACAGGAAATGGCCCAAATCGTACGTGGAGACTTCAAAATTACCTATAACAAAACTACCTGGTTTTGGGGGGGGCGGGGTGGCACCTGGTTTTTTGGCCCCGGGCTCGCCGCCATCTAGGGAAACCTACCAAACCCACACATTTCTGAAAACTAGACACCCTGGGGAGTCCATTCAGGTATGGCTTGCGTGGATCCCCCAACGTTTCCCTACCCAGAATCCTCTGCAAACCTCCAATTTAGCTGAAAAAAATCACTTTTTCCTTACATTTTTGCGTGGGATCACCTTGCCGGCACAAATGTCCTACCACCCAGCATTCCCCTTGTTCTCCCGAGTACAATGATACCTCACTTGTGTGGGTGGGCCAAAGGCCTGTGACTGGGAAGAGCCCAAAACACAGGGATTAAGGGTATGGCACCGAGAATTCTAAGCGCTACATTTATTTAAAAATACGTTTTTAGCCAATTCTGCATTGGACACCCACACAAGTGAGGTATAATTTTACTCGGGAGACTGAGGGGAACGCTGTAGGGTAGGACATTTGTGCCGGCACGGGGATTCCACGCAAAAATATGTGGAAAATGTGGGGTTTTTCAGCTAAATTTGAGGTTTGCAGGGGATTCTGGGTAGGAAAACGTTGGGGGATCCACGCATGCCATACCTTGCTAGACTCCCCCGGTTGTCTAGTTTTCAGAAATGTGTGGATTTTCTAGGTTTCCCAAGATGGCCGCCGAACCCGGGCCAAAAACCCAGGCGACCCCCCTTGCAAAACCAGGTTGTTTTGTGATAGGTCATTTTGATGTCTCCTCTATACGTTTTGGGCCCTTGCCTGTCACAGGTACTTGACCAACCCACGCGAGTGAGGTACCATTTTGATCTGGAGACCTGGGGGAACGCTGGGTGGTAGGAAATTTGTGGATCCATGCATATTCCAGAACTTTCCCACACCGAAATTTGAGAAAAAAGTTATTTTTTTAGCTAAATTTGAGGTTTGCAGGGGATTCTGGGTAGGAAAACGTTGGGGGACCCACGCAAGCCATACCTTGCTGGACTCCCCCGGGTGTCTAGTTTTCAAAAATGTATAGGTTTGCTAGGTTTCCCTAGGTGCCGGCAGAGCTAGGGTTCAAAATCTACAGCTAGGCACTTTGCAAAAAAAGGGTCAGTTTTCACTGTGAAAATGTGGTGTGTCCACGTTGCGTTTTGGGCCGCTTTCCTGTCGCGGGCACTAGGCCTACCCACACAAGTGAGGTACCATTTTTCTCGGAAGACTTTGGGGAATGCGGGGTGGGTGGAATTTTGTGGATCCACGCAGATTTCAGAACTTTCCGCCACAGAAATGTGAGGAAAATGTGTTTTTTTTTTAACAAAGTTTGAGGTTTGCAAGGGATTCTGGGTAACAGAACCTGGTGAGAGCCAGACAAGTTACCCAATCCTGGATTCCCCTGGGTGTCTAGTTTTAAAAATGTATAGGTTTGCTAGGTTTCCCTAGGTGCCGGCAGAGCTAGGGTTCAAAATCTACAGCTAGGCACTTTGCAAAAAAGGGTCAGTTTTCACTGTGAAAATGTGGTGTGTCCACGTTGCGCTTTGGGCCGTTTCCTGTCGCGGGCACTAGGCCTATCCACACAAGTGAGGTACCATTTTTCTCGGAAGACTTTGGGGAATGCGGGGTGGGTGGAATTTTGTGGATCCACGCAGATTTCAGAACTTTCCGCCACAGAAATGTGAGGAAAATGTGTTTTTTTTTTAACAAAGTTTGAGGTTTGCAAGGGATTCTGGGTAACAGAACCTGGTGAGAGCCAGACAAGTTACCCCATCCTGGATTCCCCTGGGTGTCTAGTTTTAAAAAATGTATAGGTTTGCTAGGTTTCCCTAGGTGCCGCCAGAGCTAGGGTTCAAAATCTACAGCTAGGCACTTTGCAAAAAAAGGGTCCGTTTTCACTGTGAAAATGTGGTGTGTCCACGTTGCGTTTTGGGCCGTTTCCTGTCGCGGGCACTAGGCCTACCCAGACAAGTGAGGTACCATTTTTCTCGGAAGACTTTGGGGAATGCGGGGTGGGTGGAATTTTGTGGATCCACGCAGATTTCAGAACTTTCCGCCACAGAAATGTGAGGAAAATGTGTTTTTTTTTTAACAAAGTTTGAGGTTTGCAAGGGATTCTGGGTAACAGAACCTGGTGAGAGCCAGACAAGTTACCCAATCCTGGATTCCCTGGGTGTCTAGTTTTAAAAAATGTATAGGTTTGCTAGGTTTCCCTAGGTGCCGGCAGAGCTAGGGTTCAAAATCTACAGCTAGGCACTTTGCAAAAAAAGGGTCAGTTTTCACTGTGAAAATGTGGTGTGTCCACGTTGCGTTTTGGGCCGTTTCCTGTCGCGGGCACTAGGCCTACCCACACAAGTGAGGTACCATTTTTCTCGGAAGACTTTGGGGAATGCGGGGTGGGTGGAATTTTGTGGATCCACGCAGATTTCAGAACTTTCCGCCACAGAAATGTGAGGAAAATGTGTTTTTTTTTTAACAAAGTTTGAGGTTTGCAAGGGATTCTGGGTAACAGAACCTGGTGAGAGCCAGACAAGTTACCCCATCCTGGATTCCCCTGGGTGTCTAGTTTTAAAAAATGTATAGGTTTGCTAGGTTTCCCTAGGTGCCGCCAGAGCTAGGGTTCAAAATCTACAGCTAGGCACTTTGCAAAAAAAGGGTCCGTTTTCACTGTGAAAATGTGGTGTGTCCACGTTGCGTTTTGGGCCGTTTCCTGTCGCGGGCACTAGGCCTACCCAGACAAGTGAGGTACCATTTTTCTCTGAAGACTTTGGGGAATGCGGGGTGGGTGGAATTTTGTGGATCCACGCAGATTCCAGTACTTTCCACCACAGAAATGTGAGGAAAATGTGTTTTTTTGACAAAGTTTGAGGTTTGCAAGGGATTCTGGGTAACAGAACCTGGTGAGAGCCAGACAAGTCACCCCATCCTGGATTCCCCTGGGTGTCTAGTTTTTAAAAATGTATAGGTTTGCTAGGTTTCCCTAGGTGCCGGCAGAGCTAGGGTTCAAAATCTACAGCTAGGCACTTTGCAAAAAAAGGGTCAGTTTTCACTGTAAAAATAAAGTGTGTGCATGTTGCGTTTTGGGCCGTTTCCTGTCGCGGGCACTAGGCCTACCCACACAAGTGAGGTACCATTTTTATCGGGAGACTTAGGGTAACACAGAATTGTAGAGCAACTGTTATTAACTATTGACTTTCAATGCATTTCTGCCTTCCAAATGAAAGACAATGTGTAAAAAGAAGTCACTTTGAAAAATGTCCTATAATTCTCATGCTAGTATGGGTACTCACAATTTCGGAAATGTGCAAATAGCTACTGTTTCTAAACTCTATATTATGTTCCAATTTCAGAAATACATAGGTGTCTTTCATCTCGATTTTTCACTGTATATATTTTCCCAAATTAATTGCTATATACCCGGTACATAATAAAAAACCATTGCAAGACGCTGCTCAGTTATTGGCTCTGGGTTCGTCGGGTTCTTGGTGAACCTACAAGTCCTTTATATCCCCACAACCAGAAAGTTCGAGCGGATGTAACGGTAAATTGCTTTCAAACATCTGTCATAATTAGAAGAAGCTACAGGTGAAACGTTGGCACAAATGGCTGGTTTTTTTCAACTCATTTTCAATTTTTCCTATTTTCAACTGTTAGTTTCTATAAAGAAACCTTGAAGGGTCTACACAAATGACCCCTTGCTGAATTCAGAATTTTGTCTACTTTTCTAAAATGTATAGCTTTCCAGGATTAATTATTGCTTTCATCCCCATTTCTACCATTAAATAGAAGAAGGTCGAAAGCACAAAAAATAGCAAAAATAGGCTATGTCCCAGTAAAATGCCAAAACTTTGTAAAAAATGTTGGTTGTCTGACAAAAGTCTGTCAGTCCCTGAAAGCTGGGAAAATGGTGATTTCAGCCCCACAAACCCTTTGTTGATACCATTTGCAGGGAAAAAACCAGACGCTTTCATTTGTAGCACTTTTTCCCCATTTTTCCCAGAAAAAACAACATTTTGCTGTATTTTGGCTAATTTCTGGGTCCCCTCCAGGGGAATCCACCAACCCTGGGTACCTTTAGAATCCCCATGATGTTGGAAGAAAAGGATGCAAATTTGGCGTGGATACCTTATGTGGTCAAAACGTTACAGTGGCCTAAGCGCGAACTACCCCAAATAGCCAAAAAAAGGCTTAGCACAGGGGGGAAAAAGGCCTAGCAGCGAAGGGGTTAAGAAGGGAGACCGTAACAGCCCAGCGCAATACAGGCCTATTTCTCTTTTGGATTCTCTAGTTAAGGTGGCTGGACGTATCATTCTAGGCCCACTGCAGGACTGGGCAGAGTCTAATAATATCATCTTGGATCTGCAGTACGGCTTTAGGCCAGGGTTGAGCACCATGGAACAGGCCATCAATCTGGACCTACTTCTTGGTAAATATGTGCACATTAAAGAAGGTAATCTGTATTTAGTATTTGTAGATTTATCTTCTGCCTTCGATTTTGTGGCACACGACAAACTATGGTCAATCATGGGCATAGACTGCACTATTGTGAACTTTCTTAGAGATCTGTATGCCCTAGGACATGGTAGAGTACGTTATTGCCTTAACGGCAATTGTACCCAACCATTTAAAATAGGAAGAGGGGTATGCCAAGGCTGCGTACTTGCCCCCTTCCTGTTTAACCTCTACCTTAACAGCGTAGGTGGCACATTGGCAAGTAAGTGTGCAGATTTACCTCAGGTAGGTCATCGTCCAATCCCGGCACTTTTTTATGCCTATGATGCTGTGCTAATGGCCTCCACTCCACTTGGCCTCCAGCGACTAGTTGATGAATTTGCCCAGTTCATGCAGAATCATGGTTTAAAAATTAACATCAGCAAAACTTTTGCAATGAAACTTGGGAATAGGGCCTCTCGTTGTCGTGACATCTTTATCGAGGGCTCTAAAACTCAGTTCACAGCAACATTTTCATATTTAGGGATTTTATTTAATCAAGCTGGGAACTGTCCATGGGCAATTAAATCAAGGCGGCTCCATTTTGTTAAAACCACTATGGCCTTGCTGAATTTTGCCAGAAAACTAGGCATTAAACATCCGAGGGAACTGATGACTATCTACAAGGCCAAATGTAGACCCACTGCCACATACGGGTCTGAGCTTTGGGGATATGCAAATGTTGATACCCTTCAACTAGCAGAAAATTTGTTTTTAAGGAATCTCCTTGCCCTTCCGAAAAGCAGTTCAACCTACGTCTGTCATTCTGAATTAAGAGTTAGTTACTTAGCAGACGTGATTCGGATTCAGCCAGTTTTACTCTGGCATAAAATCTGGTCCTCTGATCACACTATGTTCAATCGATCCATCATTGTTGCCTGTCTTAGATCTACGTCTGCACTCAAAATCCCCTGGCTCAAATTTGTGCACAATTTCTTGGCAGACATTGGCCATCCCGAGTTTTTTGACCATCCTGAGCGCCTGATTACCATTCAAAGAAAAGCCCTTAAATTGAAATGTCTATCTTTACAAGAGGAAACAAGACTATCTTTAGAGATTACGAAACCCTCTGTTTTGAAGAATCAGATGATTCTGACTAGTTACCATATGCAATTCTACTTAGCTAATGTGTATAACCCGCGTCATAAGTTTGTGTTGACCCGGTTTCGGCTGGATACTTTCCATCACCTAACCAGCTTTCCCACCATTAACAACTGGTCGTCTGACCTGGTGAAATGCCCATGTGATGATATTTCCATGCAGAGTAGTACTATGCACACTGTTCTTTTTTGTAAATACTACTCTGGGCTGAGAAAACACTTTATGAAACCTTTGTTATTGCAGCTAGGTTTTGTACAATGTCGACCAGCTTTTATGTACCTGCAAACGCTTCCGAAAGTGTATATATGTGCTGTAATGTCCCGGTTTTTGCTGGCCGTTATTAATTATAGAAAGCAGTTGTAGAAATGCTATTGATTCTGCAGGGGACGACTGTTTTTAGTCATGGCTGTTTTTAGATCTCTGTTTTTACCTTTTTTATCTGACTTTTAAATTTTGATATGGATGCATTTTGCAGCTTTTATGATTCGCTATGTGATTTTGAATAAAGCTTACTTTGATTGATTGCTCCAAAATGGAACCTTTTGTTTTGTTTAACATGTGACTCACTCTGCTCAGTTTAACCAGTTTAATCATAAGAGCACATGCTTTGAAATGCATTAAACTTTGGATCAAGTGAGCCAACAGAAGGACTATGAACTATGCATAAACCCAAACAAAGAAGAAAGAAATCCTTTCACCAACCCTTAATACAAGGCTGCTAAAAACTCCAAACTCAATCCTGAATCAGCCATGTTAAAAATGGACAAAGCAGTATGCTCACCTAGGCCAGCGTATGTTCTGCGTTTGCTGAGGTTGGCCGATTTCACCAAAAACATACAGGACTGGTGGGTCATCCAGGAACAGAAGAGAAGCAGCAGTGCCCCCAGCAGAATGCCACACTACAAACAACATAAGAGGGCCTGAGTAAGAGCGTGACTGCTTGTAGAGGAACTCAAGCATTCAACATTTTCAAATAGAAGGTACATACATCGCTTTTTTCTTTATTAATGCCAGAAGGAGAAAAAACAACACATTTAGACATTTAGCACCTATAAACACTGCTGTGTTAAAATGTAAGGCTGGCATGGATAGTATGGCAATGTTCATCCCCCAGAGCTACATGCATGTCAAACTCAAAAAAACTAGCAGCTCAATGGTAGCATTGCCAAACCTTTAATTAACACTTTTATAAAGAGTGTAAAGGCCCTATTACCGACCCTGCCCACTGAAGTATTATACAAGTAGTACATGTAGCATAAATCCAAATACATATCACTACAACATATCACACAATAAGTAAAGATCTAATCCTATTGTCCTGTAACGTCAATTAATATTTTTCATCCTAAATATTAGATAAAAATTTGCTTTTAAACCGCAATCAATTAATTCCACACAATTCTTATATAGAAAAAGAATACATTTCATTAATGTGATATCTACACTGAGGTTGCTTTTTTTCAAAACAGATTAGGAGTCCCAGAGTCTCTTGGTTTCCGTGACATTTTCTTGAGATCCTGAGACAATCAGTGGTTACTGAGCACCATCCCGTGTGGGGAGTCATTGACCACTGATGTAGCAGGGACACCATTACGGTTTCATTCTGACTGAGCAATCTAATGACAATCTTTCGACACTGGACTCTCCAAGGAAGTGTAGTCGAGTAGACTAAGTTTAGTCATAATGTGTTTCGGATTCGAAACTCACATCCAGCATGAAAAAGCAGGAAGCACTCACACTCAATGCTCAACCTCTGCTACAGCTTCAAATATAACTAGAAGCTTTGATTATCTGTAAAAATACGTATGTCAGTATTCTGGAAACACGGAGTTTGCCGTAGACTTGATGCAGTTTTTCTATCAGGGGAAAGCCAATTATCAAAAACAGGTGTTGCCCTTGGTAGAGTTTTAACTGCGATAAAATGATTGGGTTAATATGTAACGGTTTATCTATGGTTTAGAGGGCACACCTTCAAACAATAAAGAATATTCTCAAGTACCAGTTACTAAAAAGAACACTTAAAATTTTGATACCATGAATAACAAGCATTGGAAATGCAATAGGTCACGCATTTGCTGGAGTTAGAGCTATTGGCATTATAAATGCCAATGTTTTTTACCTATGCAATAGGTATGCCCTACCCACCTTACTAAAATAAAGAAATCTTATGTTTATTTTTTTATGTAGTACACCTGCAATGGTGCGGTAGCGCTGGGAGTGAAAATGGTAGTTCCGACTCCAATTAAAACGAGCAGTGTTGTGAGGGTGCAGTACCACAGGCTGTCACTAGGTGTCCCTTGGGACCTCTTTTGGCCACATACGGTACTGCACCCTGCAACATGACTAGGCAAAGGATATCGCAAAGTGGGGAGAGCTGCCAACTGGTGAGCTGGGGATCCAGTTCGAGTCTGCTGTCAGGCTCAACATCCTGTGATAATGGGCCGATTGTTTAATTTCCCCACACCCATGGCTAGGTGCACTATATAAATAAAAGAGTTTGTAAAGCAATAAAAAAACGAACAAAATAGAAGTGGCCTCAAGGGGTGGTGGGGGCTTGCGAGCAGTGTTGTGGGAGGGGCGAGGGGAGGCACAGGGAGAATAAGGGAAATGAAGCAACTGAAGCAGTGTTGTGGGAGCATTGAGGGGGTGGCCCGGGAGATAAAGAAATGGCAAGCAAATGATGCAACAGATGTTTCACTGCACAAGTAAGAAGAACAGTTAACGGGCAAAGAGGCAGGCCAACTAAAGAAAAGAGTTCTCTCTATGTATAGCTAATCTGAACAGTAAGAACACATGTAAGAGGGCCAGTCCTCACATACAAAATACAAAGGATACAAAATTCCAAAAGGAGGGACTACTAAGTGTATTCGATAATGAAAAGCCAGCATTTCTAAAGGACAGCAACAGGAACCAATGAAAAAGATGGATGTTTTTTCAAGCCCCTATTCTAGATACAGCATGTCTTGAAGAGACGGCGCAAGCGCTGCCTAGGCAAGACTAAAAAGCAGAAGGTGCTAGTACCAAGTAGGGCCTATAGTCAGGGCCACTGGAATTATGCGATTGTGATGACACAGCGATTTCCGCATAATTGTAGATTTACTGCATTTGCCACATAATCCATAATCTGCTGATTTTAACATAAAGCTTTTTTTCCTAGGTCAAACGGCTCAAAAGTTACTAAAAACGCAGCAACACTGGTGAACTTTCTGCAGCTTATTGCTAGATTTAGGTGTTAAGCTGGTACTAATAAGATGCAACTAATGCCCAGACAGTGCTAACAAGTTTAAAAATGACAAAACAATGAAGTAAAACTATCACAAAATGTATGCTGCATAATTTGCCTTTTATTGCTGCATAAATTACTCCACCCTGCCGCATAATTTGGCCCTCTCCGGTTGCATAATTACAGTGGCCCTGCCTATAGATGACCTGAACGTTTTATTGCTTTTAGGAGCTGGGTGCTAGATTTTTTAACCTTTGACTAATGGAGCAGTTCACAGCTGCACTCTGGGGGCTTCAGGACTCTCTGGTTTTATTAAATGTTTCTACACAAATTTGCAGACAATCGGGCAGAGGTTCCAGACAAAAAGAACACAATGCAGCAGCCTTGCTGTGATACTCTAGCACTTTCATAATGGCCGCTGGGTTTGGCTACAACACTGGACTACTCAGTAGTCTAAAAGCACAGATTCTACCTTTCAAGCAAATAATTTAAAAAATCCCATTCACCCACAACTCCCAGCACTCAAACAACAAAATACCCACCTATGTAAAGTGAATGATGGGGTTTGAGGGTGCCGTGGGACTTGGTGACCTGTTTAACGACAGAAGGTCCTATAACTGGTGTTGAGGAGGGACACTGTTCCGATTTCAAGACCTGTTCAAGATGCAACTGGTCTTACTGTCTTTCAACTGGAGCAGATATACAAGTCGGGCAGTGCATCCACTAGGAGGTCTTCTGGAGCTACCAAACTTAGAAGGCCTGCATCTTAAAAGCAGGTGTAAGCATTCAAACTTTCCAATGGAATGGGCACCAATGTGACTGGATGTATTCCCTAGATGTTGAGATTAAAACCAGTCAGAACTTTCAACAATATTAGATGATTCAGACACCTCTACAGTCAGGGCAACTGAATCAAGCTTTCTTAAGCAGACTCCACATCAGTAATTTGATGTTTCAGAACCTCCAGGTCTTTCCCAGACTGGGCAGATAAGGGCACCATAAAGGCACAGGATGAATCGGGACAGTGACAGGTCACCACTGGTGGTGTGAGAAAGCTTTTCTCCATCTCCATGATCCAGGACATGCTTGCCTGTTTTTTTGTATTGGTTTCAGGCGAGCTAGGTTGCTGGAATATCAAGACACATGGCAGTCTGAGTTTTCTTTCATGCAGACTTCCAGTTATCTGGGCCATGTGCAATCATCGGGTGGTATTTCTCCCCATACAACAGTCCAACTCCTCTCCTTCCACAGTTCAAAGGAGGAATCCAGGCATGCCCCCTGCCTAAGAGACCGCATCATCACCAAATGCTCAGCTCCTAGGCAATGTGTGCTCCCAACTTTCATGTGAAAGAACTTCTCCAAGTCCAGACCAGATCATGTACCGTTTGCTCACCTGAACAATTTTGAATTCTAATTAATGCAAGTTTGGGAGCACAGGTAGGGTGTTCGAGCCATCCTACGTCCTGAGCGGTTTAAAACTGAAGCTTTTTGGCTAATTAAAGAGAAGAGCATTTTCCTTCTTTATTTCTTGTTTTTGTGAGCTTTGAAGCAAGATGCCCGAAATCAGCCCAGCTAGAACTATTCAAGGTGTGTAAATGCATTATTTCGAGGCAGAGATAACAATAGGCCACCACAGCAAGGAGACAGCAAGTCAGGAGAACACACATCATAGAAATGAAGATAGGAAAGGGAACCCACTTTAGGCAGATGGATATTAAACAGAGAGAGCAAGTAGGCAATTTATTTGTATGGGGAATCAGATAAAAATGGCATGTGGGTTCTGAACGACAATTCCGCTGCCACCACGGCTAGTCATCTCGGACACTGGGAGGAGAGGGCAGTAACATAATGCAGGCTGCACGTTTACTTTATGTGACCGGTCGGCAAAGACGGCTTAGCTGCTGCTTGTAGGTGGAGCTCCATAGTTTGTAGACAATGAAGGGAATACTGAAGGAGTTTCCTGGGCCAATAAGCATGAAATGAAAACATTCAGCCAGTTCTGGTGCCATAAGCACTGAACTTGCATAAGGCATTCAACGATTTACAGACACCTCTAGCCTCTTTTCAGGTTCAATAAGAATGTGCATGTAATCTGCATATATGTTTTACCCTATGTTTTTACCAGTCTTAGTTCCCAGGCAGAGCCAGGTAGATATCAAACAAGACTAATTACAATGCTGCAGTTTGTGGCATCACACAAGTGATGTTTATAACAAATGACAACTGTAAGAGCCTTGGATGTGAATACAGAAATGAAAGATCTGAACCACTGTTGTGAAATGCAGTGCCCCAACACCCATCTCCATTTCCAGGTGGTGCAGAAGTGGGTGGTGTTTATTGGTGTAGAATGCTGCTGTTTGTTTTGATAGATCAGGATGACTTCAAGAATTTGATACATTGTAGCAAGCAGCTCTTCAAGGGTGTAAAGCAGGTATCTCCAATCAGCCGATAGTGAGCTACCAGTACCTCACAGACACCTTCAGAGTAGCTCACAGCCTTGAGTTAATTTTTAAATAAGCACAGTGTTACATTTTCCTTTTAAAGTTAAGGGAAGGCAGTGTTTATTTCACATTATCATCATTAGGCTGCAGATAGCAGGGCCTGATAATGAGCAGTGCTCAGTCAGATTTATGAGCCAGGCTGGGGCACAGAGGTGAAGAATTGAAGCTTTGAGGTATTTAACTCTTAAATAAAAGTACTTGTCAACTCAATATTGGGAGCTGAGAACAAAATACTTCTGAATGCTTTAAAATGGGTAGAATTAAAATGAAGTTACCTTAATGATTATGTTAAAACTTCATTTAAATTTCTCCTAATTCAAAATGCCACATTTACAAACAGCAGTTCTCTTGCTGCCAGTGGCCAGTAGACACTGTGCCATATTTATAACTGAAAGATACAGTAATTATTCAAAATGAAGTGAAAAAAAATATTTCTATGAAACATTACGGGCCTTATTTTGATGTCGGGCGGCCTTATGTCCGCCCGACACCGTTGCAGATATGGGTCCGACCGACCTCTGGTCGGCAGTCCAGACCGCTGAATTCTGATGCGACTGCACATGGTGTGGTGGCAAGCTCCCTTTTCTGTATGGGAGCTTTTGCTGTGGTCGGGAAACCGGCCGCAGCACAAGCTCCCATACAGAAAAGGGAGTTGGTGTTTATCCCTGAACCGCGTGTCAGGCACCTCACGGTGCCTGCCACGCAGTGCAGGGATGAACAGGGTGCTATCAGGAGGCGGGGAGCCAGCTGGGACCGCGGGGGCCTTGAAACTGACCCAGCGGTCCCAAACATGCAGACTGGGTGCCCTGGGTGGGACCCGAGCACCAACTGAAATGTGGCCGGGCTCTTGGGATGGGGTCTCTGGGGCTGAACTCGGCCCGTGGAGGGAGCTGCACAGTTCCCCCATCAAGTTGAGGCTGGGCCCCAAGGGATGGGGTCCCCGGAGCCATTCTGGCCAGATGCTCATTTCACAGAAATTAAACATCAACAGGGAGCACTTACAAATATAAACACAGCAGGTGCCCCAGCTAAAGCTCCACTCCTGTAAAGGGCACATGATTCTAACTCCTGGGTTGGCGAAGGCAAAGCAAGTGTGTTTTCTCAGCAATTCCATATTGAAAGAAGATCTGAAATGCTTCATCGTTGAGCTATTGGAGGCAATCTGTAGTGACTGTGAACAGTGGGTCCTTTCTTGTCCTTACCTGGTGAGAACAGAGTTCATGGTTCTCCCTTTAAATTGCTACAAGTATTCAAATATACAAATCACTTGGAAGCTTCGCCGTTTGGCACCGCCCACCTTAGTAGTATGCAAAGGTCTTCCTTCTTTTTGTCAGGATGATGGACAGCTTAACAAGCGGCCCACCAGTGCGTTTCCCTGCCGATTTTGGTGAGGGGTTGTTCATGCCGAGGAATAGGAGGACATCTTCACCAAACAAAGAAGCACTTGCTTCATATAGTTAAGAAGAAAGACCCTTGTTTGGTGGAGATTTGCCTCTTTGTAGTCTCGTTGTCTTCTCTATAAGAGGATTTATGGCATCACATATTTCTGGATAAAGACGCACCAGGAACAATCACATTGCCAAAAAGCACACAAGATCACTGGTGATATTTCCACATGCTCCATTACACAGCTGTAGTATAGAATACGTACTGAACATTTACCCAAGGAGGTAGCACTTAGTTATAAACCAGTAGAAAGTACTCCGCTTGGGTAGATATTTTGAGCAAAACTGTGAAGTCTTGTTGGGTTAAGTCACAGGTGCGGTTCCTTTTGGCCCAGTCACTCACACAGCTATGGATACACCCACACAGACACTTAGACACCCACTCACACACCTGCTGACAGACCCATTTACACACCCACTCACATATCTACTCAAGACACTCTCACACCCACTCAGACATTCGCACACCCACTCAGACACTCACGCACCACTTAGACACTCACACAACGAGTGAGACACATATGCAGCCACAATGCAAGTTGTGTGAGTGGCTCTATGAAGGAGTGAGCGGTTGTGTGAGTACTTGTATGGGTCTGTGAATGGGTATGTGAGTGGTTGTGTGGGTGTATGAAATGTTGTATAGGGGGTGTGAGTGGGTGTGCGAGTGGTTCTGTGGATGATGTCATTAGTGATGTCATCAGTGATGTCATTTGTGATGTCATCAGGGATGTCACTGACCAGGTCATGAGTGAAGTAATATGCGAGGTCACAAGCAGTGCATTCCGGGGGCGTAAGTTATAGTTTGCTCAGGTAACTATAACCACTGAATTTGTTTGGTTTTGTACAAGTGAAACCTGAGCTTAACTACAACGTCCGAGTAACCTTTATTTTTTTCAGTGAATTTCTAAGGTTTTTTTATTTCGATTTCCCAACTATAACGTCCCTGTAACTTTTGTTTTTTTCAGTCAATATATATTTATATTACTTACACTAAATTACTCTTTCCATGCATGGTAAAAGCATGAATGGTAATGTCATACGTCCTTTATAATCATATAATCACTGTGAAGAGTAGGGTAAAGGCTGCAACCCCAATTGAACCACCACAGATTTACAGACGTCATTCAGCAGGGTGCACGGTCTCAGGGATTTAAAGAAATCGGTTACTTTTATTGAAAGACATTGGTTACTTTTTCAATGAAGGCCAAGAAATATTTTTAGAGGGCTGCAGGGCACATGTTAACATCTATGGGGTGCAATATGGCCAGTGAGGTTGGGAAGAAGATTTCAGTGCAAAGAACGGTGATCTTGTCATGATATCTTCACAGTAGCCACGGGCTGAAACTGGCATGGCAGCTTTCAAAGGAAAGAAGGATCGGGTAGATAGGCCTAACAACTCCTCTACATATTTGCAAGAGGTGTTTTTCTGCGTTAGTTATGAGTAATTAGTAGTAAGCTTTCTGGTGGCCTAGATAGGACTTTCTTTTATTAACGGCGTGTGTAAGGCCACACTGTGTACAGCTAGGTTTTCCGTCCTTTTAGTTCATTTTATATCCAAGCCTTCACCACAGGGTTTCATCATTCGGACACAGTCTGCAAACCAAATACAGATTTGGATTTTGCCAGATTTTGTATCCCCCTGATTTAAAAGGGGGAGTGACACATCTGAACGAGGTTGTCACTCATCACTTGTTCAATGCGAGGTAGTATGACCGTTGCAGATTTTTTCGTGGGTAGATAAATGATGTACCAAGCTTCCATGAAAGCGATGGGTTGAATAATGTTCAGCTTCCTATAGGATGAAAGGACACCCTGGTTGATGGAGTCTTTAAAAAAAATTGTTTAAGATAACTTATTGCCTTTTTACCAACTACATTGTTAATGGTCTGGACCCAGGTCTTGTGAACTGCTGCATTTATTTTAAAGACGCTTCAAACATCTAGTGCAAGATTTAGATCCTCTGCCTTCTAGAGACAGACCACACCTTGTTCTTCTTTTGCCTATTGCAGGGCAGTTAGAGAAAAAGAAGAATGCTTTAAATAAGCTAAAACAAAGATGGATAAGAAAATGTCAGATACGTGAACAAACAGCAAAAACAATAGTGCCTTTCAATCCAGTGATATTTAATTTTACAAGGGTAAACTCATAAACCACTGGGTACCTGGGGTATTATAGATAGGTCAAAAACAGTGGTCCCTAGTATTGATATTGATTGATAACGCATTTAATGTGTTACAATGACGCAGTGGGTGCCAGTGAAAAAAATTAGCTCTGTGCCCTATTAAACGTGATACACATGTGCGATAAAGGTGATCATAGTGCATATCAAATGTACAAGAACACCACAGCCTGTTAATATACATTACAAAATAGTTTTAAGAGTCTGCATCAGAGTCGATGACATTTCGATCCCGTTACAGGTATGGGATTATCATCAGGACTCTGAATGGTGGAACCTGAGGGTACAGCAGATGTCACGGTGTGCGTTGGCCCCAGGTTCAATTAAATGGCGTCACGAATAATGGTCGAGTCCTTAGTAGGAGTCAGAAAAAAAACGTCCTGTGATAATGCCACCGTGAGCAGAATACACCTGGGATGTGTGTGCTCCGTGGCGGTGCCAGTAAAATTATAGCATGCACCATTCAAGGAGTGCATAGGTGATAAGCTCGAAGTTGTTACCACAAGTTTCTGTATGTGGCCTTATGTAGGCACAGACGCGAGCAGGCGGCTGTCTAGTTCACAATCGCCAAGTTCATGGTCTCCTCAATGGGAGAGGACGGATCATGAACTAGATAGATGACCGCTCTCGACATGCCTACATATGGCCACGTACAGGAACCTATTCTGGTAACCACGCCCAGCTTACCGACCATGCGCTCCTCGAATGCTGCACGCTGTAACTTTACTGGCACCGCCACAGAGCGCACAGTTCCTGGATACATTTTGCATACGCTGGCATTATTACGAGACTTTATTCTGACTCCCTAATAAGGCTTGACTATTGTTCATGACATCAATTAACTGAACCCAGGGTCAACCGAAACCCTGAATCTGCGCAACCTCTGGCCTCACCATTCAGAGTCCTTATGGTGATCCCATATCTCTGACGGTATCGATACGTTGATGACTGAGGCACAGACCCTTAAAAATATTTTGTATCATACAATAGCGGGCAGTGCTGTTCTTGTATATTTGATACGCGCTGTGATCATTTTTATCACACGTGTATCGTCTAATAGAGCACCAGGCACATTTTAGGATATGAATCCAGTGGTGTCAGCCTTGCAGGGCTACCTAGGAAGACCCTAACCAAACATAGGATGCATAATTTGGAAACATCCTAATGCATAACAACCCTGTTCATTCGAAGGCACGCACTGTCATTGCATAAAGAAAACTGCACAACGACTACTTCTCAGTAAGTCCAGGATAAATGCAAGGCTCCCTAGAGTGAGCTCGATTCCATTAAGCTCAACATGAAACTGCGCGCTGTGTGCTCAAATCATATCGTAGCACAACTTTTCTTTAACTCACATTACAATGTTATGCTGTTATATATAAAACGGTAGACAGGACGGATTATCTATAGCAGACATCAGCGCTTGACCTGTAAGTCACCGGTTCGAATCTCACCCCAGCCTCTCTTCAACTGAGGCTGCGCTACTATATCACCCCATTAGTAACTGCCAAGAAAAAGTGGCCCCATATTGTTAATAACACCTCACACTCCAACACCTGGACAACTTGTGAAAACATGCAACCGCCTACAGCAGGCAGGCGAGAATTCAGAAGTCTGCACCAGCAGCCGCCACGTGGAAACAGCAAGTGTGCTACGTCACCGAAGCACTGTGAGCACAAGACTGCAGGCTAAAGCGACCGTGTGCTGGGGAATGTTAAAAATATAATTTCGCTTCTCACACATGAAATATATCAAATCTTGAATTAAGGAGCATGTAGATCATTTACTTTGTATGTCATAAGACAATATGTAGGTGACGGCCTTAATCTGCTTCTTTTTTTTTTTTTTTTTTTTACATAGGTTAGCTCTGGACGAAATGCAGGCTTTTCAGGGACAAACGCTACACATCCTAAACTGGGCGGGGAGACTCCAAGGAATAATACGGCATGGCGCGGGACAGTACTTCACAACAAGCAGCACAAACATACATTTCGACAGTATAAGCACTGGGGTTCGATATATAATAGGACTATATGGTCGTAAAATCCGAAGAAAAACCAACACGCTACCTTGCGCCCAGCACTCAGTTTTCAAAGGTCAACTCGGCACTGTTCGTTATTTAGTGTCATAAATGATGTATCAGCACGTTCTTTGAATCTTTATACCATCTTCTGATTTGTCAATACTACAGTATAATAAAATGACAGTTATTTCTTTAACGCAAACACATGGAGATGATGGACGGAGCGCTGAAACATTTCAGACATTCACCCCCAGTCACAGATCTGGGTTCAATCCATCATCGTTCTTTCGCTCACTTCACCACCCCAGTTCAGACCCAGCCATATGCAAATCAGTCTTGACCCTTTTCCTCATGGGAACAGTCCAGCCCGAACTGCCAAGCCGGGTCTTCCCTGGACCGGAAACAAGCATCCTGGGACTGGTTTCGGGGTAACTCACCTCATCAGCCAGGCTATCTTGAATCCAGTGGCAAAGTGAGCAACTGACCCACGTCTGGGCATACCCTGCCAACTTAGGACGAACAAAGCAAACAGAAGGAGATGATGGACGGAGAACTGAAACATTTCAGACATCCTCGTTCTTTAGCTCACTTCGCCATCCCAGTTCAGACCCAGCCATATGCAAATCAGTCTTGACCAGTTCCTCATGGGAACAGTTCAGCCCGAACTGCCAAGCCAGATTTTCCCCGATTTGCGTATGGCTGGGTTTAAACTGGAATGGCATGGGTAGGAAAAAAACGATGGCCCAGATCTCTGTACTGGGGTGAATGTATGACATTGTTCTGCATTCTGTCCATCAATTGTTCTTTTTGCATTTGTCACCACCAGTGGGACGGGTATGCCCAGACGTGGGTCCCGTGCTCTCCATGCCACTGGAGTCAAGCTAGCCTGGCTGATGAGGGGTGAATCCCCGAAACCGATCCTAGTATGCTTGTTTCCAGTCCAGAGAGAACCTGGCCTGGCAATTCGGGCTGGACTGTTCTCATGGGGAACAGGGTCAAGATTGATTTGCTAATGGCTGGGTTTAAACTGGAATGGCATGGGGAGCAAAAAAAAGATGGATTTAGGCCCAGATCTCTGTACTGGGGTGAATGTTTGACATTGATCAGTATTCTGTCCATCAATTGTGCTTTTTTGCAGTTATTTCTTTAAAACCATCACACAAACTTCCAAAAACGACTGCCACAGCACTTCAGGGTAGGGTCGAAGGGGCAGTGAGAATGCGTTTTCCGAAAGGTGGAGTGGCTGAAGGCCTCCACACAACGATACTGAGGTTTATTATAAGAAGTCGAGTATTTATGCAGAGTGGGCTGTGCCCGGAACCAGCAAAGTGCACTAAATAAGTTAGAATAGATACATTTGCCGATTTGCGCGGGGAAGGTTCCAACTACACTTTGTTACGCAGGATGGCGTGACCACAATCACTGAAGCTAAGCATGCGAAAAGAGCTGCCTGCGATCGAGTCTCACCAGAGACTTAACTTGTGGGCCGCACTGCAGAACACACTGCAAGCATGGCATCATACTGACCAACTAGCAAATAGGGGCACAAGTGTGAAAAAGCTTGACATAGTTTTTTATTCAAATCCCCCCTCGCCACCGACCTTTAACTAGGCACCCTGGTGCTGCAGGCTGCTAAAGCACGGCGCCGGACAAAGAGTCGAGAAATGTACGGCGCCTGTCAGGGAGAAGTTGCACTTTGGAGAGTGCGGAAAAAAAAAAAAAGAGCAATGAAAACAGGAGGAGAGGTTGCAATTGCCGTTCTACCCTCAAAAGTGCAACTCGCCAGTACAATCCTTCCATGCCCAAGAGCACCGCTCGTGAGTGCAACAGCACCCTGAAGGCCGGGCTGAGAGCAAGAACCCCAGCAATGGCGAGAAGATCATGCTGTGTGAATACGTAAAATATTTTTGTCCAACCCTAATTGCTTCAACTCTTCTTAAAATGTAATCTTGAGTGAATTTTCAACTTGTATATATGTAGCTCTAACCACTAGTATCTGTAGTAGACATATGTACTTACTACCATTCTAATGTGAGTTTAGAGTTTATCTGTTAGTGTCATTTATGTAATTCATGTACTCTGAAGTCCTTATGTAATGTAACTGATTCTATTATAAAGCGCTCTGACACTTTCGGGTAAAGTTTGTGCTATATAAAAACACATAAATAAACTAGGTGTGTAAAGCTCCAATGACCAGATGATGCATGCTTAGTGCATTGCCACCCTGGGCCTGCATCCTGCCCCACGGAAGCAAACACTAAGCAAATCAGTCAGCGGTAGAAGTCCATAAAGAAAAACAAGCGAACTGCCGGCGTGGCAGGCAGTTTGAGGGGCGGGATCAGAGATATGGCTAAAAATAAGAAAATATTTTGTAACATTTTTGCTGGCCTTTCACCTACAGGTAAATGCATTTAAAATATAATGTTCACACCTTAAATAAAAAATGAAACGCAATAAATGTATTCTTTGCGAAATGCATTTTTCTGGTATGACAGCTCGGTTGATCAATGGAATCACTTTGAATGCCTGCGGCTGTAACCAGGTGATCACTGATTTAAATCTATGCACTAGGGAAATAGTGACGGGTATTTATAGTGATAAGTGCTCCAAACCTGTGATAGGAAGAACTTAGAATATGTAAGTCATTAGATTAAAATATGCATTATATTTATATACAACATAAGATACGTTCAACTCAGTGTAAATACTGTTGCAAAAAAGATTGTTTATGTGTTTACTGTGCTTTCAGAGGTATGTTCTTAGTAATCTGCTGATTGCACCTATTGCAAACCCTTTTTATTGGTTTATATTAAAATGAGAAATTCCAAAATCTATCAATTAAAGCCTATAATGGATCACAAGCAGTCTTTAGATTTGCTGATTAACCAATTGCATATTTGTATATTTCTTTCAGGTGGCCGGCACTGTGGAGAGAAGGTTCGCTCCTGTAGCTGCCTCTCCCTTCTCCCTCTTACCGATAGAGGAGTCCCTTCTCCCCTTTCAGCCTTCCGCAACTCAACCGTTCAGGAACTTTTATTTTTTTAATACAAAGTATGGAAACTGCTTTCACCAAACTAATAAAGCTTGAGAACGTTGTTACTCAGATCCCCTGCCCACTTCGATCTCTGATCAAAGTGTCTATAAAGACTATAGGATTGTATTTTTATTTTGGGGATTTGTGATGCCATAAACCTAGCGCCAAGCAGCGGAGGAACGCTGTAATATGATATACTTGAATACACCACCGAAGTAATCTAAAAAACTGCCAATAGTGCAAAACTATTGTGGCTCTGCGACAATCCGCCTTACATCACTCAGGGCTGTTTAGACCAGTCTTTAAAGACTCGAGTATATCTAGGAGTCCAAACATTTTAAATCATTATACAAGAGTCTCACATCTGTGTAAGTTTGTGACTGGCGTGTATTGAACGTAACTACGGATTTACCATTCTGGGCACACATTCCACCACTTTACAATTAACAGATTTCAGCAGAGATATATTTCAAGCCTTAACTGATCAAAAGTTACAAAAACATACTTCCACATGTGGCGCAGTCAACGGCAAAATGCTTGCAAATAATACTTAGTCAACTTTCACCAATTGATTGCTGTATTCAGGTACTAAACTAGTCTAATGAGGTGAAATGCCTACTAGGCACTGTTAATGTTCCCATCTGATGGGTTGGGGAATGGCTTTTATCTGTGACATGAGAAAGCATCCCAACATATTTAAATGTAATTCAACACAGCGGAAATAATAAATATTTATATGTCAATGAAAATGTTTGCATCATTAGCCATGCAAATAGATGTTGCACCACAAACTCTCTTCTAAAAACAGCAGTTATTTCTAGAGGGCATTCAAGAGTAAATAAAATTGGAAACATTTTACTCCTTTTTTTCTTTTTTGAAAAGTCTGTGCTGAATCATACAGTGCCTCCAGGGAGACACCTGCAGTTGCATTAGACACGTTTTAACTAGAAAAAGGATCTGCAAGGCTGTTTCTTAAGGGATAGGGGTTCTTCCAGGCCTGCAGTGTGGACAGAGTAAAGCAACAAACTGATCAGTTCTAAAACAGAACTAGGATACGCAGACTAAAACAGGCGCACTTTGTTCCACAAGAAATCACACGTAGGGTTGCTTTCTGCTGAGTGCTACAGCGCATACTTTGCACAGAACATTTTACAATCGGAGTTAGAAGGTACAGTGCTACCAAAGTGGTGTTCCCACTTCCCATTAGTCTATGCGAGAAAAAAAATCATGTTGGTGATTAAGATTTTATATAGACTATGGTTTTTAGGTCGAGCCTAGAGTAGCGCGCAACGAAGACTTTATGTTGTGGGCTTTTCAAAGCTGACCAGACGCTCGTGCGTCATGGCCTTTTCCCTGCGGTTACCCGCACGGCAGACATCTGTTTCCAATTATCGTGCCCAGACGCGGGCGCGATAATTGGAAACAGATTGCTCGCTGTGGCGCGCGCACCACTCACGTCCTTTTCCCCCTTTCTGCTCGGGCCTCCTGTGGGCGCAGCTCTGCCCCCACCCCTGCATGTCAAATGCTTTCAGCCGGCACTGCCGTGCGTGGCTTCCTTGTTTTTAATTCAGCAAGAGGATTATTAAACTGTTATGTGCTCGACACATCATTGTATTTCACAATTTAGGGAAAAGCAGAGTAGCTTTTTTGGCGTCCCGGAAAACAAAACACGTTAACACACATGCTGGGGAATTTCGCATTTTGCAACTGGCGCTTTCTTCATGGCTTGACACAACAGTCATCCACACGTGAAGGGTGTCACAACTTTCCGTACTGTGATGGGTCCGTAAACAAAGCCGGGGCTTCCCAGGTCTCGTTACCCTGCTGTGTGGACATCCCAGCGCCGCGCATCGCTGACGCATCTCTATGGAAACATTGGCGCTTTCTTTAGCTGGGAAAGCCATTGTGTTTGCTTAACTGCCGGCGCAAAGAAGGCGTGTGCGCTCATGAAGGTTTTTATTCTGGGACAGGGGAAAATAACTTGTTGGGATTGCTAGTTTCCGTTTCCTAAAACCACCTCCTCGCCACTTCTAACCCCAAATAAGCATTGGCAAAGCGATAAGCCGGTAGATTAGTATTTGGAACATTTCCTTTTATCGATGCTCTACAGCGTCGGGCTTTTTTTCCAAAGCTTTGCAGCATCAAGTTATTTTACAAAAAAACAAAAATGCAGCATGACGTGACCGCTGCTTGCAGTTGTGTCGTTCCACTCGCGTGCTCATGCATGATGAGGTATGAATGTGTCAGCACACATGCGTGCGCCAGCAGAATGACACCCGCGCATCTGGTTTAATGTTTTATTTACCGATCCAAGATGGCATTGGGATTAAATATGTCTATGAATGTAACTGGTGCTCATGTAAAGCGCTCCAATAGCTTCCAGTCCAGTTCGCGCTATATGAATCTGCAAAACAAAAACATGTAAAGCTCTGCATGTTAAGTCAGTCCCGCCAAATAACGATCAGGCAGCAAAGAGGCAACAAGCTGGTGGCTAGTGGGCCGACAGACAGAGTCAGTGCCATATTCTACAAAAGGGAGTAAAGAAGGGACTTATCGCAAACATCAAGTAAAGCGAATGGGCAGAAGAGTTTGGAGTGGTGTACTCCTTACCCGCTCTCTTGCAACGTGCCTGAATATGGTCTACAGACAGCTTGAGTAAGTTCTGGAAGAAGTACAGAATCGATATTTAAATCTAGCTGTCCAGAACACTGGAGCCTGTTGGAGTCGCTGTTGTACTCTGTTCTGACTTATTGTCCACATTTGACGATGCGCTCCACCACTTACCACTGCAAGGACTAAATGACACTCCAATCGCACAGTCATCAGTTGGATAAAGTGTTATATCACAAAGCTCAAGTTGTTGCTTTCCTTCACTCTGCTGTTTGCCATTCACCTCCCTAGTAGACGTTCTCCAACACTCCAACAATCACCCCTCTCCCCTGTAATGTGTCTCAAGCCCATTCCCTGATCTCATTCAAACTAACCTGCTACAACTATGTCAACAATACCCAGATAATCTTAAAACTTGAAAACCTTCGGCCCTTAAATCCTCTGGCCTCGGCAAATGCCTCCTAGCAGTAGACCAGTGGATTCTGAAGAAAATTCTTAAACTGAACCCACCCAAAATGGAAATACTCACCTGGGAAAATGGCGATCCTGTATCTATGTTACCCCTGCAGGCGGCACCGCCACCCACCACAAGATGGCGATGATGTGGATGATCTTGACGTGATCATGAAGTTGTATTTCTCTTTCCAACGCCAAGTAATAAAGTAAGAGATGCTTGTTGTACAAATAGTGCATTACAGAGTATCTTCCCTCACCTAGGCTATCCTCATGTGATTCCGGATTCAAATGCACCAATGTCCTATCGTGAGTGACTGTTCCAATGGGCTCTGCATCTGAGTTTTTAAATCCCTAATTGGTAAGGTACAACTAATTCTAAATGTTGTGGCCCGACGAGTCCTAAACCTCCGATGATGGCGCCACATAACCCCTGACGTTGAGGCTCTGCACTGGTTACCAGCTGCAAGAAGAATATCCGTCTGAGCCTTCTCCATTGCTCACCAGGTCATTCATGGACCAGGACACCCCTTCATACAATCTATACTCAAACTATAGAGGCCTATAGGAAGCTTCAGATCTAGAATAGCTCCATTCCTGAGCATCCGGTCTATAAAAGAAACAAGCATTGGCATAGCCAATAGGTCTCGCCTTTGGGACCTTATAAGTGTTTATCCCTGCAACAGTCGATGTTGTTGCACCAAGGATATTGTGCTGCATAACTAAATACTTATACGGTCCCAAAAGCGAGACCTATTGGCTATGCCAATGCTTGTTAAGTATTTACTTTTCTTCCTTAAAATTATTTGCATATTTCAAAGTTATGTCAATGTATGTTAAAACAGCAAACGTTTTGTAATGCTTATGGAAGGCTTTGAACTGTATATGCGGATGTACACTGCATGATGTGTCCGAGGGTTGAAGGTCTCTGAAGGCCGGCTTTAGCGCTGGTGGCGCCCTGTGCGACAATGTCTGTTGGCGCCCCCCCAATGACCACCTCTGCCATGGATTCCCTCACTAGCACCCTTTAACAGTGCCTCTCAAGTCTCCATAACCACTGTCTCTCAGATTCATTTCGTTTTATAGCACAACTCATACCGGTGTAAGGTGTCAGAGCACTTTACACCACACACACATTGCACAGAGACAATCATATGTGTGTAAATCAGTGTATAGGAAATGTTACATCAGACAGTACTACAAGGTGTAGTGTAGGAGTGACATGTCATCGATACTGGTAGGCAATATAGTTAAAGTTCTTATTCAGGAAAGGCACAAATTCAGAATTTAAAACGTATCATCATTGTTAGGGGTTCTCTTACATAATAAGAACTAGAACATTGGAATGTTGGGAGCTCCATTGAAGACAATGGAGTAGCTCTGGGCTTATAATGGCTGGTATAAGCCCAGCACTCCAACATTCCAATGTTTGTCTTTTTGTTTCTCCATTTTTAATTTGGAGCATTCTACCCTTACTGGGTGGAATGTTCTAATAGCCTTATAGCCCTTCTGCCTCAGGCTATACCAGTTGTTAAAGGCCCTCTCCCTCGTTACAGGCCCGAGCCGTGGGATCAGGGCCTTTAACAGCTGGTATAGCCCTCGGCAGCAGGCTATAAGGCTATATTGTTTTCTATGCAAAAACAACAGTTGATGGACAGAATGCAGAACAATGTCATACATTCACCCCATTACAGAGATCTGGGCCTAAATCCATCGTTTTTTTGCTCACCATGCCATTCCAGTTTGAACCCAGCCATATGCAAATCAGTCTTGACCCTGTGCCTCATGGGAACAGTCCAGCCCGAACTGCCAAGCCAGGTCCTCCCTGGACTGGAAACAAGCATCCTAGGACTGGTTTCGGGGTTTGCCCAGACGTGGGTCCCTTGCTCACTTTGCCACTGGATGCAAGATAGCCTGGCTGATGACGGCTGTAAGCCAGAAACCGGTCCCAGGATGCTTGTTTCCGGTCCAGGGAAGACATGGCTTGGCAGTTCGGGCTGGACTGTTCCCATGAGGCACAGGGTCAGACTGATTTGCATATGGCCATGTCTGAACTGGGGTGGCGGAGTGAGCTAAAGAATGATGATGGATTAAACCCAGATCAGTTGACTGGGGGTGAGTGCTTGCAATGTTCAACACTCCGTCCATCATCCCCTTTGGTTTTGCTATATTGTTTTCTACCCAAATGAACACTTTTCACAAGATTAGGATAATGAAAAACTGGGCAAATAAACATAACGCTCTAACATATACCTTGCAGTTTGCAGCAGCTCTAGGGTGACAGTTAATAGCTCAATGTTCTATATTAGGATTTTGACTTATAAACGACAAGTAACAAAAGGTTCTCTCTTACAGAAGCAGTAATCCACTGATCTATTTACATTATATGCACTTCGTGATCTGCATGGTACACGTTCTTAGCAGCAGGCATTTTGACCTTCTGCGCTACCTTGGGACGAGTCAAAACTTCCACTAGACAAACCTCTGTCTCTTTCCAGGAAGACGAATAATCACAGGAGTCATCTTGACATTTTAATTGATGTCTGAAAGTTGCTGGAGGCCAGGAACTCCTCAGCAGTTGCTTTAAAAATAATACACATTTTTAAAAATGACGCCTCCCACCCCAAGTCAACGCCCGGTGCGGTCGCACCAATCGCACCGCCCTAGAGCCGGCGGTGCTGTCACACACTGATGTCAATATCAGTACACAATCAGCGAGGGTTGCCTATACTGATCCAGCAACGATCGTTCAAGAGGAAGAAGCACGAAGGCAGATCATTGGGAGTTCAAGGCCAGATACTGTGTAATGGCCTCAACCTCTACCTGGTATCCGATTCCAATCACATGCACTTTTATGAAACTCATGAAAACTGAACTATTCAGATTTTCTTGTAAATGGACCTTTTAGATTCTCATGCGTATATACTTGAAAACATCAGCTATGGGCACCTATCCTACCCGACTGACCACTTCAATACTACACCAGCTTCTTCTGCATGGACACTGCTCATATCTCGTTTGCGCTAGAAAGTAACCGAAAGGTTACAGGAGCCGCATTATAAAACTCAAATAAAACTGCCATAGAATGTGCGGCATAATGCTGTGTATTTGGCCTTTTTTTATAGCCTAAGGTACCCACCGTTGCTGCATAACTGAAGTGGCCCTGGTTATACTGAGGATGAGGCCTTCATATATTAAGTGGATGCAATACCATATATAAGTTGTTCCAGCACCTCTACTATGTCTTTACCGGGCGCAGAGGCAACATCAGGTACAGAAGTGAACAATAACCCACAGAGGCAAATGACTATCTTATTGCTTCACCCGCAAACCCTATTTGAGCCTTCTCAAATAATCAATGTTTTCCTCAAATAATCCAGTTTCTTTGCTGGCTCTGAAGTTCAAAGAACCTAAAAGCCCTGCAAAGGAGCAACAACCAGAGCTACATACATTTCTTTCGGTACAACTGTCAATCTCTACTCCTTTTCCCATAACTGGTGTTAAACGTAATCCCAATAACTGATCGTTTGTTTTCATATGCCCTTTGAAATACATTACGCTTCTCCCAAAAGTTCGATCCAAAAAAATGTGTTCAGTTCTTCAATTCTTTTTCTCACTTCTGAAATGTCTGTAATCACTTACATTACTCAAGGGTTTCCTTTCTGCATTGACCCTACCGCGATTCCGCCGCTCTCCTCGATGTTTATTGGGGTAGAGACGGCGGATTGCCTCGTAATAGTGCGCTAGACAAAATAAACATTCATTTCTTTCTCATTTAGTATCTCAGAAACCATCTCGTGCCACCACCGCACATGAGCTGGCCATAAAAAACTGCCTCTGTTCTCGGAGACTTCTTCAATTTAACTCGCACAAAGTATGCTTTCAGTCCTGTAGTTTAAAACACAAGTATTTAAATTGCAAAATTCTGTCAGGACCCTTTAGCTAGCCTACTTTAATAGTAACTTAGAGAAAACGAGGCCTGGATGCACTCGAAAATTGCATGCATCGGCTTTCTGTGAAACGTCACTAGAATAGAAAAGGTTTTAAACGTAAATCCTGTAGTCAATTCAAGGCATCTCATTGGCTGGAAAAGGCGTGTCGGTTCCTTCCAAAGAGAGGCTCAATTTCGCAAACAAAGGCGCATTGTGTAAGAGCAATAAGCAATTCAGGCCAGGGAACTCTCTTCATTATTGCATCTCAAACAGCCTAAATTTCAAGTATCCTTAACAGATCGCGAGGTTGTTTGAACCCCTGCACAAAAGGCGACATAAATCCTACGAATGGATTTCTGATGCACTGGTCGTTGCAGGAAATCTCTGCTCCATGTAGTCTGTAGAAAGGATGTAAGCACGTTAGGTTGTACAAATCTGCTAAGGTTTCAGCAGGAATATCACTGCCTCCACTAACTCGCTTTTCCTGACATGCCGGTTAGACAACAAAAAAAATGTACTACTGAAAATGCTCAGGTATATATGCAAAGCAAAGAGTGCGCTCTCATCAATGCACGCTCCTTGATCAAAAAGTTCGAATTTGCTAACTTTGCTGATGAGCAGGCCCTCGATATACTGTTTGTCGTGGAAACCAGGGCTGATGAGACCTTGGGGCCTGACCTAGTGATGGCTGTTCCGCCAGGCTTCTCTATTACCAGGAAAGATCGCATAGGGAAACAAGCATTGGCATTGCCAATAGGTCTCGCCTTTGGGACCTTATGTGTTTAGCCAGAACTTTTGGCTATGTTGTAGAGCATTGTGGCTGCTGTGCATTATGTTGAAAAGTTATAATAAAAAGTGTTAAGCATTTTTTTACCTTTATACAAACCAACACGACATTATATACAACTGAACAACCTGATTAAAAAAAGATTTTAACATAAAAAATGTCTTCTAGTTTTTTGTACTTGCACTGCTGGCAACGTCTTCCTGCCTGTTCTCATGCTTGTTTGATATAATTTTTTTTGTTATGAGGGAGCGGGACATAAATAACGGGGGAGTGGAGGTTGGAAAACAGTAATTTAATTAGAACACGAGCAGCGGACGGACACTAGGGGAGAATCAACAGATGCCAGATTCCGAGGGCAGACTGACGTGGTGCTTAGGTGATGTTTAGGTGATGCTTAAGTGATGCTTAGGTGGTGCGCTGATGCAAAATGGTGGTGGTGAGTGATGTTTGGTGCTCAGGTGGTGCCACTATATGGTGTGGATTGGAGGTACGTTGTGGATTGTGGAGTTGAAATATGTTGTTTGGTGTGTAATTATGTGGTGTGTATTGGAAATGTGTGGAGTTGAATTGTGTGGCCTGGAACTGTGGTGTTATGTGGCACTGAGTGGTATTATGTGGAGTGTATTTATGTTGCATTGAATAGAGTGTAATTGTGACGTGTGATTATGTGGTACTGAGTGGTATTATGTGGAGTGTATTTATGTTGCATTGAGTAGAGTGTAATTACGTGGTGTGTAATTATGTGGTACTGAGTGGTATTATGTGGAGTGTATTTATGTTGCATTGAGTAGAGTGTAATTACGTGGTGTGTAATTATGTGGTACTGAGTGGTATTATGTGGAGTGTATTTATATTGCATTGAGTAGAGTGCTGATATATTTAAAATATGTGTATAGTTGATTTCCTAATATTTAAATGTTTCTGTGCGTTAGAAAAAAACGAGATGCTACAACCGTTCCTTTACCCCAGCAGGATTGTCACCCAGGTCACTTTTACAAAATTCTCTCACTTTGCAGTCAGAGAAATAATAAGTACACTCCAGTCTCAGAATAAGCAGTAATTTATCACAAGACTTAGCCTGATATTTGATCTTTGTATTTGAACGCAGCCGAGACAAGATATTCACAATATTGAAATGGCATATTTATTACTTATAAACCTTTTGAACTCCAGCATGATTTTACCTAGGGTGCTGCAGCACCCCTGCTTCCAGCGCCCATGATTGACAAAAACCGCAGTAAACGAGATAAGCAAAGAGGGAAACCTGCCATAACCATTCGAGATGAAACTGGGGGAGGTGGATGGGGGAAGTTTCAACTATCAAAAAGGAAGGGGGTATCGTGCAGCTAAGGGCCATGTTAGATGCTTTCATAAATAGAATAGGGGGTGCGTGCAATATGCAGATTTGGCGAGCACCTTTTGATGTGCGCCCCTTAATTCACCCAGACTAGCTCTTACAACCTGCAAATATTGGGGTGTTTAATCAGACAAAAGCATGTCCCCCGCCCCTCACGGAAAGGTTGGGGCCTTTATGTGCGCAGGTTCCTGTGTTACTCCCCTGCTAAAGTTTTTCTCAAACCCAGGGCCGCTGCATATAATGCTCACGTAATAGTCTTATTCTAAATTACGGGTGGATCTCGGACTTTGGATAAAAAGATACATCTGTGTTCCAACCTCCATCGTGATTGTGATGCTGTCACTGATGCTCCATCAACAATGATGTCATTAGCTACTGTCATGGTGACTTTCAATGATTTTTCCCCATTTGATTGTGTATCCTGGAGTATAAATTTTCAAAACATTCTTTGTTAGTTTTCACCAAATTTAGCAGCCACATAGAATGCTCAGGGGCGAACTCCCCCAAAAAGTCGAACCGGGTGCAGCATGTACTTACTATATCTGTTTCCACATTGGCACTCAACAGATTCTAAACTTCAGAAGTTCCACTAAGGAGCTCTTTAAAAGTTTCTTCTCCTCGTAATTTGGACGGAATTAACCCTGTTAAAATGAGCCGGGCGCACATTTCCTGGGCCACATTGTGCTGAGCCCAATTCCAAGAGCGATGGTGTTATTCTAAAGTTAAAACCGCGACCTGTCCAGTTTATAACTTCGGGCGTTATTGAATTACTGTTAATGGAGGCCTGGCCGGGCTTGCACTATCATCATACACGTCTGTAAATATAAGGCGGATGCAGAAAGACAGTGCACTGTTCGTTTACAACAAGCAGTACTCTCTCCTTTGTTTATGAAGCTGTGCCTGAGAAGGCTCTCGTGACCTTTTCGCCCATCCCCTGCACTGTGAGTTATCCAACAGTGCGGATTGATTTGTGCCCCCTCCGCTACTTTACTAGCTCGCCTTTATCACGTGAGTAGGCCACGTAGGCACTGTTGTAGCAAGGATACATGCCCTCGACCCTAATGCAAGCAAGGAAATTGGGTCCCGAAAAACCCTTGCAGAATACTGAAATGTCGATGTTTGGTTCACAGAGCCCCACTGGTGCCACTGCACCTGCTGCACTGTGGAGAGCTACGTCCCTGCATGCAGGAGCCTGTTTGCTGCGCGCTTTTATTTACTTTTCGGCAGAGGGGAAAAATACTTTCATCGAACCACTGCTGAACTGAGGTAGCACAGCAGAGATGTATACTCTGCCCTCTACGCTGCCAGCGAAGGGGCCTGTTTTGACGGAAGCGGGCAGCCTCTGGGCTCGGCTGTGGCACTTCGCATCGGAGTCTGGAGAGCGCGGGCATTTGCCGTCCATGTTTTTCTGCGGGCGGCACACATTTGAGAACGCAAGCATTTCAGATTAGGATTCTAGTACATGCAGCTTCGAAGCGCTGCATGGGTTTTACAGTATAAATTAACAAACAAGAACGTGTAATTAAGGGAGGGCTGAAGTTGGAAGTCCCCGTCCTCTGGATATTATGATGACAGATGACATCACGTGACATAGTGCAGGGTTAAATTCCCTCACTCACACTAGGAATGGAGAAAGCGACGACATCACTCCCAGCAGGCCATGAGCTCTCTGGACCACCAGGATCAGCAACGGCTGACATTAGTATGAAGTGCAGCATGGAGCAGTATCGATCATCTTAAAAAATGTTGTACCCTGCAATCTCAGAAATTGTAACCGTATCTCAAGCAAATAGTTCCTGAACTCCCAAAAAGGAGGTTACATGGTGTGTCGCCGATTAAACTGCTGTTATTCACTAATCGTCCCGTGAAACATAAAACAAAACAAGCGCGGCCACGAAAGTAACCCTTGGAAACATGATACAGAACAGATGGCACCCTGCGCGCGCGCTCTCTCTCTCTCTCTCTCTCTATTAGAGCCACACAATACTATTTGGACAATAGACCCTTACATCTGGTCCAACATGACAAAATGCTCATTGCAATGATTAATACTGCTTGAATAACAACTATTTTTTATTCCAAAACCAGGTCCTGCAGCAGATAAGGGGAGTAGCTATGGGAGCTTGTTTCTCCCATAGCTACTCCTGCCTACATATGGGCTGGTGGGAAGAAGTAATTCTGAAAAAAGAGTTTAAAACTGTCACGGATACTCAGATAAAAATCTGGCTACGCTATATCGACGACTTGTTCGTGATATGGCGTGGGACAGCAGAGTCAGCTCGTGATTTTGTTCAAAAGTTGAACAAAAATAGTATCAACTTGCACTTCACAGCTACCATTAGTGACCAATCTGTATGTTTCCTGGATGTGGAAATATACATTAAAAATGACAAAATTGAAACCAAACTCTTTCGCAAGCCCACGGCAGGCAACAGTCTACTGCATGCCACTAGCCACCATCCTCAGCATCTCATCCATAGTATACCATATGGGGAGATGCTGAAGATACGTCGCACATGCAGCAGTGACCAGGATCTAAAAGCAGCACAACAACTGAGCAAGACCAGATTTTTACAAAGAGGGTACAAAGCTGAGACTATTGATCATCCATTTCCAAAGCTAATGCTAGAGATAGAATGGATTTACTTAACAACAAGGCATTGATTTTCTCGAATAGTCAGGATAGTCCCTATGAAACTAGATTAATCCTCACATACAGCAAGCAGCAAAATACCCTACGCAGAATCATTAACAAAAATTGGTCTGTTGTACGTAGTGACCCTATTATTGGAAATGCTTTGCCCATGAAACCGAGCATTACTTTCAGAAAATCCAAATCCATGAGGGACTCCATAGTTAAGAGCAGTCCGGAGGTAAGAATCTCCAAAAATTGGCTAACGGTCAGGAAAGGATTCTTTAAATGTAATAGTTGTCGGGCCTGCAAATATGGGGTAAATACAACATCTTATATTTCCCCATTTACTAAGGACCCTATTAAAATAACTAAATTTCTGACATGCAAAACGGAGTACGTGGTCTACGTGTTGACCTGCCCTTGTGGGCTGCAATATGTGGGAAGCACTAAGTTGCAAGCCCACAAATGTATATTGCAGCACATGAGGGCAATTACCAACAGTGATCATACGTACCCGTTTGCACGGCACTTTAAAGAAAGGCATGCAAACAACCTCCAGGATTTCAGATATTTTCTAATTGACTCTATACCAGTATCCAGACGGGGAGGTGATCGGGAAAGCAAACTCCGACGCCTTGAAACAAGATATATCCTCGATCTAGATACAAAGAATCCCAATGGTCACAATTCGAGCGAGGACTTTTATACCTGTTATAACTAATCTGGGATCAGATTTAACTATGCGTTTTACCAACTGAACAATAATGTATATAATGATAACTATAGCTTTCTCACATTTATGAAATTTATTTTTTTCTCCTTGGATTACTTTATTCAGCACTCTGCGTCTTGCATTATGCTTTTAGTAGATCATTTTAATTCACATACATATTTTTATCTAATCATTATGGTATTTATACAGAGGATCTTTTTGAGGTCTTTTGTGTTTTATGCATGGTTTTTAGATCATATATATATTAGCACTTTGTTTGGCACTTTGCACTTTACTTATAGGCACTTTTGATAAGACCTGCAGCATTATCAACTATGGAGTTATGTTCTACATTCTATTTATTAACAGCAATGATACATTGATTGACCCCCTTAGCAGGATACCCCAAATATGAAGGGAGGACATGTATGGATTTATCCATTTATAGTCATATAGGTACTCTGCTAATTTACCAAAGACTTTACATACGTCAGCAGTGGGCTCTTTTGAAAAAATGATAATTTTTTCTTATTGAAGACTTGATTGTGCGGAAATGTTTTTTACTATCATATATATATATATATATATTTATTTTTTTAAATGAATTTTTAAAAAATGTATTTTACATTTATTGGTATTTATATTAACATTATTGCAAATATATGTATTTTTACTATTTATTGCTGTTGGTTTGCACAAACATAGAATACAAGGATTATTTGACAAAGTATGTTGTCTATGTCCATTAGCTTGCTGCATCACGAGTGCTGGGTACCGTCACTTTAAAAACTTCACTTGGGCTCTGAAGGCGTGCCATGTGATCAAGGCCGAGTTTGGCCGAAACGCGTCATGGCAGCAATGGTGGCGCACTGAAAATAAACACCTAAATTGCACCAAATCTGGGTTCGTCGTCCGTTTTTTTCCAGCCAAGGAGAAGTGTAAAGCGGAGTGTGGCGATTATATATATATATATATAAGTCTGGAGTGATTCCAAGCGGCCCTCTCCTACAGCCGCGCTGCACTAGGCTCGACCTAAAAAGGGGGTGGGCCAGCCATTGTCTTTCGGGACTATTTGAAAGCATCCTTTAAAGAGATTTCTACTGGCACGGATTGTGAAGTGCTCTCTTTTAAGATTACCATCAATCCCACATACTCTTTTAACGGAATGCCGATTTATCGACCCCCGGATCTAGGGCCAATTTTTTACATACTTTGGGGCAATTACTCAAATATAAAGTCAACTCCCAAGATTATACTATTCTTGGGGACTTTAACTTTCATCTAGATAATCAGCTTAACAAGGATCCGATTGCCCTCATGGACCTATTAACCAGTGTAGGTCTAGAACAGATTACAGAAGGCCCCACCCATAGAGCTGGCCACCTCCTAGATGCTGTCTTTTCAGACTGTCCTTTTCTTGAATTCAAAAACATCTTGCAGCTCCTCTGGTCCGACCACGCAGCAGTTATGCTAACTCTCACCCTACCTGCCACAGTTGGCAATAGACCACCTCCTCCACTAGACGTCTTAGGGGCTATCTATGGTATTGTCTGGATAAAACTAAGTTCAACTCTCAACTAGGCTTGAGCAGACCCATCCTATCCCAAGATCCGGAGACAGCCTCCTTAGACTATCATAACTGGATTGGGTCAGCAGTCCATGCAACTATTCCTCAAATAGCAGGGAAAATTACAAGGACGGCCCCTACCGAAGCCTGGTTTTCAGAAGATCTTAGACTTCTTAAGAGGCGCTGCGGCAGACAAGAAAGGCGCTGGAGACACTCATATGATAAAAAGGAAAAAGAACGAGACAAGGAACTATGAACCCATTACAAAGGCATGATCCATAACACCAAGATCAACTACTTCTCGGAGAAAATTGAAAAAGGAAAGAATAACTCCAGAGAATTGTTTATTACAGTTCAAAAACTCAGCAGAGTACAAGAAGCTAGACAGAATATACCAGACCAAGCCTTTTGTAATACCTTAGCGTCCACCTTTTATAGTAAGGTCATGAGTATCTATGATTTGTTCGCGGCTCAACCGGTATTGGATAATGTTTCCCACCCTATATAAAGAAGCTCCCTCGTGACCTATCTTGTTTTATCCAATCTCTTGGCTACTTTTCAACATGGGCTAACATGAATGTGCTAAAACAGCGACAAAAATTCAAGAAAAAACAAATGTATTTAAAAAAAATTTTTATTTAATTCTTTTCAATTTCAAAGATTTCCTTACTTTGTTTTAATTTATTATTTCTTTGAGAGTATAAAAATATTATTTCAAACATTTACATACAATTAAACATATCAATTTCATAAAATATAAAATGCAAAGCATATTCAAAATGATACCCCTGAATGTAAGATCATGGAAAAACAGAAAAAAGAAAATATATCATTCATACTGTGCTATACACATACAACCACATACATACTCATACATGCTAATTTGTAGAATATATCTGGAAAGTGAGAGACAACAGATAACAATATCTCTACGACCAATAACATGAACTGCGAACAGCAAGGTCTAAATAGCATTGGTCGACGCGCGTTTCGGTGGCTGAAAGAATGATGGCACCACCTTCATCAGGACCTTAGCCAGATAACGAGACGACACACAAAGGAACACCCAGGGGGAACTAATTCTTGTACAAGAAAGAGGTATATGAGGCAGCCTGTAGGGCCATTAATAATCGATGTCAGTTTATTTCCTTGTCAATACTGGGTATGTTCATTCCCGACACATCTTATATAGACTGTTTCTTAAAGGGATGATATTTTAGTAATATATGTCCACAAGTAGGAAATATCCTGCTGGGTAATCTCCAACTATTATTTAAACAAGTGACTTTATCCAGGTCATATGTCATCGTATTTATTCCATTTTTATTATGGCAGGGATTCGAAGTCAGCTTTGGAAAGTTCTGAGTGTTTTTCCGCAAAGTCGTTTGTGGATCAACAGCATGGATTCCTTCCAGTGACCTCACACACCCCCTGATGTTGGAAAAGAGGATTCTCAGGACTCTAGTATTCCCATAATCTCCCATCCTCACTCTTTTTCGTTCGGGTGCAGAAAGAATGGGTCTTTATGACCCAAACATTCCTTACTCCTCACATCTCTCCAAGTTTCCACCCATAACGAGTGAGCAAGTCATCAAATGTCTTTCCGTCACCAATTCCGGTTCTCCATTGGACCCGTGCCCCCCCCACCCCAAGATTATTCACCCCGCGACCAAGTTAGTCGTGTGTCATCTTACTGAGCTATACAACCTTGTCTTCAAAACTGGAATTTTCCCTAAAATGTGGAAAAAGACTTCCATTTTACCACTTCAAAAGAAACCGAACCTGGACAAATCTGATCCAGGCAACTTTCGTCCAATTGCCCGACTGCCTCTACCAGCAAAACTTCTGGAAAAATATATGAATCAAGTACTGGCCTCTTTCATCAACCATAATCACATTCTGGACCCTTCACAGTATGGTTTCCGGAGTGGTCATAGCACTGAGCTTGCTCTGATCACGGCGTCAGAAGAAATCAGGCGCTCTGTGGATAACGGGGGCATGGCGGCCTTGATATTACTGGATCTTTCAGCGGCGTTTGATACGGGAGATCATAACCTCCTATTACATCGCCTCCATGAAATAGGCATAGCAGGCCCTGCTCTATCTCTTTTCAAATCCTTCCTTACGGACCGGGAACAATTTGTGGAAGTGGACGGTCTCAGGTCCCATAGTTTTAAATTTCCATGTGGGGTCCCTCAGGGCTCATCCCTGAGCCCAACTCTCTTTAATATATATGTGGTTCCCCTGGATAGACTGATCAAATCTCATGGCTTTGCCATGGTGTCATAGGCAGACGACACCCAGATCATAGTTTCTATCTCAAACAACACTGGGGACACTGCTCACAACTTTCATGCCTGCATGCGACAGGTGAGCAGCTGGATGTCCGAGAACTGCCTCAAGTTGAACTCTAATAAGACCGAGGTTCTCCTTTTTGGCAGAGATCCATCCATCTGGTCCTCAGATTGGTGGACCTCGGAGCTGGGTAGCCACTAAGGCAAAGAATCTGGGAGTCATTTTTGACACCACCTTGTCCTTCTCCCATCATGTGAAAGCGATCACTTCATCCACCTGCTATACATTGAAGATTCTGAGGAAGATATTCCCATACATATCGTCAGACCTACAGAAAATGGTGGTTTCTGCATTAGTCTTGTCAAGGCTTGACTATTGTAACGCCCTTCTGATCGGTATAAATAAAGCACTTCTTGTGAAATTGCAGGTTTTACAGAACTCTGCTGCCCGTTTGCTCTTTGGTATCCCAAAATATTCCTCGGCCAAGTTGGCCCTCAAAGCTCTACATTGGCTTCCAGTGGAAAAGCGGATTAATTTTAAGGCCCTCTGCATCGCCTTTAAGGCACTGCATAGTCAGGGACCCGCTTATTTGATTGACCACTTCCGCTGGTATACCCCGATCAGAAATTTGAGATCCTCCTCACACATGTTAGTGGAGGTTCCCAAACCACATTTATCAAGCTGGGGTGGTAAAAACTTCTTAAACATCACAACCAGACTTTGGAATCGTCTGCCTTACAAACTTAAAAACTCGTCGGACATGATGTCTTTTAGGAAGGGCTTGAAGATCTGGTTATTTACTGCATAATTTCTGAATTCTCAGGCTCTAGCCTTTAATTTAATCTCAGTGATGGCCTGATGTTGGTTGACAAGCGCCTAGACGCCCCAGGGTATTAGCCGCGCTATACAAATAAATAAATAAATATGTACGCTTTTCGACCAAGGCAACAACAACATTTTAACGAAGAAGGTGTCTTGTTCATCTGGGTCAAACCTTGCTGCATTTAATTCAACCCACAAGAACCGAAAAAGGCAACAAAAAAAAAAAAATCAATTCAACCCAAAAAGAACACTATGAAAATAATTCTAACAATTTCACCCGCACAATAGACAATAAATACATAGCACTGCCAATGACTTGCATGACTGCACTTCAGTAGATTCTTACTTTGGGGTGACCTAGAGAGAGCATAGAAAAACCTGCATGTTAAAATGCACATTGGTCAGCTTGCATTATGGCAATTCGGCAAAACACCAAAAAGAAAACAGAGTGCTTCTTATTATGCCACTTTATGTCTCACCTTCAGTGGCCTACCGACCATGAAAAGCCAAGGAGCATGATAAAACATAGGATATGCGTGTGCCATCTCCAATGGTGCTTCATGAATCCAAATTGAGGGCCCTTACCAGAAACCAACAAGATCAAAACGATAGCAAATGGATAGTCACGAGACACATACACAATCAGTAAATGGGCGTGGAAGGAAAGACGCACAAACTGTATATGGGTGTACTTGAGAGTAGTGCTTGAAATGGAAATACATAACTGAAGATATCAAATAAAAGAGTGCCTGTTTGCTTCTGAGAAGTTGCTGGTACTTGCCCTCTCATAATACAGAAGTGCAAGTACTCAGTAACTGACAGTACCAGCCTATTTAAAACACTGCTTCAGCCGGAGTTTGAATTGACCCATCACAGTGTTGGGATTAGGGCGATCAAACCACAGAGAGGGTATCAGTAAAAGGAAGAACAGAAAACAAGCAGTCGCAATGCAATAGGTCTCGCATTTACGAGAGGTTGAGCTATTGGCATTGTAAATGACAATGCCTTTTATTTATGTGCTGTTTTTAAAACAGATAAATAAAAGGCATTGTCATTTACAATGCCAATAGCTTAAACTCTCGCAAATGCGAGACCTATTGCATTGAAAATAAGTTCAGCGCCCGTGCTATAAAGATTTAAAAAAAACGTTAGGAGAGAGCGTGTCCTACCTGAAACAGCAGACAGGACAAAGCTATTTGAGAAAATAGTGCTCGGAGGCTGTAATTAAACACACGTAACAGGGGGTATCCTCATGGGAGGTTACAAAATGAGACAAGGCGGTACTAAGGAGGGACTACTAAGCCTATTGACCAATGAAAAGCCACAGTTTACAGTGTACTATGACACAAGTCACTGAAAAATATGGGTGGAGAGTGGGCGGAGCTTCAAGTCCATACCTGAATACAGCATGCCTCGCAGAGCAGCGCATGCGCTGCCCAGGCTCGACCTAAAAACAGGAAGTGCAGCTGTGAGCAGGATGATGGGGGGGGAAAGGCATGTTACTGAGAGATTTTGCATAGTGGCTCAGCTTTGTTGCACTAAGAGCCAAATTTGCCAAATAATTACAACAATAACAAAAAAATCAGTTAAACTGAATGCTTACTAACTGCTGGGAAGGGATTGTCCTCTGCATGCCCAAACTACCTTCCTGTGATTCTGTTTTTTGATCATGCCACACACCAATCCTTGGTGCCCACATAGATTTAGGCCCGGTCTTCTGACAATGATAGGTTCTGGAAGTAGTGACAGGGGGCTACTATCCATTTTGCGGGTTTCATGCGTGGAGTGTGGTGGCGGCAGCATACAATGTTAGTGAATTACAGTGACAGCCTTTTACCAGTGAGCCATGAATGTGTGCTTACAGTCCCATTTAGCTAAAGTTCCACTGCTGAATCCTGAGTGTGACATCCTGTGTGCTGTACTTGTGAACTAGACGTGATAGTGTGCTGTGCACGAGTGATAGAGGCCTGCAGGTTCCATTGTGGAAGCCCACAGCCTGAACCAGAGTACAAGATGAAGGAGAAGTTGCTTTCTCAAGACAGCATATGTGCATGTGGCATCTCCTAGATGGGAGAAGGAAGCACCAGACATCATGGAGACGCAAGAGGAGACAGGCTTTCATTAGAAGTGCCATGGCCCTTTCTTATAGATGTGGCTAGAAGTTACTCTGACTGCAGATGCCATTTGGTAGATAGCAGGGGGTACAGGGTGAGTCCTGCAGTACCTGTTGTTTGGGAAATAAGTAAGCTGAAGGGGCACAGATTCTAGTCTCTCGTCCTGAACTCTGTGAGGAGGGGTCATAAATGGTTTGGTGCAGTCTGCTCACAATCCTTTGTATATCTGCAGTGGGCATTCCACCTGTAGACTGTTCTGCTGGGCCGAGTCTCCCTGCAGACTGAGTCCAGGCCTGGAAGGTGGCCTGGCAAGGACGCATGAAAGGGGAACCAACCCAAACCGCTACCAAGGAAGCAGACCTGCATTAAATATCTTCCATCTGCAGTATTGGTATAAAGATGAAACCTCAAGACTCATTGTTGTTCGTTGTTGTGGTCTCTTCTACCGAAGAGGTGGTGTGCGGTAGAGTACTCAGGCACTACTATACAGCCAAGGATTGAAGTCGCACTGATAGTCAACTCTCCAGAGATGAGGGAACATCACCAGGAGTCCAATTTGAAGGAGGAATTTCTGGACTGTCCTGGATGCCAAAGATATCCTTCCTGTGAGACAGGGAAAGAAGTGCCAACCCTGCAGAAGGAGTGGATAATGGCAGGGACTGCTGTCATTGACACAGGCACTGGCATATGTCCATCTGACAGGTACGGAGGAATTGGGCAGTGCAACCTTCATCAGTTATCCCATCAGTGAAGCCAGGCACATCGAGCAGTGTGTTGGTGTGGTAGGTCTGAATGGAGCCAGGATAAGCCTCTGCTGGTTGCCAGAGTGCCCCACAAGTGGACTACATGAATGAGACACTGCTAAGTGTATTGTTGAGACCGGACCAGTTCTGAAGATTAGGTGACAAGAGAGGTACCACGTGAGCTCCTTGTGAAGATTAGAAATCATCACCTCAAGGCACTGTATGCTGAAGATCGCACCTGGCTTCTGCCACACCACAGAATTGTCATCTGCAAGCATGTGGGTGTCACTCTTAAAATGAAACATGAAGTACTTATTGGATTATCGGAGTCAGCCACGCAGTGAGTCAAGTATCCACAGGAGGGCAGGAGTGAACTGTGACCCGCAGCCTGCTACTCACAACAGAAGCCTCTGCTCCTGCCACAACCCATTGTGAGATGTACTGCCACACAGCCCCAGAGAAGTCTGCTGCAGGCCACAGGGAAGCTCCCTTCAGCCATGGAGGTCCTGCTGCTGTAGGAGGGCCGAACGCTACCCAGGGCTGCTCCTACAAACCTTGTAAATGACTGAACAGGCTTTGTCTTGAGAAACTGAGTGCTAATACAAACCCAACGGTCGGCTGCAATATCTGCACCCACAGACCTATCACAAACTCTGAACATGGTAGGGGGAAGTCAGTCTAAGGAGGGGTGGGCACTAGAGGCAGATGAAAGCCTAGATGGCAGCGAACCAGGAGCACTAAGACTCACACTCATGAATCTGGCATTTGCGCACTATTGACTGTGTAGTGGAATTCTATGTTATCTGTGTAATAAAGTACTTGTATTTTCTACAAAGGGAAGCACTGACTGGGCATTGATCTTATTGTGCTGCAGCAGTGATGATACGGATTCCTGAGTCTGAGTACCCCCACACTAGCCTCAGTGAGAAGCCTGTGAATGCTCACCCTCGCAAATACTAAAAGTCAAGTGAGTGAAGAGTTGCACTTGGCGCAGTTCGCAGAACAGAGCCACAATGGAGTAGGCCCCAGGAAAGCAGTGGTAAAACGTCTCAATGCCAAAGTGTGGCTCAGCAGCCTCTGCCTGCCCCAAGGCTTCCTGAACGGGGTCTAACACTAATACTCCATGATGTAGTATCTACTAAAGAATAGGTATGCCAGGTTATTTGTCTGAAATGATATGAAACACCATCAGTCTTCTATTGCAAGTTTTTTCCCTCAAAATTGTCTTTATTCATTTTTCACAGGCTCACAATGTAAACAAGCAGTCAATACACCTCTTTCTGAAAGTCCGATAGCTAGTACAGAGATACAGTGTTCAGAACTATAGAAGTGGCAGAGTGTTCCGATAACTTATCAGGGATGTGGAATTCCTATAGCCCCCACTTCCAGGACATATTGTTTGGGGTCAAGGGCAACAAGTTTTCATGTGTATTTTGTCCTTGGGACAAGTGGGCACAACCCCCTACAGCATAAACCCTTTGGCTGCCAGTTTACAGTACCACATTATGGATCAGGGAAGGGCACTGTCTGCAGTTAAAGTAATATTTGTGTCCATTTGTTAATGCTGTTCAAACTTGTATTTATGGTTCATTAATTGAACGCCTTTATTATTAGGGTGAACGCTCTAAGTAAATGTTGTAAGCTCTGACTGCACTACTGACAGTGGTTCCAGTATAAAAATTTGTACACACGTTTTCAAAGTTTAGCAATATGAGGCTAAGTATAATGCTCCCAGAATGCTCTCTGAATTGATGCAAATATCTGCAGACGATTGAAAGCAAGATTGATGATTCTTTGCTTTCAAAATAAAATGTTCATAAAAAAGTGAAAGCAGGAAAACAACCATTTAGCTAAACTACTGTAAAATTTCAGGTACCATTTCTTTGCAACATCATTTAGTAACATGTGTTGATGCATGCTAGTATTTCCCAAAAATATTCAGAATGGAAAATCAGTGTAACCAGTTTCAATAAGGTAATGGGAAACAAAAATAAACAAGCATTGGCAAAGCCAGCAGGTTTGAAATTGGTGGTCAGCTTTTTAGTTTTGTCAACGTGTGAATTATTTTGGCATGGTGTTTGCAAAACCTTATTAGTGTGGGAGCTGCAGGGCCCTCACCATTATAACAAACATTGGCAAAAGCAAAAATTGTTTTTGGTCTCAAAAAGCACACACTGCCACAGTAGTTACTGGCACTGAATTAAACTACTTTGTGTGTCGATATGCTCCTTGTGAAAGAGCAGAATGCTGTCACTCACAGTGAAGCCAGCTGATACAGAGATAGAGAGACTGAATTTTAATAAACGCAAAAGGTCATGGTCAACGCCAGACCAAATTAGGGGCCCAATTATTAAAGAAAGTCTCAAGAGTGCACCCATTGTATATGTCCTTGCATTAAGTGCAGCTATACGGCTTTCGTGAATTCCCAAGAATTTACAGAAGTAGGACAAGAAATAGTACTCCTAGAAAATATTTGTGAACTGCATTTTAGTATGAGCAAATATGCATGTGTAGATTTGCTCATTCGAAAATCTGAGTGTTTGCAAGTTCACTTTCCCCCCAACCACTTTTTTCCCCCAACTCTGGAAAAAGGTTTACGTCTGCCATTGTCAGGAGTAAATTTCCAACATTTCTCAGTATGGGAAAAGGTTTGAGAAAAGTTGTTAAAAAACCTTAAAACATGCAAGTTAGTAAGTTTGCACAGACTCAAAGGGGCATTCTAACCCTAGAACTATTGCTTACCACTAGCTTCAGCCCCAGTATGTAGATCTGGGGAAACGTGGCAAAATAAGGGGATTGCAAGTATTCAAACACTACTATGGTATGAGCCCAGGCATAATTAGAGAGGCTATATCAGAGCTCTTATATAATGAGATTGCTGCCATAATTTGTCGCCGCACTACTTGGCACCAAAGGGACAAGTTGATTTTGTTACAGGACAAGTAGATTGATGAAGCAACCTGCCCCATGGACGAGTAGCTATTTTATTAAATTCCACACCCCTGACTTATATTGCCCATTACACGAAATTACAGATTAACAAATGACCCCCCCAACAAAGTAAACTTGTGATCCACCCCCTCCCCCCAAATAAGTCCCACAAAGAAAATCCCGGTACATGGGAGTACCTTAAATCAAGTACAAGAAATCATCACTGTAAGCATGTGTATCGTACTTCTAAAGAGGTAGATCTAGCATTTAGGCGTTTCAGCCCCATCACTGACACGGTCAATGAAGATTGGAATAGATGGAGAGCGCTCGTTCTAGTAGGGCACGCAAACAGCGGTAGACCCTTCGAAAGATAGCTCAACAAGGGGCCCCAAATTTATTCTTTTTGTAGGAGTCCAGTAGCACATCCGTCATACCCTCCATTGTAATTGCTCTCCATAGTCGTGCATGCCACTGTGGCAGGGAGGGGGCTTCCACTGGCTTCCAAGCTGGCGCCACTTTCATTTTGGCTGCTCTCAGGCAAAGCCACATAATAGACTTATTGCCATTCGTCTGATATTTAAGGGAGTCGCTTCTTAGCCCTAGAAGTACAAAGCAGAAGTCATTCGGGTTGGGATACCCCAGTATTGATTTGAGTTGAGCTAGTATTTTGGTCCAGAAGAGACGGATAGTTGGGCAGTCCCACCAGATATGTTTAAAGTCACCCACTAGCCCACAACCACTCCAGCAGAGGTCCCAAGTGGTCTGGGGGAATATCCGCTTCAGTTTAGCGGGGTAGAGATACCAGTCGAATAACAGTTTATAGTGAGCCTCCCTTAGGCCCATCGAATGGTTGAACCAGGGTATATCCCTCCCCAGTCTAGACCATTGGACCTCCGTAATAGGACCTCCCAGTGTGTGTTTCCAGTGTTCCATGTGTCGAGGCCTAGGGGTGCGCTGTGTGTCCGTTATCAGGGTATAAAGGGAAGAGAGGATTCCCTTTGTGCCGCTGCTTTTGCAAGCAAATTGTTCTATAGGGGTTAGGTCCCGTGTAGCCGTTTCATGCATCTGTGATTGAAGTACCCAATGTTTGAGTTGAGTATAATGGAAAGGTTTTGTGGATGGCAATTGGAAGTCCCGCTGACAATTTTCAAAGGATCGGATGTCCCGGTTGTGGAATAAGTCCGAAATAGTAAGGCACCACCCCACCCTCCAAGCCTCAAGGGGTCCTAAATGTAATGCTGGGGGAAATGCCGGATTAAAGTGGATTGAGGTGAAAGGGGAGGGAAAGTTCATCCACCGCCTGGATCAAGTCACCTCATCCCATACCTTAAGGTTCGTCCGTGTGGGGGTGCTCAAGTAAGCGTTCAGGGGTCGGTCTGATTTGGGTTTCCATAGTAGGTCCCAGATATATTTACCGACCACAGCCCTGTCCGTGTGGAGCCAGTGCTTCTCGGACTTGTGAGCGGACCACTTGGGAATTACTCTCAACTGCGCGGCTTTAAAGTAAACATTGAAGTAAGGTAGAGATAGTCCCCCCAAGGATTTGTGCAGCCGTAGTACCCTGTAGGGCAGGCGAGCTCTTCCCTTTTGCCAAATAAAGCCAATTATCAGCGAGCACAGAGCTCTGAAATAAATCGAGTCGTTTTGGTAGGACTGTCATTTTAATAGCTTGTATCCTCCCCAGCCAAGAAAGGTACTTGGGTGCCCATCTCTTGAAGTTAATTCGTAGTTGTCGCAGTAATGCCGGATAGTTAATTCAAAATAGATATTTATGGTTGGAAGTGAGTTTAATGCCTAGATATGTGATGTCGTGTTTCGCACATCGGCAGGGCATCAAGCTTCTCAGTTGTTCCACATCGACTAAAGGGACTGTCAAATTGAGTAAGTAGGATTTAGTCAAGGTGATACGGAAACCGGCAACCTCCTCGAAGAGGCACAACTCCTCCAGGATGGCTGCCAAAGAAGCACATGGGGTGGCTAGAGACAGCAAGATGTTGTCTGCAAATAGGGAAAGTTTATGTTCTTCCGAGGCGAACCGGATTTCTGTGATCTGAGGGTTCAGACGTATCATGGCCGCCAGTGGCTCAATGCTTACGGCAAATAGTACGGGTGATTGGGGACACCCCTGGCATGTCCCCCGCCCCAGGGGGGAACTCCTCGGAACTGACCCCATTAACCAGGACTGGCGGTGGAAGCTGCACAGTTAGCTTTAATCATAGCCTGGAACCGCTCACCAAAGCCAAAACTCCTCAGAGTGTGGAAAAGAAAGGGCCAGTCCACCCGGTCGAAAGCTTTTTCCATGTCTAGCGTCAGCAGGACTGCTGGTACAGACTTTTTGGTAACTTTCTCAACCAGGTGGACCACCTTTCTGATGTTATCATGTGTCTGCCTTCCCTTGATGAAACCAGATTGATCCGGATGTATCAAATCCGGGAGTAAATCGTCTAAACAGGTCGCTAAGAATTTAGAATATATTTTAGCACCAATGTTTAGTTGTGCGGTTGGGCGGTAGGAGCCGCACTTCCTCAAGTCTTTGCCTTGTTTAGGTATAACCGATATTAATGCTTTGCTCATCGAGGAGAAAACTGCACCGGTGTCAGCCATGTGGTTGAACCCAGGAAAACAATATGGGGGACCAGTTCTGCTGTAAATGTTTTGTAAAATTGGGCCGTGAGGCCATCCAGCCCTGGTGATTTGTGCAGTTTAAGGTTAGCTATCGCCAGGCGTACTTCATTTTTTGTGATGGGGCGCCCCAATATGTCACTCTGGGCGGCGGACACCTGGGGGAGGGTTACACTTTGTAAATATGTTAGCTGTTCCTTCTCGTCTGTGGTATCCACAGTGTATAAAGAATGGTAGAAATTCCCAAAGGCAAGGGCTTTCTCTGTATCTCATGTGATGGCCTCACCCTGATCTTGTGCATGTCCCCAATGTATTCCTTCTCATTCTTCAGCCTCAGTTGCCTAGCCAGATGGGAGACCCCCCCCTATTACACCACTCATACATCGCACGTAGAAGGGTAAATTCCGCTTGGGTATTATAAATCATATTATGTTTCCCTCTGAGAGCGATGAGCTTTTTCTGGTGGAGGAGAGTAGGGTTATCTTTGTGCATCTGTTCCGCAATTTGGAGTTCTGCTTCCAACACCTGTCTCTCCTTGGCCCTGGTCTTATTGCCCCCTTAGCACCGCTTTGAAGGCGTCCCAGGTATTTGACAGGGAAGTGTTATGTGGGTCGTTTAACTGGAAATAATCATTTATGGTCTTCCTCAGATTGTCACACGAGAGACTATCACACACTAGTGATCTTGGGAAAAACCACCTTCTGTATTTCGGGGTGGGGCCTCCCAGTCCAAGCATAGGAAGACTGGGGCGAGGTCCAATAGTGCTATAGTGTAGAATGTGGCCTAGTGTGAAGACTGACGGAGGGTGTTGCTTATAAAAGCGTAATCTAAGCGTGAATAAGTTCTATGTGAATGTGAGAAGAAACTGTGGTCACAGTCTTCTGGATGTAGCGCATGCCAAGCGTCTAACCGGCCCAGCTCTTTAAAAGCTTTTTTCAAGGGCTTGGGAAAGCTTCCTGTAAGTGAGCATTGTGGGTGTGTGCTGTCCTTCCTGGAGTCCCATGTGAGGTTAAAGTCACCCATAACCACTATTGCCCCCGCTGCAAAGGTCCCCAATGTAGAGAGAAATGTGTGCAGGAAGCAGACCTGGTTTGTGTTGGGGGCATATAACGTGGAGAACGCACAGAGGCAGACTTGCATATGGACCTTCACCATTATAAATCTACTATCTATGTCACTCTTTCAGCTGTATGGCTTGAACTGTAGTTAGAAGTGTAAGAATAAGGCCACCCCGTTGCATTTAGAGGTTGTTGAGGACTTGTACATTATTGGGTAGTGCTTATGTCGCAAGCGGTGTTCTTCTGATTCCTTAAAATGGGTTTCCTGGAGCGCCACCACATCCTGCCTTCCAAACTTTGTGTCTTTTATTAGGGACATTAAGCCCTGGCATAATTAGAGAGGCTATATCAGAGCTCTTATATAATGAGATTCCATGTTAGGGTTGTAAGAAACATGGTCTGGGGAGAGTCGTGTGTGTCTGGCACAATATAGGATCTTTACCCATCTCAGCCTGACCTGCTTGGTTTATGTCCCGTTCCAGCCAGTTTGTTAAGGACATCCTGCCCGTGCTTTCACACACTATTCCTGTTTGCACTTAACTACCCCATGTACCAAATTAAAAAATAAAGCAAACCGCACAAAAAAGTAAACCTTTGTACATTCCCTCCCAAATATGACGAAATCTGCATCAGAATACTACTCAGCAGGCGTCTTGGTCAGAAACCGCTAAAGCAATCCTAAGTTATCAGCAGTAAAGACTGGAACACGAGCACTTTGAAAGAAACCAACCAGCAAAGATCAACCTTAAGAATGATTAGTGCAAACGGTGTGCACCTATATCGCGTAATGACAACGTAGGAGGAACCCCCTGCACCGTGCAACCCCCTTAAGTGTCTTGTACCCTCAGTATATTGGGCTCCCCCCCCCCCTCAATCTGTGGGGGCCACCCTGGAAGACCATGGCCCCAAGGTCAGAACTGCTGGGAAGGTCCGTCAGCGCTTTTTGTTCACCTTCTGCCGAGATTAGGTCCGACCACCATCAATCGTCGCTAAGTTCCAGAGGAGACTGCACAGTCACTTTCCCTACTCTCTCTGTCGGCTCGGAAGTGGAAACCAGGCAAAGGAGCTGCATCACCTCCAAGACGTCCGTGACATGTTGTGGCTTGTTGTGGAATTCGAAGGCCAGTCCGAACGGATATGTCCATCTGTATTTGATGTGTTCTTGACAGAGTTTGTCTGTAATTTGCCAGAACTGCATGCATCTTGCTAGTGTGGCTGGGGCGATGTCTTGAAAGATGGAGCAGGTCATCCCCTGGAATGAATCCTCCTTGACCTTTCGCCCTGCCAGGAGCATTGCCTCTTTCACCTCAAAGGAGTGTAGCTTGACCAGAAAATCCCTAGGGTGACGGTTCTCTCTGGGTGTGGGGGGTCCCACTCTGTGCGCTCTTTCAATCTTTATACGAGTTTCACCTAGTAGTTTAGAGATGAGGCCCTGGATAAAGGCCTCCAAGTCCGGACCCGCCGAGCCTTCTTGTAAGTTTCGAATTTGTACGTTATCTCTCCTCTACCGATTTTCAAGATCTTCATTTTTCAGGATTGAGGCTTTGAGCTGATTGCAAAAGGCCGACCTCCGTCTCCATGCGTTCTGACTGGCCCTCCAACTCCTGCATCTTAGTCTCCAGGTCCAGAGCTCTGGTGCAGACGGAGTCGACATCTTGTTGAAGCGTAGTTAGGAGGTTATTGATGTCTGTTCGAAGTGCGTCCAGGGAGGTGGCCATGTCCGTCTTTAGCTCCTCTCTCAGTTCTTTCTTAAAGTCTCTTAGGGAGGCCGGAATATCCTCATTGGTGAAGGCCATAGCGTCAGTGTACTGAGCACAAGCACGTACCTCCTGGCGCTCTGCAGTCGAGAAATAGATGGATACTATTACTCTGGGGCTTCTTGGGAGGCATACAGGCTTCAGCAGGGAGCTTCTCAGGCACACTGCCCAAGATGCTATACGTGGCCCCTCTGCCGCAGTAGCCCTGTCCCAGCGTGCTGATACTCAGGCTATAGAGAACCCACAATCCAGTTGCATGGCAGTTTGAAAGATTAATTGCACGACTACTGTCCCTGCTGGCAGTAGAATGGATCTGACATTGTGTGTGTCCTTTGCTGTACAGGCTATGGGATCCGCCCGGGCAGGCGCCCCAAGCCCCCAGCCACAGACTCCTCAGAGAAGCACTGCCCCGTGCCACCTGACCCACCTCGGCGCCATCTTAGGGTCAGGCAAGTGGGGATCTCCTACAGGGATTCACCTGCCTCGGAGGAGTTCAACCGTGGGCTCCCGTCTCCAGACAGCACTCACCAGGCTCCAAAAGAGGCAATCGGGTCTGCCCGCTCCTCACTATTTCGGAGTTTTCGGGTTCAGGCATTAAGCCCCACGGTTGCCGGACTTCTCGGCGGATCTCCATGCTTCAGGCATTAATCCCCACGTTCCGTCGGCACCACTCTAGTTCCTGTGGGCAGCGCCGCTCTGCCCCGGGTATCTGGCTTCCACCGTCAGGCCTGGAATCTCTCAGGTGAAGGAGCCGGCCACTCCACCGCAGTTGCCCCAGTCAGTGGTGAGTCATGGCCGACCAGGGCAGCCTGCTGCTTTTCCAGATCCTCCGGTAAGCCTCGTCCTGCCACTGCTTTGTCCACATTGAGGGGACTGGGGGGTCTCCCTTCTCTCCTATGATGGGTTCCATGTTGTCAGAGCCGGTACACCTTGCTGGGCGGCATCGTTAAGGATCGCTCCTTCAGCTCCTTTCCAGTCCTTTTTACAGGATTGCAGAAGAGCCCTCTTGGATCACGTCCACTCGGACATCTTGGTTGGACACTCCCCCCCCCCTTTTTTTTTTTTTACATTTTGGAGTTTACTTAAGCAGTCATTAAACTAGTATTGTGGTGGAGTAGAACAGGAATAGGGCGCAGAAAGTGATGAGCCAAATCAGTGCATCCTCACTTCTAGTGCTTGTACAAATGAGTCCGCTGCTATTTTTATTCTAATAAATGACATTTTCCCAGGTCACTTTGATAAAAACATGGCATAATGTTTTTTTTTTTAATGCAAATAGTTGGATCAGCATGCTGAAGTAAGAGGCACTTCTCTCCGCCAAAGGGCCCTGTCCTGTCATTTCAATCACTAATGGAACTTTGCTAGAAGATGTTGCGGCACTGACCCTGCCCAGTTAACTTAACTAGAGCGTGGACATCTTCCACCCTGTGCCCAAAGGCAAGCCCGTCTGCGCCCGTCCGCGCCTGGATCGGGCCCAGGGCCATGACCCCTGCACAAACGGTGGTACAATCTAATAACCTAACCTACACCAGAACTGAATTGCTCACACTTAGGTCCAAATCCCGCTGCCCCACGATGGATTTGCAGACAGAATCTAAGCAGTGTACGAACTGTCAGCTGCCGTTCAAATTTACAAATACCAAGGGCCTAATACAACAACGCACCCACCCCACCCGGAACACTACCAAAACCATCAAGGCCGGACTAATCAATGCACGGTCATTAGTAAAACACAATACAGAAATGACCGAATTAACGGAAACACAAAATTTGGACTTAGTTTTTATTACAGAGACATGGGCAGACGACGCTTCAGGTGTGGACCTAGCATTAGCCATACCAGAAGGTTACTCGATCATCCGGGCAGACAGGAAAGGGAAACGAGGGGGGGGTCTGGCCATCATCTTTAGAGACGAACTGCGGGCTAGGGGCTCGGACCATGGCAGCAGCCCAGACTGCGAAACCTTATCGTTTCAGATCACTATCACAAACAATTATACATTTAAAGGTCTTCTGATTTATAGACCACCAAGAGCAAAAACTCCTCTGCTACAGCTAATAAGCCCGTTCCTAGAATCAAGTGTAAAAGGCTCAGATTTCACCATCTTGGGTGATTTCAATGTACACTTAGAAAAGATTTTAGAAAAAAACACGATGACTTTGACCGATACAATGTCCAACATGTCTATGGAGCAGATTGTAAAGCACAACACCCATGTAGCCGGACACACACTCGACTGGATCTTTACCTCAAACACAAACATCGAGATCTTGGAAGTATTGCCCGTTCCTTGGTCAGATCATAAGGTAATAAAATTCACCTTAAAGGTAGAGCAGGTCACAGCAGCCACTGCTTCCTAGCATAGGTGTGTCACCTACAAGGACTGGTCTAAGATTGACACTCCGAAATTACAGGAGCAGCTTTCTATGACCATTCCGGATCTTGAGTTAAACAGTAACCTAGCTGCCGAACAGGTTTTCAGTTGGGTGAATTCAGCGGTCGAATTAGCAGTTCCACTGAAAAAGATTACTTCTAGGAGGAAAAATCCCTCACAACCTTGGTTCAACAAAAAACTAAAGGCACAAAAACTAAATTGCAGAAGGGCGGAAAGGAAATGGAGGGCCGACTATGAACAACGGACGAAAGACGAATACAGAAGCTCCCTGGCAACTTACAAAGTAACTATTTTATACGAAAAATATATGAAGCTAAAAACTCCAGTAAGGAATTATTTGCCACGGTAAAAAAACTAACAAATCTCAATGCTAACAAACAGATAGACTGTAGCACGGAACTATGTAACACTTTAGGTCAGTTCTTCGTTTACAAAGTCAAGTCCGTTTATGAGTCTTTCATAACGACCAACAAATCTGATACCCCACAGTCACTCATAGAATCTAAACAGGGCCTGCCTATGGAAATCTCCAATACGGGGTTCCATTTTTGGCCTCCATCAGTAGAACAGATCAAACAGGTGGTAATGACAACTAGGTCTGGAGGCCTAACAGACCCCTGCCCACCTAAGGTGATGCACCTATTTCCAGATCTACTGAGCGACCAACTATCCCTGGTTTTCACTAAGATAATTATATCAAGCTGTTTCCCAGATGCCTGGAAAAAGACCTCAGTCCTCCCGCTACTCAAGAAGTCAAATCTGGATCCACAGGATCCCGGGAACTTAACAACCCATTTCAAGGATCCCTTTTCCATCAAAAGTACTGGAAAAACTATTGAACAAACAATTGTCAAAATATCTAACCTCCGTAAATGCCCTAGACCAGAGCTTTCCAAAGTGTGTGTCGCGACACGGTACTGTGTCGCCTCCCATCTGTGGGTGTGTCGCGCGACGATGACATCTGCGGCCAGATTAGGGCGAATGCTCTTGCATTCAGTGACGCAGTACGGCGTAGGTGGAGGAAGGAGAAGCGTGCAGTGACCAAGGAGCCGCCTCTGCTCCCCAGGTAAATTTTCGAACTTTTAAAACTCTGTTTAGGCCCCAGGCGATCGTTCTTGTTTAGTTACAATATTATATGCATTCTAGGAGTTTGAGTTGTATGACGCTGGGGGGGTGTCTGCTGCTGTTAACATGCTCTGTAGTGCCTCCCTCCACCCTGGGCCCAGCAGGCACCAGTCTTGCCTGCCAAGCGCCAGCCTCAGCCGGCCGGGGGCACCGGCTGCTGCGAACAGGATTCCTGCTCCTTGTCGGACACCTGGCAGTGGCAGCTTCCGAGCATTATCCCTAGGAGTCTCTGCTTGGCGCACTGGTTCAAGGCGCTGCATCTTATTACTTAGAAAACTCAGGCGTTAGCAGAGAGGCGGGGACTCTGTCCAGCCTCAGGTCCATGGGCTTTTTATCTAATGACCTCCGCATTTATTTACGAAACGTTACATATAATTGTATTTCTGTCTATTTTGTTGAATTTATTTCTCAGTAGTTGCACTTAATAATTATATCACAACCAACGGCTCCTTGTAACGCACAAACATCAGAGGCAATGCTTTTCCAGGGGCGGCTCTCGCGAGAAGTTCCAGAGAGAAGAGTAACGACGAAAGGGTGCCACAGAGATATGGGGGGGTGAGAGATGAAGGGAGAGATAGAGAGGGAGAGAGCAAGCGAGAGAGAGGGGAGAGACAGAGAGAGAGCGAGACAGAGGAGGGATAGAGAGGGGGCGAGACAGAGAGAGATAGGAAGAGAGAGAGATAGGAAGAGAGAGAGATAGGAAGAGAGAGAGAGAGAAAGAGAGAGAGAAGGAGAGAGAGAGAAGGAGAGAGAGAGAAGGAGAGAGAGAGAGACTGAAGGATGGAGAGAGAGGGCGAGAGAGATACTGAGGGAGAGAGCCAAAGAGAGAGAGAGAGAAAGAGAGAGAGGGAGAGAGAGAGACTGAAGGATGGAGAGAGAGACAGAGAGAGAGAAAGAGAGAGGAGGGATAGAGAGGGAGAGAGACTGAAGATGGAGAGAGAGGAGAGCGGGAGAGAGAGGGAGAGAAAGAGAGAGAGGAGGGGAAGAGGGAGAGAGACTGAAGGATGGAGAAAGAGAGAGACTGAAGGATGGAGAAAGAGAGAGGGAGGGAAAGAGACGGAGAGAGAGAAAGAGAGAGGAGGAAGAGAAAGGGAGAGGGAGAGAGAGATGGATAGTAAGGCACAGTGAAGTAAGGATGATGTGCCTTTTGGCGCGCTGCGCTGAGGAAAGCGGTCCCACCTGAGTTCAATGCGCAGAGACCGGCTGATAAGTTGCATGATTGTTTTACCACTCACAATTCCCCCTTCCTGAACAGATTTTTGTATAACTCATATTCAGCAAGGCAGCAGGCGGACTTTGTGCATGGTTGGAAGGGTTGACAGTGCGTGCACCCGCCCTTTTGTGCCGTAAATTACTGGGGCATGTGTCAATGTGTGCATGATTATATTCTTGTTTCAGGCACAAACCTAACCTTGCTTACACCCAGTTTTGCCAGTCACTGTCGTTGTTAGAACAGATTCACAATTGCTTTATTAACCTTCCTGCTTTCTCAAATTTGCTTGAAAATGCACCATTTGCCCATTATTTTTCAAAATTAGGTGGTTCGGGCACGCTCGCTGCGCTCGCTCGCATTACCGTGTCGCAAGATGAAGATTGTCTAAAAGGTGTGTCACCAACATGAAAAGTTTGGAAAGCTGTGCCCTAGACCACTCACAGTAAGGGTTCCGGGAACAACATGGAACTGAAACAGCTCTGATCATGGCAGCGGAAGAACTCAGGAGCGTACTGGATGCTGGAGGGAAGGCTGCCTTGATTCTTTTGGATCTCTCGGCGGCCTTCGACACGGTAAACCATGATACACTCCTGACCCGACTAGCCGAAGCAGGAGTCCACGAGACGGCACTTAAGCTTCTATCCTCACATTTAACTGATAGAACTTTCTCAGTTAAATTAGGAGATGCCACATCCAAACCTTTTAACTCACCTTGCGGCGTACCTCAGGGGTCTTCTTTAAGCCCCACCCTTTTTCTTCAAACATATGTTTATTGAATTTTTGCCAGGTAAATCACAGAATATCAATAACATTCCGCTCAGCGCAGTGAGCACCAACATATCGATAACACTCAAATGGTGAAACAATATACATTATCCAGAATGTGCCCAGCCCCGCTTCTAAAAGAAACGCTAATGAAAGATACAGTGGCTGTCACTGCGGGGGTGCGGGCTGACTCCTGTGGCAGCAGCCTTATGGAGCACCAGAATGAGGCGCCTCAACATTTGTATGAAAGGACATCTAATCAAACTTTCCATCTGAGGGAATCTAGTGTGGCATATTTGGAGAATATAAAAACTAATTCTCCGCACCTAAAAACCCAAACCCCCCCCCCCACCCAAACTATGGTGGCAGCAAGAACCTGAAATAAAATAGTAACTGAAGGTAGTGGCAATGTAATCAATATTGAAAGAGGTGTAATGCGCGGGCTGAAGTGGGACAGACAGCTGACGGGAGCCCCCGGGAAAGGAAAGCTACCAATGGTCCCCACTTGAATTCAAAATTCTTATAGTTGTCTTGAAAGATATCAGCCATTCTTTCCATGCTAAGAAGCCGCCATAGCCGTGAGTGCCATAGGGAGATCGCCGGGGCCTCCCTCTGTTTCCAGGCGGCTGCTAAAGTCACCTTAGCCGCTCCTATACACAGCCACATGATGGCTTTGTCCGCACGTGTCTGGTGTTCTAAAGTAGGGTCTCGAAGTCCCAAGAGGACCTCTGCCATAGTAGTTGGAATGGGGTACCCCAGAATATCTTTAATATGTGTTAGTATCTCTGTCCAAAATGGGCGTATCGTCGGGCAATCCCACCAAATGTGTTGAAAATCACCCAGGAGGCCGCAGCCTCTCCAGCAGCGGTCAGAGGTGTTGGGAAAAATCTTTTAAGCCTAGAAGGGTGGAGGTACCAGTCCATCATGGTCTTTAGGTGGGCTTCTCGGAGGTCTACGGAGTGATTAAATCTAAAAATGTCGGACCACAAGTGAGACCAATCTTTCTCTGACACAGCGCGCTGCAGTATCCCCTCCCACATAGCCATGTAACGCGGGCGTGGTGAGGTGAGGGTGGTCAGTAAAAAGTTATAGATGAACGATATCACCCCCTTCATTGTGGTGGTCTTGGAGAGGAATGATTCAAATCTGGTGGGCGGTCGAGTGGCCGCTTCCCGAACCTGTGGAGAGAGAGCCCAATGAAGCAGCTGGGCATGATGGAACCGTTCCGAGTCAGCCAAATCATAGTCTCTTTTACAGTTGTCAAAAGTTAAGGGGTCGTAGTTGTGAAAGAGGTGTGTCAAGGCCAGACAACCCCCTCCCGCCAAGCATCAAAGGGCCCCTCCTGTATGCCGGGGGAAAGCCGAATTAAAGTGCAGCGGTGTAAACGGAGAGGGAAAAGTGGTCCATCTATCATCCCCGCTACAGAGTCCCATACTCGCAGGGTGTTTCGTGTGGGGGTGCTACAGTACACGTTCTTGGGTCTGTCTTGCTTGGGGCGCCAAACAAGATCCCATATCGTCCGTCCTGCGATACTACGGTCCATATGCAACCAATGTTTATCTGATTCAGGTTTGGACCATTCACTCAACACCCTCAACTGTGCCACTTTATAATATAAGTTAATGTCGGGGAGACCCACTCCTCCCTCCGCTCGGGAGCGACGCAATAGCGAGAACGACAAGCGGGCACGTCCTTTTTGCCATATGAACTGAAGGATCATAGATTTCATTCTGCGGAAGAAGTCCCTGTCGAGTTCTATCGGTAAGGCCTGGAACAGGTAGAGGAGCTTAGGGAGGAGAGTCATCTTGACAGCATGAATGCGGCCAAGCCGAGAAAGAAAGAGTGGCTTCCACCTCCCGAGCTCCTCCTGAATGCGTGCGAGACTAGGGGGGAAGTTGGCAGCATATAATCCTTCCACCCTGGGTGTTAACTGTATTCCTAAGTACTGTATGGATGAGGTTGCCCATTGCAATGGAGTGAGGGGCTGGAGCCTGTGGACCTCCGCTAGTGGGAGAGTAAGATTAAGAATATATGACTTGCCCATGTTTATTTTAAGGCCTGCCACCCTTTCAAAGTGCTCTAGCTCCTTCTGTAAATGGGAAAGGGAGTGCTCGGGCTCTGCGAGCGACAAGAGGACATCGTCCGCGAAGAGAGAAACCTTATGGGAATCCCCACTAAAGGGAATGCCGTGTATGTCGGGGTTGGCTCTGATAGCTACTGCCAGTGGCTCGATAATCAGGGCAAAAAGGAGGGGTAAGAGGGGGCATCCCTGTCGTGTACCTCTAGAGTGAGAAAAGATAGATGAAGGGATGCCATTTACCTGCACCCGGGAGCGAGGTTGAACGTAGTTGGCCCGGAGCATAGTGAGAAATTTAGAAGCGAACCCAAAGCTAGTGAGGGTAGTAAATAGAAACGCCCAGTCGACCCGGTCGAAAGCCTTTTCGGCATCCAGTCCTACCAATACTGCGGGAATATGTCGTTTGTTAGCTTTTTCTATGAGGTGCACTATGCGTCGTGTGTTGTCGTGTGTTTGCCGGCCCTTAATAAACCCCGATTGGTCCGGGTGGATGAGGTCAGGCATAAGGTGATTCAACCGTTTAGCCAATATAGAGGAGTAGAGTTTCGCGTCAAGATTTAGTAGAGCGATGGGGCGGTAAGAGGCGCATAAGTGCGGGTTTTTCCTGGGTTTTGGTATAACCGAGATCGTCGCCTCAGATAGAGACCCTGTCGTCTCCCCCTCTGTCGCCATCTTATTAAACAAGCTAGTGAGGTGCGGAATGATATCGGGGGCAAAAGTTTTATAGAAAAGAGCGGTGTAACCGTCTGGGCCCGGGGCCTTACGAGGCCTAAGTGCTTGTATGGCCGCGTTCACCTCATCAGTCGTGATGGGAGCAGTAAGAGTTTCATTCCAGTCATGTGACACCTGGGGAAGGCTTAGTGTCCGTAGGTACTCCCGCTGGGCTTCAGAATCTAACTGATCCCCTGAATATAGCGCCTTATAGAAAGAGCCAAAGATTTCTGACTTTTCCTCATCCTTGTATGTAGTCTCCCCGTTGGTCCTCTGAATACCTCCTATATATTCCCGCTCTCGTTTACCCTTGAGCTGCCTAGCTAGGTGTCTACCCACCTTGTTCCCTTGGGAGTAAGAGAGGCGTCGGAGCTTAAGGAGCGTGAATTCTGCCCTATTATTATAAATGGCTCTAAGCTTGCCCCTCAATGCCGTTAGTTTGCGAAGGTTATCTCGAGTGGGGTTTGCTTTATGTGTGCGCTCGACAGAAGCAACTTCAATCTCCAACGTCTCCCGCTCCCAAGCCCGCTGTTTGTTCAGTGCTGAGTTGAGAGCGATACATTTCCCTCGGGTGACCGCTTTACACGTGTCCCAGTTAGTGTATTCCGAGGTATCTTCAGGCTTATTAAAATCAAAAAACTCGGTGATGCTTTCTCTCAATTTAGTACGAGATTCTTTATCACGGGTGAGGGATGGTGGGAAAAACCAGCGAGGAGTGGTGGAGACATTGCCGTGCCAGGCAACGCAAATGGAAAGGAGATTGTGGTCTGACACTGAAAGGGGAAATATCTTAGCCGCCTGGAGTGCGCCCTGCAGGGAAAAATGTAGTCTAATCGGGAGTATGTGTGGTGGACGTGGGAGTAAAAAGTGTAGTCACGGGATTGAGGGTGAAGTGTTCGCCAGGCGTCTAGCAGGCCTAGATCGTGAAAATGTTGTTTTGTGGTGGGGGTAAAGGAGCCCAGGTCCGAGCGGTGTGCGTGAGTACTATCGAGATCCCTTTGCCATGTCAGATTGAAATCGCCCAAGATCACCAACGGCCCTTCTCCGAAGTCCAAGATCCTCTCTGTTAATGTGTTTAAAAATGCTGCTTGCCCCGTATTGGGAGCATACAGTGCCACAAATGTGCACAGTTTGTCCATCAAGCGGCCTTTGACCATAACCCAGCGGCCGTCTTTGTCTGAGCGATAGTCCAGCTGTTGAAAGTTAGTGGTGGAATGGAACAGAAGGGCTACCCCCCTATGTTTTGTTAGGGCAGATGATTTGTATATTAGGGGATATCGCTTGTGACGTAGGCGTGAATCCTCTGATCGGGCCAGGTGTGTCTCTTGGAGGGCCACTATATCAAGGTGATGATCTATAATATATTTCCACACTTTGTGGCGTTTCTGTGGGGAGTTAAGCCCCTTAACGTTCCAGGAACCTATAGTGATCGTCATGGCACTAAAGTAGAGGTGAACAACGCAGAGACACCTTCTGCCGGTCCAGCCGGATGTGTGAGCGCGACCTCCCCAAGTGTGTCTATCACCCATTACAGCGCCCCTCCCCTATAGACAGAAACAAACACAGAAGCCTCCCAGAAATAAAATGTAAAAGCTGCCACCATCGCCCTCCCCCCCCCTCGAACCTTAAAAACAACATAACAAACAATAACAACAAATGCGGCAAAAAGGGCGCTAACTGGTCCCTGAGCGTGGGCAACCTGCCCAGCAGGGACTAGGGGGATCAAGAGTCCGAGGACCCCGTCCGCGCCGTCCGGAGGTGAGTCACAAAAAATCTCTCAGGCGGTCATGGCTGAGATTTCACACCATAGCCCTTTGTGGAAAAAGAGAAAAGTCTCTGTGCGGAGTTGTAGAGGTGAACCATAGTTCTATATCCCTGGAGAGTAGATCGGGGGCCTGAGGCCCCATCCCAGGCATGCAGTAGGTTCCAGGTCGAAGGAATTAGTTGGGAACCGTTCCTTCGCATTTCCACCGGGCCACTGTTAGCATCGGACCGAAGCATGCAACACAGTCCGTCGGAATAAGATGCTGTGTGAGCGCACTGCAGTAGATATTCCTCAAGAGTTCAGGAGACAAAGCAGTACCTATTTAGAGTATGGGCGCTGGCATTTTCATTTTCGGCCTCTCCGTGTGCCCATAAGCCATGTCGTCGTCTGTAATGGCCCTCGCTGAGCTTCTCGGGAGTTATCTTGATCGGGGCCAGTCTCAGCCGGCGGGAGACCCAGGAGCTCCAGGCCCTCTCTTAGGTCAGTGACATGACGCTGTTTGTTATTGAGCTCAAAACTGAGTCCGAACGGGTAGGTCCATCGGTATCGGATTTTGTCATCTCGTAATTTGGTGGTAATGGGTCGGAACATCTGCCTCCGTGCCAGAGTTGCTGGTGCTAGGTCTTGGTAGATCGAACATGAGTGGTTTTGAAAGGTGGCCGTCCCCTTGGTCCTGGCCGCTAGGAGCACCGCCTCTTTAACTTTATATGAATGGAACTTCGCCAGTACGTCGCGGGGGCGTCTCCTCTCGCCGGGCTGCAGGACTCCCACGCGATGGACCCTGTCTAGCTTTATTGAGAGGGTATGTGGATCCAGCACCTCTGCAAAGAGCCCCTCTAGGAAAGCCTCAAGGTCCGGCCCCTCCGCTCCCTCCGCCAGGTCCCTGACCCGTAGGTTCTCCCTCCGTGCCCTATTCTCGAGGTCCTCTGCCTTGAGCTGCGTCTGGTGGAGCTGGTCTTGGAGGGCGCGAACATCTTCACGGAGTTCGGAGGAGAGTTTCTCCTGATCTTGCTGTTGCCCCTCTAAGTCGAGCACTCTGGTGCCCACCGAGTCGACATCTTGTTGTAGGGAGGTCAGTCTCCCTGTAAGGTCTGATCTCAGTTGCTCTATAGAGGTTTTAATGTCCTGAGAGAGGTCAGTGCATAGCTCAGTCTTTAAATCTTTTAGCGTAGACAGGAGGTCTGCCTTCGTAAGGGCCATGCCCGCTGCCTCCTCGTCTCCGCACAGCGTCGGGCGTTTATCTAGGGGCCAAAAAAGTCTGATACCTTGTTGGGTGTCTTGGTCGTCCCTCTCTTAGGCGGCATACGGACTGGCCCGGGAGGACCCCCACCACAGCGACGTCCGCGGAAGGAGGCTCGGGATTCAGGCCGCGGGAATCTCCATCCAAGGAGTCGTCGGATGACCAGAGGCACGAGTCGAGGCAGCGGCAATAGGCAGGCGTCGCAACGCAGGTGGGGCCTCCGTTCGGAGCTTTAGTTGTCCCGCGGCCCGGTCAGGCCCGCCAAATGACAGCACTCCCCCCCCTGAGAGCTGGGCGGCAGGGGATTCATTTGGAGCGAAGGACTGGGGAGAGCGTAACAGCTTGTCGCTGCATTCAAGCCTTGCTTCATTCCTCAACTCCAATTCGTAGTCCCGGCCCCGCTCGATCTGGTACGAGCGCCACTCTGGGGGAAGCAAGTATTAACGGGGAGAGGGCACCCACGGTGATAAAGGCGTTCGTATGTCCTCAGCTGCTCATCAGGCAGGGCTCACAGACGCAGGAGGCGCCGACGTCCGCTGAGGCAGCGCTCGGCAGGGAGCTAGTCCCGGGGCTCCAGGGACCCAAAACGGAACCCGTCCTTGTAACTCAGTTTAGGCGCCATTTTAACGTCAGGCATTGCGGTGAACCGCCGGCGTCGCTGTAGTCCGGGCAAATTCTCTGAAGGGTACCCCCAGGCCAAGCTCACCGCAACGCTCACCGTGACAGCGAGGAGGAGACTCGAAGGCAGGAGTTTCTTGCTTCTTTACGGCCGGGATCGCTCAGCCCAGTCGGGAAGCCGCCATTTTGGGCTGCGCCTGCTGGTCTCTCGCCAATCCTCAACGGGACCCCTCCTGTGGCGCTGGCAACGATCAAAGGCTCCCGCTCTATGCCTCACATCTTCCGCTGTGCCTAGGAGTAGCTTACAGCGTATGGGATGCGGTAAGACCGCTGCTGTCTGCTCCGGAGCAATGCGCGGACCGGGAGCCGAAACGGGCTACGTCCGTTCGGCCATCTTGTCCGGCCACGCCCCCAGCCCCACCCTTTTTAATGTATATGTTGCCCCATTAGCGGCTATAATAAGGAACTGTGGTTTCCTACCAGTCTCCTATGCGGACGATACCCAAATTGTGGTAGCAGTCTCAAACAACACAGATGAGACAGCAGGCAGATTTAGTAACTGCATGAGTCAGATCAATCACTGGATGCAACATAACTGCCTAAAATCGAATGGTGACAAAACCGAGGTTATGTTGCTCGGGACAGATATGAATTTCTGGTCCCCAAAATGGTGGCTAGACAGCCTAGGCGACTGCCCATCCCCAGTGGACAAAGTTAGAAACCTGGGAGTGCTACTGGACAACAAACTATCTTTGAGCGCCCAGACAAACAAACTATCCTCCACGGTGTGTGGTACATCCTCAAAATGATAAAAATGATTTTAAAAACTTTCACGTTTATTCCCCAAGATTCCTGTAAAACATTAGTAACCGCACTGGTCTTATCCAGGTTGGACTACGGGAATGCCCTGTATGCAGGGTTACAAATTCAACATCTAACAAAATTACAGCGCCTACAGAACGCTGCAGCAAGGCTGGTGCTGGACATTCCCAGATACGAGCCAGTCGCACACAGACTAGGAGCCCTCCATTGGCTACCTATTGAAAAGAGGATTAAGTTCAAGTCAGTCTGCCTGGCCTACAAAGCCCTTCACGGAGTAGGATCCCACTTCTTAAAAACTCATTTGAAACTATATGAGCCATCCAGGAGCCTGAGATCAAGCCAGGCAAAACTGATTCAGGTTCCTAAATTCAAGCAAGTTAGGTGGGGGGGGAGAAGCTTCCTGCTACATGCAGCTAAGACTTGGAACCTTCTCCCTGTTACAATCAAAAACAGCACATCGCTACTCTCATTCAGGAAGGAGGTGAAAACCTGGCTGTTTACTTCCTAGTTAGATACCATTCTCCGGCAGACCTAGTCTTTCACATTGATTCAGCGCCAAGACGCCCTTGGGCATTCGTGCGCTTTACAAATCTGCAAATCAATCAATCAATCAATCAATCAATCAATCATGCCCCTGTGTGTAACTCAAGAAGAAAATGGCTTTACTTGAAATAACAGGACTCAAAACTCTGTGAGGGGTTCCTAGTTTGCGCCATGTTTCCATTTTCCCATCATCTACTTGAGTGGTGTCATCTGAGTTTTAAAAGAAAAAACATTGTACTTCCTCCCCATAAGGACCTACTTTGACCAGTCTTTTCTTCCCCTTTCGCATTTTCCCACACTGTGAAAATCCTGGAAAAGGTATGTGATGAGACAGTCTATAGAGCAGGATAGATTGGTCTCTGTTCCCTTGTCCTTGGAGAAATCCCCGAGGCATGAATCTCTCAAGCACTAGTAGTTTCACCAGTGTTTGGTTTCTTGGTTGCAATTCATATTCAGAAAAGTGATCTTGCCCTGAAACACTGCCTGGTTGAAACACTAAAGATAATTTGTTGAGGGACCCAAGAACTCAATCTTTTAGATTTAATGCCTTAAAATCTTTACTTTTGAACAATTTTTAGTGCCAGCCAGGTAAATTGGCACAATAGAGGGCACATTAATGAGATTATGAATGTCCCTGGCACAAGCTCGATCCCCCAATATTGGAGGATTTTATTCAGGCTAGCCGGCCTCTACTTACACCTAACCCAGAGGAAGCCAACAACACTCTGCAATCCGGGCTCACCCTAGCCTTAGATGTTTTCATCCCCACTAGACAGGTCTCCAGTAGGAAGAAGCACGCCATTCCCTTGTTTTATGAGTCCCTCACTGCGGCCAAAAAGCACTGCAAGGCTTTAGAATGCTCCTGGAGGAAAGCTTACGATCCGCTACAAAAAATACAATGCAGAGCAGCCATCAAATCTTATCATAAATTGTTATTGAACATTTTGCTACTAAAATTAGGAACAGTAATACCCCACCGAAGACATTTTTAACCTAATGAATAGCCTTATTAAACCAGTGCTTTCAGCCGAGCCCATTGACACTTCTAGCGCACACTGCAAGAAGTGAATGGAATAATTCATCAACAAGATAGAGGATATCTACTCGCACTTCCCTTCTGATGCCCCAGCTGCGAGGCTAGACGATACAGCATCGCCTGGTGCTAGCAGTCTTATCCCGGCTCTTAACTCGTTTCCTCTCTTACCCTCTGTAGTCAAGTTAAATCCGGCTCACCTGCAGATCCACTCAAACCAGATCTGTTTCTCAAGCTGCTTGGCCCCCTCCACCTCCATTGCTTAAAAGTGATCAATCTTTCCGTCATCAGCCCATGTACCCGATCCTTGGAAGCATGTCCAAGTCATCACTCTCCTTAAGAAACCATCTTTGGATGACTCCAAACCTGAAAAATTTCTCCCCTATCTCCAACCTGCCTTTTCTTGCAAAGGTAACAGAGAGACATGTTAATGACTTACTTACCCAGTTCTTGGATGATAACTACATCTTGGTTATCTCTCAAAACGGCTTCAGGCCAGGGCACAGCATGGAATCCGCGCTCCTCATGGTCACCGAGCAGCTCCGCAGTGTCCTGGATGAAGGCTGATCCTCAGCCCTGATCCTGCGTGATTTGAGCGCTGAATTTGATAAGGTGTCCCATAAAATCTTACTGCAGTTCTTACAAGGCATTGGCATAGGTGGAGTGGCACTGTCTTGGTTCACGTCTTTTTTATCTGAACGCTCCTTCCAGGTCATTTCTTCCCCCTACAGTTCTCAACCCCACACTTTACACCATGGTGTTCCTCAGGGCTCTTCATTTAGCCCTACCTTGTTCAACGTTTATATTCAACTGTTGGCACAGGTCGTCAAATTCACAGGGATTGCACTGATATCTTATGCTGATGACACCCAGCTCGTGCTCGGCTTCACAGATAAATCTATGCTTGACCGGGCCAACTACCAAAAAGGATTACTAGCTGTTGCAGAGTGGATGAATCCCAATTGCCTTTGCCTGAATGCGAATAAAACTGAAGTACTTTTACTGGGAAAAGATACCCACTCTTGGGGTGACCACTGGTGGCCCTTCTCCCTCGGCCCCCCATACCCAAGTCCTCCATCAAAAATCTAGGAGTTTCCATGGACAGCACCTTGGCCTTTGAGGCTCAAGCCAAATTGGTAGCGCGCACCCGTTTCGGGCTCTTGAGAAGCCTCAAACCCATTCTTGGCCTTTTCAACCCTAGCACGCGACAAACCATCATTCAGGCAGTAATTCTGTCCAGACTAGATTACTGCAACATGTTGTATCTGGGAACCAACAAATCAGTCATCAGAAGACTTTGGCTGGCCCAAATGCGGCGGCCAGGCTGCTATTCCCCTCCAGAACTTTTTCTCCGTCTGCGGTCTTCTTCAAAAACTAGATCCTGCACTCCCAGGAGGCCCCCCCATCTTGTCTAATCTCATATCCCCTTACAGACCCTCCCATGCCTCATGCTCAGCCGATCTCAACTTGACCATTGTCCCTTGAGTTAGAAGAGCAAGAGAGCAGGAGGTCAGTCTTTTCGTGCCAAGGCCCCTGTTCTCTGGAACATGCTACCTCTTTCCATCCGGAACACTGAGAACCACCTGCATTTCAGGAAAACCCTGAAGACATGGCTTTTTTCTACCTAGTATTCCCTCATTCTTCTTCCTTCCTTTCGGTACATGCAGTTCAATCACGCTCGGGGTCCAGCACTAGGAAGCCCTATTGTTGGAGCAGCTGTGCGCTTTGCAAACACTACAACATAACATAACATTGCACTGGGCACAGAAAGATCCAATATTACCTCTAACTTTTGACATCCAGATCGAAACAGTTTTGGATGCATGGGCAGCTCTTCCCCACATGGGATCACTGGCCTAAGATTTTCCAAAAGAAATTCCCTTGTCCGTTTACTGTTGCCCTCTCATTTCAGTGTCGGAAACCCAAAACTATGCCTGTAAGGATGCACTCTGCAATGGCAGGCTTCGAATGGGAAGGTTGATGGTAACTAAACTTTTTGAATGAAGCACTGTTTCCTGCCAGTGTGAACTGTTTCCCACAACTGCTGACACTGGTAAGAAGCGATTTTCCCAACAGAAAGACAACCCTGGCCATGTGAAGCCAATAATTTAGAACTTCAGAATGAATCTCTGCAGCACCAGTTGAGAAGAGGCAAGATAGAGATACTGCTACCACTTAGGCTGGGATGATGCCTTCGACCAGAACAGACGGCCCTGCTGCCATGACTAGTCGAAAGACTAATATCTTGACTGCCCAATGAGCAGCTGGCCTGACAATGTATAGACATAGGGCCCAACTAACTGACACATGCGTGGATTTAGACATGTTCGACAGATCGTTCACAGAAAACCGTAGTAGAGCCCATACCCAAAGAACCAAAAGGATCTAAAGCCCAGGTCATCGGACCCCAGGACAAGGGCTAGGGCATCACCTGCATCATAGGAATGATGTGGACATGCAAGGGAATCCAAAAGACTTTCTACTGGCAAGCCTGAATTGCCCTCCCCTGACATTCAACAAGCGTAATACACACGCCCTGTAGAGAACACCTGAGCTAGTGACTCACCAGCAGACAGGAAGTGCGACTTAATAAAAGGTCACATAACCTCTGTCTGACTTTATGAGAGTCTTTTTTGTCTAATTTTGAGGGGAATTTTAGGGTTTTTCCATTTGACTCAAGACTGTTAGATGTATTATTTTTACTAGAACTGGCCTCACAACTCTGAACGATTAGTATATTTCAACTTATAGTCCACAACATAATAGCAGTTGGAAGGTTTAGGAGCATCTAGATTCTAAACTATGATGCAACCTAGTTCTTGGGAAGTCTTAAGTATGCAAGATGCCTTCACACGTTTGGATGTCCGTGCCATTGGAATAATTTTTTCACCACAATTGTCTGCTACCAAGCAACAGGCCCCTAGTTCTTGGGACATTTGAGTAATGTCCTGTGACGCAATTTTTATGTAGCATATGTGCCAATTATTTTGCCACATATTTCTCGTGCCTGCAGTGGTGGGTTATCATGGTTTTTAAAGAGACAATGCCCAACGTAGAGAGAGTAATGCGTTAGATATTGGGTTTTCTTTGTGGCTACATTCGGAGGTCGCGGGGACGATAGTGACCTGCTAGCTGAACCTCTAGAAGAGTGAGGTGTTTTAGGGTTATTTCTGTAGGATATATTATAGTATTGGGGTGCAGTTTAGATGACCCTCTATGTGACCGGAGTCAGGTATTTCAATTTTTCTGTTAAGGGTCCTAGAAATACGGAATCATGGTTCTTATGTGTTGGTGGGTTTGGGATGTATGAGCCCGACTACACTGCTGAGAGTCTTTAATTTTATTCTAATGCCAAGCTTAATTATTGTAACTCTACAGTAAGTATTTTTTATTTACATAAACCAAAACTGGAGGGTGTCTCCCAAAACAAGCAGTCACAATGTCCTGCTCCATAGTCCTCACCAGGCACAGTACATGCGTTCTTATAGAACCCTCGCCCACATGCAAATCATGTGGCATGCTTCATCATCGGGTCCTCGCCTGGTGAGGTGCTCATCACCAGGTGGGCTCAACCTTGCAGTGGGAGGGAGCACTTTGATATTCTCTATGTTCTTAATGGGATCTTAGAACAGAAAACGTTAAAAATATATCCAAGGAACCCTAACCCAATTCATTAATAAGATGGGCCCTGTGATATGTTTAAAAACATAACATGACACTAAGAGACATTTACTGAGCCAGTGCGTCTATTCTAGGTCGACATGTTTAATCTGCTTCACAAGATGTGCAGATTTCATTAGGCCCTCTAAGACCCTTGCGCTCCTAACCTATACTGAGCAGGAGTTATGCATCTATTCCATGCAAGATCAAGAGATAGTTACCCAACCGTTCTATACAGAGTGAGTTGATTGAAAACTGAAGATTATCCACTTCTAGAATCGTGGCAACTGAGATTATCCAGGCCTCATGGGAGTAAATGCTGGGGCTTGCTGGGATCAAAGGTCACACATGAAGCAATAATCAGCTGGGAATTCCCAACATAGCTCTGTGGCCTGCGTCTTTCAAATGTCCAGGTCAGTCAAAGTAGGCAAGTCTCTCTGTAGTTGTGATTTAATCAAGGTAGCACTATCATGGTCTATGTCTCTCCATGTCTCCTTCTCTTCCTGTTCTCATGTGTCTTTTATTCTGAGTCTCTCTTCTCAAGAGCATGTGGATTTCTGAATACTCCTGAAGTATTTGTATAGTGCTGTGATCACCAGTTACTTGGCCTTTTACATTCTCATTGCAGACAAGTCTGCAACTGCGGGTTTATTCGACAGACAGCCTCTATGCAGTTTAAGTGTTGTTTCAACTATCCCAAAGGCAGAGTAAGGGGGGGAACCACACTAAGAGGAGTTCCTTATGATGGAGTTTTATGAGGTGAGAAGAGATCTTATGACCCTCCAACCTAACAAACGTGAGCACAATTTATGTTATAGTTCATGCCTGCTGGGTGATCCGAGTGGAGCATTCAGGTCTTACAGCCCTTCCCCTAACCTTTGACAGCTGTGTCAGTATTATTGTGCAAGAGCTCTCATATGGGAGCTTCAGAATGGATGGACAAATGCACAAGTCGGCTGCAAGGTCTTGTTCCATTTCCTAGGACCCACTGTGTAAGGAAGGTACTCCTTTTGGCATGGTTACCCCCTCACTTTTTGCCTGACTCGGATGAATCTTTGACTGAAGGTAAGCAGAAACCCGGTGCACATAGTTCCCAGTACCTGTGTTTATTTGCCAAAATTGTACCTTTGTTTCCACAATTGGCACACATGTAAGTCCCTTGGAAAAGGTACTAGTGGTACCAAGGGCCTTGTGACCAGAGAGGGTCTCTAAGGGCTGCAGCATGTATTGTGCCACCCTAAGAGACCCCTTATTAAACACATGCACACTGCCACTGCGAGTTTTGGTGACGATAAAAGTGAAGAGTCGGCCGGGCAAACATCTCCGTGTGCCAAGCCTACCAGCACTGCAAGAGGCATAAGTAAGTCACCCCTACAGCAGGCCTTACAGCCCTAAGGCAGGGTGGACTATACCTCATGTGAGGGCATAACTGCATAAGCCTGATATGCCCCTATAGTGTCTGAATCCATTCTTAGACACAGCTTTATGATGGCTTCACCGAATCCCAGGACTTTTGGTACCAAACATCTCAGATTAATGAGCCCACACTGATGCCAGTGTTGCATTCATTAATAGATGCACTCCGAGGTGTCCCCTGCAAGCCTACCAAACCCCTAGTGTGTGCCTGGCTTGTCTGCACCAGCCTGCCACCTCTAGACATGTTTCTGACCCCCTGAGGTGGGAAACTTTTGCTCTTGTGGCTCAGAAACAAAGCTTGCTGTGGGTAGAGGTGCTTCACACCTATCCCCAAGTAGGAACAGCATAGAATGGCAGTGAACCTCAAAGGCTTTCTGCCCTTTGTTTTGCTGACCAGGGCCTCTCCAGTTAGAGGAGATTCGCACCGCCCTGCCCAAGCCCCACTTTTGGCTGCAATGTTGGCGGGAAAATTTGTAAACAAGAGAGGTGTGTCCCCTCTCAGTCAGGACCATCTGAGTTGAAGTGACCCCCCCTCCTTTGAAAATCCTCCATATTGCTTTGGAAGATTCTAGCCAATAGGGTTAGGGGTATGCCGATCCCCTGAGGGAGTGGACATACAAAGGGAGTAGTCACCCTTAAGGTAAGTAGCCCATTTGCTACTACCTTCTAACCCCTGTAACACCGCTAAATTGAGTATTTAGAGGCACCCCTGAATCTTAATCCTTAGATTACGGACGACCTACGAAGAAGAGGATAAAGAAGGGCCATGCAGCAGTGAAGAATGAAGACACCAACAGACTTGGCCCCTGCCCTACCGGCCTGTCTGCAGCCCTCAAAGACCCTGCTACAGATGAGCAACTCGTCACGCAGCCCAGCGACCTCCAGACCCGACTTCCGACCAAAGAACACATCTGCACCCGGAACCCCCCCCGGACTTGGGGAGATCTACCGACGGTGTCCCGATGCTCCCACACATCCCAACTTACATGTGCAGCTGTAGGTTTCCATTGATCGGCCTCCTGGCCTGAGCCTGCATCCTTTTTCTAAGTCTGAGTTTCCCCATTGGTTTGCATTGGGCGCCCAACGCTGTGTTGGCACTCGGCACCCAGCCGTCCCTGTGCCGGTGTAGGTTAGGTGCTGCCTTGTGGCCCCCCCTGTACTTACCTTAACTCCTGGAGACTGGGTTCTAAAACTGTACTACTCACCTGCAAGTAGTACCACTTCGATTCCCCCCATTCTCCATTGGATAACATTGGCATTCAGATCCCGAGTTTGACCTCTGCACCCGGTCGCCCCAGTGCCGCTGGTGGTGCAGTGAGGTCACTTACCTGAACTTGGCCTGGTACTGATTCTTCATCTAAAAGCTCAATATAGTAAATCATTTACTTACCTGCATATTGCGGATTGTATTTTTCTCCCATAGGATAACACTGTACTGATTGAAAAATGCAGTGTCCACCTATTATATTTAAAAACAGTGATATTGCAAAACGTATTTTACTGCAACAAAGTTCCTTCACTTCTAAGAAATAAATATATTAAAAGTAATATTTTTACAAACCATTGGTCTCGGATTTAGTCATTGAGTGTGTGCAATCATTTCTTGTCTGTGTGTGTATATAACAAATGCTTAGCATTGCGCTCTGATAAGCCTAACTGCTCGCCCACACTACCACAACAGAGAGCATCAGTATTATCTACTTTAGCCTCTGTAAAGCCTCTGGGGATCCACTAGACTCTGTTCACACTATACCTAACTTTGGTATAGTATATACAGAGCCAGCTTCCTACACATTGAACATGGTCAGTGCCCAGTTTGAATCCATATTACCTCCCAAGTCTGCGTCCAGTAAATCCCTGCAAAACCTTGAGACTGTGCATACTGGAAATGCCACTGAAAAGAAAGGCTTCCAGATGTCCATTGCCAAACAGTAGCATCACTCTTAGGGGTATGGCTAGTCCATCTTTGGATATGGCTCTATTACGTTTTGGGTATAGACTCTAGCAGCACTGGACTCACTGAACGCTCATACTTGAAATCGTGAGTTGCAGATACAACTAAGGCAAATAACAGACCTAAACGTATTTTATCCATTCTTTGACTTGAGTGTATAACAAATATTGAAAAGCCCCAGCTCCCATAAATGGAGGGCCGTCTAAGGGCAGTGATCTGCCTTCAAAAGACAACGCGCTTTCTAATATCAGTAAATAAAACATTACCCTTTGACTGCAAAGATTTTGATTATTCGTCTCGCCTCATGTCTTGGATGAAATGGCCGTTCCAGAGAGAGCTTCAACATTTTAGCCTTCTGTGTTGATGTTTACTTTAACTGCTAATTTGTGGCCTGCTGGTCACTCCACTTGTTAGCAGTAAACACTAAAACGCAGTTAACCTTCTTCCCAGCTCTTATAAGGGATACCCTGGTCACCAAATGGGATGCAATAGTAGCTAAGGCCATGAAACAGCAGTGTCAGTGTGATAAGTGACAAACCCCACCATGGACACTTTACAGTAACCACTTATTTTCTCAAGAACTAAAGAAACCCCATCACACAACCCAACACCCATTACTTGCATTATTTAGGCTTTGATGCCCTAACAAAACGCAGTCATGTTGTTTATATTGGTAAGGTGCTACTCAAGTTCCACTATGCAATAACGGATGTTTTGTCTTGCACAATTTCACAATCTCTCCATCCTGTCCTTTTCCTGTTAATACTCGCTGTAAAATGTTCCATACACTACTTCTGAGGTAACCTCCTGAAGGCACTTCGGTTCGTGCTGCTAACCAAATAAATAAACAACAATGTCAAACAAGTCTACTCATCATGAAATAAAACCATACCAATCCATTAAGTCGACTGTGTACACGCTGCATACTTTACAAGTGTCATGGCTCAACGAGCGCGAGTGACGAAGAAAGAGGTGGAGTGATACCGGATGGTCTCCCGACTCACCTGTTTGAAACAGAACGGCATGGTGAGGACACTGACTCCCACAATACTGTTGACTATGTTCATTATCAAGCCCCAGTTTGAAGCCGCCATAGTTACTCCTCTGCTGTCGGTTTCCCCAAAAAAAGGTTAAAGAGATGATCCAGGAAATCGTGCAATCGATACAACCGCGAAATCTTCACCACCACAAGTCAGGACGGAATCATTTGGTCACATCGACAAAATAGAATGTTCAACGACAGAAACAGTACGAGTTTCGGTTTTCATAAAAACGTAAACAGAGAATCCTTGGAATGTTTTGAAATAAAGTTTCTGACCGGAATGTTAAACATCTGTACAACTTTTTTTTATCACAACAGCAGATGTCGATTTTGTCTTTTTGATGGAGATCAAGTCAATATTAAAACAGGAACAAAACGATTCTGCATCTCTTCAACATAATTTCAGCACAAATGACGCTTGGCCAAACTAGCCAATAGTCTTGGAAGTGTTGCAAATGTTACCTTGGTCCGGTGTGGCGATTGAGGGCAAAGGGACTACTAGGATGGCGTTTGGCTGCTTTCGCATTACCTACACAAAGAGAGAAATGTAGGGGGTAAGCGGGCGTCAGGAAGACCTGTGGCAAAGGGGTGATCGTTTGCTCCCGTCACAGGATCTATGCTGTGTCTGAGTGATTACAGGGTGATTAAGAGCAAAAAGTATGTCCTGTTTGGAAAATGCCACTTTAGATGTCACAATCAGTGCTTTGGTTGTGTCCTGGGACAGCTGCAGATGGGGTGGTCAAAGTATCCGCTGGGGTGCCTGGTAAAAAAAAAGGGAAGCCACTGTACAAGGAGTAAGGACTGGTCACTTGTTAGGATCAAGAAGCTGGAGGGAGAAAGTTGTGGGGGTCATGTACGGCCATTTGTTGTGCTGGTGGTATGAGATTCAACAGGCGGAAGATGAACTGGGGAAATGCAGAGGGGGACAAGCTGTTTCCTACTGGTTGAAGCCAACGTTGTCCTGTCACGGGCTCTCCTGTTCCTTCCGGCCCCTGCGGCTGACGTGGCGTTGTCAGCTACCCAGATTCTCCATTCAACAGTTGCCCAGCATATCGGCCTAAAATGTCGAACTTATCTGGGATGTGCTAGGGCCCCTTCTAGGGTATTTGGGTGGAATGTTTCCCCGGCAGATGTTTTGGCCACAAGTAAGAGCCCCCCTCCGAAAATGCGGCTGCCTCGACCTTGTAGTGGCAGCCCTCCCCGGGGTAAGGGCTCTAAGCCTCCGCCTGAATAGGAGCCGACCCCGGGGTGGGTAGCTGGGTACGCAGCTGTCTTCAGGGTGCGGGCTAGCAGATTGTGTTTTCTTCTATCATAATACAGCTTCCACTCTCTTCCGGGTTCCCTCCGAGCCACCGTCAGCTGAAAAGCAGCCGACCCGCGATACCAGACGAAGAAACAATGACAGAGAAGAAGGACAAGCACTACCACAGAGCTTTAGAAGCTAGAATGCTCACTGACCTTCAGGAAAGAAGCCAGCAGCGCCTGACAGTAGCTGTGATGTCTCCAAGTTAAAACGAGAAACGCAAGAGCAGAATATTGGCTTATTTCTAAGGTAACAGAGTTAGCCCGGCAGTAAGTGTGTGTTTTTTCAGTTGGACTGACCATTCTGAAAGCAGGACCCAGATCTGAACATACATTGTATTTCGTATTATATATATATATATATAACATTTCAGTATTTTAGGAGTGACAAATTGAGTCACATTTTAGCTCAAGCCGACTTAAGTAGTTGTGTCCATGTCATGGGATTCACGTAAGAAATGTGCCCCTTTTGTACAACACAATAGTCTAGAGAGGACTTTAAGCTGCGTCAGCACTCCTGAATCTAAACTAATCTACTTCATTTTTATAATATGGCAACCTTGGAGACATTTGTGGTGCCATAGAAAATAACAGACAATGTTTAGGCATTATGATCAATGTACAGAGACCCCCCTCCACACCTGTACTAATTACCCTGTCCTACTTTGCAGATGTAATGTCGCCCCTGTGACGTAACAGGGGCGACCTGTATAACCCTTTTGGCTTCCCGTCCCCGGGAAGAGTAGTGGGTGTGCTCACTCTCCTCTTCTGGCTGTGGAGAGAGTGGTCGGCAAAGCCCACGTGGTCGGGAAAAGTAATAAAAGGCCGCCGGCCGGACGTGACGGGGTTCGTTCATGTACTGCAACGGCTGTGAGCACCAGCAACCTGTGTCATTGCCTTATTTCAAGCGCGGCGTGTCGGAGCGCTAATTAGGCATTTCCCTTTTGGCGTCGGACTCCGGAGCGGAGCCGCGACGCAACATTGGCGACGAGGGTGGTCGCGTGTAACCATCACGTCGGCTCCGTGGCAGCCGCAGGTGCTCGTTTCCTGCACGCGGTGCTCGTGCCACGGGGCCTGTAATAGCGCCTACGCCCCCAAGTGTTCAACCACCACCACCACGCTCAACAGCTGCTGCAGGGGGGGCCACCCACAGGAAACCTGAGGGAGCTTCACACCAAATTGGACAGGAGGTGAGTGCCAGGCCTATACGTGCTGCGCCTCACTCCACCTAAGGCACTTTTGACATACTGGGGAGTGATACCAGCCCCACAAGGCCCACTGCTGCACTGAAGAGTGACGCTTGCAGCCTGTCAACGGCAGCCACCAGTGAACACGGGGGGAGGACAACTAGACATCATCACAGAGCAAGCACACAGCTAGGACCCAGCACCTGGAGGACAGAACTATCAGGCACCAAAGGCACCCGCAGTGTGTGTATAGAAAGTAAAACATGGCCACCATACCGCCCATTGAACCATTCATAGTGGAAGGAGCCCACTCAGCGCAAGCGGCCAGATGGAAGGAATGGGTAGAGGGGCTTATTCTGTTCTACGAAGCCACCAAAGTAGCCGACGACCAGAAGAGAGCAATGCTCCTACACCTAGGGGGGGAAAGACATCTATAAGATTTCAAAATCCATCACGGAAGCGGCCCCCAAGACCCATCTCACCTTAATCGCGGTGCTATCCGCACACTTTGAACCAAGATTACGAACGATTCGTATTTCGCCAAGCGCGCCAGCAAGCGGAGGAGTCAATAGATGCGTTTCATGCTCGCCTCAAGGACCTCGCAAGCACCTGCGGGTTTCCTGATGAAAATGAGGAAATACGGGGGCAAATAATGCTAGGGTGCGCCTCTGCCAAGTTCCGGGAGAGAATTCTAGAGGAATCCGGAAAGCCCCTTGCAGACATTCTGACGCTAGGTCGCACGAAGGAGTTATCGCGCGCCCGGGCAGCCCACATGGAAGCCGCCTTACACGTCCCAATAAAAACGGAACCGGTCAACGCTGTTACCACTCATTCAGGAATGAAGCCCCACAGGAAGGGCAACGCAAACACACGGCTGTGCGGGTATTGCGGAGGTAGCCCTCATGGCACAGCGGAATGCCCAGCGCGAGGTAAGAAGTACACAGGATGTGGCAAAATGAACCACTTCGTGTGGGTATGCAGATCCAGGAGAACGCGGGGCTCCGACAGTCAACATGATCCTGGAAGTCAGGAGTGGGAACAGCGACATGGACGACGATGAAGCTGAACAGCAACCAGTGGATAGTGGTATTCTGGTCTATAATGGACCCACTACTCCTCCACTCTGCAAACTGTTGACATGTTTCAGCCGGATAATGCATTGTCCCCGGCTTTCATCAGGACTAAAGAATAGATCCCTAACAAACTCTCCCTGCGCCGGGAGGTACGAAATGTTTTGTGACGAGCTCACCTTGACGAATGTGTGACTACAGGGAGCCGTCCTCACTCCGCCGCCAGTTCGAACACAAGTATCAAGTAAACTCGGATATTCTCTTTGAGTGAGTTACGAAACCTTCATGACCTAAGCATTTACACAGGCTGTGACAACGCTCTACTCCTTAAGGTAGGAGGTAGGGAGAGTTTCTTAGGGATCTATTCTTTAGTCCTGATGAAAGCCGGGGACAACGCATTATCCGGCTGAAACATGTTGACAGTTTGCAGAGCGGAGGGGTAGTGGGTCCATTATAGACCAGAATACCACCATCCACTGGTTGATTAGAACCTTTTTAATCTAACCAGGGAATCCACTAATAAAGGGTAGTTTGAAGATCCCTGCGTTAGTTTTAACATTGTTTTTTTCTGCACTTTTCCTTCGATCCCATAATTATATATTTTTCTCTTGATGTTTGTCTTGTGTCCCCTTCCCTATTGCTCCACCTCTGTTGTTGGCTTGCGCGGAGGTGTTGTAGCAGCCCTATGATGAAGCATGCCACAAAAAAAAAAAATTGTGGGTGAGGGCAGTTTTTACAACATGTGTGTCTTGTCAACTCACCTCTTCTGATGAACAAGATGAGCCTGTAAAGGCTTGCACACCCAAGATGGCAGGCGCACTCTAGAGAGGCTCCGCTCTAAAACCCCATTTAGCCGAAATGTATCCTCCACACCACCTGCCATCAGCTAGGAAGACTTAGTTGCACATTTTCTCTACTTCGTCTGAAGTTGACTGAGCCGATGCTCTCTCCTCTGGGACGCCGCTATCGCAGGCCGTTAGTGAAGGAGTCACCGCCTCGCTGGGCCTGGTGCCGGGACCCGCGGCCTTGCGCGGTGCTGCCCCAAGTGGGACGCCCTGCAGTACAGGCAGCATCATGTGCCTGGTTGGCCGCCCATCTCCTGCTGCCTAAACTCGCGGGGCCCCCAACCCCTGCCGGGAGGACAGCCCGCGACTGTCCTCCTGTCGGCACCTTTCCAGTTAGCTATCCCCCTCCCCCTTTTTTCTGTGTGACACACGCCTTTGCCCTGTGTGCCTGTGTTTAGGGGAGGGCTACTTGGAGGCCATCTCCAGGGTTTATTACTGCTGCTCCTACTGCTTCTCAATAGGCTGTATTTGTCTTCACTGGCTGTCTCCCCCTTCATGCTCATGGGTGACCAACGTTACTGAACCAGCTCGCCCTGCGCACATATAAGGCTGTTGGGGATTGCACCCTTGCCCTCCTGTCATCTGTCCAGCTGGACATCTGTGTTACTAGACGTGCATGCCACAAGCAATGGGACACATCGGGCTGCACGTGCTGCGGTGCCCCGTCGTAATCAAAGGCATCTGTAAGCGGGCCCTATCATGCACTGTCCTGAGATGTAGGTGTTGATCTGCTGTGACTGCCCCTCTAAGCTGTCGCCCCTGCCCTGTCTCTCTGCTGTTGGACCTGCCAGATCCTGTGTGGACACTATAGCTGGGTAGTGGGTGCACAACATTTGCAATTGTGCATCCCTGCCCTCCCCAATGTTACACATGCTGACGTCTCTTTAGCTGGGTATTTCCCTTTGATACCTCCTTAACATTCTGGGCTGCTCCTGCTGCAACACCTATGGTGGACTGCGGGTATCAGCAAGCAGGCCCACTGGGGTATCATCCTGAAGCTCTCCTCTTGCAGCCTACCCATGCACAAGAACAAAATGGGTCACCTACGATCAGGCACCCTGAGCACAACACCACCCCCGTCTGCTTCTGCACACAGGGCGGTTGGCAGGGCTGATATGCCGAACCAGCTCATACTTTCTGAGTCCATAGGGGACAAACTGGGCATCGTCCTGGAGGCCGTGGAAAGCACCGGGGCTTCACTGGAGAGCACTCACGCTTCCCTGGAAAGCAAAATTGATAATGTTACGGCAGACCTCACACTACTCCACGCAGGCCACCGCAAACTAGCCGACAAGGTACACACCGCGGAACGATCTCTTGCAGAACTTCACCGGAAGTCTTGTGAAATGGAATATTCGCTGCAGGCCCTAGTGGACACACTTTGGAATGCAGGGCATAGGAAGCTGAGTGCTGCTCCAGAAGAAACATCTGGATGGTCGGTCTCCCGGAGGGGATTGAGGGGCAAAATGCAGTTGCCTACATTGAGCGCTGTCTACGCGACCTCCTGCCCCCGGCAGCCCTGTCCTAGTACTTCTACATTGAGCAGGCTCATTGTGTTCCTCACGAAAACCACCCCGGGCTCCAATCCCAGACCGCTTCTGTTCCGCCTGTTTCACTACTGTGACTGAAACCCCATTTTATGCAAATTCAGGAACTCCGAGACATAACCATCGAAAATGCCCACATTATGTTCTTTCCGGACTACATGGTGGCAGTGCAATAACTGCGGAACTCCTTCTTGGCCGTCAAGCGACGACTCCGAGACCTAGACTTACGGTAATCTCTCTTGTTCCCTGCGCACTTTTGGGTTTACACTGCGGGGGCAACACACTTTTTTGATTCTCCTGGAGATGTTTGGGACTGACTGGAGTCCGCCGAATTGGCCAACTCTCGCCAAACCACATCAGAGACAAAGATGTCTTGAGGTCAAGCTGAGGGACTCCGCCGCAGTTGAAGACGCAGTTCACAGTACTCCTCTCAGCCCAAAACCGTCCCAACCTGGAGCAAGTTATCCAGAAGAAGCGCCAAACTCTACAAATAGCTGCCACGATCCGTGAAGCCAGCCAAAACCCAGACTCAGATGATGACATGATGGATCTGCCAAATCCGTCAGTGATGGTGGCTCTTCAGCCACCTGGCCCTCTTTGATAGATTCAGTGATCCCTCCTGATGTGATACCACAGATGGCGGATAACATTATCTAACCTACTATCTGTGGAACTTCATGTAGCTAACCCAACAGACCTACAACACATGATTTTTCATGTCGATTCACCTGTATTCTCTTTAACATTTTTTTTCCTTTGCAACTGACATGGGTGTGAATTGTTTCTGTATCCTTTGTCAAACCTTACTAACGTTCTGTGGTTATTTTATACCCTGCCGTGGTGCCCAGACTAGAAGCTACAGACACTTCCTTGCTGATGCACGCATGTTCTTACCACATGGGCTGCCACACTTTTGGTTGCTGCGCCTCCCCTTCGCCCACTTCACGGTTTGTGTTGCCGCTCGTGAAACTCACAGTTGGGCAGTTTGGGGTGGACACAAGTTGTCGCTCTGCTTTAATGGTATTCATTTTTTGTTTTTGGTTCTATTCTTAGTTATATTTTCTGGTTTTCTGATACCTGGCCCCACCGCCCACACTTGCAGGACACCGTGCATGGATTGGCTTTCCTCCCACCACATGGTGGTATACCACTACACTCCCCTCCACCTACCACATGACCCACACTAATGTTATCACCTGGAATGAGCGGGGAATGCACACACCCTTGCGCCACTATGCTGTCACTCGACCCACATAGTGATTTTACAGGAAACCCATTTAACACACACTGAAGCGACCAGGCTCCACAGGAGCTGGCATGGCCAGGTGTTTGCCACCAACTTCTCCTCCTATGTCCGCTGAGTACTAATATGGATCAAGACGGAGGTCCCCTTTATGGCGGATGAGGTAGTTGTAGACATAGAGGAACGATATGTACTTGTCAGGGATTGCTTAGACGGTTGTTACATCATTATAGGCACTATATATACACCCAATACGGAACAGGTCTCATTCCTCCATAACCTATCTGAGACGCTGTCCCAATGGAGTGGGTTCCCATGTCTTATAGGAGGGGATGTTAACTGCGTCCTAAGCACTAAAGCTGACTGCTCATTCTCTCCTCTGCTTTGCACATCTCTGACATCCAATACCCAAGCCCTGCAGGACTGGCTACGTCACTGGCAACTAGTTGACATTTGGCGCACACACAACACAAACACAAGAGTATATTCCTTTTTTTCTTCGCCACACCACCTCCATGTCCAGATAGATTGGTTCCCAAAGGGGATGATGGACGGAGCGTTTGAGCTAATCAAACACTCACCCCCAGTCAACTGATCTGGGTTTAATCCATCATCATTCTTTAGCTCACTCCACCACCCCAGTTCAGACATGGCCATATGCAAATCAGTCTGACCCTGTGCCTCATGGGAACAGTCCAGCCCGAACTGCCAAGCCATGTCTTCCCTGGACCGGAAACAAGCATCCTGGGACCGGTTTCTGGCTATTCAGCCGTCATCAGCCAGGCTAGCTTGAATCCAGTGGCAAAGTGAGCAAGGGACCCACGTCTGGGCATACCCTGCCAACTTAGGGCGAACAAAGCGATACCAAAGGGGATGATGGACGGAGCGTTTGAGCTAATCAAACACTCACCCCAGTCAACTGATCTGGGTTTAATCCATCATCATTCTTTAGCTCACTCCACCACCCCAGTTCAGACATGGCCATATGCAAATCAGTCTGACCCTGTGCCTCATGGGAACAGTCCAGCCCGAACTGCCAAGCCATGTCTTCCCTGGACCGGAAACAAGCATCCTGGGACCGGTTTCTGGCTATTCAGCCGTCATCAGCCAGGCTAGCTTGAATCCAGTGGCAAAGTGAGCAAGGGACCCACGTCTGGGCATACCCTGCCAACTTAGGGCGAACAAAGCGATACCAAAGGGGATGATGGACGGAGCGTTTGAGCTAATCAAACACTCACCCCCAGTCAACTGATCTGGGTTTAATCCATCATCATTCTTTAGCTCACTCCACCACCCCAGTTCAGACATGGCCATATGCAAATCAGTCTGACCCTGTGCCTCATGGGAACAGTCCAGCCCGAACTGCCAAGCCATGTCTTCCCTGGACCGGAAACAAGCATCCTGGGACCGGTTTCTGGCTATTCAGCCGTCATCAGCCAGGCTAGCTTGAATCCAGTGGCAAAGTGAGCAAGGGACCCACGTCTGGGCATACCCTGCCAACTTAGGGCGAACAAAGCGATACCAAAGGGGATGATGGACGGAGCGTTTGAGCTAATCAAACACTCACCCCCAGTCAACTGATCTGGGTTTAATCCATCATCATTCTTTAGCTCACTCCACCACCCCAGTTCAGACATGGCCATATGCAAATCAGTCTGACCCTGTGCCTCATGGGAACAGTCCAGCCCGAACTGCCAAGCCATGTCTTCCCTGGACCGGAAACAAGCATCCTGGGACCGGTTTCTGGCTATTCAGCCGTCATCAGCCAGGCTAGCTTGAATCCAGTGGCAAAGTGAGCAAGGGACCCACGTCTGGGCATACCCTGCCAACTTAGGGCGAACAAAGCGATACCAAAGGGGATGATGGACGGAGCGTTTGAGCTAATCAAACACTCACCCCCAGTCAACTGATCTGGGTTTAATCCATCATCATTCTTTAGCTCACTCCACCACCCCAGTTCAGACATGGCCATATGCAAATCAGTCTGACCCTGTGCCTCATGGGAACAGTCCAGCCCGAACTGCCAAGCCATGTCTTCCCTGGACCGGAAACAAGCATCCTGGGACCGGTTTCTGGCTATTCAGCCGTCATCAGCCAGGCTAGCTTGTATCCAGTGGCAAAGTGAGCAAGGGACCCACGTCTGGGCATACCCTGCCAACTTAGGGCGAACAAAGCGATACCGAAGGTCCAGGGAAGACATGGCTTGGCAGTTCGTGCTGGACTGTTCCCATGAGGCACAGGGTCAGACTGATTTGCATATGGCCATGTCTGAACTGGGGTGGTGGAGTGAGCTAAAGAATGATGATGGATTAACCCCAGATCAGTTGACTGGGGGTGAGTGTTTGATTGGCTCAAGCGTTCCGTCCATCATCCCCTTTGTATCGCTTTGTTCGCCCTAAGTTGGCGGGGTATGCCCAGACGTGGGTCCCTTGCTCACTTTGCCACTGGATTCAAGCAAGCCTGGCTGATGACGGCTGGAATGCCAGAAACCGGTCCTAGGATGCTTGTTTCCGGTCCAGGGAAGACATGGCTTGGCAGTTCGTGCTGGACTGTTCCCATGAGGCACAGGGTCAGACTGATTTGCATATGGCCATGTCTGAACTGGGGTGGTGGAGTGAGCTAAAGAATGATGATGGATTAAACCCAGATCAGTTGACTGGGGGTGAGTGTTTGATTGGCTCAAGCGTTCCGTCCATCATCCCCTTTTGTATCGCTCAGATAGATTGGTTGGCACGACCCACCTGCTCCCTTCCATTACCCCCATTGATTATATGGGCTGCACCCACTCTGATCATAACCCCCAATATCTGCAGCTGCATGGGACATAGCCCCCCACCTTCAACACCCATAGATCTACTGAACATTTACGCCATGCCATCACGAACAACCTCAAATGTCCACCAGACCCTTGGGGGGGATATAATTGATAGGGGTAGGCAGCACTCACCTGTGTAATTTTCTGATCCTTGATCTCTGCTCCGGTTACTTCTTCCTGTACTTCCTCCTCCTCTACCTCTTTGAAGCTAAAATCCAGTGACAGCCTTGTACCAGATATACATTCCGCTCCCTCTATTAAACTGAGGAGGTTACAAAGGGCTGGCTCACTAGACCACTGTTTGCTTTACTACTGCAATAATTACTCTCTTCCTGGTTTTGGGCCACTTCTGGGTGAAGGGAGGTAGAGCACTATTTATACAAACTTAGACTGCTAGGCTTCGCCTGGCAACACCACGTATTTGCACTGGCTTTTCGCTTACATGCTAGTTTGCACTTGTTATTGCATTCCCTCCACGTTTTTTGGTTTTCTTCCCTTTCCGGCTCCCCCTGTTTCCCTCTTTTTGTTCCTTTTTTTTGCCTTGCCTTGTGTTGTGCTGTTTGCCACATTTTGTTTGCTGTAGAGTCTTGCTGGTGATTTAGTGCAGCATTCTGAGGCCTTCTTTTTGTATCCTCGCCAGTTTCAGGCTCAAAATAAAGAACTACCCGCTGCCAGAACAGGTAAGCATATTTCCATCTGTGCTGTATCATTTGGTTACCGGCTGGATTGTTGATTTACTCTTTTCCCTCCTTCTTCCAGCTGCTGTAGATCTACCCATTCAACAACATCTAAGAGTGGTGCCATCCCATGAAACAGCCAAAGCCTGAAGGAGTGTGGGCGCCAGTCCAGGATTTTTCTCTCACTCTCTTCCCTGATTCTCTCTCGATCCCTACGTCTCGCGGCGAGTCTCTCTGCTCACCTGCGTAGGTATTCAGGGAAAGCAGGGGCGGTCAGTGGTTCTACAACTTCAGAAGCTGACTGGTAGTACCTGAGTGGTTAAAACTGCTTTCCACCAGGAAATCGATTTCTCTATCTTCCTGCCCTATGAAGAGCATCACATCCACAGACCTCTGTCATTGAATTTTGAACTTTGTCCAGGCTGGTAAAGATCACTGCATATTTACCTAACTCCTTTAAGAAGTTGTCATCAAATGAAAGACCCTGAACTTTTGGGCCATCCTTAATATAGCTCTATCTAACAGCTTTGGATCTATTCTCATAAGAGACGACCGACAGTGCAGCATTTAATCAGGGTCGGATTGGGAAGAGGGCAGTCGGGCATTGAGCGATGGGCCCCTGTGGGCCGACGGTCACCTGTGGGCCGACGCTCACCTGTGGGCCATTTTTGTAGGGCCTCTGTCAACCAGTCCACAGAGCCTTACTGCCTTCCTGGCCCCCGCCAGGCCACTGTAATGTGGAGGCAGCATCATGGGCAGGCAGGCTCTCAGAGGGCAGGGGCTTACAGCGGCGCTAGGCCAGTATTGATTTGGCCCTGGCAGACTTCCGCTTGGCCCCCGTGGCACTGTCCCACTCCCCTGCCGTAGTCATACTGAAGCGGGAGACGGGGAAAGTACAGCAGGCTCCTGGGGTACATGTGATGTGGCTGCTGGGCTAGCTTCACCTCAGCCACCTACACCCCTCACCCCCCCCCCTCTCGGGCCAGGCTGGGGGCCAGGTGCTGCTCTTGCACCAGGGCCATTCTCACATCGGCCCCCATGTGTCCGACCCTGTCCAGCACCAGTGTTGTTCCCCTGACCCTTCCCTGCCAGGTCACCACATTGAGGCGAGGGTGGGTGGGGGAGGATGGAGTATGCAGGGGCCTAACTGGGGAGTGGGGACCATGTTTTGTCACCTTGGCCCCGGTGTCTTCTAGGCTTTGGTGGAGGGGGTGTGCCCAACATTTCCCAAACACTAGCAGTTATAAAAAACACCTGTCTGCATTCCATCTTCATATAAAGCCATAAGACACTAATGACCAAAGCTTTGCTGTATCCAATGCCACCAACAGCAGGTCAGTTCCTCACATCGAACAACAGAAGTATGCCTTGATATTCAGCAAGCAGATCTCTTTGTTCCAAATAAACTTCATACTGACAAACTGAAATTGCTGCCTTCCATACGATCCACAGCCAAAACAGCAACCACTTCTCACACTGAAATAAATATGTAATAAAATGTGACATATCTTTGGCAGTGGCATTAAAAAAAAAACAGTGTTCCAGAGAAATTAGAATTTTAAAGGAAAGTTAGTTCAGTTTCTTTGGAAACATGGCTGCTTGTTGCAAGCTCATTAAAGGAGACTTGCGCTTAAATGGAGCCTCTGGTCTTGCCATAAATCAGGTAACAGGGGAAGGTATTCCAGGCCTTTTATCAAAAGCTACATACATCAGAGGCTACAGATGAGTACACCAGACTACAGTACCTGAATGCCAACTTCCTCCTCAAACTTAGGAAGGTAGATGCTAACCTGCTGGAGACACAGATAACCAAAGAGAGGTGCAATTGGCATTTAAGGACCTTAAAATAGCAAAGGCCTCAAGCCAGGTGGCTTTACAGCCTCCATTTATAGGACCTTTTCCCTCGTCTGGTCCCCCATCTGATTCAAGTTGTTAATGGACTTCATAGGGCTCTGGGGTGTAGGGTGGTACTTCTGTCCATGAAGAGGTAATGGCCTCCCTGATGCTTAAGGTGGGCAAAGATCCCACACTCTGTTCCTCCTGTTTGCCTATATCATTGCTTAATATTGACACTCTTCCTCACTTGGATCAATAGTCTCAACCCCTACTTAAAATTTACAGCTAATAGTTCTGAACAAGAACTTCCTTTCCTTGACCTCCTGATCATCAAAAAACAAGATAGACTTGATACCATCACTTATAAAAAACCGACCGACAGCCACTGTCCATTACTCTACCAAAGTTTCCACCCAAAGGCTCTCAGAGAGAACCTTCCCTACGGCCAGTTTTTACGTATACGAAGAAACTGCAGTAATGTGGAGGATTACAAAAGACAAGCGTCAGAATTGAGTACACACCTAGCTGAGAGACAGTACCTACCTAGCACAAAAAAAGTGCCCAGAAAAGAGCCCGTAACACACACAGGTTGGCCCTACTGGAAACACACGCCAAACCTAAGTCTGACCTCATCACATGTGTTACAACTTACACATCTGAATCAAACATGTTAAAAAGGGTCATCAACAAACTTTGGAAAATACTCCAGATAGGAGAACCATCGCTGAGCAAGCCGAGGTTCGCTTTTAAACATACATCAAAGACCTACTCATCAACACCAGACCAAAAAGGAATACACCATCAGCCCCTAACACACTATGGAATCTACCACCAGTTACGGGCCACTACCCCTGTGGACAATGTATAGTCTGTCCCCTAACCCGAGCAACCAAGACCATTCCACTAACCAATAGCTGGACATGGAATCAAAACAAGCATACCAACTGTAACACACGCAACTGTGTCTATCTAATCACTTGCCCCTGTCACCTTCAGTATATAGGGATGACTACACGTCCGGTGAAAACAAGAATCACAGAACATAGAAGCAACATCAGGTGCAGAAAGACCAATACTAAGATGTGTGTACACTATGTCGAACAAAATCATACCCCAAATGATCTACACTGGACCATCCTTGAAGCTTTCCCCAACATCACAAAAGAAGCTTTGTTTAGGAAGGAACAATGTTGGGTATTCAAACTGAGAGTGCACATCAGGGGGCTCAATGACGATATCCCGTGGGCGGAACTGAACCATTAGGGATGATTACACCAACCATCCTAACTTCCCAGCATCCCGGGCACTATATCTCTGCTCATAGACAATACCTTTTTACCAAGACACATAACCCTGAGCTGTATAGGAAAGCATCACTTGAGATAGTAACTAGTGCCACCGATACATTATCACACAGGCGAGCGCCATGTTGCGCGCCTAGCCATGGACCCCAGAGGACTTGTCACGCTAATTTGCCCCTTGTTACATCCTGCCTTACCTCTATAACAGAAATTCGTCGTGGGTCACCTTTTGTTCCACCACTTAGGTCCCCTGACTTAGACAGCAGGTCAGGCACAACATAGACAAATAACAGGAACTGGTGGTTTTCACAACTAATCCATACACAAATGTTAACTTCAGCAATTGATGAATTGTGAATTGGTTTTAAACACTCACCTGTTCAAAACACCTCATGCGCCAAAATTTGCCCACATAGTGTTCGCCTTGTTTGGTCCATACACAAGTGTTAACTTCAGCATTTAATAAATCATGAATTGGTTTTAAACATTCATCTGTTCAAAACACCCCTAGTGCCAAATAATGCGATTATACACTATCCGTAGATTGCCCACATAGTGTTCGCCACGTCTGGTTAAATAAAGCTAACTTGACAATTCATACCCAAGATGGCCGCTCCGGTTAACTCGCCAGCCTATGCACGCCTCAGACGTTCTAATAAAAAGCCAGAACCCGGAAGCAACCGGCACGGGGCCCGGAGCTATGGGTAGGATGAACGCTAGTCGTCTGCCACCCGAAGTGAGTATCCTATCGACATCTGGGAATTCCGGTAAGCAAAAACCTCTCGCCCGTTCATGATCAATGCCTACTCTTTCCACAGCCTTAGAGCAATGACGTGCTCTGCCTCCCCCGTCAGCCTTAGGCTTCAGTACTAGGGGTGAGTGTTTTATCGATGCTTTTTCCACTTCAGGCATTGTATATAAAAACGACTTCTGAATTCCACTACCAACTATAACACACTACGTGCTTGTTAGCTATTTGACATAGTGACAACCTGTGCATGAATCAATTGTCAGCAATAGCTCATAGTGACACCTGGCATAGTCACGCCACTACAGGCACCTTTGTAAGCGGCGCACATCAATTTGAGCGCGACTTCCGCACACCGGTATTTCGAAATCTAGCAACCGCCCGGACTAAGTATGTATGTCCTTCAGCTGTTATGTATGTTTTCAACACCCATCTATAGTCACGCCACTATCGTTAATTTGTTGCAGAGGTATACCTTACAATCTGTACCAGCACAGGCACGTCTCCCTCCACGTGCACGGTCCCCCTGCATGACCACAGAGATATTTGCGTGACCGCTCCTGCTCACAACATCAGGTCTCGCTAGTTACCATTACGGGGTCAATTATTAATTGCTTTTTGCCACATCCATGCTCGAACCGGCACTGGCACTAAGTTTGATGCATAACTCAAATGTCCTCCTCACCACCGCATTTGATATTTAAAGAGCACTCTAATTAATCCCCTTTAGCTCCTCATACACTGGAGCACATTGATCTTCATGTTCATGTCTCATTACAGTTTAAATCAAGCTGTTTTTAATACTGTCGATTGAGCGCGATGACACATGACGATGAGCTCTTGTTTTTAATGTCTATTTGGTTGTCCCCTTTTTCTCCTCCTTTTTCTCCCCTTTCTCACCAGGTCTACTATACCCCAGTACTAGCCTACTAGGGTACCCCCTACCGTGTCTGGCAACTAGTCAAAAATTATAGACCCAGACGGTAGTGCACCATTCACATTTTAGTTTTTTTCGGTCCTGATGAAGTGCCACTTGACCCGTTAGGGGCAAATGGGGCACGAAACATGTTGACCTACTACACTTTGGCAGCCCTTTAGGAACATCACATCCGCTTAGGGCACCCACACCTTTTTAATTAGGCTCGAGCTACCTAAACATTAAAAACCAGACCATCACACCCGCACGCACCCAACGGCTTCTTCAAAAGATCTCCGACAAAGAGCCCCGTTTACGGGAGCCCGTCGGGCATTGCAGCACCGGCCCGACGAGGTGCATGGCCCAATGATGAAGCATGACATCCTCCGGGGTGTGTGAGGGCATCACGAAGAAAGACCTCCCTTTCCCCACACGTCCAGTTAGGAACTGCACACCCTTTTGATATACTTAATATTGACACTAACATTTTCTGGAAAATTCTGGCTAGTAGGATGAAGGAGGTGTTGCACTCATTGATCCATGTAAATAAAACACGCTTGTTTCAAGGGCGTGGCTCTAGCAATAACATCAAGAAGGCTCTACATCTAATAGGGTGAGACACAGCGGGAGATCTGGAGCCATCTCGCCCTCCGTTTTGAGCCACATTTCAACGGATGGGTGGTGACTAACTACCAGAACTCTTGGTTGACTATCTTGGGGAGAAGTTAAACAGGCGACCTGTCAGGAAGTAAAATGATGCCCCAAGATGGTACCTCTATGCAGACAGATGCAGAAAACATACCCTCTGCACTCCGTTGGAGAGAAAGCTATCTCCCATCTTTTGCTGACCGCCGAGCAGGTGATCCTGAGGCTGTCGCCAGAGGAGAGCAAGCCACTGACAGCTCGAGCCAGGCTCAGCTTGGGTCCTGTTGGAACCATGAGCCCATAAAGAGCTGAGCTTTCGTGTGTTGCTTCTGCCTGCTATCCTCCCTCTAGCTAGGATATGGCGTTACTGCCTGAGCTGCTGATTTTGGAACGGGGGAACAGGTTTCGAGTCTTGGTGTCAGCTCAACATTCTGTGATTCTGGGCAAACCACTTAATCTCCCCATGCCTAAAAAAGAAAAGAATGTGACCTTGTGTATGTGTAACTGGTGCTCATGTAAAGTGATCCAATACCTTTGGGTCGAATTTGCGCTATAAAACTTCAGAAAAAGGTAAAAACAAAGCAATAATATAAAAAGGAGAGACATGTAGATACCCATTTAGTGGCTGCTTTGTACAAAGTAAAAACAAAAAACCTGGATAAATAGTGGCTTCCTCGCTTGTGTGATCTTAGACAAATATTTTATTTTACCAAAGCGCCTTTTTCTTAATAATCCCTTAAGAAAAGCACTTTCCAATGTGTGATTTCAGGATTCTAACTGTACAAAAACCAAATTGTGTTTGATTTAGTGGAATATAAAATTGCTTTATAATAATCTGGGCCACATACAGAGTTCACATGACAACTATTTTGCATCTTGGTTGCAATGGTGGCCGCGGCACAATGAAAGTGGGGGGAGGATGGAGGACAGGAGGATTTGAGAGTAAAAGTTATATTAAAAAAATGTACCTCTCGCTGCCCCGACACCGACGGCCGCCTCCGTGTTTCACTCCCGGCAGTCTCTGGGAATGCACAGACTCCCCAGCCAATCTAGACACTGCTCTCAATCATGAGAGCAGCGCCAGAATTGGTCTGAGCGGCCGCTCAGACACTGCCTCCGAGCCTGCAGCTTTTCTCCAACCCGGCTGTGAACACAGCTGGGTTGGAGAAATAGAAGTGCCCACCACTCCTGCCTGTCATGGCCCAGCCCTGCCCCGCACGCACCGCCAGCCAGAGCCCGTCACATTATTGTTTTAATATAATTTTATTTTTCTGTGACGGACTTTGACCAGTGGGGAGACGCTCCCCCGCCATTATGGAGGAGCCGCCCTTGCTTGGTTCACCAATGGCACTGTCACCAGTTTGGGGACGAGGGCAGGTATGATTTTAAGTTCATGTTTAAAAACTATCCCTTTTAATAAGTACTTCTCAATGCATTGCTATTATGTGTAGTATTAATGTCAAACTTCCACATATTGAAGATATACACTTAAAAAAACAAATTAAGCGACTTTATCATAGTTTTGCATTGCGTTTATTGCATGAATTACGGGGCAAACATTTTCAGGGCTCAGCTCATACACGGGCTCTCGGCTCTCCCTGTTTATTTGTTGACTCGCCCACCTCTCCCTGTCACTGTGGGTGTAAAGAGCAGACTCTGATGGTAGAGCTCTGGGCGGAGAGGTTACGGACACTGCAAGGCATGAGCACTAGAACAGACATGTTGAACCTATGAGGCCCGGTGAGCTCTTAACTCAACTGAGACTAGAGCGGGCTCAGTATCTAAGAAGCTTAGCTTTCTGGGTCTACAGGACAGGGACAACTGGACAAGACCTGGCAGGGACATTCGGGGAGACAGGCCACCAAGCGGAGTCTGGGGCTAGGGAATGGGGTGTCTGGGGGCGGTCACAGATTAAGTAGATGGGGGCGGGGGGTTCCACTGAGCCTACATGGTGAGCGTGCACATACAAGAACACATGAGTTGTGAGCGAAGTGGAACAGGGATATATGTGGGAAGACCAGCATAAACGAGGACAGCGGTAGCTAAAGCGAGAACATATGAGTATTTATAGCATTCAACGCAGAGGAAAGAAGAATGTATCTGATTATATGAGTGCTATGATTTTAAGGGTCCAAATTTATGTCACGTTCTATTCAAGGGAAACACATTAGTGCTCATTTTTCATTTCGCCTTTCAACATTCACATTTCTTTCTGCATCATTGACGCAGCTGTGGTTTCTTTGTATTCCTGCTGTTTGCAGAGGTAAAAATAAATGTGAAGTGTTTCATTTCCAATCTGCGTTGAGTATTATTCGGTTCTGGTTAAACAGACAAACATGGAAAGAATACGAATTTACAGTTTTTGAGAATAAATTTTTATAACTGAACAATGTGAAAATAGTTTTTGGCCTCTCTTGGTTTCTTGAGCTCCTCAAAAGTGGAAATGTGAGACCATGAACCTTGTGGTTGGTGTTACAAACTTGCACTAATGGGCTGTGTAAAAAGGTCACACACAGCGGCAGAGTGGCCTTGGTGTGCAATGTGGTCAACCCTCACCAGTGGGCAACGTGAGAAACCTGGATCAGGCGGGTTGTGAAAGAGCGGCGCATTTTGAGTCCTTTACACTATGAAGAATGGTGAGGAGCTGTCACTGGTGCACAGAGTGAAACGTTTGCACCAGTTCATTCTTCGAGGTGCGTCCACCGGAGGATACTGTGAGGACTTAGTAGTGGTGGTCACTGTGAGGAGCTTCCAGTGGTGTGCAAGGGGAGGAGCCTGAACAGTTCGCCATGTGATAAGTAGGCACTGGAAAGCATTATGAGAAGCTTGCACTGATCAGCAATATGTGAAAATCACATTGATAGCCGGAGCGAGAAGCTCACGAGTTGACAATGTGAGACTATTTGGTTGTTGCTAGGGTGAGTAGCTCGCAATGATGTGCAACGTGAGGAGCTTGCACTGATGAGATGTATAAGAGACTGAAATAAGTGGCATTGTGAAAAACTGAAACTTAAGGGAAACTGTAGAACAGAGGTCTTCAAACTTTTGTAGGTTGAGCCCCCCCAGCTGAATTTTTTTAGATGTTGGGCCCCCCCACCACCTGACAGAAATTTCTGGAATCTGGTACACTACATAATCGACCGCCACGCGCATATCACGGGCCATATCCGGCAAATAACGTTCTACACAATAAGAGTGTTTAGTAAACTGCAGGTTTGTGAGTGGTTGTGGTGAAATGACAGAGGCTTATTACACGGCTCAAAACACAATATTCCAAGATAAAATGTGCGCAAATTGTTTTTACTAGGATGCTTTGTTTTACACATCACCGACAGCAGCAGTGGAAGCTTCTGTCACACACAGAATAATGCAGCACAGACCGAAGCAGTGCAAACGAGACAGACACATCACCGACAGCAGCAGTGCAAGCTTCTCACACACACAGAATAATGGAGCACAGACAGAAGCAGTGCAAACGAGACAGACATCACCGACAGAAGCAGTGCAAGCTTCTCTCACACACACAGAACAGGTGCAGCACGGACAGAAGCGGTGCAAATGATACAGACACATCACCGACAACAGCACTGCAAGCTTCTCTCACACACACATAACAAGTGCAGCATGGACAGACGCAGTGCAAACGAGACAAACACATCAACAGCAGCAGTGCAAGCTTTCCTCACACACACAGAACAGGTGCAGCACAGGCAGCAGCAATGCAAATCTCTGTCACATAGAACAAGTACTGTAAAAAAGGCACGAGTGTATTTCTCAAGTAGGCGGTGTAAGCATAGACAGCCCAAGCTTTCATTACGCACAACGAACACGCATGGTATCAGAAGCAGCACTATAAGCTTACTTATGCAAAGACAACAGATACACCCTAGAATGGAGCAGTGCAAACTTTCATTAGCCAAATAATACAACTCGCTTTGCAGCAGGAAATACTTTCCTCAAGCAAAGAACAAGTACAGCAAATGCAGCAGTAAGCCAGGTTTCCTTAGCCAGACGAGACAGGCAGAGCACAGGCAGCAACACATTAAGATTGCCTCACACATGTGGCAGTACAGCACAAGCAGCAGCAGGGCAAACATGGAATGTACATGGAATGTCCAGCAGCATCAGCAGAGCCTCAAACATCGAAAGAACCAGAAAAGCACAAACGAGAACAGTATAGACACCCCTCACACCAGAAACAAGTACAAGAAAGCAAGCAGCATTAGTCAAGCTACTACCACGTTCATTGCAGACAACAGATGCACGAGGCCAGAGCATCCTTCCACAAAATGAGAGGAAACTTTGGCCATGTATGTAGGGAACACACGGAAAGAAGGAGGGGAGGGGAGAGGCACTTGAACACCCCCTTTTCCAAAGGAGGGAAAGCAATACCTAGCAGACGCTGGGGCTTGTCTGTAGAGAAGTCTTCTGGAAGGGTCTACTCGACTAATGGGAAAGAAAGGCCGTGGGGTGGGGAAGACATTTTTCCTGAAAATAGTTACTGTATGGGCTCAGCAGTGCAGACAAACCTTCCATCGCTAGTCTTTAAAGGAATGCATACTCTGTGGCGGTCTGCATCTTAAATATAGTGTAGATGCTGCAGTTGGGCATTAATGAAACAAACATTGGTAAAGCCTTTTGTCTTGCGTTTTTAGGTCTATGTGTTGTTTGTTGGAATGGGTGTATGTTGTTTGATATTACTAGACACAAAATCAGAAACCACACTTCCAGAGATGTATATGCAAACATACCACTCCCAGAAGCAAACATACATGCAGAGCAAAACACACACAGATGCACATGCAGCCAGAAAATCCATATTGGCACTAGGTGGATGTTGGTTAGATACCTGGATGGATGGATCGATGGCTGAATGACTGTATACAAGGATAAACGGATGGCTGCCTGAGCACAAAATGGATGGGTGTGGTTATATACATGAATGGATTCAATGTGTGTATGGATATATGTTTAGTTGTGGGTTGATGGAAGAATGGGTGGATGTGAATGGATGGTTAGGTGCTTGGGTAATGAACACATGGGGATGAACCAAACAAAAGTACGATCAGTTTTATATACTATCACTTCATGTTCAAGCAATATATACATGCATTTAAATACGAATGATAAAATCAGAATATATATATATAGCACTAACTATACCAAAAAAAAAAAAAATTGGCATATACAATGGACAATGACAGAGCTATTAAACCCAACAGAAGAGCCCTTGAGTCCGGAACCCACAACATGGCTCATGAATACACTTTAGTCTCCTTCGTCTCATACCCTCTGATTTCATTGGACATCTCGCTTAGTATCAGTCATTTCAGCTGCAGTGGGAGGCAAGGAGTCTCCTCTGCTATGAAATCGAACGCAAAGGAACAGGACTGTCTGTTCGTTTGCTTTAGGTTTTAGCAGAGGAGACTTCCTGCCTCCCACTGCAGCTGAAACATTTAAGCTCTACCAATTAACCCCTCCTGGGACGGTGAACTGTTAGCTCTTAACAGACAAAGGCATGGGCACGTCGTGCCCCATGATTTCCTCCCTCCCCTCCAACCCTCTGTTACCGGAGTTCTCTAATGAAAAAAATTCCGATTTGAAATGGGTGAAGACTTCGACCCGGGGACAGTGGAAGACAACAAAGGTAAGATTTTAGGGTCGAGTGCGCGCCCCCCCTGACATGGTGTCGCGCCCCCCTGGGGGGCGCGCCGCACAGATTGAAGAACTCTGCTGTAGAAGCTTACATTAGTGGTCAATGTGAAAAGTTGTCATTGGTGCATAGTGTGAAAAGCTTGCACTGGCAGACTGTGAGAGAAGCCACCACTAAAGGGCAGTATTAGAAGCTTTCACTGGTGGGCACTGTGAGAACCTTGCTCAGTAAGGAATGTAAGAAGTCAGTACAGTAGGCAGAGAGAGGAGCTAGCAAAGGTAGCCAGTGTGAGTAACCGGCACTGGCGAAAAATGGATAAAGCTGGCCCTGGTAGGCAGTGTGCAGTAATTGTAGTAAGAGGCCTTATGACCATCCGGATATGATGGGGAATGTGAAACTTTTACACTGTTGGGAAGTATGGTTGGTGAAATTGGTTGCTGGTGCACGAATGTCTCACTGGTGACGAGTGTGAGAACTAAGCAGTGTTGGGTAGGGCGAGATGCTTTCAATGGTGAACAATGTGAGAAGCTGTTGCTGGTCAGCACTGTGAGACGTTTCTAGTGATTTGTCGTATGAGGATCTAGTAATGGTGGGCACTGTCAGGACCTTGCACTGCTAAGTAACATGCATAGGTTGCAATGGTGGGCAGTGTTAGAAGTTTGCACCTGTTCAGACGGGAATGTCCCCTGCTTGGTATATGGGTCTTTTTTCCTGCCCTTTGTGTACAACTGTGTGCATATCTGACATCCTGACTTTTGATTTTGGCCTTGGCGAAACGCTAACTAAGCATGTGCGCAGAGGCCTAGCCCTGTCCATGTCGACGAGAGGTCTTGGACCTGTCCTGTGACCTGGAGGGGCCCACCAAGTATTCCCACAGTACTGACAATGGACTACTGTTCTTGTCATGAGTATAGATCAGTGGTAAAAGCAAACTGTGGTTAAGAGTATCAATATTGTGATAACAACCTTCTTATCTGGGTCACTCAGGTTAAGGCCTCTTGGACTACCTGTATAAAAATATTTCAGGTACATTCTCCGTCCCTTTCTTTAACATTCTGAGTGTGTGTTAAGTGTGTTTGTGTGTGTTGCAAGTGTAACACAGACATGGCGTGAGTGAGCCAGAGTAATGGAGGCCAGTGTTATTCGTTTTGGATACTTTTGGCCGGGCCTAGCGCAAGATGGATGGTGAGGGCTGTGGAAACCTATTGCCTGCATTCCTTTAGCTGGAGGGAGCAGGTCCAGACACTGAAGAAGGGAATTGTAACAGTAATTGTAATTGGAGTTATAAATCGCTTACTACCACTGGCCAGGCGTTGAATCGCTTTTCGGCAAGTACCATGCTACTCCAGAACCAAAGGTGGATTAGTAGAGGGAAATATAAATTGTTATTAGGAGTGGTGGAAGTGGTAGGCATGTGAGTATGTTAGTTGGATGAGTAGGATAAAGGATGGATAGTAGAGGGAAGAGATTGGATTTTTTGGGAGTTCATATTAGTAAAAGAGGTTTGTAATGAGTCAGAGAGTGGAGGTAGGGGATATTTTGGAAGAGGAATAGGATGAGTCATAGAGTGGTGATTTGGTGAGGTTTGGGGAGAGTAGTTAACTTTTTATTTCTCTGCAGTTGGAGGCAAATATATAAAGATGTGGAGCTATACATACATAGAGATTTTAACATGATGCACATATGGAAAACAATCAGGAGTTATAAAATTGTACTGGATAAAGTCTCATATGTACATACATGGATACATATTTACAAACTCACTCTACCATTTTTGCTGTAAATTATGATTTTTAAAATTGTATTTATCACTATGTTTTTAATGATATTTGCCCCCAATATTTCAGTAGTGAAGCACTTATAGATACAATTGCCATAATCATATTTACACATTGTGACAGATATTTGTTATTATAGGAAAATAAATCCATAAGCATACACTGATCACCTTGTATGTCATTGATGTATTTATCTACTTATATACGGATATGATAAAGTTATATCTATATGTATGTACACATATAATATTCTAATGTTTTTTATTTCTTTATTTTTTTATGTATTTATTTAATTATTTTTGATTTCTCTAGTAAGCATAAATATATATATAGATACATACCCACATTATTTTTGTTTTTTTGTTCCATTATTTAATTAGTACTATTTGTTTTTATTATTTTTGATTTATACATTTATGATCTTGTTAAGTAATAAGTCTATTGAATTGGTAATATTTACACATACTTTTTGTATAATCATGTTTATATGTTGTGATATGAGTGATCATAATAAATAGAGACCCTATGTATATGTAGTGAAATACTTATATGTTATTTATGTAATTACCTATATACAATTTAAACATAAATATAAGGAATTTATATATTTTAACTCTAGGTAATATATACATTTGTATATTTAAGTATAAAAATATAAGAAAGTATATACATTTTTATTCATAGGTAATCCGTACATTTGTATAAGAAATGCACATACCTGACTACATACATATAATCAAAGTATACATGTTTACAAACACACATATATGCAGCATTGGTGTATATTTGTATTTTGAGTATAGTTGTCATGCTCTCGAGAAATCTTTAGAAGATAAGATGGTTATCTGTGAATCTTATGTTTGGGGGTAGTGAATTCCATAGTTTTACTGCTTGAACAGCGAAAGATGTTCCACCCATGTTGTTTTCTTGTATGCTGGGTTTTTGAGGCGGGGCTAAGGTTTCTTTGTTGTATGTAGTTTGTGATTTTCTTCCTAATCAAAAGTGGTCCTGTTCCATGTATTGCTTTGTGAGGGATACAAAGCAGCTTGAAAGTGGATCTTTCTGGCAACCGTTAACCAATGTTACAATGTAACCTAAACACTTTATAACAAACTTTGAAAAAAAAAAAGGTGATGGGAAATAAATTGCAAACCTATACAGTTGAAGTTGAGGCAAAATAAATAGCTGGTACTTAAAGCTAATGTTGAATAAATAAATAACATAAATAGCATAAAAAATACACACTGAACTAGCTTTGTCAATGAAAGGAAAGGAACTATTTTTAGGTGCCTATGAACAATGTGCACAAGCTCTCTGCAGACAGTCAAACTGACGGGAACCAACAGGTAATATGTGAGCTGACCTGCTGCCCCACGAAGTATGCTGTGGTAAGTGGGAGGATACAGGTCGGCTTTTAGACATTCTGTGAGCCTTTGGGTTAGCAAGGAGCTGTTGATAAGTCTTTCTGAATACTGCCACTTGACGAATGGTAGGGCCAAGGGGTGTTATTGCAGACCCTCTTGTGAAAGGTAAGGAAGTCTCTAGGTGAGGCCTGCCTTTTTGCTTTTTCTTGATTACGCCTTCAGTTGACAGTAAGGTGCATAAACCTCATACCTTTTTGTGCCTATGTGGTGGGTGCTCCAGGATGCAGACAGTCTATCTGCAGTGAGAAGCCTAAGTCCGCACAAATACTGTGTCTGAAGAATAGTAGGGAAAGGACACCCCAAACCGGTTCTATAGTTTGAGACAGTGGATTCACATCAGCTGTCTAGCAGTTGTGTAAAAACGTGGGATACAACCCACCCCACTTTGTTCCAGTTCCTAAGCCTTTATGACCAATGAAATGAGTGCTCTGCAGGGCTGTGCGAGAAGGGCTGATGTCTCCCTAACAGCAAGTCTTCCAGAAGTGAGAGGACGTCACCTAAATTCTGGATTTGTTGTTGGAGGATCTGGTCATCTGCCTTGAAGTGCCTAGAATATTAACAATAATGGGGCGACCCGGTGTCCCTCAGAACCTGGGTATTAATATTAAACAAAAACAATTGGTTCTGTCGGGACAGAACCAATTGTTTTTGTTGAAGTGTCTAGAAGCATGCCTGCCTGCTGAGAGAGGGACTGAGCCTGCCTAGCCTTGCAGGAAAAGAGACTTCAAGAAAAGGGGCTGGGGGATGGCTAGACAATGAAGTGGAGAAAGAAGAGGCAGGCTTTACCTTAATAATTCAATAAGGTTTTTTTGCTGCCCAGCTTGTCCCGAGTACCTATGGGGTACTCAGGAAGAAGCAGACTGCATGAGACCTGTTTGGAGGGACCCTCATGTTCCCTCCCAAACAATCACTCCAGTTCCTGCGCCTGTTACAGAAGAGCCACACCATCAAGACTGCCACAGCCGGTCCTTGATCTCATCAAGCAGTACCTTGCACCGCGATCTATGGAGAGGGGGTTGGGCGGGTGCACTGCTGAATGTGGGCCGCACCCTGCTCCGATGAACTCTGACAAGGCTAATGCTGGCTTACTGCTGGTCTTTTAAGTACAAGGGAGTGGTACCTTGGGAGTGTGGTGGCAGTTGAAAGAATTGGTGATAACTCACCTATCCTGTAAAAAGGGCAATGTGAAGACTGGGCACATTTTTGAACTGTGGGTAGCCAAAACTGCACCTAAGCTTCATCTACAATACTCCTTATTGTGCTTTGAGGTGGACAGAATCCAGACCCTGGGGATATTACCTGGGCAGGAATAGATAGGGAGCAGGGTGGATGTAGCATCCATATGAGATATTGCCCAGAGTGACTAACTTGTGTATGTTCTTTAACATGTGTAGTATTTAGTACAACTGTGTTATTAAAGTATTTTCTTGCAAACATAAGCACTGGCCATTACCTTTATTGTGTCGTTTGGTTAAGTGTTGAGGTTTGGGAACTCACACAGTACTTTCCTGAGAAGCTTGTGTCAGCTCGCGTTCTCTACTCTGAGAGTCAAGTGTGTGTGTAGGGGGTTCTACTTGGCCCAGTTTGCAGAGCCATATTGGAATGGTCCCCAGGAAACCAGTGGCATATGACCTCAACTGGGCCTCAACCTGCATGGTTGACGCCCAGTAACCCCTGTCTGCCCTTAGGTCCCGCGCATGGGGTCTGACAACACAAGTGGACAATTTGAAAAGCTGTTTTCAGTAGGCAGTATGAGACCCTTGTACTGATGTACAGTGTAAAAATGCATTCTTTTAATATGGGAATTCTGTCTCTTTGCTTGAATAATTATTCAGAAATAGTTTAGTCCACAGATTCTTAATCTTTTGGCTTCTGTGGCCCTCCCACTAAATCCCTTCTAGAAGGTTGGTAATCCAGGCTAGGTAATTTCTCTATTTGAACCCTAAATAATATACACAAATACAGAAACAATTATACATCAAACAAATACACAAATTATAATATATTTTATTTAATTCCCAAATAACATTTTTTTATAACAACATCTGCACATGGCATACCTCCACAATGCCCGATCCACTCAGGGGATCGTGTATACATTCACGGACAATACCCACACTCAACCCTCTTTGCCCCCTGGGAAACGCGTAGACCCAGTGTTTGATCCATGATATGACCACCAATTTCTCATATCTTTGAGTGCTTCTTGGGGCATCCTTGGTCTTGATATATGGGCTCCTCCAGCTTTGGGGAGCGTCCATGCCTGCCATCCCCTCCTTCAACATTGGGGCAATTGGTGACTTCCAACATCTGGTCACATCCTTTTTTGACAGTAGTGTACCCAGCCCCACTAAAGTGTGAACTCCTCCTGGGCCCCTCAGGTCATCTACCAGACCCAACAACGCAACCTTGGGGATGCCTCGAGGTTCTGGCCCAGCACCTCAGACAGAGTCACAAAAATGGACACCCAGTATTTGTGGATAATGGGGCATTCCCAGACCATGTGGTAGAAGTCCCTTGAATCCCTCCCAAATGTAGTGCATGCTGGGTCAGTGTGCCTTAGAGCTTTCCACAGGTGCCTGGGCGTATAGCAGGAGCAATGGAGAAACTTCAACTGGATGAGGCATTACTGAAATTGTAATTTTGATAAGTAGGTCGGAGCTATTCAAAATGTACTTTTATTTCTTAAAAATTAAGTGCTATGTTAGACTCTAGCATATCCCTATATTTTTGATGCATACTCTCTTTTTGTATGCACACACATGTGCTTCAATTGAGGCAACCAATTGTCTAACATGTATGTTTTGTGATTCCCAGAAGTAGATGTATTTTGGTCCTTCCCCTCAAAAGCTAAAGGAAGGTGTAGAAATGCACCCAGATTTTGTGGACAGGATAATTTGCTATTCTAAAGCAGTCTTCGATTACTTTGGAAAAGTTTATTTTCAGAGGTATTTGCTGTAGTCTCGGCAAGCAGAGAGATAAAATATAAGGGTATGTTATTTTAATGTGTATGTAACAAATTTACCTACTTAGTAAAAATGGCAGAGCATTGAAAGACAGGTAGTTTAAACACACCTATTGGGACAGGGCTGTCCCACGCATTGTGAACAGCTGTTTTCCCTGCCCTGAGTGCACAACTGTGAGTTTCTGGTTTCCTAGTTTTGGGAATTTTGGCAGAAGCCTTGCACTAATCTACTATGTGCATAAGGGCAGGCCCTGTCTGTTGATGTGAGAGTGGTCCTTGATCCTTCCTGAACCTGGAGGGGTGCACCAAGTGTGCACTTATTAATGACAGTGGACTACCATCCCTGTCACGGGTCCTAACATGTGAAAAGAATGTAGAGCAATGGTGGCAGTATACTGTGTTTCGTGGTCATATAGTCTAGTCATGAACAGACCTTTTTTTTTATCTGTGTCAAAGAGTGGTGGCCTACTGACCCACTAATGTAAAGTTCTGCTACTACAAGTTAGACCCAGATCCTTGTGCTAACATCCCAGTGCATGTGTGCCTGTATCTGTGTGTGTGTGTGTAACCTATATGATACTTGCATCATTTGTTCCTGAGTGATGCAAAGTGAAAGAACCTGTGTATACCCAACTTCCCCTTCATAACTCTCTCTACACCCAGACCCTCACCCCATCTCTCTGTGTATACAAAATCCCCACTACATACCTCTCCCTACACAAAGCTACTCACCCCATCCCTCTGTGTAAACTCAGCTGCTCCTTCATAACTCTCCCTACACCCAGCTCCTCACCCCATCCTGCGTATAGACAACCTCCCTTCCATATCTCTTCCTACATCTAGCTCCTCACCCCATCCCTCTGTGTATACCCACCCCCCTTTAATTGAGGCAACCAATTGTCCTACTAGATTCGGGTTGCTGTGCTTGTGCTACTCCCATGAGCCAAGCTAAGGATAGCAACTTAACTTTTAGCCTTTAGCCTCCAATTTCAAATTCCTTCACATTTACGGGGCGTTTTTAAAATTTTAATTTTACATTTTGCTTTTTTATGGTTATATACCTTATTAATCTGCTGATATTGTTTAGTTCCTAAACAGTCATGGACCTCCGAGTAAACACTGTGGAACCTAAAAGGTAAACAGGTTAAGAATCACTGTTTTGACTTATTGTATTTGCTGTTTGAAGTTTATATTTCGAAGAAGGAAAAATATGAACTTTGCCTATTTTCAAAAAATGCTTACCCGTCTCGGCATGAATTGGCACTAGCTTTATTAGTACAATACTAGCCGTTTAGCAACCCTAGGTGAATGCTTTTTTTTTTTTTTTTGTCCTCATTTATGCGATAATTAAGGTTAAGGTAGACAAGGTCCTTTAACGTGGTTTCTTTCAAGGGAATGGAGACCGCCCTATATTCGTATCGAAATTTGGATCAAGTCTTGAAACCCTCAAATTCTTTTGGCTCTTCAGTCACCGCACCAGCGTACTGATTTACCGGAATTTGATAGATCGCATTGGGTGTAATCATTGGACATTCCTCCCTACCCTACCTCATGTTTTTATCCCAAAGTTTCCAGTACCTTCTTCTTTTCTCTATTCTTCTTGAATGATCCAGTGTCCTAACCTTTCTTACGGAGCAAATCCATTCTAATGCTGTAGGCGGAGTGGTGAGAATCCAATTTACGCATATCTCATGTCTGGCTAATAAAATTAAAGTAAATAATAAAGATTTCTGTTTTTTATTTAATACAGTAGTAACATTATTACTATCCAACATGCCATAAATAACAATAAGTGGGCTTACCTCGATATCCGTTTCTAAGACTTTTTCAATAATCTTACCCACTTCTTTCCAATAAATTCCCAGTTGAGGACACTGGTGAAACATGTGGATGTCGTTCGCCTTTGGTTCCCCACATTTGGGGCAATTTTTCACCACCCGGATATTCATTTTGGATAATTTTTCCGGCGTCCAATATGACCTATGCAAAGTAAAAAGATGATTTCTCCTAAGAGGTGCAGAAACTATATTTTGCCATAATAAAGTGCAGGATACTTGCCAAAGATGTTGCAAATCTTGTGCTGGAAAGACCTTCTTCCATAGTTTGTCTGGGGATGAAAAATCGTCGTCTCCTGTTTGTATCAGATGCCAATACCACTTCGATATTTCCTTTGTTGAATAGTCGCGTTGTAATTCATTCTCTAGTTTTTCAGTAGATTCTAGGATTTTTCTTGATCCTTTGACCAACTCAGCAACTGGTAGTATTTAAAACCTAGATATTTTCCCCTGTGTTTCTTCAAGAAGTAAATTCCAGTTTTTTAAAGCGCCAGGTTCCAACAATTGTCCCCATCTTGTTACTCCTGCTTCCATCAGTGACATTGCTAAAGAGTCTTTACAGCCTCGGGAGTTCCAGTGGACCTCCATATAGGTGCTAGGCGACTGTAGTATGGAATCTTCCATATTCTTCTTATTTCATACCATGTCCTGTATGCTGAGTTAAGTACTTTTAATTTGATCTTTTTAAAATATTTTGGATGACCGAACTTGAATAGGCAGAAATCTTCTTCCGTAACAGCTTTCCAATATAAGGGGTAATTAGCACGAGATCTAAAAAGGGTTCTTATATGTTTAAAATGAAAAGCTCTATAATAGGAAAGCAAGTCCCCCTCGATGTTTCCTCTGGCAAAGTTTCCTCCAAGCAATTCTCACCCCTTTAGAGGACCAAATAAACCCATTAATTTCACTTTGAATCTTCTTTAGCCATAAGGGCTTAAATTCTAATGGTATGGCATTAAATTGAAACGTAAACTTTGGTAAGATAGACATTTTTATTATGTTGGATCGCCCCAAAAAGATAGGGATAAACAACTCCATGATTTTAGTAACTTCCTCATTTCCTTTACTTTTAAATTCAAATTTACTTGGGCAATTTCATCAATATTTTCCAGGACCTCTATTCCCAGGTACTTTATACTTTTTTTGTTTGCACTATTGGTGTTTCTAGGTTCCAATACATTATTTCTGTTTTTTGAATATTAACTTGATAACCTGAAATGGTTCCAAAATCAGCTAACAGCTTAGTTATAATGGGGAGGGATTTACTTAGATCACTTGTGTAAACCATTAAATCGTCGGCGTACAGAGCAACTTTATTTACCCAGCCGTTGAATTGGAAAGGTACAATTTCCTGGGATCTCCTTATCATATTTGCCAGGGGTTCAATGTATAAGTTAAAGGGTGAGGAGAAAGGGGACAGCCCTGTCTCGTCCCTCTTTTAATCTGGATTTCTTTAGATAAGCAACCATTTATAAGTATTTTTGCTACTGGAGCTGTGTATATGTTCCTTATTGCCCTTAAAAGTTTCCTCCTAGTCCAAAGTGATTTACAGCCTCCTGCAAAATAACCAATTAACACGGTCAAACGCTTTGTGCCGCTGTCAAGGTGAGAACTACTAATGGTATCTTTTCTTGAGTAGCAATATCAATGGCTCCAATAAGCTTATGAGTAAGGTCATGTAATTGTCTCCCCTCTTATAAAGCCTTTTTTGATCCAAATGAATAAGTTTGTTTGTAATTTTTCCTACCCGTGCAGCCAATATTTGGGTAAACATTTTGTAATCACAGTTTAGAAGGGATATTGGTCTATATGACTCACATTTAAGAGGATCTTTTCCCGGTTTCAATATTAAGCTAATGGTGGCATCATTCCAGGATTTAGGAAGAACAGAACCTTCCAAATAGATGTTATTAAATAGGTCCACTAGTCTAGGAGTTAATATCTCTTTTAAGACTACATATACTTCATTTGGGATGGCATCTGGGCCTGCAGCTTTCCCTTTTTTTGACTTTTTTAACACATTTAATCAGACCCCCCCAGGATATTGCGGCATGGATTAGCAAATTTAGCGGCACAAATATGGAAATTTAGCGGCATTTTTGCGGCACTTTATTTTACTCATAATCATTCATTGTCAGCCTGAAATCAATGGAAAATGTTTTAGCAGAGTATTTCACTTGTAATAGGCATGTTTAAAGTGTCTGCAGCTCTATGGAAGCACAGCTCCAGTCCTAACCTTGTGGGAGGGTGCTGTATTTCTCCCTGGGATGTTCTAGTGCCCATGTATGCACCCCTGTCGGGGCACTGCTGCCTCCGGATCCGAGAGGCAGGACACCTCTTCCTCAGGCACCCTCTTGGCAAATTTTTTAACTAGTGCTATGGGGGCACTCAACCACGAGATCAGTAATGTTGAGGAAAGCCTAGGTGTCACCAAACAGGTTTTGCTGGAAGATAAGCAGGCTCTACCAGCATCAGAAGTCGCCGGCCCCAGTACTAAATCAAATAACCTGAGTTGATTAAAGACATCTGGGTCCTCCTGATGGAGGAGAGTTAATCCTTGTATTTCACATGAACTTGTAACTATTGATTCAGATCCTGTTAATGCTGTGAATCCTTTGACTGATTTTTCTCAGCTCACACCCAGGGAAAAGTAAAAAGGACTCTTTGCGTACTGTGCACCGTAAGGATAAAGTGCTGCCCAATCCAGTTGGCAGTCCAGTGTATGCCACTACTGCTGTAGTCAATTTGGAGGTTAGGTCAGTTTCAACATCACAAACGCTGTACATACCCAGCACTCGATGACGCATTCATGGGTAGACTAAAAGCAATTGAGTGTGCCATTTTGACTTGCCCACCTCTGATCACCTACCCACGTCAATCGAAGAATTGAGGGTGCCACTGATGCCCCCAATCTTGTGGGACCATACAGCGCCTTGATTCAGATAGCTGTATTTCCAAGGAAACTAATACTGTAACATTTGTCCCTCAAGCTAATTCTGCTAGTCTTCCTGTACTGTCTTTCTGACTCTGGATGCACAGACTGCACTGCCACCGTGGGCTGTTCCCATCCGAAAAGGCTGCTGCAGATTTGGAACCGTGTTAGGCAGCGATCGCGTGTTATTAATTCATCTCTGGAGCATGTCAAAAGCAACATTAATTTCGAATATAACCTACCCCGAGATTCAAAAGTACTTGCTAACACAAGCCTGCGCGGCAATGTAACGCAGCTCCGTGTTTACTGAATGAGTCCTGCTTCGAATGCTCGATGGCTTGATGGCTTCTGAATGAATCACAGCTCACAACCCCTCAGCTGGAGACTCCGTCTGGCCGGCCCTCTTGAAAGTGGTGTAAAGGACTCAACCATATGCTCACAGATGCCTTTTTGCAGACACATGCCATAAATAACAACGGCAAATGCAAGCACCAATGATGTGCAAAACAAGAGTACGTGTCTGTGGGCATGCTGCACACCAGGACTGTAGTAATCTAATGTTTGCATGCAAGCCTGGTGTGCTTGAAACCAGCTCTTAGAAGATTCCTTCCAGGTTGCATTCACCAGGGCAGCAATGGTTTTATTGAGCCAGTCAGCAAGAATACGTGTATTTCGGAGCTATCAATCCACTGAACGTGGAGTCTGAGTGTGCGTGCAAATTAAGGATTTTATGCCTGCTTCGGCGTGTTTGTGCCACTGTGGGTAAAACATACACGCCTGCCCCCGCATCCATGTATCGATGGCTTTTCAGTGTCTCGGGATTCACAAATCTACGTCTTTAAGATGAAATTCGTATAAACCTTCAATGTTTTGTCGCATTTTCCAAATTTCGCGGGTAGTTTTGTAAAAATCGCGGCATTTTTACAAAACTGCCGATTTTGCGATTTTTTTGCAAATCGCGAAATCCTGGAGGGTCTGTTTAATACTTCTTCGATGGTAATTCCTGCGTTTAAGGATTCATTAAACTCAACCCCTAACTTTGGAACCATTGATTCTCTCAGATAAAGATCTGCTAAATCACTTGAGGGTACTAGGTCTTCCTCATACAGGGCTTGGAAAAAAATCTCTAAAAGTATCTTCTATTTCTGTCCTACTCTCTACCTTTTCTCCTGCCAGGTCGCTATATATTGTCGTGATTTTATTCCTATTGGTATCTGTTTTTATTTTCCATGCTAAGAGTTTTCCACTGTTTTCCCCATATTCATAATTTGACAATCGGCTGGCTTCCCATCTTTTTCTTACCCTTCCCTCCAGATAGTTTGATAAATCATATTTCTTTTGGAGATTTCCTCTTTTGCTCCTTCTCGTTCTGTTTCAGAAATTACTGTTTCATAAATTCTATATTGTTCTAATATATCTGACTCTAATTTGCTTATTGTATGCCTGATTTCTTTGTTTCTATTTGCTGCTAAGTTGATCAAAGATCCTCTAAGAACCGCTTTGTAAGCGTCCCACACTACTTGCGTTGAAACTTCTCCGTTAGCATTAATTTGAAAATATTCCTCGGTTATGACCTTCAACTTCTCTACGACCTGTACTTCAACCAGGAGTGTTCGATCTTACGTCCATCTTCTCTCGCCCTGTGTACAGTTTTGGGTCAGTTCTATTTGAACTAAGGAGTGGTTAGATAAGTGGGCTGGTACATGATGTACTTTTGTTACCTGTTTACTTAATAATTTATCTATCAAGAAGAAATCTATTCTTGACGAGTGGCCATATTTATGATTTTTATAGGTGAATCTGTTATTATGATCTCCTTTGCTCTTCCAAATGTCTACTAAACCCAGATCCTCTTTAAATCTATTCATCCATTCCCTCATTTTAGGAAGATTCAAGGCTCTACCGGGCGGATGTCTATCATTTACTGGATCTAATAATATATTGAAATCTCCGCCCAGAATAATTGGGATGGATATGTTAATTAACTGGGTGTATAAGGACTGCAGGGGAGCTGGGTCGTCCATATTTGGACCATAATATCCAACTACAAAAATAAATTTTGCTCTAATTTAATCTTGGCAGCTGCCCACCTTCCTTTTGAGTCGACATGCTCTTCTAGAATATTTATCTTTGAAGGTTTTTTGATAATTATTGCCACACCTTTAATACAACACGTCTGATTGGTGCAAACATGTGATTCAACCCACTTTTCATGCTTAATTATTTCTGACCACTCTGATTTTAAGAGGTGAGTCTCTTGTAATATTATGACATCACAGTTAATTAGTTTAAGGTATTCAAAGATTTTTTGTCGTCTTCTCCTTACTCTCAGCCCATTTACATTCCAGGTTATAATTTTTATTTTACCCTCCGATACTGTCATCTGTGTTTTCTACTTTCTCTTTAATATTAACATCAACTGTGCGGTACGTATTAGAGAACCTTGGCTTCCCTGTATCTTGCATATTGGACAATTTTTTATTTTTTTTTCCCCCCAAATGCTCCCCACCTTAAACTTGTGCTCAAAATAAAATAAACAAAACTCACACCCATCACCCTCCCCTGGAGAACCCTCCCTTCTATCATTGGGCAACTCTGATTGCCCTATTTGAGCTCCTTCTTCATGAGGCCTTATATTATGCCGTGTCTGGCCCTTATGTTTTTACTTTAATTTGTTCAAGGAGTGTCTCAACTTCTTTCGAGTCTCTGATATTGTATGTTTTGTTGTCCCACATAATCCTCAGTTGAGCTGGAAACTTCATCTGGACAGTGGCTCCTAATGATCTCAATTCTTGCATATAATTTCCAAGTGCCCACTGTCTGTCTAAAGTGGCTTTAGATACGTCCGAACGAATTTTGAAACTATGGTCGCCCCTGGAAAAAATGCCTGCTTTTAGCGCAATACTTAGTATGTTTTCTTTCAGAGTATAGGTTTTAAAATGTACGAGTATTTTCCGAGCATTTTTCCTTAGTGTGTTCCGTCTGAAGGGGTCTCTATGCACCCTTTGAATATCGTCGTCTAACATTTTCTCGTCTAACTCTGGAATACACTCCTTCAACAAGGTTACCACAAACTTTTTATGTTTTGACCTTCTAGTCCTTCCGGTATGTTTAGTATGCGTAGGTTATTTCTCCTTGAATTGTTTTCCAGGGTTTCAATTTTATCTCTAAGCTCCTTCTCGCTATTGGTTAGATTACTGATATTGTTCTGACAAGTTTTAATGTTTTCTCTAGTTTGCTCTACTATGTTTTCTATTTCTGATACACGATCTATTAAAGCATTAACCTTTGACTTCAAAGCTTCACAGGATGCTTGTATTTTTTTCTTGATTTTTTTCCGACTTGGCAAACCCCAATTTCATCTCCTTCATTAGTGAGGCTATCAGTCCGCCAATCTCGCCCTGCGGGGGTGGCTCCATGTCTCCCCCATCGTTATTGGAAAAGGTGTCTTGTTGAACATTTTTTTCCGGCAGGAGGATTTCTCCAGCTTCTGGAGTACAATCCTCTGTGCTATCTTTTGACATCAAAACTTTAAATCGGTTTGGAGACTCAGCAATTCCAGTATTAGTGTTGAAAGGAGATATTAATTCTTTTATTACTTGCATTTTTTGCTTTTTCTGGATTTCACTATTTAGAGAACCTTCCTTTTGAAATAAGTTCTGAGTTGCAGGTTTTTCTTGCACCTTAAAGAAGGTGCGAAGAGAGGGCGTTATTTTTAGGTTGGTTCCCGTCTTAGATTGCTCTCTTTTGGCCGCTTTGACAGCTCTAGCTGAAACTACAGCTGAAGCTCCATTTTTTGCTTTTTGGCCCCTTTGTTTTTTGTTAATAGATTTTGTTTTCTCTTGATTTGAAGTGAGAGTCTGTATTTCCCCCGTATTGGTATGACCTGACGCTTCTAAGGAGTCAGTATTCATGCGTCTATTTCGTAGAGCATAACTTATTTCTTGAATACGAGTTTTAGTGACTATTTTGCTTGCCATCAAATCTATAGAATATTCTACCTCTATAGAGTTAAGAGCTAAAACTGGTGCCAAAACTGGGGCTTGGGTCACTTGAGGTAAGACATCATGCAGAGGATCATACAGAAGATTAATTGTGGGATTACCAACTATCGAACCCCCCGCTTTGCCCCTTCCCCGCCTCTTTACCGGATTCATACATACAGCATACCTCCGTTCTTTTTCTTTTCCTTTCTCGTTGTTTTCTGTGCTGCTTGTAGCTTCCAGACCGGCGTTGTAGGAGAAAGAGCTGTTTGGCGAGCCTCTAAAGCTTGTTTTAATTAGCACTTTCCGGCGTTCTTGCTGTCTGAGCACCGCTTCTGCCCAAACGCCTCCTTTCTCCTTGGTTTCCTTCAGCGGGCAGGAGCGCCGTTTCGTGCCGAAACCCGCCTCCGCCTTTAAGCCGTCACAACTCGGAAAGACTCGCATGCAGGCTTCTCATGTATTTCCCGAGTCAGACCCTAATCATGTCTCGTTTCAACTCGATCCCCGTCGGCGGGCAACACCGCTTCACGCCGAGACCCGCCTCCGCCTTCAACCCGATGCAGCTCGGACACTTACAGCGGCGGCAGCGGCGTCTCGTATGCAGGCTACTTGACCAGAATATTCACGCAAAAAACAAAATAACCAGGTAATGCCTTTCAATCCAACATCCACATATCGGCGTTTTTCGTAAAACTTCCGGGCTCTGCTTTCATTTATTTTTTGTGCCTCATTCGGCAGAGCTCCCGACCAAGCTTCCTAGCTGGCCGCCATGTTCTCCAAAAAAAAACCCTAGGTGAATGCTTGGTTCTGTATTGGTTTGCAGTTGCACTCTGCTGTTAGAGGGTTAGGTACTGGCAGGAAAGAACATTTATGAGCCAGGATTAATCATTGCGTGTTCTGTGAATGAGGCTGCCTCATGCCCCACCAGGCCTGAAAATGTGCTACTGAGATTACACATACACATACACACACACACACATACACTTGGTCTTTCTTAAAGCCGTGCAGGGGAGCCAACAATTTTAATAAATCTGGCACGCGTGCCACTGCAGGTGAGGGCTTGGCACCTGCTGGTGTTCTAACATGTATGCTGTGTGATTCTCGGGGGAAATAGATGTATTTGTTGCTTCCCGTCAAAAGCTGGAGGAAAACGTAGAAATACACGCAGAGTTTGTGTGCAGGATTATTGACTATTCTAAAGACAGCCTTCATTATTTTGGAAACTTTTATTTTCAGAGGTATTTGCTGTGGTCTCAGCAAGCAGGGAGATAAAATGTTATTTTAATGTACATGTAACGAATTTACATTCTTAGTAAACAAGCATTTGCAATGCAACAGGTCTCCCAATTGCGAGATTTTGAGCTCTTGGTATTGTAAATGACAATGCCTTTTATAGTATTAAAAGGCATTGTCATTTACAATAACAATAGGTCATAGTTTGGAAAATGCGAGACCTATTGCAGCGCAGTGTCCCTGAAGCGGGCACCACTCTCACCATTAAAGTTAATTTAAAAAAAAATGAAACAGAGCGCAGCGTCCCTGAAGCAGGCGCCACGCTCACCATTAAAGTTAATTTTTAAAAAATGAATCAGAGCGCGGCGTCCCTGAAGCGGGCGCTGCGCTCACCATTAAAGTACAAAAAAAAATGAAACAGAGCGCGGTGTCACTGAAGCGGACGCCGCGTTCAGCTTCACATTTTTTAAAACAAAAAGTGCCCGCCATTGTCCCATGAATACTGTGGGGTTAGGGGGCAGCCACTGGTGAGCACGCTGCAAATACAAGAAGCAGCTGCCATTGTCCCCATTATTAACAAAATAGTGCTCACCGACTTATAACGCAGACCATGCAACTAGACAAGTAAAAGGTCCAGTCGTTATGGGAGATAACAAATGCAGACAAGGCGGTACCAAGGAGGGACTAACAAGCCTCATAACGAATTGGAAGCCAGCGTTTATGAAGGACAATGACACAAGCCAATCATAAATATGGGCGGGGAGTGTGCGGGGCTTCAAGTCCCTACTCCATTACTGCATGCCTCGCAGCAGCGCATGCGCTGCCCAGGCTCGACCTAAAAATGGTAGCGCATTGAAAGACAAGTAGTCTCAACACACCTATTTGAACAGGACTGTCCCATGCATCGTAAACAGCTGTTTTCCCTGCCTAGCATGCACAGTTGCTAGTATGTGGCATCCTGTATTTTTAATGTTTGGCTGCAGCCTCGTACTAATCTACTGCGCGCATAAGGCCAGGGCCTATCCCTTGACGTGAGAGTGGTCCTGGATCCTTCTTGAACCTGGAGGGGTGCACTAAGTATGCACTTCTTAGTGACAGTGGACTACCGTCCCTGTCATTGGTACTAGCACATGAAAAACATGTAGAACGGTGGTGGCATCATACCATATTTCAGTGGTGATATAGTCATGACAAACTTTTTTTTATCTGTGTCATGGAATTGATGGCCTACTGGCCCACTCATGTACAGTTCTGCTGCTACAAGTTAGACCCAGATCCTTGCGCTAACATCTTACTGCATGTGAGCCTGTATGTATGGGTACAACCCATGTGATACTTGCATCCTGTGTGCCTGAGTGATGAAGAGTGAAGGAGCATCCACTCTGCATCATAATTGTGGAAATCCCTTATCTGCTCATGTGCACAAGGTGAAGGTGAGGTTACTTTCCCTGACTTAAGAATTGTATTGCTTACATTCCTGAGACTGGGGGCTGGCCTAGACACTGAAGTGGGGAAAGAAGAGGCAGGCTTCACCTTAATCATTCAATACGTCTGCTGATTAGTGTTCCTGGGTACAGACATTTGGTGTGGGGTGGGACTACAGTTGTTTAGCATGGGAAGGGTCCTTTAGAAGAGGCCAGCCTTTTGTCCCTCTTACTGATCACTGTCAGTGTATTTATTGATAGCCAGGTGCAGAAAGATCACTCCACTTTTTATCTCTGTTGAGGGTGCTCAAGCCCAGATATGACCCTGCTGTGAGGAGCATCACTGTACGCAAAGTCTGAGTCTGGAAGTTAGTCTGAGCAGGACACAAGTAAAGAGAATCAACCTAAACCAGTTGTGAAAGTGCATACTGAGAATACACATTTCCTGTATAAAAGTAGGAAATATTGAACCACGCTTTGTTCCAGATTTTTTCACTCTGAACAAGAAGGGGGTGCCACACAGAATACCCAAAGCACTACTGTGCAACCAGAGCTGGTGTCTGTCTGACAACCAGGTTCCCAAAGGTGAGGGGACATTACCTGGAATCTGATCTGAAGGAAGAACTGTCTCCATGTCCTGAAACTCATAGATATGACCTGCTTGAGGGAAAAAAAGGAAGGATCAAGCCAACTCTGAAAGAAGGGTTGACTGCCAGCATACACAAAAGCAGCTGATCCTGGAACAGAGGCAGTGGCGGTTGGTGGTATACAAAAATGGTGGGGCACACAGTCAGAGGCAGTCCAGTTTGAGCCATGTGCAAAGAGAACATACGTCTTACAAAGGCCAAATATTCAAGTATCTATAAAGACATCCAGCAGCGCTGGCTTCACTCAGCTCCTCAGTACAAAGATATATCTGTGAGCAATGGGCACCTTTACCAACCAAGATCCTGCGTAAGCCATTCGTTACAACCACAAAAACAAAAACACAAAAACTCACACCTCATTAAACACTTGCTTATTTATCTATCCCCTTGTAGAACAGATGTCCATCACAGGGTACAACGACCTACATGGTGAAAAACTCACAATACTGAGCGCTCCCCTTCAGCAAACAGAATCAGCACCAGGCTACCGTGGAAACGGATAGAAAGGCCGAGATTCCCTCATTACTGAAAGGCGCTGCGCTGCCATGCTAATGGCAGATTGGGCGCTATACAGGTGCCAAGAACAATATAAATAACAGGTAAACATTCGCTATCACGAAGATTACAGGTAGGACACAGGTGCTACACTATGACACCTGAAGGGCCACGCTGGACAGAGTGCCTTGAAGGCAGGTGATGACTCCCTCCCTGTAAACACCGGATATTCTGCCCTTGTGTGTTTCTTCTGTCCAATTTCACCTCATCCGTCCAAGTCTAGCCTTGATGCTTGAACACCATAACCCGAACAGTCTCTCCTAGCTGTTGAGTAATGGGTGTTATTACCCATCTCAAGGGTACCAATTATGCCCACTGTGGAAGGATCTAAGGCGGAGCTAACATTGGATTCTGTTATCTCAGTCTGCAGAATCAGGCGTGGTAATCCGCTGACCTGTCCTGGGGCTTTGATCCTACTGAGAGAGACCTTCACCGTTCACTCTCTACGCCACCCCCCTGCATCCCCCTGCCCCTCACCAGGAAGGGCTGAAGGCCTCGCACTGAAGGTGAGTCCTCACACTACTCTCGCCGTCCTTGACACCCAGAGATGGCCACCGACAGTCAGTACAAGCGGACGTCCTTCAGTGTCACATTTAAGGATTCCCAAGACATAAATGAACACTTTTAAATGTATAATGCATGTATAATGCATGTCAGTAAACACCCCGTTTGCTACAAGACAGAATAACCAGGACTGATGTCGGACTGGTATTATTTCATGAGCTGGGGTGAGAAAAGCCCCACCCCATTTTTGGTGCAAGTGTTTTACAAACACACAGACATACAGTCACAATCACAAACACAGACACACAAACACACACAATCAAAATATATCGTGAGTCAGCAAGGCACCACATTTAACAAATAAAAAATAAAAGTTTCACTTACCTTTCCCTCATGTTCTCCAGTCTGTGGCTCCAACTCTTCCAACCGCAAGGTGATGTCTGAAAGTAAATTACCTATCCAATCCAGACGCTGCTCTCTTGCTCTTAAGCAGTACCAGTGAAGCGTCTGGATTGGCCGGAGCAGGCTGCATCAGCACTCTGAAAAGCACTTGAGACCTGTGCATGTCTAGGACAGCTCAGTTGGAAAGTTTGAATTGCACATGTCGGTCTGGCCGTAGCAAGCTAGTCGGCCAAACCGACATGCGCACTTCGAACTGAAAGGGCCACTCCTGATTGCTGCCAACCAGCAGCAATGGCGCACTGGCCCCGCCCGCCCTCACTCTTCTTTCGGCAGAAAGCTGGAAAAATTAAATGGTGATAAAATCATTTTATTACCAATTTTTCCAGCTTCCTGCGCAGCAGTGTGGAGGGGGGGGGAGACACTCCTCTACTGGTATGGAGGAACCGCCAGTGACAGAGGACCTGTCCACCAGAGACTCCCAAGTGAGGATGTGGCCTCAGGGCTAGAGCTGCCGACTTTGGAGCTGGGTAAACCAGGTTCAAACCTCGGCGTCGGCTCAGCATCCTGTGATTCTGGGCAAATCACTTAGGGCCATATGTATCAAAATGTCCTTTTGCGATTCTCAAATAGCGATTTTTTGCGAATCGCTAGTTGAGAATCGCAAAACGCTATGTATGTAGGATTTGCAATAAAGTTTGCGAATCCTTCATATTCCTTAATTGCGAATCGCAAATTGCGATTCGCAATTAAGGAATACCTCCCCATTCATTCCTATGGGCCTAGAGGCCCATAGGAATGAATGCGAAGACATTCTCAATTTGCGATTAGCAATTAGAGAATCGCAAATTGAGAATGCAATTTCAAGGGTGCCAGGGTGTCAAAAGGACACCCTGTTGCACCCTGAAATGTGCATGTGTGCACATGTGGCACACATACGTGCCCTAAGGGCATGTATGTGCGCCACATGGCACTTTAAAAATGCAAAATAGTGCATTTTTAAGTGAAATCGTAAGTTACCACCAACTTGAAGTTGGTGGTAATTTACGATTCCTTAAGCCCAAATCGCACAACTTGGGTGCTTTATATTGCATTTAAGGAATCGCAATTAGCGATTCCTTAATGCAATTGCAAAATAGGGAATCGCTAAATTTGCAATTCCTTATTTTGCGAGGGGTTTCAGTGTGATACATTGCACACTGCTAATTTGCGATCGCAAATGCCGAAATTCTGCGAATTTCGGCGTTTGCGATCGCAAATTGGCTTCATACATATGGCCCTTAATCTCCCCGTGCCTACCAAAAAAAAAAAAAGAATGTGTCCTTGTGTAACGTAACTGGTGCTCATATAAAGCGCTCCAATACCTTATGGGTCGAGTTTGCGCTATATAAATCTGCAAAAAAGAGCGTTACCGGTGTGCTTCCAGTCAGAAGTGGAGGATCCGTTACACTGCCCAAGTGTGCCCGGGGGGACTGCCCCAATGAAACCTGCCTGCTGCTGGTCCTTGGCAATTGCTCAAAGTGAGTCCAAGAGAGCCTGGGTGGCCTGCGCCATTTAAGATTTGACTGTTGCCAAGCCCGTGGCACTTGCACAAGTGTGCCCGAACAAGCTTCGAGTGGTTAGCCTTTGGGACATGCCCAATGTGTGCCCGGATTGACTACACCACTGTAATCGAAGATGCCACTGTGTGTCTGAGTGACTCTGCGGCTGCATTAGGCACCGACCAGAAGTGCACTCAATTGAACTGTGGCACTGCAGCTGAATTGTGAAGCACCTAAAGGCAGCCCAACTGCTACCACCTGTATCCGAGGCCGGATGCGCCTCGATGCCCCTGGGAGCCCTGCCCGTCTGAGTCAACTCACCAACCAGCGCAAGTGTAGGAGGACTCCGAAAAGACCCACATTTCCCAAGCAGGAAGAGGGCTGCTGTTCACAAGAGACAGGTGCACTCATTCATGTCACCGCCTCCGGCCTTGCCCTGCTGTCCCGTGTCTGCTCCAGGAAGGCAGAGCAGCGGCCAGGGCACCTGCAGCCAGCGCGCCTTCTCCACACAGGCAGGACACGGACTGAATTACAGGGAGGCCAAAGGCCTACCGCAGAGACCCGCATTTGGTGAGAGACATAAGACTGGGAGAGTGCACGCACAACTCTGCCTGGGAGGGGGCACTGCACTAGTTCATGGGACCCACACCAGAGTTACCCTGCCTTAAGCTGAGAAAGAGTAGGGGGAGGAAGAGCACAGGGCCCTGGCCTGTAGGTCAGTGACCCTGCGCCAGAGACTGCGAGGACCTGTGTTTTTGTTGTGTGTAGTATTATGTTTTAAAGTTTATTAAAGAAGTTCTCGTTTATAAAGATAAGGACTGGGCTGTACAGAGAAGTTGTTCTGCTGTGAGGTATCTGTTGAGCGATGGGCCTTTTGTACCCCCACATGAACCCCCTTGAGAAGAATGTGACTGCCCGCCACCGCTAGCAATGAGAGCAAGCGCTGAACAGGAGAGCTAGGACAATATTTAGGAGTGGGGGTGCTGGCCAATAGTGTGACCTCATGTTTTTAAAACAATTTTGTTATTACTGCCTTAGGAAGTGCAGATGCAGCTGAGTCATTTGTCTCTCGAGGATGACTCCTTTGTAGCATCTCTCAGGTCTAACTCATAAAATACTGGGATGGAAAGGAAAGCACTCCTAGAAAATGTAATACCAGCACCAAATTGCACCAAGTGAGTGAGAGCAGCAAGCAAACTACTGTCTGATCTTCTGCGTCCCCGGCGTGCACCACATAAAACACTCTTATAAATATTGATTCGTTTGATCATCATTCTAGAAAGCTTTCTTTCCAATACTCTTCAGTTTTTAAGAAGTAACATGCCACTGTTGCACTTCTAGTTACGATCCTACTTTTCAAAATACTTACAGACATCAGAAAGGAAGATGTTTTTTATTTGTTTGTTTTAATAAACTTAAGGCCTGTTTTCACCTTTCACACTGTCGTGTGCCCCAGCCAGAGTGCCTTTCAGTTCAAGTTACAAAATTCACACATTTTGTCATGAGGCAAACAGTCCTAAATCTCTGTAGTCAAAACTGTAGCTGCAGTTTGTGACAAAAAGGAGCTTCATGTCAACTGCAAAGGGTAGGTGTTTGAACAAACATTGCAAATCAGACACTTCAAAAGACATCTTTATGTCACATTCTTCTTTTGGACTTTTTCCGTAATATTCTTATAGAGCCACTGGAAGGGGCTGTACTTGGCCCAGTTTGCAGAGCTGTGGTAGGGCGGGCTCTGGAACATCAGACGCAAACACCCCCAGCCCCACGGCAGAAGCCCAGCAGCCTCTGGTTGTCCTGTGCCCTCCTCCCCTCCTGAACGCAGTCTGACAGTACCGAACACCGTACAGCAGCAACGGTTTCTTCACGAGTGCGGGGGTGCATCGTCCCTTGCCCGCTGCTAGCTGTGCAGGAAAAAACAAAATGGCAATGAAAAGATTTCATTGCCATTTTAGTTTTACTGATGTGCGCACTGCAGCAGCCAGCCTACGCAAGGCCAGATACATGCAGGGCGTGTCCTCTGCTGACGATTGGCAGCCTGGAGAACTGAAGCAGTGTTTGGCCAGACACTTCAAAGTGTGCATGTCTCTTTGGACGGCTGATTTGAGCTGGCCAAAGTGACATGCACACTTTGAAGCTCTCAACTGACCTCCGAGCTGTCTTAGACAGTTGGGTGGAGACCAAGCACAGGCCTCCAGGGCCTGAAGGAGCATCCAGCCAGCCTGCCCCGTCCAACCCACGCGCTTCTCTCAAGCTGTTTAATAGCATGAGAGCAGCGTCTGGATTGGTTAGGGGAGTTCACTTCCACAGCAGACTCAGAAGTGGAACACCGCGGAGGACGTGCAGCTGTGGGTAAGTACCATTTAGTTTATTTAAAATCATATTGTAGTTGTTTTTTTCGGCTTTTGGAGGGAGGGGTTGTTTTATTTTGGGCTTTTGGTGGGAGGGTTTTTTTATCTAGGGATTTGGAGAGAGGTGTGTTTTACTTTGGGGTTTGGGAGGGAGGGGTGTTTTATTTTGTTTTTTAGGAAGTGGTGGGCACTTGCCTCGCCACACCACTTTCAAAGGGTACCAGCCGCCCCTGCCGTAAAGGTCTCCTAATTTCTCACCTCAAGGCTGGGTGTCATCTTGATATCGTCTTCCCAAAATCCTACCTGGAAACTCAAAGCTGAAGGGCTTGTTCGGTGGCACCGGCAGCACAATTAATCCTTAATGTCAATCTTAAAAATCTGCGTCGCCATGGAAAACATGCTTTCTTCAACGTGGTTTGTCTTGGTGATTTACGAGACCTTGGAAACGGCCGTTCTTTGAATTTCACAAGCCTTTCTAAATGAAGACAGTAATTTCGCAGATCTCTGACGGATTAAACAAAAGCTTGTTTATTGAATATGGCGCGTCAAGGTCCCTTTTCCCTTCCGGTGTCGCCATCTGTTATCCTTGTGTTTAGAAAATTAGGAATTTGACGCGGTCTGGCCACAGTGAGAGGCTGGATCTTGTTACTGCTTTGCTGACATAATGCTCCAAGGAGCTAAATCCACGTGGGTTAGCTGTGCCCCTGTTGTAGCATTATGCGACCCTACATTTTGACTTTCTGTAGCTTTTGGCATCAACAGTGTAGGAGCAGCAGGGTGTATAGGTGCAATGCAGCAAAGTCATGCAAGAGAGACCTCCTGGTCAGAGACCTGCTCTCTCAGCAGCTCCGCGGTAGTGCTGCTGCCGCTGCCCCTGTGCAGGTAGGTGTTCGAGGCCCTCCTCCACCCGCAGGCTCCTGCCTGCGCCTCATCCCTGTTGGTCCAGTGGGAGAGCCTTGCTCTTCTGCTGGCCGCTGCTGTCTGTCTTTGTGTTTGTGCCGTTTTTCTGTCTTTCTGTGCCCGTTTTTCTGTCTTCCTTCTAGCCTCTTCACTGTCTTGTTATTGTGCCTGTCTTGCTATTGTACCTGTGCCTGCGTGTTAATTTTGCCGTTTTCTGCCTTCTGTGCACGTTGCTCTCCGTGCCCTTTCCCGCTGCTGCTGCCCCCGCGGCCCCTCCCCCCCTGCCGGTTCCTGCTCCCGCCTCCCAGCTGCGCTTCCCTCCCCCCTCCCCTACTTAATGGCGGCAGCTGTGAGGCCATGCAGCGGACGCGCGCAGCGGGCACGCCGCTGGCGCGCCTTCCAAGCCTGTCTGCGCCCGTCCGCGTCCTGACTGCGGCCAGCGCCAGGAACCATGGTTCTGCGACCTCCCACCGCTACAACTCTGCTGCCCCCCCACGGCCAGTTCTCCTGTTGTCACTGCCGCCAATCCTTCACCTCCGGCCGCACTCCCACGGCCCCCACACCTAACGCCAACAACACCGAAACCCTGAAGTGCATCCTCCTCAACGTGCGCTCCCTGCACAGACATGCCGTAGAGATCTGAGACCTCCTCGACACCCTCTCGCCAGACGTCGCCTTCTTTACAGAAACCTGGAACAACGCCTCCTCCGCCCCCGACATCGCCACCGCCATCCCCAACTGATACAAGATCCAGAGGGAGGACCGCCCCAACCGCCCAGGAGGAGGACTCGCCATCGTACACAAGAGCTCCCTTCGACTCTCCACCTCCACCACAAAGGACTCCTTCCCCACCACCGAACACCTTCACGTCCAGATCCAGACCAGCCCTAGAACCACTCTCCGCTGCACCCTCGCCTACAGACCCCCCCGACCCCGCGCTTCGTTCGCCACTACTGTCGATGACCTCATCGCACCCCACGCCATCGCCTCCATGGACTACATACTCATCGGAGACCTGAAATTCAACCTCGACAACCCCAGCGACCCCAACTCTGCCGCGCTCCTGGACAACTTCGCCAACATCGGACTGAAACAGCTCATCACCACGCCCACCCACAAGGCAGGACACACCCTCGACGCCATTTTCGCAGGAGGTAACAACATCCACTTCAGCCAAAACACGCAACCCTCATGGACAGACCACCACTGCGTACACTTCCGCGTCGACAAACCCACGCCGCCCAAACCTGCACCGCGCCCCCCACGATGGAACTGGAGCAAAGTAACTGAGGAACAACTCAACTCCACTCTCAAACGCGACGCCCCCACCAGGTCGACCGACGCCAACCTCGCAGCCAAAGGACTCCACAGATGGATCTCCAGCTGCGCAGACAAGCTTGCTCCACTACGCAACCCCGACAGACAACGCCCCAGGAAAGCCACCTGGTTCACCGCTGACCTCCAAGAATCCAGATGCACCTGCAGACGTCTTGAGAAGAACTGGAGAAACAGCAAAACGCCAGAAGATCACACCACCTACAAAAACGCCATGACGGAATACCACCAACGCATCAGATCCACCAAAAGGACCTTCATCCAAAACAAGATCCTCGCCAACGCCGGCAACTCCAAGCAATTCTTCAGAGTCATCCTAGAATTCACCAAGCCCCCCAGCGAAACCACGGACATCACCCCTTCCCAGTACCTCTGCGACAACCTCGGATCCTACTTCCATCTAAAAATCAAGGCACTCTACGACAACTTCAACGGCCAGACACCCAACTCCGAAACCACTTCCTGCTCCAGCAACGCCATCCAGCCCACCATCTCCTCCTGGACCCCAGTCACCATCGAAGACACCACTTCGACCATGAAAGGCATCCACTCTGGGGCCCCCATGGATCCCTGCCCCCGCACATTTTCCACAGCGCCGCCACCGCTCCTGAACTACGACACACCATCAACACCACCTTCAAGACCAGCATCTTTCCAGACGACTGGAAACGCGCAGAAGTCAGACCCCTGCTCAAGAAGCCCTCAGCAGACCCCAACGACCTCAAGAACTACCGACCCATCTCCCTTCTCCCCTTCGCGGCCAAAGTCACAGAGAAGACCGTCAATGCACAACTAACCAAATTCATCGAAGAAAACTCCATCCTCCCAATCCAGATTCCGCAGCAACCACACCACCGAAACCGTTCTACTCGCCGCCACAGACGACATCCGCACCCTCCTCAACCAAGGACACACCGCGGCCCTGATCCTACTCGACCTCTCTGCAGCGTTCGACACCGTCTCCCACTGCACACTCACCGCCAGACTCCATGACGCCGGCATACAAGGAACCGCCCTCGACTGGATCCGCTCGCTCCTCACCGGCAGAACCCAAAGAATCAGACTACCACCTTTCCTCTCCGATCCCACGGAAATCAACTGCGGAGTGCCCTCAAGGATCATCGCTCAGCCCCACGCTTTCAACATCTACATGGCCCCCTCGCCGCCATCGCCAGACAGCACGGACTCAGCATAGTATCCTACGCCGACGACACCCAGCTCATCCTCTCCCTCACCAAGGACCCAATCACTACCAGACTCAACTTCCAGGAAGGAATGAAGGACGTCGCATCCTGGATGAGCAGAAACTGCCTGAAGCTCAACTCGGAGAAGACAGAAGTCCTCGTCCTCAGACCCTCCCCCTCGGCATGGGACAACACCTGGTGGCCTACCGCCCTCGGCAGCCCCCCCACACCCACACCCACGAACCACACCCAAAACCTTTGCATCGTACTCAACTCCTCCCTCTCCATGACCCGACAGGTCAACGCCGTCATCTCCAGCTGTTTCAACACCCTCTGAATCCTCCGAAAGACCTTCAAGTGGATCCCCCCCCGAATCAAGGAAGGCCGTCATCCACTCATAACCAGCAGACTGGCTTTTCGACTGAACGGAGCTGCTAACCCCCCTCCCTAGCGCCTTGAGACCCTCACGGGTGAGTAGCGCGCTTACAATTCCCCTGATTGATTGATTGAAGAGAGTCCACAGCCATCAGGCATTGTCAATTACAGACACAACAAGGTCAAAATCAGATCCGCAAAAACGGAGCAGGCACTAGCATGACAGATTCCAGGAGAATATCTCAAAAACACAACAACGTTCTAGCAACTACAGGCCAAAATACACCACTAAACACACTAAATACATCATCAGACAGCATTCTCACAAACCTCACTTGAAAATGGATAACGGTGCACGGACATGACTAGTGCCGTCGTGAAATGGGCTTCAAATGCTGGCGAACTAGAAATGCAAGAACAGGCCATAGATATCTACCCATGAACACAGTGCTTTCTTAAGGTAGGAGAGAAAATAATGCTAAACGCTCCTGTCATGGGAACAAGACAGAACAACCTTGCACTTTGCTCACACAGCCTGCATGTGTAGATGAGCACAAGGATACCGAATTCAAAGAGTGCTGTGAGATATAAATCACACCTGACCTAACAGTGAAAAAGTGATGCAAAGAAAAAAACAGTAATACCGAAGTGAAAGTCTCTGCACCGTGCCTATAGTTTAGCTATCCTTCCCTTTTTCCCCGACTGATCATGTGTTTCTCTCCCAGAGGACTGAAAAGCTTCAAGCCCACTGGTGGTGCTCGGTGTGATTCTTGTTGCACCAGAGCAGAGCAAATGTTCACCCTGTCACAGTAGAGGGTGGTTACTGCACCGTCACCAGAATATTGAGACAATGTTGGTACGTGGCAGCTGAGATAACAGTGATGATACCAGCTAGTTTAACTTGCACCCTACGGAGAAGGTTCTACTGACTTGTTCCTTATTAAATCCTTTCACTTCCCCATGCACGTACATTTTGAGTGCTGAAATGTGGAATAGGTGAGGTGCATATGTGAGTATATACTATATGAATGAGTTTACATGTGCTGCGCCAGTATTATCTTATTGTACAAAAGATACACTGGGGTCAGACAGAATCATACTGCAGGCTTTCGTAAATAGGGATTTCTTTAGGGATTATCCAATAGTGCAGAATACAGCTCTCAGACAGGATACTTCCCCCAAAGTCTCTCCAAAGGGTTTTCTTTAGTCCAGTAAAGGGCTTCAAGATGGTAGTGGGTTGGCGGCTCTCCTCAGGTCTCTGTGCAGAGAAGGGTACACTATAATTTTCAGCATACCTGGGCTTTTCTTTATACCTTCTTGGTTTCCCTGATAGGTTAAGGTACCTCTTCTCTCCACCCTACTCTCTGACTGGCCCTTTCAATCTTCTCTTTTTCTGTTCCACATGAGGAATCATTTATGTATTGATCAAGAATGTAACTACACTTGAATTCACATCTGTACCCTGAGATGATACTACTGTCTTTGAAACGATTTTGTTAGGACCTGTTAAAGTAAATTTTTCTGGCTTATGCTAATTAAACCTCAAGCTAGGCCTCAACGCCATCTTGTTTAAAATAGATGTCACATTCGCTGTCTGTTATTTCTATTGAACTTAGTCCAGCAAGCCATGGTTGTTTATTTCTGAATGATACTGTTCCAAAAGCAGACTCTATAGCTAATGTAAAAATGTTCCAAGAATCTTCCACTTACACACTGTATTGCATTCTTTCACAGTGATTCACTGTTGTTTATGTAACTAGTTTGTTCTGACGCCGCCGAATGATGTTAGGTCAGAGGAGGCTGAATCAATATTGATGTACTGGGGTAGTGCTTAGGTGCTAGAGCTGTATGCTGTTAAAGATGTTTGTGCATTTGATTTTTGTGCATTATTGACAACATGCAGAATGTGGTTTTACATGCAATTCTATATGTACCCACTGATATTGTGCTGTTTTCTTTACATTTAGTTTCCTAGGACATACAGAAGTGTGTTTTCCTAACTCGTGTTAATTAGTCCTCAATTGGGGCATACCACCCATCTGTTTGTGAAATGGATGCGCCCCCCTGCACATTTCACTGTTTGTTATTTCTTCAGCACATAATCAAGAAGATTCATGTAATGTCATGATTCAGAGTCATGTTTGTTTATTTGCATTAATATTGTTCATGCTGTGCTCGAGAGAAATCTTCTGATGATAACATTTTATTTTGTTCCCAGGTACTTCCACTAGCTTACTGTACCTCACTATTTCACAATAACTTGCTGTTGCTCATGTATCTAGTTTGTTCTACCATCGCAGGATGGTGTTAGTATTAAGCTGGTGGAATTAATATTCATGTAGAGCATTAAGTGGGCAGAATAAATATTCATGTAGTGGGATAGTGCTTAGGTGCTAAGGCAATATGATGTTTAGTAAAGTTGTGCTTTGATTTGCTGAGAATGTAACATTTTTGATCACACCATATTGATTCTGCAGTTTTAGTAAGTAATATGCGAAAATAGTGTATATAAGCCCTAGACTTTGAGGGTGAGACAGAAGACTTTCCTGAAGACTTAGATGCTGCTAGGAATGCTTTCCGTGTCTTTTTTGATTTTGCTGTCCGCTTGGTACTTAAAATATTTTTGATTTTGCACTTCTCTGTAATGATCTATTTGCTAAGAGCCTTCATGACATTAACTCTGTACTGTACTTCTGTTGAATTTTTGTAATAAATCCTTTAAACTATTCCTCTGATCTAGAACTCAGTTATTGATTGGACCCTTTTATTTAATTAACTATATTTTTGTCTATTCTGACCTGCCGAAGAACCAGCGAGAGTTCTGCCTAACAATGCTCCAGCTGAAGCAGTTGTGGAAAAATACAGAGCAATGATAGAGCATTTAAAAAGACGTTGCCAGAGAAGGAAGTAAACTGGGGAAAAATAATGAGAGTTACACAAGAGCCGATATATAGCAAATATAGCAGAGTTGGAGAGCCTGAAAACGAAGGAGTTAGTAGATTCATATCGGCTTTCATATTGGGTTTGCGTCCAGAGCTTAGTTCTAATATTTAGTAGAGTGTAATGTGTTGGCAGACTAAAAGCATTGACAAGATTCTGAAGTATGCCAAATACTGTAGTTACTGTTTTGATGTGAAGCAGAAAAGATTAAGAAGTTGATGATTGGACAGACAAAGCAGAATCAGAGAACTAACAGAAAACAGATGATTCAGATTTTGCACTGAAAATTCTGAAATGAATGCAACATAGGGGATGATGGGAGTGGGAATGAGAAATTAGATGGTTCAAATTCAAGATCGAGGTAGAAGGAATGTGAATAATTCTAGAGTGAATGTGAATATCACTCTGCTGAAGAAGAAAACTTGTTGACACATCTGAGGTAAAATTGGTCAGTGGAAGTGTGTGTGTAAACAAAATCCAGACCGAATTCAGTATGATTTTGTTCCTCAAATGCAACGAAACACAAATTTGATGCAGATGGCAAACTGTGCCCAGCCCAACAGACTTCTATTCAGAATGTGGCAACTCAAGGGCAGTTCCTTACAAATATGCCCCTAGCTCCAGTGTTGCAGCAAAACATGAAAAACAAATGGCCGTACAATGCAGAGTACCAACTGAATCATTGATTCACCAGAGACAAATTCACAATGATGGTGCTTGACAGGGTGGAGGATTGCATGCCTAGTGCAGTCCTAGAGGTAGAATGAAAGTGGGCCATATGTAGACAGTGAGGTGATCCTGTATCATTTCTGGAGCTACCAGCCCTACAGGTTCATTCTGTGGGGGTTCCAAACCTACCTCTCTCATGAAAATAGGCTCAAGTCATACGTATTAGCAACAAACAGACTATTAATCAGGTTACAGCACATTACAACCGAAGAGATAAGGGCTGCTTTGGACAAGGGAGGCAGCGCAGCCCTCGTCCTACTCAATCTTCTGGCGGCCTTCCATACGGTTGACCACAATTCGTTGGTTGGCCATCTCTGAGCCATCGGGATCGAGGGGACTGAACTCGCCTTACTGAAATCTTTCCTCGCAGGGCATACGCAAATAGTGGCCCTGGACCAATTTGTTTCAGACCCCTTCTCATTTCCATGTGGGATCCCGCAGGGATCCTCACTTAGTCCAACATTGTTTAATGTTTATGTGACATCCTTAGCATCTCAGATTAGATCTTTTGGCTTTGAATTAGTATCTTATGCAGACAAAATTGTGGTATCGCTCTCTGTCAAGGGCAAATGCACAGGTAAGAGATTTCATGACTACATGTGGTCCATTATTAATTGGATGTACAGAAATTGCTTAACACTTAACTCAGGAAAGACGGAGGTCATCCTATTTGGAAATCAGCCTACCTTTTGATCTCCATCTTGGTGGCCAGAGGAGTTAGAAACTTTGCCCGTTCTGGTGAACCAGGCCAAAAACGTAGGAGCTGTTATGGACAACAAACTTACCTTTGGTGCACAGGTGAATGCAGTTATTTCATTTTCACATCTTGAGGCTGATCAAAAAATTCTCCCATATATTCCTGCGGAGGCAAAAAAAACGGTGGTTACTGCTTTGATTTTATCGAAGGTGGACTACTGCAATGGCCTGTATCTTAATATGCAGCACTAATATATTAATAAATTGCAAACCCTCCAGAATGCAGCAGCTAGACCACTTGCAGGGATCCTCAAATTTAAATCTGCCTCACAAGCCATCCACAAGCTGCAGTGGCTCCCAAACAGGCAACATATCAAAATTAAGGCTCAGAGTATAGCCTATAATATTGAGAATAGACTCGCTACCAAAGAGGCACGTTGGATTTATCAGGAGCGGGTGGACCAACGGGGCCTAAATGATATTATTGAATGGAACAAAGTGGGGACATACACCTAGGCACAGTAAAATCTCGTGCGGGGAGTAAATTGCACCACACAGTAAAACAAGTATATCTTGTGTACATACCGGGCACTCTATATAGGGTACAATGGTAGAGTCAACCGTGTAGTGCTGATACCCTTGAATTAAGGAGTTGATATACGAGATAAAACCATGTATTAAAGATGGGGGGTCACTGTCCCCAGTAGGGGTCGTTCAACTATGGAGGCCCTTTGACTTTCGATTGAGAAGATACATTTATACACCCGCCCGATGTTTTTAATGAGTAAAACTTCAACATTCTCCCCATTCTAAGATGGCGCCCACGAAAAGGGTTACGTGATCACGCAAACACCGGAAGAGGGTGGGCGTGTACTCGCGTCCGATACAATGTGTTTAATAGACACAGAGGAAATGGAATTAGTGAGCGTGGAGTTTGAAACCAGACGCTAGCGAACTATCGGTAAGCGGGGAGGTGATTTGATTTATGGTGGTGAGTGTAAGCAGGGGCTGGGCTCGGCTCTTGGGAGCAGGTACTGTTGCCACAGCTTTGATCCTTATGAAGGGTGTGGGAGAATTACTATTTGTGTTGAGACAGGCATACACATGCAGTCTACCGTCACAGTATGTCTTAGAGGTCGGGGCAGGACATAGTTGAAGACGGGTAGGGGAGTGAATCCCGTATCGCAACAATATCAGTATTATTCCACCAGTAACTGATGTCTATCTCCCCACAGGTTGACAGAAAGCAACCATAACGAATTATGGGGGGTGTGGACGCGTACACATCCTCAGGATAGGTGGCTGCCGGTATGCAAAGTGTAGGCAACCACTAGGTAAATATTCCGTACATGTGAGCAGAGAGCTATACACAAACACGCAGTGCGTGTAGTGATTTTAAATCGTGCTGTGTGCCTAACTCTGTGTTACGTGTTTTCTGCGCCTATTGTCCCTAGGTACATTATTGAAATAACAGTGTGGCGAGGACTGACCCCTAGCCCTGAAGAAATTGCCAGAAAACTCTCAAATGGCAATGAAACATGTTGGCTTTCCATAGGAATTGATGGGATGCGACAGTATGCCCAGTTTTTAAATTGAGCAGACGCACGGCAATGATTAAAAGTTGATGGTTGTGCCAGTGGTCGTTTAGCTCATTTTTAGTTTGTAGAAGCAGAAAAGAGTGGGATTTTTTTGCTTCGATATTAGGGGTCAGAATTGGGTGGCACGCGGAAGACTTTTCCAGGCGCGTGGTTTACCTTTTCTTACTTTACTTATTTGTGCACTTTTTCACATTATTTCTTTGTGGTTTTAGAGGCTGCCAATGATGAAAATCGGAGCACACTGGTGAGAACATACCAGCAGCTCCTCATGGTGGTGTTTCAGTGAGGTGCCTTCATTACCTTCACACATTTTTCTTGGTTGTGATTTGCACATCGAATTTCGGGTGTGAAACATATAGGTCCATCTGTGTACTGGGGTCTGACACACAACATTTTTAAACTAGGGATAGGAGCACCTAGAGGGTACAGCATTAGATGTCTGGTACTTGAATATTAGAGCCAAAAGATGGCTTTGGGTATGCTCACACAGAATGTCCCATTGTAGAGCAGGTCTTTGTTTATGATTATATATTCTGAGTGGAGGGCGACCTGCGCTAGATCCCTCTGTAGCTCCTGTTGTGTACTATAGCCTATAAGGCCCTGCACGAGGATGGTCCAGACTTCCTGAGACAGAGTTTCAGGAAGTATGAGCTAACCAGAAACCTGAGCTCCTTTGAAGCGAACAAACTTGTCATTCCTAGGCTTAAATGGACCAATTGGGGGGTGGCTGAAGTTTTGTGACGTGTACTGAGAAAACATGGAAAGAACTTCCCCACTACATTAGAGTCATGCGTAGTCTGTTATCCTTTGGAAGCCAAATGCAAAAAGAACAATTGATGGACAGAATGTTGAGCAATTTCAAACATTCACCCCTGTACAGACATCTGGGCCTAAATCCATCGTTTGTTTTGCTCCCCATGCCATTCCAGTTTAAACCCAGCCATATGTAAATCAGTCTTGACCCTGTTCCCCATGGGAACAGTCCAGCCTGAACTGCCAGGCCTGGTCCTCCCTGGACTGGAAACAAGCATTCTGGGACCAGTTTCGGGGTTTCACCCCTCATCAGCCAGGCTAGCTTGACTCCAGTGGCGTGTAGAGCACGGGACTCATGTCTGGGCATACCCGTCCCACTCGGGGTAACAAATGCAAAAAGAACAATTGCTGGACAGAATGTTGAACAATGTCAAACATTCACCCCAGTACAGAGATCTGGCCTAAATCCATCTTTTTTGCTACCTTTTCCATTCCAGTTTAAACCCAGCCATATGTAAATCAGTCTTGACCCTGTTCCCCATGGGAACAGTCCAGTCTGAACTGCCAGGCCAGGTCCTCCCTGAACTGGAAACAAGCATTCTGGGACCAGTTTCGGGGTTTCACCCCTCATCAGCCAGGCTAGCTTGACTCCAGTGGCATGCAGAGCACAGGACCCACGTCTGGGTTTAGCCGTACCACTCGGGGTGACAAATGCAAAAAGAACAATTGATGGACAGTGTGTTGAACAATGTCAAACATTCACCCCAGTACAGAGATCTGGGCCTAAACCCATCGTTTTTTTGCTCCCCATGCCATTCCATTTTAAACCCAGCCATACGCAAATCAGTCCTGACCCTGTTCCCTATGGGAACAGTCCAGCCCGAACTGCCAGGCCAGGCCCTCCCTGGACTGGAAACAAGCATTCTGGGACTGGTTTTGGGATTTCACCCCTCATCAGCCAGGCTAGTTTGTCTGATTTGCATATGGCTGGGTCCAAAACTGGGGTGATGTGGTGACCAAAAGAACGATGAATTAAACCCAGATCTTTGTGACTCGGGGTGGATGTTTGCATTGTTCAGCATTCTGTCCATCAATTGTTCCTTTTGCTTTTGTCGCCCTGAGTGGGAAGGGTAAGCCCAAGCATGGGTTCCGTGCTCACTGTGCCTTGGATTCAAGCTTGCCTGGCTGATGAGGGGTAATGCCCCAAAACCGGTCCCAGGATGCTTATTTCTGATCCAGGGAGAACATGACTTGGCAGTTCGAGCTGGACTGTTGCTATGAGGAATAGGGTCAAGACTGATTTGCATATGGCTGGGTCCAAACTAGGGTGGCGTGGTGCGCAAAAGAATGATGGATTAAACCCTTTGTGACTGGGGAATGATGTTTGATTTGTTAAGCATTCCGTCCATTAATTGTTCCTTTTGCAACCTTTAGGAGGGAACTTAAAACATTTGTCTAATTAAGTTTTGCTAAGCCTACTCAACAGAGCTAGAGCCAAGACCAGCGGTGGCTCCTCCGCTATGGCGGAGGAGCATTGCCCCCCCCCAAAAACGGCAGGAAAGGAAAAATAAAACAACACTTGTTTTATTTCTCCTTTTTTTCCGAGTCTTGGGGGTGGGCCCTGGGGGGTGACAGCACTAAGGGGAGTGGTAGTGGACTCCCTCCGCTGGACATGACGGTTTGGCCAGCCGTCTCAGGCCGGCCAAACCATCATGTGCAGTGAAGCTCTGTCCAACCCCAGCTGCATTGCTGGGGTTGGAGAGAGCAGGCACAGACTCCCAGTCTGTCCTGGAGCGCTAATCGAGGGCGCTCAGGCCAATCCTGAAGCTGCTCTCATGCGTGAGAGCAGCTTCAGGATTGGCCGCAGGGCAGGCTGGGAGCTTGTGCCTGAAGAAGAGCCAAATTTCTATCACAGAATTCAGCAATATAAACTTTTAAGAGAATCAGAAGAAAGAATAAAGCTAGTCATAGAAAAAATGATAGAACAAGGCATTTTACTGGAGGTGATTGGCATTCTTTGCAACTCACCTATGATGGGAGTGGTAAGTGGAGGATAGTAAAGGACATTAAGAAAATTAAGCAAATTGTTGTCCCATGTTGTCCAGTGGTACCAAATCCTGCTGAATATTGTTTCAGATTTCGGCAGATGCAGAATGGTAAACAGTCATTGACCTTTGCCAAGCATTCTTTTCCATTCCTCTGCATGAAGATAGTCAATATCTTTTCACAGTTTGGTTCCAAAATAAAGTTCTCATTTGGTCTTGAATCCCACAGGGATATACTGAAATTCCCTCCATTTTTAGTCAGAACTAAAGAAAGATTTGGAAAGTTTGCACTTACCCGGTAACTCAGTCTTAGTCCAATACATTGGCAAGAAGGACAAAAGAAGACTGAAAACTAAATATAAATTGCACTCTTGAATCATCTTGCTGACATTGGTCACAAGGTCTCACCCACAAAAATGCAGTACTGTAAAAGAGAAGTTATTTATCTCAGTCATCACATTGACGAGGGGGCAGAGAAAGACTCAAAAGGACGTATTTCTGCAGTCCTGAAGATGAATCCTCCAACCACCCAGAGGGAGGTGAGGGTGTTTCTGGGAATCATTGGCTACTGTCAATAGTGGATTCCAAACTTTTCCCTGACTGCAAAGTCTTTAATGAAGGTAATTGACAGTGATATCAAGGATCCAGTACCATTTGATGATGAATGCATTAAGGCCTTCCTAGTATTAGGAGAAAATCTCTGTAGTGTCCCCACCCTTGGAATGCTCAATTATGAGAAGGGATTCTATCTTTTTTGCCCTGTGAAGAGCGTGTGCTTACTTCCATTGCTAACTCAAAACATGGAGGTATAATGAGAACTAATGCTTACTTTTTTGCTACATTAGATCCAGTAGCTGTAGCTCTTCATGATTGTCAGAAGGCAGTTGCAGCTGTTTGTCTTACAATACAGCATAGTGAAGGAATTGTTATGGGTCATATACCCATTGTGACTCACACCGCAACTCAACATTCCCACAAGGTATGAGCGGCTGAACACTTTTTGATTAAGAGGTGCAATACCTCTAATCCTACAACGCTGCTACTGATTTCAGACAACTTCTCAATTGAGGATGAGGACTGTGACCACAATTGTGTTAATGTAACAGAATTGTGTACCAAGTCAAGATCGGTATCAGAGATGTTCCCCTCAAAATGGCCGATCTAACTTTGTAGAGGTTTCTTGTCTGAGAGCCCATCAAGGAGTACTAAAAGCTACTTACGCAGTCAGTTCCATTTCTGAAATCATTGAAGCATCATACATATCTGATGTAACTTCAGCAGAAGTGTCAAAATTGATTTCTCTAACAAGGGTTTGCTGCTTAGCTGATTAATTGGGCATGCCAATCTTTACAGATAGCCAATATGGATTTGGAGTGGTACATGATTTTGGGCAGCTATGGTGACAAAGGGTCTTTAATCATCCTCTGGTACTCCTATCAGGAATGGTTCTAATATTCTTAATCTTTTGGAAGCAAGACAGCAACCTGGAGAAATATCAATGGTCAAATGTACAGCCCACAGAGCTGGTGATGACATAGTTATGATGGGCAACAATTATGCTGCTCAAATAGCTAAGAACTGTGCCCCTGAAAATGCAATTGTGAAATTAAATGAGCAATCTATAGTGCAAGAATCACAATAATCTGAAACCAATGTGAAAACTGCTGAGAAGGCAAATTATGTATTTCGAGACAGTAGCCCCTTGACGTGTAATATCAACAGTATTTTCCAACTGAATGGTTATTTATTTATAAGAATCACTGTGATTTTGATGTACTTGTCATATTTTCAATTTGCGCCAAAAAGGTTTTGGTTTTATTATTTGAATGACAGGATCACCAGGACACTTGACATAATTGAACGAAAGAACAAAATGAGGATATAGGGCTCCAGAAATTGTACAACAGTATGCAGATTGAATCGGGGATTATTTGTGTGAAGTATCTTGGGGATGTAGTGCCTTAATAATGAACTCTCCAGCTGAAAGTCTGTTAATGGCCCCATGCCCTGGACTAGATGAAACCAGAGTGGTGGAGGTGTCCGTGTGTATAGAAGAGGTGGGCTTCCCCCCGAGTGCCATTTTAATTGGGCCAAACTGCATTATTGATTGACTCGGACACGCCACTCAAGGTGACAGCACCCACCCGGCTAGTTCCAAGCCATTGCTTGGACGTGGTTTCTATTCGTGCCTCGACAGTTCTCATATTGGCCCAACTGATACTCACTGGAGAGTTAAGGCACCACATTCATGATGGTCCCTCAATTTCTAAAGGATTGAAGCACCAACTATAATTATGGACCCCTATTCAGATTGTTTATAAATTATCAACAGGCCGCGCTGTTCTTGTTTTTAGAAACACATTTTGATGACTATTGTCACAAATGCGTATCACTTATAAGAGAGTACCAAGCACGTTTATCACCAACACCCACTGCACTGATGTTGATGGTTTTTTAAGAATTTTTGAATTGTTATAAATAAATAACACTTTAGTTGGAAAATATTGTTGATAATATATGTCTTGGGGCCACAGTCTCGAAACACAATGTTTATCCAAGGTCCCTGGTGACTCTTGAGTTCCCTTGTTACCTAGAAATACGAGATTGCAAATTATTTCAATTGTTTTTTATTGAAACCAATACAGATCTCATTAAGTGAATTGAGGGATCTTCACGGGGAAGTAGCAGAGGATGAAAGGAAGAAATGGGAATTGACTGGTCGCAATGATTTATGGGTTACTCCAGATCATCAGTATGTACTCCCAGATTCCATGTTACATTCCACAGCCTGGCATGTGCATGGCGTACACACAGAAGGAGGGATGCAATGACCAGAACTTTTAAAAAGTACAACACAAAATTCAGGAATGTAGCAGAAAGTTTGTGCCCGATGTGTGTTACTTGTCAAAGATATAATCAGGGAAAAAACATTAGGTGTCATACGTAACATAGGCAAACCAGAAGGCCCATTCACTAGACTTCAAGGAGATTTCATTGAAATTCCTGTTTTTAATGGGCTTGAATATGTTCTCATGATAATCTGCTTGTTTTCTAAATGGGTTGAAGTCTACCCAACCAGGAGAAGCAACAGTATGACAGTTGCCAACCTCTTACTGAGAGAGTTAATACCAGGATTTGGCTTGCCAACCTCTATTGAGACAGATCGGCAGAACTCATTCTAAAGTTATTATGTACTGCAATTCAAATTGAACAAAAGTGCCATTGTAGTTATTGTCCACAATCTTGTGGAGACGAGGAATTGCACTATCAAAATTAAACTGGCTAAGGTGTGTGCCTCCACAGATCTTAAATGGCCTGATGCTCTTCCTCTTGTTCCCATGAATATCAGAAGCACTCCAGACAAAAACACTGGTCTCTCACCCCATGAAGTTTTGATGGGAGAGGTATGAGAATAGCGTACATCCCTTCGGCAACACTTGTATCAATAGCTGAGAATATTGTACTAGATTACTGCAAAGGTCTGGCTGATGTGGTGAACCAAGTCTCTCATCAGGTGACTTTGGCAACAGCACCCACAAAAGAAACTCAATATCATCCACTACAACTAGGCGATTGGATACTGATCAAGGAGCATGTTCGCAAGAGCTGCCTGGGGCCGAGATGGAATGGGCCACATCAATTTGTGCTTGTAATTAACACTACTGTAAAGTGTGCTGGAATCTTGCAGTAGATGTGTGCAGCTCATATCAGAAGAGTGAAGATGCCAGATGAAGAAGTGGTGACAAAAGCCACTAATTTACACTGTCATCCTTGGATTCACAGCGTGGATCCAGATGGGGGAGATAGAGGAGATGGAGAAGTGAATCCTGAAGCTGGTGAAGTTGGCGATGCTGGTGAGAGTGAAGATCCTGGTTAAGGCAAAATTAGCCAATTTCAATTTGAGAATCAGAGTGAAGAACTTTTACAAAGTCATTAGCAGCTGGAAAAAACAGTCTCTGAAATACTTCATGAAAAACTCCAGCTGAAAATTGGAGTTTCGTGAAAACCCCAAAGGAAAAAAGCAATTCACAGTGCGTTGAATTGCTGATGCTGAGCAGAGTACAGTTCAACAGTGAGTGAAGAAGATTTAACAGTACTCACAAGTGAAGAAACAAGAATCGAGAGAGAGCATCGGGGAGATAAGTGGCCTAAGCCAGCGAAGAAAACTTGCAAAAAAAGACATTAAGAGAATGAAAGATCAAAGTCAATCAGAGAAAAACCAGAAATTATTTATATCAATTTTGAGAATAGAGACAATTGTTCTTGCAGTTTCCTGTTGCTAAGAGACCAACAAGCAAGGGAATCACAAACGGAAAATACACATCACCTGAGTGGGCATATCTGACATCTGTGTCGGAAGAAGAAGGAGAAGAGTCAGATGTGGAAGTCTACAATCCAACAAACTGCTGCCAGTTTATTGTTGAAGAATAGAAGAAGAGGAAATGCCTTAACCTTTTGCAAATCCTGATAGTTGTTAAAGTTTGAAACTAAGATTTTGAACTCTGCAAGAAATCAGTTTTGTTTTTCCTAAAGTTTCTAAACGAACACACATAGTCGTTAATTTATGAACTGAATCAAAAACAAAAGAACCTTGAAATCTGATGATTTCTGTTTTGTGATTATTGTTTTAAAAAGAGAAAAGAGTTATTATGGTTTTTAAAAGAAAACTTTCTTGAAGACTGATTTTTTTGCTCCTGAGTTCTTCTCATGTTTGCTTTTGATCTCCATAGAAATGGCATACAGCAGATTTGTTAGCATTATTTCACGAATAGTGATATTAATAGTTTTAATTGGCCTACTTTATGCTTAATGTCTCTGGTTGGATATGTTTCATCACAAGTTTAATTAACTATAGTTCATAATCAAGTTGGACATAACCCACAGTCACATACGGCAAGATTAGTGAATAACTTTGAAAAAAACCTCTATATGCAAATATTTAATGAAAGAATGTATAAATATCATGGTGGTTGGAAATTTCTTTGTCTGACCTTTCTCTCTTCTTCTGCAGGTGAAGGATCAACTGCCAATGTCCTACGGTTTGTCAGGTTTTTTTTGTTATAGTTACAAAGCAAGAGTTTTTGTTGCCATGTATTCTTTCCTCCATTCATGGAGAAGTCGTGCTGTAATTGGTTAGCCAGCTGTGTTTTGCGAAAGAGAGGAGCTTTCACCAATACCAACACTGGCTGCTGTATGGCTTTGGCTGGTGCTATGCCATGGAGTAATGGTTGCCAGAGTTCTTTCTTAGCTGTTTCCATGCAGGAAGCCGCAGGTGAGACATGTTGTGGCACTGGAGGCCATGAGGCAGATTTCCCAATGGCGTCTTCCACGGAGTCTGTCTCTGACAGAGTGAGGCAATATGCTTTCACCGAGAGCAGGCTCGAGATTTGTGTCTTGGGGATCAGGATCCGGTACAGCGTCGGGAGCAGGGGCCTGGCTACAGTAGCGGCTGGTAAGGAACGGGGGCGGGGAGGGGGTTGAAATTATGGAGAAAAAAAACACTTACCTTGTCTGACGGCCGCGTCTCTCCTCCGCTTCTCTGCTCTTCCTGACTCCAGTTCGGAAGAAGCTGCAGGAAGCACCCGGCACAGAGGCTCCCCTGAGTCAATCATTACGCTGCAATGCAGCGTTGTGATTGGTCTTAGCAACATGGATTGGTGCACAGATCAGGACAGGAAGCCTGTGCATATTCCCCACCAGGCTGTCCATTACAGCCTGGCGGGAATATGCAAAGTGTGCATGACTGCATGGCCGGCCGAAACGGCCACCAAAGCAGTCATCCGCACTTAGTGTGCACAGTCCACTCCTCCTTCCACCCTGGGCTACCAGCCTTGCCCCGTGCTAACCCAGCCCACAGCAACCAAAAATAAAAAGATAATAACCTTGTTATTATCGTTTTATTTTTCCCCTTTTAACTGCACTAAGAGCAGTGGGGCGACGCTCCTCCGCCTTAGCGGAGGAGCCGCCACTGCCTGGCTATCAATAGTGCACCAGGGCCCAGTGGTCTTAGGGACCTGGTGCATTACAACTATAACAGTTTTTTTTACTGCCACATCAGGGAAAGGGAAGCCCATTTTCCTTGCTTCCGTTAGGACTCCGGGCAGCCTTGCTACACCACTTGTCTGAGACTCTAGGAGCGGGTCTCTGGGTCTAGGGAAGCAGTCTGGGAGACAGGGAGCAAGCTAAACATCTGGGATGTGAGGAATAGGTTCTTGCATATCAACATTCAAACACACAGACCCCTCTCTACGTATGTATGCAACTCCCATCGTAAAGCTTCTAATAAAGCTAGAGATCACTGTACACTATGGGGGTTCTATAGTGCACAGTAGAGAAAACAAGAAAGAGGGAACAGGGAGACTAGTGAAACTACTTCGCGGTTTACAGTGGTGTGAGGAAGGGTTCTGAGATGAGGCTCACGGAGCGGGTTGGTCAGCGGGGGGACTGGCAGAGTTGCAGGTAGGAGAAGGGCTGGTATGAGAAGCTGTTGGAGCCTGTTTGTATGGAGGTATACCATTCCTCATGCAACTTCTCTTGAAGAACCCAGTGGGTCTGATTAACTTTAGGGACTCTACATTGAGCTCCCAGCCTGCCTGAGCCGAGAATGAATGACTAACCAAAATCAGTTTTGAGCTTTCGCAACTCTGCCTTGAGATCTCTTCAGATGTAGTTTAGAGGGCATGGGACACATGACTCTTTGTCCCTTCTACACGCAGATCCCTGTGGGTATCCATGGCCTCCCCTTTTGTCTAGCCCTGAAAGATTTATGGAAGTTGCAAGGACTACACCTAGGAAGGCTCCACTGCCCAGATTGCTGTGGATTTTAAACATTGCAAACATTTTGATTGACCTTGTCTTCCTGCAGGTGCACCGAAAACAGGGTGCTAGTTGACCTTCCATAGCCAGCTTTGTCTTATTTGAATGGACTTATGCTGGAGCTCCCCGGCACCTGCCTGGATCGGTATCTCACCTGGAGAAGGATGGCCCAGTTGCTTCCCAAGCGTCGGCCACACTTTAGCTGTTGCAAGTACCCTGATGGAAAAGTTGGAACTGTACTGCCATGGAGATAAATTACCTGGCCCTGCATGTTACATTCCCTCTTTCACAGAAACATCCTCCCAGAGCGGAGGTTTATTTTTCAGAAACAAAAAACAAATGCTCCTGACGTGCAGAGTTTGAGACATTTCTGCGGTTTCCTGCCAGGAAGTGCCATGTTTTTATTAGCAGTTGGCACTGTGAGCTGCCTGATGTAAGTTTCCAACAGCTGAGCCATGCCATACTTGCGCCAGTGAAAGCAGCCCTAAATGACAAAGCACACATCATCATCAACCTGGGAAAACTGAACCATGAAGCTACCTCGCTAGCACAATCCTCCAGCGTTGCATTATGTTTCAGGCATAAGGCATCATCTGCAAACAATCTGAAGATCTAGCAAGCAATCTACGGCCATCTTCAGTCTCCAACAGTTGCCACACAAACCACCATTCTTCCTCTGCAAGACTTCAGATACAGAAAGCTCAAAAATACCACAGAGAAGCCTAATCAGCCTGTGCCCAAAGACTAGGGAGCAACCTGCCCCTGCATCTAAGATTCGCCACCCTTTACATCTCTACCTCTGCCCTCTTATCTCTCCCTACCACGGCCTTCGGTCTGTACGTCATTGTTCTGTTTACATCTCACTTCCATGCTTCTCTGCTCCATCACCTCATCTCTCTCAAATTCACCTATTTACCTAACCTTTCTACTTTTCACCATCTCTTCAGATCTTCTCTCTCTTTACCTTTCTGGTGAGATATTTCTTCACCTCACCACTGTTTCCCACCTTTCCATCTCATTTCTCTGTACTTCACATCTTACTCAAAATTGCATCTCTCTTCCCTACTTCTCTCTACACTGCCTCTTGCTCTTTCACTACCAAACTCTTCAGTGTACCTCACCATTCATTTGCTACCTCATTTCTCAATCTTTCTCCGCTTTTGACTCTGCTCCCTCTACCACACCTTTCTCACTACTTCACTACATTCTTGCTACATCTCCTCCTGTAGCTTTATCATTGCCTCCTCCGCTTCTAAGTCTCTCACTCCTTTGTTCTTTAGATGTGATGGAGCAGGGTAAATATAAAAATTTTAACCTCCTAATATTTTCGTATAATATTAATAAACATGTTCGTTCAAGTAAATAACCAACAATGTATATAAAGGGTTAAGGATAACACGCAATTCAGTGTGCAAAGTAATGGACTAATAATTGTTTACGTTTCTAACATAACATAATATTTTGCGTACTAAAATAATAATAAAAATGCATGATTTGTGCTTTGAATAAAATGTGTGGTTGCAAAATAAAGCGATGGTAAGTAAGGGACAGCTTTATATGTTGCTTCTGCTAGGTAATACCTAATTGGGGTACGTAGAAAGACGGGAGGGAAACGAAAGGGTTTATATTTCTTTGTTTTAATAACATTTTGTTTTCTTTAGAAATAGTGCGCTTAGGCCTGCCGAGCAGCAATATAAAATGGCCGCGAGATACTAGAGTGCGCATGAGCGGATGCGACCATGTGATAGAGGAGAGAGGCTGTTGCAAAGGGATGATCACGTGCTGATGCCGAGAGGCTAAGATGAAAGTATGGTCAAGGCTGCTGTGACCCTTCTGAGCAGATGTGTGCCAAGATGATCAGCAAGAAGCGTGAGAAGCCCGGTTGAATCAATAGAAAGAACTCTATTATACAAATTGTTGCAGAAAAAGAAACAATTTGGACTGATCGAAACGGATGAGCAAGTGCATGAACTGTGGGAAACGATGCTTGCATGGACATTCCACACGGAACTGGTTAAGACCAGGAAGTTTGATTAAAATGTATAGGGACCTGAGTTTTTGACCAATGAGAATGAATCGCGCCATGAAAGAAGAAACATTTTATGCTGTAAGCTAGAATTAGGGTATAAGAAGACCTACTCTTGGTGGGAGGGGAGGGAATGCTGTTAGAATGCTGGAGTAGATGCTGCGGGAGATGCTGAAGAAGTTAGATGCTGTAGATGGGAGAGTTTGCGGTTGCTGATGCTGACGAGCTGATGCTGCTGCTGTTATTTTCCTTTTCCAGTTGAGTATAAGATGCTGCTTTAGGAGAATTAGCATTTGATAAGATTTATATTAGAATTATTAGGATTTCCCCGAGAAATAGATAGGTTGATCTATAGAGTTCTTAGTATGATAACCTCATTTTCCGTCTAAATAAAAGTGCCATGAAAATTACAACTATTCTTATATTGATGTTAAACGCAATGATCTGAATAATAAATTAATCTCAAATTTCCTGCATTCTAAACTTTATATAAACTATATTATTCTTTAAACAAATGACTCAGTGATTTTCTTTAGTATAATGATTAATAATGAAATGGTAAAGAGTTCATTGTGATTGAGCTGGTCTTAATCACCATCAACTGATTCCTACTAGTTGGTCCATCGACCAATGAGCGGAATACCTTAAAAGCAAAATGAGAATTATTGTGTCATTATAAAAGAGGTATCCCGTCTCCTTCCAGCGAATCGTTTTCTCCTAGGTTTCAGGTTGGAGGAAATCCAGGGAAACAAATGAGTAAGTGAATGTATATGCGGTGTTATGGGCACCACCGTCATATGGATATAGTGTGTGTGTGTGTTAGAGAAATAATTGCACCTGGATGACCAAAAGCATATTAGGAGAAATTATTTTTATTGTAAGCGCTGGATCAGATTTCTTGGTAGCAGAGTTATGGTTACTATAGATTAGTTTGGTGATTATTGATTTTTGATTATAGATTATTGATAAGTTTATGTCTAACACTTTTTGTTGAGTCGCTTTATGTTATATGTAAGTTTTCACGCTTCCGGGAAGTAGGAAGTGGAACACGTGTGGCAAGAGAAGTCGCATGGAATTTTACACTGTCTGAGTTCATTTTGGTAATAACACAGGTTGTGTTATAATAGGGACATTTTGCGTATAAAAGGTGTGTAAGTGAAATAGTGATCGGTTTTCTTGTGAAACTCTGGCCTTAATTCTCAGGAGCAGTATAGTCTCCACATGTGTTTTATCCCCAGAGAAACGGGTTTACCATTTGCTTGAAAGAAGGGTAAGGTAGAGGAAAGTGCTACTTTATCGACGAAACTGAAAGTTCTGTGGTAGGGTAGAGGTAAGCGCTGCCTACTGGAAAATACAGAATTCTTGTGTGAATGGTCAAAGCTATCTTTTCGGTTTAGCGAATCAGACAATGGAAATGTGGATAAAATGTTGTAACTAACAAGAATTGTTGAAAAAGAAATTGCCGATAAATTTTGTAAAGGAGGGGTCAAGAGTAGAAGTGACGTAGACAAAAGCCGCGCTGGGATTGGACAGTGCGCTAGTCACATGAGAACAGGAGTGAACTGACGTAGACAAAAGCCGCGCTGGGATTGGACAGTGCGCTAGTAGACAGAAATCGCTCTGATTGGAGATTTGGTGTGAGTCGCGCTAGCATTGGTCGAATTGCCTAGTGACGTGGAAGTTTGTGATTGGAGTGTTGGTGTGAGTCGCGCTAGCATTGGTTGAAATAACGCATAGGGAACAGTGTTGAATTGCGGATTGTTGAAGGAGAAAAAGGTTGTGAATCATGTCGTACTATGAGTATGGAAAAGAGAAAACGTCTTGGATGTCGAAAGTTAAGAATTTTTTTAAGAAGGACAAAAAGGTAGTGACTAGAGAGGGACAAATAATTCCTGCGCCGAAATCACCAGCTTCACATATGATGCTGAAATATGGATATCATACATGCATATGGTTAGAAAATTGGACAAAATACACAAAGAACGATGGAGCATTGGCTTTTCCTGAGAATGGTTCATTTAATGTAGCTGTATTACGGAACTTGCGAGAAAAGATGGTAATGTTAGAACCTAGACCTAGACCGACACAGTTTGAAGCTTTAGCGGAATGGGAAGATGAGATGTATGAGCGAGAGAGATCCAGAGGATTGAAGAATCATGAGTTTATACCAGGAAGGTTGTGGGGAATAAATCATGAGGACAGAGTAAAGCGTTGGAGATACGCTAACATGGCAGGAGGTTTGTTTCCAGCTTTTGCGGTTGAGGAAGAAGCAAAGAGAAAGTGTACTGAGAAAAAGAAGCATGTAGTGGTAGAAAAGTATGTGTATGGTGGTAGTGAAACAGATGACGAATTGCTGGAAGATATTTTAAACAGAAACCCACCTCCATACCAACAGACTTCTGTAGTGGTGACACCTAATGCACCACAAATGGAAACTGGGAGGAATAAAAAACCCGAACGAAGAAATGAAATAAATAGGTCACAAGAAACATTTACATTTTCACAAAATGATGAGACAGAAAGTGACAATGCAACTGAACTAGCAAAAACGACAAAAGAATTGACTGAGAAAATAAGAGAATTGACAAAGAATATGGAAGCTGTAACTGTACCAGTAACGATAGGTCCAGTAATGCCAATTTTTGAAAATCAGAAAATAAATGAACATTCTTTGGTGATTCCCATGAATTCACATTTGCAAAGAAAAAGAGAAGGGATGGAACTGAATAATGAAGGTGCACACAATTCAGCTAGTACGTGTAGACCAAATCCACCTACAAATTTGACGATAAATGAAAGTGAGATTAGGAGAATGCCTATGGTGACAGAGTCCGCATCTGGAACACCAGAAAGAACCAGTGATTGGATTGAGTTAAATAGTACACCTGTAGGTCCGACTCCAGAAGAGTTAAATGAATGGATGAAAGCACTAAAAGCAAAAGAACCAGAAGAAAAACCATTAGATGTAATTAGGTTAAAAATAGACATGGAAGAGTTGATTTTGGGAACAATTGGAACGGAAAAACTAAAGAATTATCAGGATGATGAGATTATGTTTTTGTGTAAGAGTCTTACTTGGAGAGCTAGAAATTTACATGACAAACTGGAAGAGATTGCAGGTGAACTAGGAGTGGAATTTGTGAAAGTGAGGACGTTGCAGAAACCGTACAGAGTAGATTTTTGTGAGAAAGACATAGAAAATTTGAACACATCAGGAAGACTGACCCAGATAAAAGAGCTGATTGTTTTATTGAGAAAGTGGGGTGATGTGGATAGATGGAGAAATAGATGGACAAAGAGGAATGAGAAAACAACAGATAAAGCATCTTTGGCTTTTGCAATGACAGATAAGGAACAAGTTACTAGAGAGTACCCAATGAGAGAAACACCAGGTGGTAGTTATGTGCATGTTCCGTGGACCAGACAGGATATACTGTCATTTACAAATGACTTCCCAAAATTGAGAGAGAAACCAGTAGAATGGTACAGACAAGTGGAAAGATTTGTTAAGGTGTCAAAAGTGCTGTGGATAGATCTAGATGGATTATTTGACATAGTAGTGCCTGCTGATTTGTGGACAGAATGTAAGATTACAATTGATTGGCCAACTGTAGAATATCCAAGGGATGCCAAAACAGGAGCGCCAGGTCCAGAAGTGATGAGGAAGTATGATCAGGTAGTTACCTTTTTGAAGAATAAAATTCCTCCAAAAGAAACAGATTGGATGAAAATAGACAGAACGACACAGGAAAGCAAAGAATCAGTGCATGCGTACTATGAGAGATTATTGTTGGTTTTCAAACAGTATAGTGTTTATGAGACGCTAAGTGAGAAGGACATGAGTCACTTTGTATATAGGTTTGTGTATGGATTAACACCAGAGATAAGTGAAAGGATTAAGCAGCATTTGATAGGATGGCAGAATAGCACAGTGGATGAGGTTTTGAGATATGCTAAGTATTGTAGTGATGAAATTGAGAGTAAACAGCGTAAATTGAAAGAGAAAGCCATGTGGGCACAGGTGAAAGTTGCAGAGAAGCAAGAAGCTCAATTGAATAATACTAGCAGTGAAACTGGACAGTTTAAATCCCGACCTAATATAGGTAAAGGAAAAGGACAAATGAGCATAGATGAGGCGAAGAAAAAGTGGCCATGCCACAACTGCGGAAAGCTAGGGCATTGGAGAAACGAGTGTAAATTTCCTCCTAAACCTAATGTAGAAAATCAATCATTAAATTCACAGGTGCAGAGTGAGGTAGTTACTCAACAAGGTCAGGTGCCACAACCACCACTTCCCAAGAGTGCTAATCAACAGAAATACAGTGCAGAAACAGGATTCTACGGAGGAGAACAGGTAAAACAGTTGTCACGTGCAGCTGAAGTTTCACAATATTGGTTACGACAGAATGAAGATGAGTCGTATGAAAGTTCATGACGGTGTCTGAAAGAGAGGGAAGAGTGCGTGCTTGGCGCAACTCTAGAGGTAGATCAGTCAGGTCCATTTGTGGATGGAGAAGTGAATGGTGCAAATATAACATTCCTTGTTGACACTGGAGCTACCCGTTCTACTGTTAGGTCAGTGGAAATTCCAAATCTTCCTCTCTCAGGTGAACATATACAAGTGGTTGGAGTTTCCAATCAGCAAATTGAAACGCCTCTTACTAGATTAGTAAAGGTAAGAATCGGTCCATTTAGTGAAATGCACCGATTTGTGGTGTGTGATTGTAGTCCCGTTAACCTTTTAGGACGCGATTTATTGTGTAAAATGAATTGCACAATTTATTGTACTCCAGACGGAATTGCATTTCAGACTCCAGATGAGGATGTGCTGTACAAGATGACAATGGTAAATTTAGAACCAGAAGTAAATTGTTTGTTTCCTGTATTTGATGCAGAGAAAATCCCAAATGAGTTGAAAGGGACAGTGAAAGAAGAAGTGTGGGACTTGACAGGAGAAGATGTAGGTTTAATGAAAGGAGTAGATCCCGTAAAAATTACAGTAAAAGAAGGAACGAGTTACCCAAATACGCCCCAGTATAAATTGACTCCAGAAATAATTGAAGGAATAACGCCAGTAATAAATAAAATGATTGAACAAGGGATTCTAAAAGAAATCATGAGCAGTCCATGTAATTCGCCAATAATGGGACTGAAAAAGCCAAATGGAACATATAGAATCGTACAGGATTTAAGAAAGGTAAACAAAATTGTTGTGCCTTGTTGCCCAATAGTACCGAACCCTGCCGTGATTCTATACCAGATTCCACGCGAAGCAGAGTGGTACACTGTGATTGATTTATGTCATGCATTTTTCTCTATTCCATTGCATCCAGATAGCCAGCCAATTTTTGCGTTTAGGTTTGGAAAGCGTATTTTGGCATGGTGCCGAATTCCTCAAGGGTATACAGAAAGTCCCTCAATCTTTAATCAGATCCTAAAGAAATCATTGGAAGACCTAAGAATGCCAGAAAAGTCAGTAATGGTTCAGTATATTGATGACCTACTGGTGGCATCAAAAACGAAGGAAGCATGTGTCAATGACACGATTGCTTTGCTGAATCATTTAGCAAAAAGAGGACATAAAGTGTCCCCTTCAAAATTGCAGTTTTGTAAACAAGAAGTCCAGTATTTAGGGCATAAAATTGAGAAAGGAGTACGAAAGGTAACGACAGAAAGAATAAAAATGATTCAAGGAATGAGAGCTCCAATGACACAAAGAGAGGTAAGAATGTTTTTGGGAATGGTTGGATATTGTCGACAATGGATAAGCGGTTTTTCACTAATTGCTAAACCATTGCAGAAACTGACAAAGAAGGATGTTAAAGATCCTTTTGAAATGAATGATGAAGAAATGAAAGCATTCAGAGAGCTGAAAAAGAAATTGTGTGAGGCTCCATCATTGGGAATGCCTGACTATGAGAAAGATTTTGAGCTGTACTGCAGTGAAAGAGATGGATGTGCATTTTCAGTTTTGGTACAGAGACATGGAACTATGAAAAGACCAATTGCATATTTTTCAGCTGTTTTAGACCCAGCAGCAAAAGCGTTGCCTGGATGTTTGAAAGCAGTTGCTGCTACTTGTGTGAGTCTGGAACAGAGTGAAGGTATAGTGATGGGGTATCCATTGAGAGTGTATGTTCCCCATTCTGTGGAAATTCTATTGACAAGAACGAAAACACAATACATGACACATAGTCGGCTGACTAGGTATGAAAAGGTAATTTTGAGTGCAGATAATGTGACCATCGACAGATGTATGAATGTGAATCCTTCAACATCATTGCCAGATGAAGAGAATGTGATTGAAATGGATGAAGTAGATCACGATTGTCTGAATGTGCTCGAATACTGTACAAAACCAAGAGCTGATATACGAGATGAGCCTTTGAAAGAATCAGATTATATTCTGTTTGTGGATGGCTCATGTTTAAGAACGAGTGATGGAGTTCTAAGTGCAGCATATGCAGTTTGCACAGTAGCAACTGTATTGGAAGCATCTTGTCTGAAAGGTGTACGGTCTGCCCAAGTTGCAGAATTAGTAGCTCTGATTCAAGCATGTAAGTTGGGAAGAAATGTACGGGTTACGATTATGACTGACAGCCAGTACGGCTTTGGAGTCGTGCATGATTTTGGTCAGATTTGGTCACAAAGGGGTTTCTTGACGTCTGCAGGGACACCCATAAGAAATGGAGATTTTGTGAAAAAGTTGCTTGAGGCGATACAGCTGCCTAAACAGATCGCTGTGGTGAAGTGCAATGCACATAAAAATGGGGAAGACTACATTACTGTTGGCAACAAATATGCTGACGAAATGACACAGTACTGTGCAAAGAATGTGGTTTCTTTGAATAAATGTCGCGAGAGAGAGCATATTTCTTGTCCATTGCTTTTTACTAACTCAAGTGAAACATGGGATGAGGTAAGACAGTTACAAGAAGCTGCAGAAGATGAAGAGAAAGATACTTGGCTAAAAGCAGGATGTAGGAAACATGAAGAAACTGATGTATGGGTTTACAGGGATGAGAGACCAGTTATGCCTGATAGCATGATTTCTGACATGGCACGGATGTACCATGGGCAAGCCCATATTGGGAGAGATTCAATGATCAGACTTTTTAGACAAACATGGTACAATCCAAAATTCAGAGCCATAGCTGAGAGTCTTTGTCAAAGATGTCTTATTTGTCAACAGTTAAATCCAGGAAGAAAGACAGTAGTGAGTCTAGGAAGAATAGGACGAGAAGGGGGTCCTTTCACCAGAATGCAGATGGATTTCATAGAAATGCCACCTTGCAGCAGATTGAGGTATGTCTTAGTGGTCGTCTGTTTGTTTTCCCGATGGGTGGAGGCATATCCAACGAGAAGGAATGACAGTATCACAGTAGCAAAACTTTTGCTGCGAGAATTCATTCCGAGGTATGGTTTTCCAGTCACGATTGAAACAGATAGAGGAACACATTTCCAAAACGAATTAGTTAAACTGATTTGTGAAGCCCTTAGTATTAAACAGAAACTGCATTGTGCATACAGACCAGAGGCTTCTGGAATAGTAGAGCAAGTGAATGGAACAATCAAAAACAGGTTAGGAAAAATGTGTCAAGCTACAGGACTGAAATGGCCAGATGCTTTGCCATTGGTTCTGATGACAATCAGAAGTATTCCGGAAAGGAAGACTGGACTCAGTCCACATGAGATAATCATGGGACGAGCAATGAGACAAGCACAAGTACCTGTCAACAAGCTACTGACTATAACTGATGATCTAGTACTGGATTATTGCAAAGGATTGGCTGATGTGGTGCGTTCTGTGTTTCATCAGGTTGGACCGGATGCGACCACTCTTGAAAGAAAACCAGCTCACGACTTGAATCCAGGAGATTGGGTTCGAATAAAAGTCCACCGGAGAAGAAACTGTTTGGTTCCTCGCTGGGACGAACCACGACAGGTGATCCTAGTGACGACCACCGCAGTCAAGTGTGCAGGAGTGAAACACTGGGTACATGCCAGCCACACCATCAGAGTTCCAGAACCTAAAGATCGACCTGTAAGTCGGCCTCTGGAAATATCAGATAACAGTTCAGCATCAGAAAGAGAAGAGGAGACAAACAGGGTGCCAGAATTTGAAGATCGACCTGTAAGTCGACATCTGGAAGACCCAACTACAAGTGAAACGATAGAAGAAGAAGAGGAAATAGAAGAAATAGCTGAAGTTCCAGAATTTGAAGATCGACCTGTAAGTCGACATCTGGAAATATCTGATACTAGTTCAGAATCTGATACAGAACATTCAGAAGGAGAAGAAATTTCAAAAAGAAAGTGGAATTTTGAAAGCATAAGAGAAGAAACTGAGCCAGAAGATAGTGACAGTGAACAACCAAGTACAAGTTGTGGTAAAATTCCTTCGAAGATAATATTAATAGATGAAGAAGGGAGAGTTTTAAACCAAAAGTTAGAAAAATCGGAAAAACCCCGAGGAGCAGTAGGGACAGATAGTCAAACACAAGAACAGGGAAATTTAGAAGCAGATAGAGAAACTGACACAAAATTGGAAGAACCTCGAGGAGGGACAGAAGTAGGCGAACGAAGGAAGATAAGAAAAGAACCACAAGTAGCTGAAAGCGAAATCATAAGCTTCAAGATAAGAGGAAATAACGAAAAGATTGAAACAGAATCAGAAGAAAGTGGAGAAGAAAGAAATGAAAAACTAGAGACAAGAAAAAGAAATTGGAAAACAGAAAGAGAGGAAAAAGGAAGTGAAGCAAAAAGGCCAAGAAAAGGAGACAATTGGCCCGACGAAGTAAGAAAATTAAGATACAGAATCATAAAATTGGATGGGAAAAGTGCTGAACAAGTGAATGAAATAACAAGTCAAAAGGAGCAAGGAAAACAAGGTGGTAAACATTTGCAGAAAACAAAAAGAATAAAGAAAGTGAATCAAAAGTACAGATCGCCTGAATGGTTGTATCGTGCTTTGACTAGTCACAAAGAAGAATTGAACACTCACGAAAACCCAGAGCAAAGAAACCTGATGGGAGAAAGTGAAGTGCAACAAACCTGAAGCAGCAAACCTGAAAGAAGTTAGATAGTTTACCGGATTTGACAAAACACTGAACTGACGAAATTACCGAATGTGACCAAGAAAGAATTCTGAGAAAGAATTAAAAGGAAGTACCAAGCAAAGACAAAATATTGAAAGTACAGAGTGGCAAGCAAGTCATTTCTGGGGTGTAGTGACACAATTTTCTAAGAAAATAAGTAAATAAGGTTAAAAGGACAAAATGGAGAATATTAGAGATAGAAAATGTAGATGTGAGTTTTTAAGTAGATGGTGCAAAATGTGCTGTTTTTGTACAGGTTTATTAATAACAGTATGGGTGGTTTTAGCAATAACTATTCCAATTAGTTTAGCGGTAGTGGAAAAATCTAATAACACTGAGAAAGAAAAAGGAGCTAACACTCAAGAGCCAGTTATTTTAAGGAGTAGTGCAGAATTACATAAGGACAAATCAATAACAGATTTTTCAAAGAATGTTTTTACTAAATTATTGTATGAGTATGTAGAAACAATGGATGTAAGAGATTGCTATGTTTGTATGCAATTGCCTGCATCTGTAGCAGAGGGTGTGACTTATCATCACCTCCCTTTGACGTATGGAATAACATGTAGTGTATTAGCAAGTTTATTTTATAAAACAGGTAGATTAGAATATTATTACACTGATGTAGATAAGATTTTTGCAAAGGTTTCTGTAGTTCCCGAGCTTAATAAAATAAAAGAGGGAAAGACGTTTGGTGAATATTTCTTAGAAGATAAGATTTTAACATCAGATAATATAATTAGGTACAACCTTACCTGTGAGTTAAAGAAGGAAGAAAAGGTATTTCTAGAAATGGTTGAGGAGAGAAGAGTGAAATTTGAAAGAAAAGTGATAGAAGAGACAAAAACACCTCTTTGGGCGTTTGAGGAAGACCATCATGATAAGAAAAAGACAAATGCAGCTATGACTCTGGATTGGCCCCAACAGGGAAGGTTGTGCATTAGAAGAAATAAGACAATATATGACAATTATTTTGTGAGTTCCAGCAATTGCTATGACAATTACAGAATTCTAGGTGGATGGGGATTCAAAGGGGGAGAAGATCCAGTATTTCCAGGGATTTATTTCATTTGTGGGAATAGGGCTTACTATAGGTTGCCGGACCATTGGTATGGATCATGTTATTTAGGCCTGGTTTTTCCAAAGATTTTTCATGTGGATAGAAAAGAAAAAGGAACACACAAAATGATAAATACCTTTACACGTAGAAAAAGGAAAGTTTTTCAGAAATAGTAGGTGATATTTTTGGTGCATTGATACCAGCAGTGGGAATATCTTTGAATGCATTTAGAATTCGGAAATTGTCCACAGTAGTATATCGTTTATCTACAGATACTGCTGGAGGGTTCTTAATGGTAAATACCGAGATGGTTGCCATGAGAGCTATGGTGATGCAAAATCGTCTTGCCCTTGACATTCTTTTGGCAAAAGAGGGTGGAGTCTGTGGAATATTGAAAGTCCAACATTGTTGCACTTACATTCCAGATAAAAGCGAAAATATACAGAAGTATATAACAAATATTACAAATTTGCACAAAGAACTAGTTCCACTGGAGGTTGAAAGTGTTTGGGGAAAACTTGGTAAAGGGTTTTCTTCTGTAACAAATTGGTTAACAAGAATGAGTGGATTAATAATAGGGAAAGTTATAATAATAGCAACCATGGTAATAATAATAATATTAGTACTGAAGCTTGCAGTAACATGTATAAAGAGAAAAAGAAAGCAGAATAAGATAGAAAAAGAAAACATGATAAGCAAGGAAAGAGAGAGAGAAATAGGTGAAATGGAGTTAGAAGAAATAAAAGAGAACATGTACAAGAAAACAAAGAGACAAGTTGAAAGCGATACAGAAGTATAAACTAACAAAAGCAAATGGCTAAAAGATATATGCTGTCTGAAAAAAATTGTATAACTTGGGTTTTTGTGGTGATATTAAAAATCACCAAAGGGGGAGTTGATGGAGCAGGGTAAATATAAAAATTTTAACCTCCTAATATTTTCGTATAATATTAATAAACATGTTCGTTCAAGTAAATAACCAACAATGTATGTAAAGGGTTAAGGATAACACGCAATTCAGTGTGCAAAGTAATGGACTAATAATTGTTTACGTTTCTAACATAACATAATATTTTGCGTACTAAAATAATAATAAAAATGCATGATTTGTGCTTTGAATAAAATGTGTGGTTGCAAAATAAAGCGATGGTAAGTAAGGGACAGCTTTATATGTTGCTTCTGCTAGGTAATACCTAATTGGGGTACTTAGAAAGACGGGAGGGAAACGAAAGGGTTTATATTTCTTTGTTTTAATAACATTTTGTTTTCTTTAGAAATAGTGCGCTTAGGCCTGCCGAGCAGCAATATAAAATGGCCGCGAGATACTAGAGTGCGCATGAGCGGATGCGACCATGTGATAGAGGAGAGAGGCTGTTGCAAAGGGATGATCACGTGCTGATGCCGAGAGGCTAAGATGAAAGTATGGTCAAGGCTGCTGTGACCCTTCTGAGCAGATGTGTGCCAAGATGATCAGCAAGAAGCATGAGAAGCCCGGTTGAATCAATAGAAAGAACTCTATTATACAAATTGTTGCAGAAAAAGAAACAATTTGGACTGATTGAAACGGATGAGCAAGTGCATGAACTGTGGGAAACGATGCTTGCATGGACATTCCACACGGAACTTGTTAAGACCAGGAAGTTTGATTAAAATGTATAGGGACCTGAGTTTTTGACCAATGAGAATGAATCGCGCCATGAAAGAAGAAACATTTTATGCTATAAGCTAGAATTAGGGTATAAGAAGACCTACTCTTGGTGGGAGGGGAGGGAATGCTGTTAGAATGCTGGAGTAGATGCTGCGGGAGATGCTGAAGAAGTTAGATGCTGTAGATGGGAGAGTTTGCGGTTGCTGATGCTGACGAGCTGATGCTGCTGCTGTTATTTTCCTTTTCCAGTTGAGTATAAAATGCTGCTTTAGGAGAATTAGCATTTGATAAGATTTATATTAGAATTATTAGGATTTCCCCGAGAAATAGATAGGTTGATCTATAGAGTTCTTAGTATGATAATCTCATTTCCGTCTAAATAAAAGTGTCATGAAAATTACAACTATTCTTATATTGATGTTAAACGCAATGATCTGAATAATAAATTAATCTCAAATTTCCTGCATTCTAAACTTTATATAAACTATATTATTCTTTAAACAAATGACTCAGTGATTTTCTTTAGTATAATGATTAATAATGAAATGGTAAAGAGTTCATTGTGATTGAGCTGGTCTTAATCACCATCAACTGATTCCTACTAGTTGGTCCATCGACCAATGAGTGGAATACCTTAAAAGCAAAATGAGAATTATTGTGTCATTATAAAAGAGGTATCCCGTCTCCTTCCAGCGAATCGTTTTTCTCCTAGGTTTCAGGTCGGAGGAAATCCAGGGAAACAAATGAGTAAGTGAATGTATATGCGGTGTTATGGGCCCCACCGTCATATGGATATAGTGTGTGTGTGTGTTAGAGAAATAATTGCACCTGGATGACCAAAAGCATATTAGGAAAAATTATTTTTATTGTAAGCGCTGGATCAGATGTACCTCCTGCATTTCAACTCACACACTCTACATCATCTCTCTCTCTCTACACTGCTCTTTCTTTATACCTTACAGTACCTCACCTCTTTGTTTCTATCTCACACTCTTTCTTTTCCTCACATCTCTTTCTACCTCTGTATGAACCTCACCTCTCTTTATCACCTGTTTTTCTTCTTCACCCTGCCCATTTCTGCCCCGTACACCTCTCATTTACATTTCTCACTGCCTGTATTACTCTCTTTATCTCTCTACACCTCACTTATCATTTTGTCCCCTGTCTACCTCACCACTTACTCTCTACTTTGCATTTCTCTATACTTCTGTCCCTGCTACACTTCTCTGCCTGTCTACCTTCTCTACCTCCGAGTTCTCTTTCTGCTTTATCTCTCCCTCTATCTCACCTGGGGTTTCCACCCTCTCTCTAAACGTCCTTCTCCCTATCATTTGCTCTTGTTACTTCTTTACAACTCTACCTCACTCTACGACAATTACATATCTCACTAACTCTCTATCTGTACCTAGCTCTTAATATTTCTACCTCTCTGTATCCTTCTTTATGATGACCTCACATATCTCTCTAATTTACGCCTCTCCCTAGCTCACCTATCTGCCTACCTCATTTTCATATCTCCCTCTGCTTCAACTCTGTCGCTATGCTGTTCTCATTTCCTCTCTGCCCTTTGCTTTTCTCTCGTCCCTTCCATCTCTTTTACTCTGCGAGGCTAGAGGTCACATCCAGCAAGAGATGTATACACATAGAAAGAGATGACGAGAGAGAAGACAGGAGAAGAGAATTAAGGAGAAAATTATGAGATTTCACATGATAGGGAACTGAAAATCTTCAGTCCAGTGCTTTGGTTTTCACTGTGAGATTGTGTGATGATTATGTGATGCCACCTGCGGAATGCTCTAAAAGAGAATGGGTGTAATTTACTGGCATCATTTGGATTTGTTTTTTTAATTGTGTTTTTTTTTCTGAAGGGAGGTGCGTTGCAGCCTCTTCCTACTGAGGATTATGTGATGCCACCTGCGGAATGCTCTAAAAGAGAGTGGGTGGAATTTACTGGCATCATTTGGATGAAGGGCCCTCGGTGGGAAGAAGCTACTCGGCTCAGAGGTATCCTGTACTGTTCTTTGATGGTTTACTTGTTATAATAAAACTTCCTGACAAGGACTGGAGTCGGAGAGTTATTTCGTACCTCACTACCACAGAGTGACAGTTATGTCGGAGGACTATATTTGAGACTTTAAATGTCAACAATGAAAGTTACAATTCCAAGTGCTATGTACATAAGTACATACTTTTTTATTATTTTGGTCTATTCCCATAAACACTGAGCATGCCACCATTACCTGTCTTTTCTGCAGTGGGAGCAACAGGATGGTTAGAAAACTGAATTCCATGTAAAATATTTTTGCTGCAAGACAAAAACATCTTGATCTAAGCTCTAAATTTAAATACATTATCATGGCTTGTTCAAGTGTTCTTTTTGGTACTATTTGGCGGGCAGATGGATCTTTTGGGTGCTTTTTGGTGGTGCCCCTGTTTAGTGCAACGCATCATTCATTGTAGTTTGGCATCACGAGAAAGGTTATTCCAAACAAGGGGACCCAAAATATTTCTTGGCCAGGACCCCTAAAATCTTTACGGTGACACAAAGGGGAAAGCTGGAACAACGTGCCGGAACAAAGCAAGCGCAACCACACTTTCCAGAACAACGCATCTGCCTTAACCACACATATGCGTGGTTAAGGCAGATAACGGTCTAGTGTTCAGGATGGGTGGGAAGAAGAAGAGGAAGCTTCGGAACAGGAAGCTCCGGATGCGGACAGGTAAGTGGGCCTGGGTTTGGGGGGGGGGGGGTTTAGGGGTGGGTGGCTTTTAGGGCTCAGGGAGGGTGGGTTGGGGTACTTTTGGGAAGGGAGTAGGTTTTTTTTAGGCTCAGGGCGAGGGAGGAGAACGGGTTAGTTTTGAGGGCTGGGGCTGGGTTTGGGGGGAGTTTTTAGGAGTGGGGGCAGTTTTAGGGCACCAGGGCTGGGGGATCAGGGTAATTTTTTTAATTGGGATCAGGGTTTTAGGCTTCAGGGCAGTGGAAGGGGTTGTGGTAGTTTTATGGACAACGCTGGGGTAAGTTTTAGGGCACAGAGTGGACAGGGTAGTTTATGGTAGGTGGCAGGGTTTCAGGCCCCAGGGGAGGGGAAGGAGTAGTTTTCAGATCAGGGCTTGTTTTAGGCTTCAGGGCGGGGCGAGGTAGGGGGTTCAAATTTTAGGGCTCAGGGCGGGGGTCGGGTTTTTGGCGATCTTAACCATGCTTACCCCCTTACTATTAATGCCTTTACAACCAAATTGTGTGGTAAAGGCATGCGTTTGTAAAGGAATGCATGGTGAAGACGCATTTGTGGTTCGGGCTCCGTGGTAGAAGCATGTGTGGTTTAGCTATGTGTGCCTCTGTCATACAACCGGCACAAAGTGCTCCTCGTAAAAACAAAACAATAACACAGCAGAAGAGAAGAGCCATGGCCGTTCATTGCACAGCCGTGGTGTACAAGGAACGATTGGAAACAATGGAATTCAGTGAAGCATAGTTCATAGGGAATACAAGGAAACGAGGTACTTCAGAAAAGGGCTGATATAAGGGGGCATTCTCATGTCTAGATCGTTTGTGAAGTGCACAGATTACCTACTCGTATACAAGTTGACCTTGAGCACTTTGGGGTGTATTTATTAAAAGTTCACACAAAGCACAGCAGCAAGCAAAGTTGCTGCGTTGTGTGAAGGGGAGAGAGCTGAAGGGTGCCACATCTACTAAGATATGGCGCCCTTCAGCTCTCTCCCTGTGCTGGTGCATGTGAGGCTGCCTTGTGCCAAAGCAGGCACCCTTGCACCATGGTGCAAGCGTGCCTGCGTTGCAGGAAGGATTGTGTACAGGAAGGAACACCTCTCTGCACAAAAACAATCCTTAGAGGCATATTCCTCTTTCTAATTTATTTTTGATGCAGAATGCATCACGCTCAGAAAGAGGAAGAGACTAGAAGAAATAGATATTTCTCTTTGTTCCTCCTCTGTCTGGGTGTCGTACAGTTTTGGCACTATCTCTGATTTCAGTAAATCTGGGATTGCGTCAAAAACCATGGGTGGATGCACAGGAACGCCCATGCTCCACCCATGGAACGCCTACCACTATGAATTGTAACATAACGCAGCACAAGCCACTGCACTGTGTTACATTTTTTTATAAAGTCATGCGAGGCTGTGTAAATAGCCCCTTTTGAGGCTTTGTAAATGCCATTTAATAACTTGGGTCGCCTTGCGACGGCTTGCGTCCAGCACGGACAACATAAATCCGTAATAAATCTGGGCCTTTAATTCTTAGTATCTGAGCTGTAACCAGAGGGAGTCCAGCATATTTTTTTTACGCCCCCATACCTTACTCTCACATTAAAAGCGGGAGTTGTGTGCAGTAGGTGCTGTTTTTGTCTGTGTTGTGCTTTTTTGCACACTTCCGGTCTTGGCTATGTTTGGCTCTTGCATTGTAATTAGAATCTCATCTAAATTATAATAAAAACAGAAAGAAAATGTCTTTTTATTTTTATAGAAGGCTGGTTTGTGGGTTTGCGCGGGGACTTTGATCTCAAGGCAGCCATTCCCTTATGGGAGATCAGTTTCTGTGGCTTGCCTCCCACATCAGAAGGCTTTGGGTTGGGTTTTTATCACAAAGTTTCCCTGGAGCCAGCGGGCACATCCGACCCAAAACATTTGATGCTCCCCTGCAATTAAAGCCAACACAGAATAAAGCGGGCTCGGCCCACGCTTGAAACCATATCTGTGGAACCCTGCAGGAACAGCCAGAACCTCGGCCTTGTGGCGTGAAAATGAATAGTTGAGAAAAAAAATGTGTCGGACGTCTCAGCCAAGGTTGAGTAGCAGGAAGTGCTTGTTGGGGGGCGGGGGGGAGGAGGGGGGGAGAGAGTTGGGGCAGCGTCAGACTCATGCCCAGCCAAAGCCTCAAGTCCGGTACAAGGCCATCGAAACAGGGCTGCTAGGGATGGTGTAGGGGAGTGTTGAAAGAGCGCCATTAATTTCTCATAAACTTGCACCAGTGCCCCCGCAGCACTCCCCTCCCTCCTCGAATCCTCAGAACCCAAACAGCCAGCCTTAGGCTGGCCTAGGCGGCAGTCTACCGGCTCGAATAATAAACAGAAAGGTTATTGTCTGGCGGTTTTCATTAGCTTTATTAATCGAGCTGTGGGAGGTCTCGGGTCAAAGACTTGCGGTCTTTCGGAGTGACCTCCGGACACGACCCCCTGCATGTCACTCGCCAGTCACCGCTGACAGTCTTCTGCAAGTGGGGGTTTCACTCGGGCTTTTGCGGGGGGTCACTGAAATAGGCCACCCGATAAGGAAATTAATTTGGAGGTTTCGCAGCAGGCAGGTGCCCCTGAAAAGCACTCACGGCTCTGACGGACAGAGGACCCAGTCACGTGCCAGAATCTCTAAGGCGGGAAGAGTCCGTCGCAGGTCGGGCTCTGGCAGAGTCCGTCGTACTCCTCGGACTAATGTCATTGTGATTGTATTTATATAGCGCTTACTACCTCTGGCGAGGCTGGTTGCTGAAGAGCTAGTCTCTCTCTGTTTCACGAGGGCATCCGAAACACCAACAGGGCCGTCGTGGCAGCACCATTCTAGTCAGAAATGCCATGCAGTGATAATAAAAACGCACCTCAAAAGTTATCTAACTAGTTTACTAGCCAGATAGTTTAAATGACAGGGTTTTTTCAATTTCCGCGGACACTCGTACGCCCCAGGAACTAATTCATACTTTATAATTAGTAAGTGGAGTGGGGTACGATATTACGAGGTGATGGAAGCATCTATAATTGTGAGTTTTTTCCAATTTGCAATCACAGGGTTTATGAATTGCGGAAATAGGCTGCCTAGGCGAAACCCTTCTACAAATCTATTCCATATGTTCAGTGCCAAGAATAGCCCTCCGTGTATCAAGAAATAGCCCGTGTGTGAATAGCCCTCCGTGTATCAAGAAATAGCCCCGTGTGTGCATAGACACAGAATGAGGGAGAGGATGGGGGAACATGTGTGTGCGTGTATATCTGCTTAGCAAAGGACTGAAAATTGGACTACTTTGTATGAAAAATAACTGTTTGTACCGAAAGGTAGCCTTTCCGTACTTCGGCATAGTTGTGTGTAGAAATGTGAATTTCAGGGCTCTCGTGGGCAGACAGAAGTCTCCACCATGCTGTCATCCCAAGACAACTTCAGAGGCATAGTTCGCAGTGCTTAATTTGTAAAAAAAAAAATAAGTGCCAGGGCTCTCTTCAGGAGGTTTACTGCACCTTGCATCACACATTGCCTTTGTCAGCGCTGTCAATGACAGCAACAACACAACTACTAACCATCATACTCATCCAAGTGTGCCAATTCGGACTATCTCAGGCCCCCAAAGCTATAACAATGGCTTGGGAAGCAGGCAACAGTAATTTTTAATGTATATTGAATTTATAATTAACCGTTGTTGTGGTCCTCTCTAAATACGGCAGACAGCGCCACCTAGTGGCGTACTCATACAATTAAGTGCTGGTGCCCAGCACCGGAAACCACTGGCTCAAATTAAGCACTGAAAGTTGGGTCCCCAGCCCAGAAATAAAGGTTCAGCTAGCGTGAGTCAGGGGGTCAGGTGATGTTGGAGGCAGGCCTGGCAAGCACAATTGAAGGACTGCTTCAAAGTGGGACATGGCAGCTGACGAGGGGCTCGCAAAGGGAGAGGATGTGGTCTGACGGCTAGATTGCCGACTTTGGAGCAGGAAACCAAGGTTCGAGCCTCGGGGTCGCGTCCACATCCTGTAATTCTGGGCAAATCACTTACTCTCCCCGTGCCCACCAAAAACATGAATGTGTCCTTGTGTAACGTAACCGGTGCTCATGTAAAGCGCTCCAATACCTTCGAGTCAAGTTCGCGCTATATAAATCTGCAAAAAAAAAAGCAGCAGATGAGGTAGAAGCTAAGAGAAGCATGGACACGCACACACACACACTCTCTCTCTCTCTGGTTTTGTCGGGGTCTGGTACTCACAGTGTAGGCTAAAAACACACTCATCAGTAACATATTAATCTATGTGTGTCACCAAATGCAATAACCTAATGTAGTGCTTTGCATCCAATGTGCGATTCCAAATTGCAAGGTGGAGAACACTGCTCAGATATTCTGTGCATTCTGCTCTCGTGGTGCAACCAACAGGATTTCCCATAAAGATACGCAATACTCAAGCATTACACATCTAGACAGGTTACATCAGTTCCATCCATCACAGCCAAGATATGTAACATTGTGGACTATCTGGAGGCTTCAGCAGCACTTGTCACATACCTGGCAACATAGCATTACAGTCCGATGGGTCTAGCTACATGGAGCACCATGCCTCAGCAGTCAGACATACTTTCTAGCTCCTTTATGTGGAGAACAATGCATGAACGCCACATAGTTCACCCGGTGTTGCCATCCAAACAGTACATCCCTAATGTAAGCAACCTTCCATTGCCGAACCAGATGTTCTTGACCAAACAATCTTGTGCACAATAAGGCATCAAAGCCATATATAAGTGTTTACACCCACAAACAGCACCATTCCTCTCACCTTTTATGTCATAGAACCAGGGGCGGTTCATCCATTGGAGCACCAGGGCGTTGCCCCCCTGTGTGCCAGCCGTTGCATATAATATATATATTTTTTTCAGTTTTAAGTTAATTTAATTATGTCTTGGTCGAGACTTCTATCATCACGCCCGATGACGTTCGTACTGTGGGCTGGTCCAACCACAATGATTGACAGCCACCTGCACATTGCAGTGAAATGAAGTGCTCCATGTCAGTTTGGCTGTTTTATTTTCCACGGCCAACCTGACATGCGCACTTCAGCTCTTCACAATCTGCAGTGTGCTATGAGCCAAGAGAAAACATACACAGCCTCCTGGTCTCTACGTGAACGCCGTGGCTGCCTGCCCCATCCAATCCGGGCGTTGCTGTCATGCTGTTCACTTATACAAGCAACATGAAAGCAGCATCGGGATTGGTTTAGTTGGTGGGACGCGGCATGCATTGAGGCGGACAGGCAGTGGCCGGTGGGGTATGGAGCCTAAAACCAGCTTGTAAAGTTCTCACAACCCCTATTCCACTGTAGAGTCTCCTGAATAGATGTGTGCGGTTTGTTTTCCACATCCTGCAGTTGCACCCCTGGAAGGTGCGTGGCTCTGCCTCACCAGGCAGGGCCGGCTCTAGGGCGGTGCGATCGGTGCCACCACACCGTGTGCTGACTTGGGGTGGGGGCGCCACGTTCATCCTTTTAAAAGCACCTGATGCCGTGTACATTGTCCCAGCAATTTTCCAGCATCAATAAAAATGACAACTCCGGTGATTAATGTTCGTCCTGGAGAGAACGGAGGTTTGTCTAGTGAAAGTTTTGACTCATCATAGCGCAGAGGGTTAATATGCCTGCTACAAAGAACGTGTCCCATTCACATCACAAAGTGCATATAATATAAATAGGTCGATGGGTTACCGTTTTTGTCAGAGATCCTTTTGTTATTTGCAGTTTATAAGCTAAAATCCTAATAGTGAGCTACTAACTGCCATCAAAGAGCTGCATGCAAACTGCAAGGAAAACATTAGAGCTCTATATTTTTTGCCCAGCATTTCATTATCCTAATATTGCAAAAGGGGTTCATTTGGGTAGAAATCAATTCTTATTATTAAAGAAAACCCCTAATAATGGTGTTACATTTTAAATTCTGTATTTGTACTTTTCCAGTCCAAGGACTCTTAAACTATACTGCCTACCAGTTTGGATAAAGTGTGACTCTTATGCCTTGTAGGCCTCTGTCTTATGTAACATTTCCTATACACTGATATGCTCACCGATGATTGATTGTCTCTGTGCAAAGCGTGTGTGATGTAAAGTGTTCTGACATCTTAAACTGGTATGTGTGGCGTTATAAAACTATATGAAACTAAGAGACAGTGGTTATGGAGACTTGAGGGACACTGTCAAATGGTGGTAGTGAGGGAATCCGTGGCGTAGGTGGTCATTGGGGGGGCGCCAACAAACATTGTCGCACTGGGCGCCACTAGTGCTAAAGCCGGCCCTGTCACCAGGTGTGCCAGGTTCACCACTCGGCAGAATCCTGGACGTGCTCCATGTCGCTTTAAGTGTGGCTGCATTCACTGAGGACTTTCCCCGGGCAGTCAGACTCCTAGTACCAGTCTTTCCAGTGCTGAGCTTAGACAGTTGCTCGGAGATCCACCTGTGAAGTCTCCCTGTGCCTGAGCTGTGCCTCATACTGCACGGGTACTGCCTTAGAGCTGTGCCTCTCAATGCACGGGTACTGCTTCAGAGCTGTGCCTCTTACTGCACGGGTACTGCTTCAGAGCTGTGCCTCTTACTGCACGGGTACTGCCTTAGAGCTGTGCCTCTTACTGGACGGGTACTGCCTTGGAGCTGTGCCTCTTACTGCACGGGTACTGCCTCAGAGCTGTGCCTCATACTGCGCGGGTACTGCCTTGGAGCTGTGCCTCATACTGCGTGGGTACTGCCTCAGAGTTGTGCCTCTTACTGCACGGGTACTGCCTCAGAGCTGTGCCTCGTACTGCGTGGGTACTGCCTCAGAGCTGTGCCTTGTACTGCGCGGGTACTTTAGAGCTGTGCCTCTTACTGCACGGGTACTGCCTTAGAGCTGTGCCTCTTACTGCACGGGTACTGCTTCACAGCTGTGCCTCTTACTGCACGGGTACTGCCTTAGAGCTGTGCCTCTTACTGCACGGGTACTGCCTTGGAGCTGTGCCTCTTACTGCACGGGTACTGCTTCAGAGCTGTGCCTCATACTGCACGGGTACTGCCTTAGAGCTGTGCCTCTCAATGCACGGGTACTGCTTCAAAGCTGTGCCTCTTACTGCATGGGTACTTTAGAGTTGTGCCTCTTACTGCACGGGTACTGCCTTAGAGCTGTGCCTCTTACTGCACGGGTACTGCCTTGGAGCTGTGCCTCTTACTGCATGGGTACTGCCTTGGAGCTGTGCCTCTTACTGCACGGTTACTGCTTCAGAGCTGTGCCTCTTACTGCACGGGTACTGCCTTAGAGCTGTGCCTCATACTGCGCGGGTACTGCCTTAGAGCTGTGCCTCTTACTGCACGGGTACTGCCTTGGAGCTGTGCCTCTTACTGCACGGTTACTGCTTCAGAGCTGTGCCTCTTACTGCACGGGTACTGCCTTGGAGCTGTGCCTCATACTGCGTGGGTACTGCCTCAGAGATGTGCCTCTTACTGCACGGGTACTGCCTCAGAGCTGTGCCTCGTACTGCGTGGGTACTGCCTCAGAGCTGTGCCTCGTACTGCGCGGGTCCTTTAGAGCTGTGCCTCTTACTGCACGGGTACTGCCTTAGAGCTGTGCCTCTTACTGCACGGGTACTGCCTTAGAGCTGTGCCTCTTACTGCACGGGTACTGCTTCATAGCTGTGCCTCTTACTGCACGGGTACTGCCTTAGAGCTGTGCCTTTTACTGCATGGGCACTGCCTTAGAGCTGTGCCTCATACTGCACGGGTACTGCCTTAGAGCTGTGCCTCTCAATGCACGGGTACTGCCTCAGAGCTGTGCCTCTTACTGCACGGGTACTGCCTTAGAGCTGTGTCTCTTAATGCACGGGTACTGCCTTAGAGCTGTGCCTCTTACTGCACGGGTACTGCCCTAGAGCTGTGCCTCTCAATGCACGGGTACTGCTTCAGAGCTGTGCCTCTTACTGCACGGGTACTGCCTTAGAGCTGTGCCTCATACTGCGCGGGTACTGCCTCAGAGCTGTGCCTCGTACTGCGTGGGTACTGCCTCAGAGCTGTGCCTCGTACTGCGTGGGTACTGCCTCAGAGCTGTGCCTCGTACTGCGCGGGTACTTTAGAGCTGTGCCTCTTACTGCACGGGTAGTGCCTTAGTGCTGGGCCTCTTACTGCACGGGTACTGCTTCAGAGCTGTGCCTCTTACTGCACGGGTACTGCCTTAGAGCTGTGCCTCTTCCTGCACGGGTACTGCCTTGGAGCTGTGCCTCTTACTGCATGGGTACTGCTTCAGAGCTGTGCCTCATACTGCACGGGTACTGCCTTAGAGCTGTGCCTCTCAATGCACGGGTACTGCTTCAGAGCTGTGCCTCTTACTGCATGGGTACTTTAGAGCTGTGCCTCTTACTGCACGGGTACTGCCTCAGAGCTGTGCCTCATACTGCGCGGGTACTGCCTTAGAGCTGTGCCTCTTACTGCACGGGGACTGCCTTGGAGCTGTGCCTCTTACTGCACGGGTACTGCTTCAGAGCTGTGCCTCTTACTGCACGGGTACTGCCTTGGAGCTGTGCCTCATACTGCGTGGGTACTGCCTCAGAGCTGTGCCTCTTACTGCACGGGTACTGCCTCAGAGCTGTGCCTCGTACTGCGTGGGTACTGCCTCAGAGCTGTGCCTCGTACTGCGCACCCGCTGTGCCTCTTACTGCACGGGTACTGCCATAGAGCTGTGCCTCTTACTGCACGGGTACTGCTTCAGAGCTGTGCCTCTTACTGCACGGGTACTGCCTTAGAGCTGTGCCTCTCAATGCACGGGTCCTGCCTTGGAGCTGTGCCTCTTACTGCACGGGTACTGCTTCATAGCTGTGCCTCTTACTGCACGGGTACTGCCTTAGAGCTGTGCCTTTTACTGCACGGGTACTGCCTTAGAGCTGTGCCTCATACTGCACGGGTACTGCCTTAGAGCTGTGCCTCTCAATGCACGGGTACTGCCTCAGAGCTGTGCCTCTTACTGCACGGGTACTGCCTTAGAGCTGTGTCTCTTACTGCACGGGTACTGCCTTAGAGCTGTGCCTCTTACTGCACGGGTACTGCCTTAGAGCTGTGCCTCTCAATGTACGGGTACTGCTTCAGAGCTGTGCCTCTTACTGCACGGGTACTGCCTTAGAGCTGTGCCTCATACTGCGCGGGTACTGCCTCAGAGCTGTGCCTCGTACTGCGTGGGTACTGCCTCAGAGCTGTGCCTCGTACTGCATGGGTACTGCCTCAGAGCTGTGCCTTGTACTGCGTGGGTACTTTAGAGCTGTGCTTCTTACTGCACGGGTACTGCCTTAGAGCTGTGCCTCTTACTGCACGGGTACTGCTTCAGAGCTGTGCCTCTTACTGCACGGGTACTGCCATAGAGCTGTGCCTCTTACTGCACGGGTACTGCCTTGGAGCTGTGCCTCTTACTGCACGGGTACTGCTTCAGAGCTGTGCCTCATACTGCACGGGTACTGCCTTAGAGCTGTGCCTCTCAATGCACTGCTTCAGAGCTGTGCCTCTTACTGCATGGGTACTTTAGAGCTGTGCCTCTTACTGCACGGGTACTGCCTCAGAGCTGTGCCTCATACTGCGCGGGTACTGCCTTAGAGCTGTGCCTCTTACTGCACGGGTACTGCTTCAGAGCTGTACCTCTTACTGCACGGGTACTGCCTTGGAGCTGTGCCTCATACTGCGTGGGTACTGCCTCAGAGCTGTGCCTCTAACTGCACGGGTACTGCCTCAGAGCTGTGCCTCGTACTGCGTGGGTACTGCCTCAGAGCTGTGCCTCGTACTGCGCACCCGCTGTGCCTCTTACTGCACGGGTACTGCCTTAGAGTTGTGCCTCTTACTGCACGGGTACTGCTTCAGAGCTGTGCCTCTTACTGCACGGGTACTGCCTTAGAGCTGTGCCTCTCAATGCACGGGTACTGCCTTGGAGCTGTGCCTCTTACTGCACGGGTACTGCCTCAGAGCTGTGCCTCTTACTGCACGGGTACTGCCTTAGAGCTGTGTCTCTTACTGCACGGGTACTGCCTTAGAGCTGTGCCTCTTCGTGCACGGGTACTGCCTTAGAGCTGTGCCTCTCAATGCACGGGTACTGCTTCAGAGCTGTGCCTCTTACTGCACGGGTACTGCCTTAGAGCTGTGCCTCATACTGCGCGGGTACTGCCTCAGAGCTGTGCCTCGTACTGCGTGGGTACTGCCTCAGAGCTGTGCCTCGTACTGCGTGGGTACTGCCTCAGAGCTGTGCCTCGTACTGCGCGGGTACTGCTTCAGAGCTGTGCCTCCTACATGTGCCTAGAAGCCGGGTGAGTGGTGCACCACAAAACAAGTGACTGGGCAAACTACAACACTCCCCTTGGTCAACAGTGCCTAGAGGAGGGACAGATGTGGGATGAATCAGGTACGATCAACAACAGTGCCTTTGAGTGCGCCGTGCGGTGCTCGGGAAGGGCTCCTGGCAGGTGGTGCACAAGTTAATTCGCCTTTATGGCCAAAACATTAACACTGCATGCTGGCAGGGGTTAGGGTGGTATGCCTGTGATTCCTTGCTAGCAGGCAGCGCTTGCAGTGCTCCCTCACAGGCATGGAGTAGGGGCGATGCAGAGTCAGGTTCACAGCCTGGTGCGGGGTGGATGGGTGACCCCTGTGCACCCGCAGGGAGCTCCCACATGGTTCACTTGGGTGGTGAGTTTATTCCTGTTGACCAGGACTGGCTCGGACAGACGGGATGGCTTCTGGGGCTGACGTGGGCTGGGCTAGGAGGGTGTAGGTGAATCCCACAGCCATAACCACATGGCGAGTTACCTGCCCGGCGGGTGTCACCCGTAATAAGGCATCACTTTCATGTTTTGTGAAGCGCCTTGAGGCAGAGTGCTGAGCCTGGACGCGTTGTTCTAAAAGGTTATGCCTGGGAGAGTCGACTCGCGCTGTGACTACCCCACTCAGGCGTCTGATATTGCTCCCTGCAGTGACCATTAAATGTGGTTTAGTGTGACCTATGGAAGAGGCATGGATATTTCATAACTGCTTAACATATCGGTCCCCACAGTATAGTGTGCTGTGCTGTGCTGTTCCTAAAATATAATGCATGCTGTCACCCAGAGCTGGCCTTTCCTGGAGCACGTCTGTGAGCCATCTTTATCTGACACCTGTGCCCAGGAGCTGGCAAATCTGCTGGGATCTTGCAAATGTATTCTTGCTAATGGCTGTAGTTATAAGTGCAGTGTATGTTAAATTGTGTGTGCGCGCGCGCCTTCTTTTGCCACGGGGCAAACAATACTCTAGGAGCGGTCGTGCAAGTGACTTTTGCTCTTCAGCTAGGGCTGAATACAGCCCCCTTTAGTGGACCCGTGAATACGTTAGATTCCCTGACTACACAGTGTTACGGCAGTGCTCTCACAGGCACGCACCTCTCACATCATTTAATAAGCACTGGTCTTCTGTGCGACCCTAATGCATTCTGGTTACTGAAGTCCGTTTTTAAAGTTTTTCTCAACCATTCTGAACCTTTCTTGAACCATGCCTTTAGTACTAGAGGTTGACAGTGGAGCCAAGGGAACAGCTGGGTCCTGTGAAGTGTATGGGCCTTTCTCTGTGTATAATGTGCAAATAAACCAGCAGACATCAAAGGCAAGTGCGAGAGGCCCCAATACTCCAGCCATGGACTCCCAGAACAGGGCCCTGCTGCAGTTTTCTCTTTTACACATCGCCTCCACTTCTCACCCAGCGCCAGTTTTAGGGCACAGCATTGGGGCCACGCTGGGAAGGTTGGGGGCGGCTGCACTTTGAAATATCAATGGGTTAAAGTCATCTGTTGCAGAGATCCTTATGTTCTCACCCCCAGCAATTCTCAGTGTATAATAAAAATGTCAAAATAAGGCTGGTGAATAATGTACCTGCAGGAGAGATCAGAGTTTTCTTTAGTTGCAGCTTTGACTCATCCTAAAGTGGGGAACAGGGTTAATGTGCCTCCTGCAAAGCCACACCATGTAACATGGAGAGGATGTGGCATAAAGGCCAGAGCTGCCAACTTTGAAACTGGGGAACCAGGTTTGAGACTGGGTATCAGCTGAACATCCTGTGATTCTGGGGAAATCATTTAATCTCTCCGTGCGAACCAAAAATGAATGTGTCCTTGTGTAATGTAACTGGTTGCTCATGTAAAGCGCTCCAATGCCTTAGAGTCGAGCTTGCACAATATAAACTGCAAAAAAACGTTTAGGTCACATAACTGTATTTTATGTGGACAGCTAAGTGGGTTTCTGCTTTTGTCACAGAGAGTCTTTTGTTACCTGCAGTTCATAAGTTACAGTCCTGGTATAGCAGAGCAAGCTATGAGCTATCATCGAACAGCTTCACGCAAACTGCAAAGAACAGGTTCAGAACCTTATAGTTTTTTCCCACAAACTTTCATTAGTTTAGAATTGCTAAAAAAAATGGTAAAAAAATGCTTTCTTTTTAGTAAAGATAATTCCAATCACTGTTATGTTTTAAACCTCAATAACTGTTGTGTTTTAAATCCCAATCACTGCGTTATGTTTTAAACCCCTTGTTTATATTTCTCCATGTTATGCACCCTTAACATTTAATGCCCGCCGGTGTGGATGGCATGTGACTCATACATCTTAGGCAGAGATGCGTTACAGGTAGGAAACACTTAAGAGTGCCTGTTTCCTTTGGTTTGATTTGCTTGGCTCAGGGGTCATTGTGCAAGCAGACCAGTTTAAGGATTGGGCACATTTTTGACTTGATACTAATATATTGATCCCAGCGAAATCCTAGCGCCTGGATACCCTCCTGGATGATTAGCCGTGCTCAACAAATCCATGATTGATGTTTTCTTCACACTTGTTCTTTAAAATGCTATATTTGGATCACTGTTTTTCAACAATATGAGTAAATATGCGGTGTACAATCCACCATTTGAATCAATTTTTTCCAAATTTATTTTGCAGGGGAAGAAACCCGGGACCCTACATTTGCACTTTGGGGTCGCTCATTATACTAGGGTATAACATTTCAGCCTCACCACTTTAAAAATCCACCATCCGTCACTGCATAGAACCCACCTACATGTGCAAAACAAGTAAATATCAATACACCTGGCAAGATATGACATTTAACAGCAATAACACTCTAGACCTGGCAATACACTATAGGTTAAACCTGTTTTATGAATAATATATTTAAGCCTGATGGCACATGGGCCTAAGCAAGCAGTACACCATCACTTACACACTAATACACCGAGCATTCCGATCTACGCTTCACTGTTAAACCACAATGACGCCAAACCTCTATATCTTGTCAATGAGAAATCGCAGGACCAGGCAGAAAGGACATACAGATTCTAAAAGTGTTATGGTACCATAAAATAGTAGAAATCTGTTCTACAAATGCTGGTAATATAACATAACATAAGCAGCTTTGTTGTGAGAGCAAAGAGTGTACAGGAACCCTGGTTCTCCAGAAATGGTCATCAGTTGCTACGGAGTCGGAATGTTAGGATCTGGGAAACAATTTGGAAAGCATCTAAGGCAGATTATGAGAGCCAATAGGGAATCTCGCCGAGGTGGATGGCAAATCTCTTTGGAGTAAGTATGTGGCTGTAGGTGTACCTGGATGCATTGAGAGAAAGAGACTATGTTTACTTGTCCAGTAGGTCGCAGCAGCAGGCTGCTATTTACATTCTTCAAGGTCAGAGAGTATGGATGGCAAACAGTGCGTAGAGGATAATAGATTGTCTCCTGGCTCCTGATACCGTGGGGCAGCAGAGTGTGGAGAAGTGGACCAGAGAAATGAAGTGCCCTAAGCAGCCTATATGCCTTGGCACATTCTTTGAGGTAATCTAGGCTACTGCATGTAGCATTGCTGACAAAGCAGCTGCAGGGTTCTTTGGGTTTTCACTCCAGGCGCACCAGCACTAGAAGGAAGAGAAGCCTTAGCAGCAGAGTGCACATATGTCCTCCATGTGCTTAGAAATCTCACCATTATCGATGATTTGCCACTGCCAAGTTCTAAAATGATCAAAATATACAAGAATGCAGGAGCTGGAGGAGAGCGGCAGTATTTTATGCTACAGGGCTGTGATGTAACAGGATCCAAGTGACAGCATACAGGGGAATGGCCATAATAGGAGTTGCGAATCCTAACACCTCCTTTATCATAGCAGCGATAAACAACCCACCCTCAACTTTGCTGTGATAAGACACTTCCCAAATGAGAATGTTGATCTGGGTTTAGACATACAGAATTTAGTCCCCAGCGTTATAATGATAGTTGACTTCAATCTATGGGTGGACACTCTGAAAAAAAAGGTAATTTGAATTCTCAGGTAACATGGACGTCCTAGGCTTCAAGAAACTAGAGAAGGGTGCAGCCCACACTGTCTGCCACATGGTGGATTCAGTCTTCAGCCACAATGTTAAGACATCCTGTACCGTAGTGCGGACACATCCGTGGTTGGGAATTCTCTGATAACCTTTCACCTCCTTAAAATGAATCAATGTTCATGCACCTGGCACACATTACACGATCCTCCCATCCTGACCAGGAAGCTATTCAACGTAAATGCACCAGACTTCCATAGCACACATAGCATAGTACATAGAACACTATAGTCATATAGCCCGCTGCTGTGGGCTATACTGTATGTTCAGGGCCCTGAACTCGAGTATGGCTCGGGTATATAACAAGGATGACAGCCTTTAACAACCGGTATAGCCCAAGGCAGAAGAGCTATAAGGCTATTAGAACATTCCACCCATTAACGGTAGAATGTTCTAAATGAATGAATGAATGAATGAATGAGGAAGCATTTCTAAAGCGCATGGCTACCCGGGGGCATCCCAGCGCTAACAGCGGTGCAGCTTCAAACTCCGGGCAGGGTTAGGGGAATAGATATGTCTTTATATGCTTTCGAAAGGACAGGTAATTTGGCTCAAGGCGAATGTGAAGGGGAAGGTGGTTCCATAATTTGGCGGCGTTATATGAGAAGAGACGGCCTCCACTTCGTACTCTTCTTATTTTTGGAACTGCAACCAGTTGTTTATTGTCCGACCTCAGGGCCCTATTAGAACGATAGGGTTGAATAATAGTGCTGATAATTGGCGGAAACTTGCCTGAAAGTGCTTTATGGGTAATGCACAGAACCTTAAATTGGATCCTCTGCTGGATTGGAAGCCAGTGAAGCGAGGCAAGTGCAGGCTTGGCTGACAGGCGCTTGGGGATATTCAAAAGCATACGTGCTGCGCAATTCTGCACGATCTGTAGTTTCTTGGTAGTGAGGTGTGGGGCTCCTAAATATAGGGCGTTGGCATAGTCAAGACGTGACAAAATTAATGCTTGAATCAGCAGGCTTCTGGCAGAGAAAGGTAGCAGGGAAGAATCTTTCTTATCATTCTAAGGATCCCATAGCAGCAGGCTGCGACCTTTCGTGCCTGCTCCTTGAAATCAAGATTGCGGTCCAACCATACACCCAGGCTTTTAATCTGATCTTTCGGGGAAGGGGATGGGCCCAGGCAACTGGGCCAAAACGAACTTGTGCTCAGGGTGGCGGGGTTACCGAGGAGCATTAACTCTGTCTTAGCCCCATTAAGTTTCAAATATGAGCTGTCCATCCATATTGATACCTTTTCAAGACATGAGGCTAGGCAGAGTCCTGAATTATTCAGTTGATCGAGGGAGACCACCACTGAGTGTCATCAGCATAGGTGATGATCTGTATTCCAAAAGGTAGTACCACTTCTGCCAGGGAACTCCTGTACACATTAAATAGAGTGGGGCTCAGGGAGGATCCCTGAGGAACCCCACATTTAAGGGGCATTCGCTTTGAGGTAATTTCATTTTCAAAGACTACAAATGATCTGTCCTCCAGAAAGGACTGTAGCCACTTTAGCGCTATTCCAACCACTCCTGCATCCCTAAGTCTTTGGATCAACAATTGATGGTTTACCGTGTCGAAGGCTGCGCTGAGATCCAAAAGAATAAGAGCAACGCAGCCCCCGCCATCTAGAATTTTTCTTGATTCTTCTACAACTGCCAGCAGAGCCGTCTTTGTGCCCTGCTGTGGTCTAAATCCTGTCTGCGAGGGATGGAGACGGTTATTATTCTCCCAAAAAGTTGAGAGAGCAGAATTTACATGCTTCTCAGCCATTTTACTAATTTCTGGCAGTAATGAGATGGGACGGTAATTTGCCCTCACGTCAGGGTCTAGATTAGGTTTTTTCAAAAGGGCTCTGACCATTGCCTGTTTCCAGAGAGGGGGCACAAGTCCCGTTATGAATGAGGCATTGATCACATCCAGAATCACTGGAGAAACCGTTTGAATAACTTCATTTAAAATAGTGGGAGGAGCAGGATCTGTGGGGGATCCAGATTTTAGTTGACTGAGAATCCCTCGGAGGGAGGTCAGATCGAGGGGGGGAATTGCCTCCAGCAGACATTCTCCGTTTTGGGTTATGTTGTTCGTAGCTGATATAGTTTGTTGGGCTGTAGTCTGAGTAAAGGACGTATAAATGCTTTGTATTTTGTCAAAGAAAAATTCTGCTATTTGGTTGCAACGCAAAGAAATATCGTCAGAGGCGATGGGAGGTGAGGAGAATGTAAGGAGAGATTTTGCAGTACGAAAAATTTTGCGTGGGGAATTCGCAGCCAATATAATTCTCTCTTCGTAATAGAGAGCTTGAGCAGATTTTATTCCTGCTTTATAAATTTTTATCGCCTCTCTATATTTAGCTTTGTTGAGAGCTGAGAAATCGTTTCTCCAGTTTCTTTCCAATTTTTTACAGGATTGTTTGAGCTTCCGAAGTTTGGGCGAATACCAAGCATTTTGATTGACTCCTGCTTTTTTATGAGTCCAAGTTTTTGGAAGAACAGTATCAAGTGAGGACTCAAGCCATTTATTAAATTTATCATTTTCAATAACAGGATTTACGTCGGATGTTGGGGTGGTGTTTTCCAGATTTGTCACCCAAGACTCCCTTGAAAGTTTAGACCAAGTGCGGGCCTGTCTATAGGTTCTCCCAGCCGGGATGATAGCATCTTGCAATGCCCAAGTGAACGGAATTAAGAAATGGTCTGACCAGGGCACTGGGATGGGATCCCTGGCCAGAAGATTCAGAAGTGAGAAACAGAGAAACAATAATTGGAATGTTGGAGTAGAAGACTTATACCAGCCATTGTAAACCCAAAGCCACTCCATTGTCTCAATGGAGCTCTTAACATTCCAATGCTCTAATACAGCCTTATAGCCCGCTGCCGAGGGCTATACCAGTTGTTAAAGGCCCTGATCCCGAGTATAACGAGGGAGAGGGCCTTTAACAACTGGTATAGCCTGAGGCAGAAGGGCTATAAGGCTATTAGAACATTCCACCCACTAAGGGTAGAATGTTCTAAATTAAAAATGGAGAAACAAAAAGACAAACATTGGAATGTTGGAGTGCTGGGCTTATACCAGCCATTATAAGCGCAGAGCTACTCCATTGTCTTCAATGGAGCTCCCAACATTCCAATGTTCTAATAACTGATACAAACGACCCCGAATGTAAAGATAACCACCTTTAAAAGAAAACCTCGGTACAACAGGATTGTCCAGGGCCTGGGCATACAAAATCAAGGACATGAAGAACCTAACAGGTGGTGCAAGATTTAACTTGCTAAACTGAAAAAGTCTAGTGCCAGTAGCCACGATCCCCCAAATTATGCTATGAAGACCAGATGAAGAATTCAAAGGAGAGGGTGCTGCAGAACTGTAAACAGTGTTGATTATGCGATGCCAGTCGAATCATCAAGGCTACAAAGCCATCATGGGTTATATTTAAACCACAAGACTTCTCTTGCAAAACTCAACAGCACTGCATGGTCCAAAATAAAACAATTTACACGACAAATATGAAGTGAAATAAATAACCCTAATTTCTACCTCTACCTTCCTTTTGAGCCACTGCCCCATTTCACAGAAATGGAAATTGAGGAGGTGAGGAAGTTGGGAAGATTGTGTGTCAGAACATTCAGTTTTTAATATCATTCTAGTGTATTGAGACCAATAATATTGACAACCAAAATATTGAAAAAGTAAGTATATGTAGGTAAATATAGACTTACTATTAAAGTGGCAAATCAGACATATATCCCAAGGACATAGGACATACATGACAGAAGACTAGAAAAACACCGAGGAGAGCAGAAATTACCAAAGCTGTCTATACATTGGACTGATTAGATACTTGGCTGGACAAAGCAAGCTTAGCCACATTAGGATTGAGACCTACAAACCCACAAATAGTCATTACCACAGGAAGAACAGCACTGCCCAGAGAAAGCTAATAAACAATTTCAAAAGGCCCAAGTGCTATTTTACCTCGCTTCAAAATAGCCTTGACAGAAGCTGAAGAGTGAATGAGTGGTGAAAGTGATGAGTAGTAACTGGAGAGTAATAAAGGCAGGACAAAGAGAGATGGGAGCAAGCAGTAAAAAGTGGGGAGAGTTACACTGATAGGAAAGTCAATAGCCTGCACAATCAGAAAGACCTGGCAGGAAAAAGATGTTTTGGAAGCACATCATGAGTACTGAGCTTGAGGGATCATCAACCCATTTGAAAAAAAAAATGATATATATTCGCAACACTGTTTTACTATTTTGACAGATGCTGTGAGAACACAAAAGCAAATATGGTGAGATCGGAGTATGACTATTGACCCCATATTCCATTGATCAAATCGATCTCACAGCGGAGGGGTGAAAATACAAAGACATTCAGAGGAACATAATGAAAGATACCTTCCTGCTGGAACCATGGAGCCTAAGAACCCACTATCTGACCTGTTATTGCACGACTGTTCAGCTTTTGAGATAGGGACACTGCTCTTCGCCTAGCTAGAGAAAAGCAAACGCTCCAATATGAAGGCTCCACACTCTCAATATTCCCTGATTTTACACTGGTAGTCCAAGAGGCTCGCCGGGAATATCTGCAGCTCAAGCATAAACTCAGCCAGGTGAGAGTGCAATGTGCCGTCGTTACCCGGTACGCCTGAAGATCGTGCATAACGGAGACATCCATCTCTTCACCTTCCCTCAGAAAGCTGAACCCTTCATCAAAAAACTTGGCAAAGAGCTGTGAGCCCCCATGGGCAGAGAGGCGTCTCCCAAGGGGGTTAGCTTGAGCGATGTAGGGTGAACATTTTGTGCTTGCAGTGGTCCCATCGGGGTCACGGACCCCACTGTAGGAGATAACCCGTACCACTTTCTGACTTTGTAATTGGTGCCCCCGAAACCCCAGACAGACAACACTGGGGGACTGGAGGCATCCCTCACATTCGTTCAAAGATGACACTCGATACTGCTCATTATGGTATGACTGGCAGGCAGGCACCCACCTCGTCGAGGACGAAGTGCTGATACGGCAGCACTCTGGACTCCCCCCAGGGAGTAACCCACATCTGGTTTAGAAGCACCTTTGTATGTTTGACTATTTTCTGTTTGCCATGACTTGTTATTGTTTCTTTGTGAAGTTCTGGGTACATCCACGGCCTGTTGTGGTGGCTGGTGTGAGAGGGGAGATGGGGGTACACTATGGCTGGCATCCTTACAGGTAGACAGGTACAACTGACACAGGACAAATGCAGCTTCTAATTGCAGCACACCACTGTGTGGCTCCCGGCAAGCGCACATAGCGGCAGAGGTCACACCAAAGCTAAGCCCCTGCTTGCTTGAGGGTCCTAATGAGTGAACCATATGGGTCACTATCTCTCCGATTACTGACATGGAATGTGAGGGGTCTTAGCAATCCCCACAAAATGCGGCAGGTCCTAGCCTACCTAGACCGTCACAAGATAGATATAGCTCTTTTACAGGAGACACACATTCCAGCATACACAGTCTCCTCTGCTTTCTAGATGGAGTGGCCACTGCTCCATATCTACCTACTCGTCCTATGCCCGGGGCATGGCTGTCCTCTTGAAGCACAGGCTACCCTTCCCCATACTATAGGATGCAAGAGACACACAGGGTAGATTCAATATTTTGCAGATTGCTGTGGGGGGAAGCACATTACCCTGCTCAACGCCTATGGCGCCAACACGGATGACCCCGACTTTATATGATGTCCCTAGAACAAATGACGAGTTTTGATGCCCCCGACGGTACACTGGGGGGTGATCTTAGCTTAGTGCTGGACAGACAATTCGATTGCTCCAACACTACCACACATACACACCATGCAACAGCCACAGCACTTGCTCACATCATGTCAGAGCACGGCCTGGGGGACCTTTGTTGTAACATGTTATCTCCCCCAAATAATGGGTACTCAGGTCTCCAAAGCCCATGGGTCCTGGCAGCGCTTGGATTGTTGGCTGGGCACACCAGATATCCGTGGCTGGGTGAAAGAAATAACCCACCTACCGTGCTCCCTATCTGACCACGCTCCGATTAGGCTAACCATTGTCACGCATCCCAAGTACCAGGCCTGTTCCTGGCACCTATCCCCACAGGCCTTGCTTGATAGCTACTTGGTAGAGAAAATGAGAACCAAGATCTTGAACTATTTCCCAAACAATGAAGGGTCAGTTCAATTGCCTGGAACTTTATGGGAAGCATTCAAAGCCTACATGCGTGGCATCTGTATCACAAACAGCATGGGGTCCACAATGCACTGCACAGCATCCTAAATCGCCTTGCGGCTGAGTTTAAAAACCTAGAGGAGCGACTGAGCTGGAGCCAAACACTCACACAAATATGCACACACTAGAGCATATGGCGAGGCAGAAAGACCGAGCAGAACCACAGCTATCCTGTCAAGACCTGAGAGGCACATACAGGCTATTGTGCAACTTAAGAAGAAGGACGGCACCATGATTCACGACTCGTGTGAAATACGGACAGAGCTGGTGGAGTACTACACTGGCTTTTACACCTCACAAGTCTCTCTACTCAATCCTCGATCCTGGCCATGGCCTGGATCGAGGGACCATACAGGCACTTTCTTGAGGAGCACCTCACCCTAGAGGAGGTACATACAGCAATAGCGGGACTCCCCATGTGTAAGGAGCCCTGGGGTGGTTTCTCCGCAGAATTCTATAAAAAATATTTAGCGCTCATTGCCCCACGTCTATTGCAAATGTATGCAGAAGCTCTGGAAAAGGGACACTTCCCCCACGCTGCAAGAGTTTATACTCATTGCACTCCTCAAGCTGGGCAAGCTGCCTGAAAATCCCTATTCCTACCAGCTCTTTTCAATAATAAACACTGATGCCAAAATGATAGCTAAAGTACTAGCTAGTCGACTGACACTTCTAATGCTCGACCTGGTCCTTCCGACCAGATGGGGGTCATCCCTGGGAGATCCACAGCGCACAAGTTGAGAACTTTATTTGCCATTATGCACCAGGCCCCGTGGAGAGGCGGTGGAAGTTTTCCTAGATTTGTCAAAGCCTGTGCCTCCCTAGAATGGCAGTTCCTTTTTGCTATCCTGAAGCTTATGGGTATACTCTGATACTTCATCAATTCAGAGCAACTTCTATATGTGTTGCCAACATCTCGAATATGGATGGGGGGCCACCTCTCAGAGTCCTTTCTCACAGAACAATGAACCAGGCCCATTATCGCCTATACTCTATTCCCTCGCTTCAGAGCCATTAGCATGTGCAGTAAGAGAATTGCACGGGAGGAGAAAATTGGCATTCTCTCAGCAGAACCTTATCGTATCAGTCTACGTGGATGATATCACTCTATATTTGATGGACCTCGCACAGAATCTGAGCCTGGTAATACATAAATTCACACTGTTGAGGGCGGTCGCATGAGTTGAGATAAATTGAAATAATTACACATTTTTTCCCCTTAAGCAGGCCACACTGCCCAAAACGATGGACTTCCCGCTAACCTGGGCTGCGCACTCCGTCATCTACCGAGGGGTTTGGATCCACTGCAACAGGGACGTTGTGATCAGGGAAAACTATGGCATCACTATGAATTGAGGAGGCTCATCACTGGACATTGCTCCCACTTTACCTGATGAGGAGGATATTCCTCATCAAAATGATTATTTTGCCCAAGCTACTTTACCTATTCAACAACATACCCATACCACTGGCTCAACATTTTTTAAACTCTCGTATCACACTATAGCACATTAGCCTGGGCGGGTCGACAATCTAGGGTGCGGTGGGGAACACTCACACTACCATCCAAGAGGGGCAGACTGGCCGCTCCAGGCTCTGAACTCTATTATTTATGTGTGCTGGGCCACTTTGCATATTTCTGTCATAAATTCCCTCTGTATATGGCGCACATAGCGATAGAACACGACAATGCGCTCACGGCACTACTATGCCAAACCCCGGGTATAGTACCGCAGCAATATACACAGTGGTCAGCACACAACTAGCCTAGGTGAAGATTAGGAAGCAACTAAACTCCCCGATCCTCTACTCACCCCAGAAGCTGATAACCCAGTTCTCCGTGGCACTACTCACCGACAAGCATCTTTAATGCAAATGACAAAGTGGGGAAATTTCATAATTGATAACCTTTTCCCCGGGGGCCAGTTACTGGACTGTCTGACTGAGGTGGGCGGAGCTGGACGCGCTCCCCCTGGACAAGTTCATATATTACCGCCTTCAAGCGCTGTGTAGAGAGCAATATCCACCCTACTATACTGCTCTTTACAGGCAGAGACTCCAGTGAATGGACTAGGTGTTAGAGTGCAGAGGGACGCTGATTTGGGAACTGCTGTCACAGATACGGAATGGGGGTACTGCTGCGGCCAGGTGGGAGCACTGTGTCCCGATGGTAGGTTATGCCTCATCCACTTCAAATACATTCATAGAACATAACACACCCCCTTGAAGCTGTTTTTGCTTAAGTTAGGTGACACCCAGGGCTTTAAGTGGGCCGGGTCTGTCCGGGTCTGAGCACCGGCAGTTTTTTTTGGGGCCCTCGAAACGGTTCTCTATCGGGCTCTATTTTCGCGGCTGGCAAAGGTAGTCCTTTTTTTTTTTTTTCTGGACTGCAGTGAGAGCTCAGTTTCCTCACTGAGTAGTGGAGGTCACGGCATGACATCCACGGCACGACGGCATGACGTCGTGCCAGGTGAGCGTTGTTGGAGGAAGGGAAACCCTTTAAGAGAGCCATTTTCTCTCTCCTCTTTATTCAGCGTAGGAGCAACGTCGTGGTGGTGCCAGCGTGGGACCTTCGTCACCTTCTCTTTTTCCAGCGCAGGAGCAACGTCGTGGTGCCAGCGTGGGACCTTCTCTTTTTCCAGGGCAGGAGCAACGTCGTCGTGGTGCCAGCGTGGGATGGTGAAAACCGAGACTTTTAGAAACAGGTATTACCTTCTCTTTCCTGCTTTCGTTTATTTGCTCCCCTGTGAAATGGATCCAAAAAAGAAAAACACTTTTGCTGGAAACGTCCTCTTTTTCTGACTTTTTCAATTTCTAAGTGCAGCCTCGGGGTGGAGAGAACTAAAACATTCAAAATATGAAAAGTAACTAGCTAAAGCAAGACAGAGTGGTTGCAAGGTGGCCAGATTGATTTATTCACACCTAAACACATTAGCGCCACTTTACAGTGTTTGCCAGTGAAGCGCTACTTTTGTTTTCTCGTCTCTCTTTGAACAACATTGTTTTCCCTTGGTGGGAAAGTGCACTATTCCTGGAGGTACTGAAATACCTACTTGATGGGTGAATTGGAAAACAAAATGTGTACAGCGGCTGTGTGTTCACGAATGTGGTCTTTTTAAACCATACTGCTTACGTTTTGTAAGGATATAAGCAATGGGCATTGAAACGGGTCCCTTCTGGGCCCTGTAGTCATGGCCTTAACTTTTCAGGCAAAAGCACTCACTAATTTCTGAATAATGAGTGTAAAAAGAAAAAGGTAACCATGTTGTTCCTGCTTACGTTTCACATGCTTTACTTAATCTTGCATTCTCTATGAGTGTTTGCTTTTTCTAGGATGTTGTTAATTGTTTTTTTAGGCAGCATATTGCTCTTGTCTAGTGCGTAATTTGAATTGAGTCACATCCAGGTGTTTATAGCGGGTCAGTGCAGTGCAAGTTTCTCTCAGTGGGGCAGTATGGTGTTCAGTGGGGGAGAGGATGTGGCATGTGACCATAGTCAGAGCTGCGGAATTCGGAACTGGGGAACCAGGTTCAGCCTTCATGACCAGTCCACCAGACCACTCCCACTGAGGGAGCACATTCCCATGCTAGACCTTAGAAGGCCCCGCAAGATCTTAAAAGCCCTGGTGTCTTAGCACCAGCAGGTGGACCCTAGCAGTGGCATGTGTGGGTTAACCTTGAAGGCCTGTCCGCCACAATTTATTCTGAAGTTCACCTCCAGTCTTGCAGGCAGTCCTATGAAGCAGCACACCATAGAGTGACAGTGACTCTGTCACTGAGGTCAAAGGACCCTTGAGCAGGGTGGCTCTAGGGCAGTGCAACCGCACCAGGCGCTGACCACCCGCGATCCGTGCAGCTAACAGCAGTGGGGCAGAGGGGCCGGGTAAGGGGGGATTTCAAGGGACGATGCCGGGGGAAAATTAAATAATTAATTTTCCTTCAGCATCATCCCTCGAAACCCCCCCTTACCCGGCCCCACCGCTGTTACCTGCACGGACCGCGGGTGGCACTGACTTCAGGTGGGGGCGACGTGTTTGTAAGTATAATATGGTTTTAAAAGCACTTGCTGTCTCCTTCCTGGCCTCCAACAATTTTCGGCAACAATAAAAATGTCATAACTCCAGGGATTAATGTTCTTAGTAGAGAGAGATGGTGTTTTGTCTAGTGGACGTTTTGACTCATGGAAAGGAAGCGCAGAGGGTTAATGTGCCCACTGCTAAGAACATGTACCATGCAGATCACAAAGTGCACATAATGTAAATAGATCAGTGGGTTACTGCTTTTGTCAGAGAGACCCTATTGTTACTTGCAGTTAATAAGTTAAAATCCTAACATAGAACAGTGAGCTATTAACTGTCATGTAAGAGCTGCATGCAAACTGCAAGGTATAAATTAGAGCATTATGTTTTTTCCACAGTCTTTGATTATCCTAATGTTGCAAAAAGGGTTCATTTGGGTAGAAATCAATTCTGATTATTAAAGAGAACCCCCAACCATGGTATTACGTTTTAAATTCTGAGTTTGTGTTTCTCCAGACCAATCACTATTAAACTATGCTGCCTACTAGTATGGTTGTCATGTGACTCCTACACCTTATAGTCCTTTGTCTTATGTAACATTTCCTATACAGTGATTTACACACATATATTACACTGAGATAAGCAATCATACGTGATGTAAAGTGCTCTGTCACCCTATACTGCTATTAGCGGTGCTGTAAATTTTCTGATACTTTATTATTTTGACATTTTTACACATGCTAACAGTATCCGCAAAGAGTTTTCCTTATTAGTACCAGTGGAACATACAAGTGCAGCAGTGAGAAAGTTGACCAGTCAACCTTTGCAATGGGCCATCTACTTTGCAGCAACACAAGTCAATTTTTTTTGTAACTTTTGATCCGTTTGAGCTATAAACAATTTATTTGTTAAAATCGTCAGATTATGCAGCAGATGATGTATTATGTGGCAAATATGGCAGAGCCATAATTATGTGGAAAACATTTGCAAACTGGGATATTTTGCCATTCATGTTTGAACTGCTCTTGTGGAAAAAGGGTGGGGAAGTGCTGATGACAGAAACTCCATGGCTGGGAGACAAATGGCTTGCGATTCCACTTTTAAGGATATTTGGGACATTCTGTGATTGGAAACGTATCCCACTTTGTGAATGTATTTTAATGTCAATAACTCATATTAAAACTTAAATAAACATGTGTATCCATTGGTTAAATTAAATAACGTAATAAGCTGTAACTGGTTAGTGAAATGGGAAACAAATACTAAAAATTGGGATATTTTGCTCTTTCTGCCACACCTCTGACTCCGCCGAGAAACCCCAGCAAAATAGACACAGTGAATATCTTCAAGGGTTTTGGGGAATCCTGCAATAGATTTCTAAGTAATGTAAATAATTTTTACATGTTTTTTAAAGTGTTTGGTATTTTTATGGCTTATACTTAATAAATATACCTTTTTGCCTATTTTATTATCCTTTGCTGGATGCGACTTCATGATTTTCTTAAGCACACAATGCTAGTTATCTTGATTCAGACCAAGCCCCTACTCGGATAGGCCACACCCCTTGACGAGATTTGGCACGCCCCTTTTAGAGCACCCCCAGTTTTTTTTTCCCACTTAAAGCCCTGGTGACACCCCACACTGTGTGCGATGTGGTGAAGCAGAGGTGGACTTCATGCATCTCGCATGGAGATGCAGAAGAGTAGCTGTAAATTGGGAAGAAGTACGCAAGGCATTTTCAGAAATGATCGAAACACCGATAGAGCCGACACCAAAAGTGACATTGTTAGGAAACTTTAAAGGGGTTCCACACGTCGTACGGCGCTTTGCAATTGTGGCACTCCTGCTGGCTCAGAGACGAGTGTCTTGTGTGTGGGAAGGCAGTCACGTGCCGATGGTGCGGGACTGTGTAGTGAAAATGCCCACTGGAAACATAGGTTATTTCTCAAGGTAAGCTTTAATGTGGCAGTGACTGTGCAGCAGCCGGCGAACCGCAGCACGAACGAGCCAACAGTGCTCGGATTCAAAAACACATCGTTCAAGATTCTGTTGTGGAATGCCACGAGAAAGAACACACGTGTGGTGAGCATTCCACAACAGACAGAATACAAAGTAAACCACTACAGACTTGCCCCGAGATTTGTCGTATTGGAATGATCAGCAGGAACTTTAATACTCTATGATGCCTCCCACTCAGCGCCCAAGAGACATACTTGCTAAACCACGCCAATGTGCTCCGGTAGGGGGCGAGGGTGGGGACGCAACTCAGACCTAACGGGCTGACGAAGGAAGCAAAGGGAACTCCATTCAACTGCACCGCTGAAGGTGGAGGAGCTGTGGTGGCACGCGAGTTGGTACAGCCACATGAGACTGGTGCGGGTGATAGGCTGAAAAGGCCGCGGCAAAGATTCAGATCATACTGTCCCCAGTGCTTTAAATGGGAAAAAATAAGTGCAGGTACTCATTAAATTGAGCAAGGGGCGTGGCTATTGGGCGGGGTTAGAGACGGGGCGAGACATGATAATACAAGACACTTCTATTGAGTATTCATTTTGCCCTTCCCTTTCCCTGGATGATAGTTTCAAACTTCCAATATGTGCAGATTAACAGCTGAATATGATAATAAAGAGTGGTGTGAAGACCTGTTGGAAACAGGCCCTAAATCATAATGGAAGGAGCTTTTAAATGAATGCAGTGAAGCCATCAACAGCACTATTCAGGCTAATAATCAGTGTGCCTCAGAACAAAAGAGCCTTTGGAATAGCAGCATTAATAATGAGTGCTACACCAGCTGCAGGACATACCAAAACATGTGAGAAAAGTATCAATATAAACAAAATGTGTTTACTCACTACACAAAAGGGATAGGTGTGGCGCAGTGGCCAGAGTGGCTGAGTTCGAGAGCAGGGTTCACGGCTCGATCCCCGGTGCCGGTGGCAGCTCAGCATCATGTGACTCCGGACAATATCTCACTTAATCTCCCTGACGGCCCCCAGTGCCTGGAAACCCTTAAGGGGGTGATATGTTTGCGCTTTACAAATAGGAATTATTATTATTTTTTATTATAAAATGAAGGGCAAATACGAAATGTTACTGTTTCCTTGTTTTGCAATATTTGCAGCTTCTTCTTGTCATTCTGTTCCTACTTAGTTGCATTTGGCACAATGCTTATATATTCTCAAGTGCACATGCATACACACAGAAACAAGCAAACATACACACACAAAAGCGTTCCACGCATTTCTTTGAAACTACCTCCTGAGAGTGTCCCGATTCTCTTACTCTCTGAACTCGCTTTCTCTCAACCTCAAAAACACACACAAAACACACACACGGTTCACTTGGGATTATTCCTGCGTTACCGCTCAGCAAGCGACAGTGTGAATGTACAGAGTAGGGCCTGAATGGGCCCTACTCTGTCAGACACAGCAGGACGGTGAAATCCCCAACACCCGGACATCCCTTGCATAACGCAAATGAGCCGCTGCTGAATGGTTCAGCGGCGGCTCAGCTAAGGGATAGAAAGGCGCGTTGGCTGGCAGAGTGCCGCACAGACATGCTCCCCTCTGACAGCATCGAGCTCAGTAGCATTAGCACCAATTAGCTTACCTTTCATGAGTACCGGTACTCTTCTTGGCAGTGGAAAAGTGCCGGTACTCAGATCGGTAAAAATAAGAAGTGCCGGTACTCAGTACCTGTGAGTACCGGCCCATTTAAAGCACTGACTGTCCCTTACTGTGCACAGTTTATAATGCTATGCCATGCTGTAGCTTCATGTTCTTTTTGTTTTGTCTTGTTTTACCTGTTCTATTCAGACATGCCAATAAAAACAATCAAAAAAATTAATTTATATGAGTTTTCGTTGTGTTGTGAGCATATAAAAGGTTTTGCTGCTCTACTGCAAAATATGCCATGTGTGCCTCTGTTATCTCTATACCTAGTTCTGCATCCCATTTCCATATATTTATGTTTACGTGCTTGCTATGAGGTTTAGAGATCCAGTTTGAACCATGGAACTTGAAGCAAAGTTTTTCTGTAGGGTATTTTTTGGAGTAATCTAAAATTATCGATTGGGGGCAGATTAAAAACCTCCACACATGCTTTTCCGCTTTTAAGATCAATAAATAACTCTTGCAGTAATGGGGATGAAGTCTGCCTCCACTCCCGAAACAGGGGTTTCTAACGTCTAAGGGGGAAATCAGGATTGTGGACTATAGGGGTCTACTGTGACGATAAAGTTTTGACCTTTTTTTATCGAACTGCTACCCTTTTACCTATGCACCTACGTTTGGGCAAAAGCCACAGGATGTAAGAGAGTGTGATAACTGAATAGTCTTGCTCAACCAGAATCCTCACTTCCGAATATGGCTGATGTGTCTACTCTATAGCCAGACAAATCAGGAAAGCCAATCCCTTCATCTGTTGAGGGTCCATACACTGTCAATTTTGGGACAGTGAAAGTTTTACCTTGTCATGTACAAGCTATCATTTTTTGATGACTACTTTTAATGACTGTGTTAGCAAATTTTAGTGGGAGTGTTTGCATTAGATAAAAGTCTTAGGATGAAGATTAATTTTGATTGAGGAAATCCATCCAAGCACAGAAATTTCAAGCCACCCCCACATGTGCAGCATCTTTGTACTCTAGATCCAACACATGTGGCACATTACAGTCATTTACATTGGCCAGCCTAGGGGGAGATAGATCTCTAGAAATTCATTTGGATTGTTGTGTGTGTTACGTTTGAAATAGAGCGAAAAAACTTCAGAATGACAGCCGCCAACCCCAGTCATCCACCTGTTCTTACTGAGATACAGGCTAATGTTATCTCTATTAGGAACCTGGGGAAGAATGAGGGAAAGGGTAATAAACAGGAGACACTGGTTTGTAATTAGCATCACTATGACTCTGGACCTTCACAGGACTACCGCTAGTTAATCTTCAGAAAACTAGAGAAATACACAATGTTCTTGACTAGGATTTGTGCATAATAGAGGATAGGCAATAAACAACAAGACACCACTCTGTCTAAAGAGGAAAAAACACAGAGGGGGGAAGGGGCTGTGTGTATGTCATGCTGTACACCACCTCAGTGAGAGGTGGTAAAAAGGAAACATGATCTTTTTTATATGTAACCCTCATCCACTCTAGTAGTGGCATCCTTCATCATCAGGTTCTCCCTGACCCCTATAAGTCAGGGTGTGCTCAACCGTGTTCCAGGGAGCTCTTTGTATAAAAATGTGTCGGGGGACATAACGTGTAAATAAAAATTCCTCATCCACTGCCAAGGTATCCCTTTATTAGCGGGGTGGATGGGAAGGATTAAAATAAGCTATAAAAAGGGGCAACAAGGATACTATGGTTCTATGGCCCTTACAGTGCCAACATGTTTCTGCCCTACACTAGTGGCCGTACAAGGTCCTGGGCATTCGTCAGGGTGGGTTTGTTTTCCTAATACTCCCCCGGTGACGTTTATGTCCTAAGTTTTTTTATATATGTGGCATGCACACTAAATTATAGGCATGCAGAGTCAATAAATACTTGCTAGTCCAAAGGTACTTAAAATGAGTAAATATCAGGCAAAATAAATTAGTGCCAAAGTATATTTAGGTGGTGAGCACAAACACCCTCATGTGTGTTTCAACTTGCATAATTCAAACCAATGGTTATTGCAATCCAATTTATGGTGCCGGTATCACATAAGCATTACATTCCACTTTTTTGCGCATGCAATGTATCACACAAGCATTGCTGAAATTAAACGGTGGGAAAACCGAAGTTCTAATCCTTGGAAGAAACAAAGACCTCTGGGGTCCTCAACATTGGCCGCCTCAAATGGGTGATCTCCCCTTACCATCACAATCAGTCCGTAATTTGGGCATAATAATAGATGACCAACTATCTATGAAGCAGCAAGCGGTTAAGGTCGCCTCAACCTGCTACATCATCCTAAAATGGCTCAAAAAAATACTCTGGATGTTGCCAGATTCTACGCAAAGAACAGTGATCCAGGCTTTGATTGTGTCCAGACTGGATTATGGCAACATCCTGTATTTAGGAGCCAACAAGGAGGTGGTCCATAAGCTGCAAGTAGTCCAGAACTCTGTGGTAGACTACTGTGTCAGTTACCTCGAAAGGCTTCCATCTCAGGACCTCTCCGCGACCTTCATTGGCTTAGGATGGAGAATCGCACTAAATTTAAAGCCCTATGCTATATGCATAAGATTAAATCGGGTACAGCGCCACAGTATCTCAGTGCCTTGGTACACCCTTACCTACCCACGCGTCTCCTTCGATCCTCTACTCAGGCTAAGTTTCAAGTCCCCAGGATCAAACAAGTACGCATGGGTGGTCGATCTTTTGCTTGTTTAGCTCCTTCTCTATGGAATTCACTCCCCTTACAACTCCGGCATGAAACTATTTATTATAAATTCCACAGAGACCTAAAAACGTGGTTATTTAATCAATAGGTTAGCTCCCTCTTCTTGCGTGGGTCCGATGGCGCCGGGAAACCTCCGGGTAGCTGTGCGCCTTAGAAATTTATTAATAATAATAATAATTCCACTTTCTGGCACATGCAATGTTTAATATATGTGTTTCTCAGTACTGAGACCAGTCTAGAACACATCCATAGTCAATGCTTAGTAGTTGTGTTCAAGAAAACCTTGCAACCATGTGAAGATTAGGTGGGCCGTCGGAGGCATACATCGGAAGTGACATGATGTGGACTCAAAATACTTGCGGAAAGTATCAGCACCAAGAAAAAACAAATATATCCAGTAAGACAGTGTCAGGATTGTGTATTCAGTGTGTATGGCAGGCAAAGGTTAAATTAAGGCAGACTTCTGAAAGTGTTCCGAGAGGGGCATCAAAGTCCCGAGATTACTTACTTTGTCAAGGGTCCCTACCATCCGTAGTACCTATTGTGGCCCGCTTGCCCCTGCTTGTATTTACACGTTACGTCCCCCAACACATTGATATACAAAGAGCTCCTGGAACACGGTTTAGCCCACCCTGACTTATAGGGGTCAGGGTGAACCCGATGATGAAGCATGACACCACTAGGGTGGGAGAGGGTTACATATAAAAAAGGAGAATTTTTCCTTTTTCCACCTCTCACTCGGTTGGTGTATAGTCGATGCACACACACACCCTTATGTTTTTTCCTCCTTAGGCAGAGGGACACCTTGTTGTTTATTGTGTATATCCCAGGGAGTTCGTATTCTGCCATCCCTTGGAATACGAAGGGATCTCCCTACCCTTCCGGTGTGGAAGGTCCTCGGACCTCCTTTACCAGAGTTTAGAGATAATAGAGGATACATATATCAAGATTTGTGGCTTTCAATTTTCGAGGCTGGCACAGGTTGTAAAAAGCCACTGTCCTACCAGCAATAAGAACATTGATCTTGGAAGCAGAGAAATAAACAATGATAAATGAATACTCAGAGTCAAATGGAATCCCAAGCAGGACGCAATAGAGATGAAGATGGCAGCAGCAACGTCCAAACCGCTACTCAAGAGCAGCAAGTGTAGGACCAAGGAAGCAGCAGACTTGGAAGGAAAGAATGTAAGAGGTGGACTTGGGAACCTGCAGGGGGGAAAACAAAGAAGCGAAGGGATTGCAAGGCTAGTTGATGAACTCATGCGGCAGCAGAAATCTGAAACAACAATGGACATTGCCAGGCCCCTAGCAGGTGTGTGAGGTGTTTATGTACTGCTTCTTCCTACCCTGCCCTGGAAGTGCTGCCACAACCCAGAAGTGTAAACTCTAACACTAAGCATACTATCGTAGTTTCTGTCTTCCTGTTTTCCATAACTTCCATGCTTGACCCTTCTGGAGTTTAAATGAAGCCCTAAACCCCTGTGGAAGTAAAGTGTTTCCATAATATGTGTTCCCTTCGGATTCCTGATATTCCTTACAGTGCCTACAAGGTTTGCCTCTGAAAAGGGACCTGTGTTGAGTCCTAAGAATGTCTGAGATACTCATTCCTTTATATTTTCAGAAATCAATTTTATATCCTGAGGTTTGAGAGAAGTGTTAGAGTTCCATTATCATGGCAGGGGAGAAGTCTCGGATTGTGTTACAAAACACATGACATCACCTGAAATTCGGGCTAGTTTATGATATCTATTGTTCATAGTCAGACATTTAATGTCAGGGTATTTTTTATGCATTTTGTAATCAGTTCCATTGATGAGCAAAATGAGGGATGAGAGAGGACAGTGTTCTGTGGTTCCTCTACTTTGAGTTAGGTTGGCCGATACTTCAACATTGACATTTTTTATTCTAGTCTTAGGATGTTTGAAGTTAGCAAAATTGAACATTGCACCGGTATAACCAATTTTGTTTTTATGAAAGGGTTTGGTTGGAACCTGCATTCCACCTTATCAAATGCCTTCACTGCATCCAATGTGAGAAAGACTAATCTCATTCTAGATTGTTCTGCCACATCTATTAAATCTATGCAAGGTGCATTTTATCCCAGGTGTGCCTCTTGCACACAAATCCATATTGGTAATTCAAAATTAAGCTGAGTGACAAAGAATTTAAACCGCCAACTAAGATATTTGTATCCAAGTTTAACAGCGCTACAGGTCTGTATGAGCCACATTTAATTAAAAATGTATCCAGCTTTGCAGTAGGGTAAGCATGGTTTCCATCATCGTGTTCTGTTAGTTTACCTGAGTGTAGAAAATACATAACACTTTAGTCAGAGGTTCTGCAAAGAAGTCTGGAAAGGCCTTGCGAAAGGAGACTGTACAGCCATCTGGTCCTTGAGCTTTAGTATTCAGTAGGTTCTTAATAGCCTTTCATATCTCTTGAGTAGAGAAAGGTTCCTGCCGCTGAGTCACGTTCTTCTGGGTTTATGGCTGGGCCTCTGAAATCAGTGAGATATGCATTAAGTAACTGATCATCACACTGTGATCTCTAGTTTGAATTTTTTAAAGTTTGTGGCAAGTAGCCTGTCAGCATTACAGGTACGAAAATAATATTTTTGTGTGGTGAAAAGAAATTTACAGGTGGCTTCAGTATATAACATTTGCTCTAATTCTCCTCTAGCCAATCAAACTAGTTTGTAGATCCTTTCAGATTCATTGTGCTTGTGTTGAATCTCTAATCGACATATTTGGGGGTCTCCAACCCAATTTTCCCCTCCTTAGCCAACTGCAGGAATGTAGTTATATATGATAATAGTCAGCCCCTTGTAACTGATTTGACTGCATCTCAGACAAATTTCCCAGGACAGCGCCTGTTTTACCTGTTATCGAAATTGCATTCCAAGCCCTTGTGGACCACGACTAGTGCAGGTGAGCACCCATGAATTTTCAAGCATATAGGTATTCTTGGTGGTACTGGTGCCAAATCCAAAAGCAATGATAGAGAAAATGCTCTGACAGGACTTTTGCACTAATATCTGCTTGACCCTGTGTTCAGGCAGGTCGCTCCCCACGCTGCACAGCTAGCTCCACCTGACTGTGCCCATGCCCTTCATCCCGCTGCTGCCGTGAGTTCGAGCCTCCTGTGGCCGCTCTCGTTTTCCGCTGTATTTTGCCTGCACTTCTGGGCTACTGTGCTGCCTTCTCCTGCTTTTTCTTTATTTGTACTTTTTGTTCCTGTAGCCCCCTGGTTTCCTTTTCCCCCACTCAGACTGTTTTTCCCACCGCTGCGTCCCCTGCGGCCCCGCCCACCTGCTCACCCACTCACCCATTCGCCCTCCCACCCGCCTCCGAGCTGCTCCTCCCTCGCACCTCCCCTTCTTAATGGCGGCCGCTGCGTGGTGAGGAGAGCGACCCTTGACCCTGTGTTCAGGCAGGTTGCTCCCCACACCGCACAGCTAGCTCCACCTGACTGTGCCCGTGCCCTTCCTCCTGCTGCTGCTGTGAGTTCGAGCCTCCTGTGGCCGCTGTATTTTCCCGCACTTCTGGGCTACTGTGCTGCCTTCTCCTGCTTTTTCTGTATTTGTATTTTTTGTTCCTGTAGCCCTCTGGTTTCCTTTTCCCCCACTCAGACTGTTTTTCCCGCCGCTGCGTCCCCTGCGGCTCCGCCCCCCCGCTCACCCATTCGCCCCCCCGCTCGCCCATTCGCCCTCCCACCCGCCTCCCAGCTGCTCCTCCCTCCCACCTCCCCTTCTTAATGGCGGCCGCTGCGCGGTGAGGAGAGCGACCCTTGACCCTGTGTTCAGGCAGGTCGCTCCCCACGCCGCACAGCTAGCTCCACCTGACTGTGCCCGTGCCCTTCCTCCCGCTGCTGCCCTGAGTTCGAGCCTCCTGTGGCCGCTCTCGTTTTCCGCTGTATTTTGCCCGCACTTCTGGGCTACTGTGCTGCCTTCTCCTGCTTTTTCTGTATTTGTATTTTTTGTTCCTGAAGCCCCCTGGTATCCTTTTCCCCCACTCAGACTGTTTCTCCCGCCGCTGCGTCCCCTGCGGCCCCGGCCCCCGATCGCCCATTCGCCCTCCCACCCGCCTCCCAGATGCTCCTTCCTCCCACCTCCCCTTCTTAATGACGGCCGCGCCACTGGCGCGCCTAATGCAAGCCCGTCTGCGCCCGTCCGCGCCTGGTCCTCGCCCAGCGCCAGACCCCCTGGCCCCACAAGTGCCACGACACCAGACGCCGCTACAACGCCAACCTCCTCCACGCACTCAACGCCGTCCGATCAACCACCTGCTTCCAGGCCACCCCGAAGATCACCCACAGACCCTTCACCTGCCGAAACTGCAGCTTCACCAGCCAGCGTACACAAGCGCGACCTGACCCTCCCACCAGGGCAGGCCACAACCACCTCAGATGCATACTACTCAACACCCGCTCAGTCCACAAACATGCCGTCGAACTCTGGGACCTTCTCGACTCATCCTCCCCGGACGTCGCCTTCCTGACGGAAACCTGGCTGAACCCCTCATTGGCACCCGACGTTGCCATAGCCATCCCGGACGGCTACAAGATCACCCGCAGGGACCGCACCAACAGACCGGGAGGAGGAATCGCCATCGTCCACAAGAATACCCTCAGAATCTCGACCAGCACCGAAGGCACACTCAGCACCGCCGAACACCTGCACTTCCAGATCCACATCGATCCCAACACCACCCTCAGAGGAACCCCTCGTTTACAGACCCCCAGGACCCCGGCCACAGTTCAGCGACTCCATCACCGACATCATCAGCTCGCACGCCTTGGCCTCCACAGACTACATCCTCCTCGGAGACCTGAACTTCCACCTCGAGAACACCAACGACAGCAACTCCACCACCCTGCTGGACAACCTCGCCAACCTCGGACTCAAACAGCTCGTCACGACACCCACCCACTCCGCCGGACACACGCTCGACCCCATCTTTTCCGCCAGCAACCACGTCATCTTCAGCCACACCACCGAACTCCACTGGACCGACCACCGCTGCATCCACTTCTCCTTCGAGAAAAACACCGCACACAACCACCAGCAACGAATCCCCCATCACAGCTGGGACAAGGTCACCGAAGACCAGCTAATCACCACCCTCACCCTCACCCGAGACCCACCAACCGACCACACCAACACCGACACAGCTGCCCGTAACCTCAGGCAATGGATCGACGACTGCGCCAACACTCTCGCCCGATCAAGAAACCCTCAAACAGACGCACCGACAGAAGGGACATCTGGTTCACCATTGACCTCCAGGCATCCAAACAGACCTGCCGAAGACTCGAGAAGAAGTGGCGCCACGAACAGACACCGGACAACCACACGGCCCTCAAGAACGCCAGCCGCAGGCACCACCAACTCATTCGAACCGCCAAAAGGACCTCCTTCAAGGAACGTATCGACAACAACGCACACAACAGCAAAGAGCTCTTCAACATCGTGAAGGAACTCGCCAACCCCAGCTCCAACACTAACGACATCCCGCCGTCACAAGACCTATGCGACTCTCTTGCCACCTTCTTCCACCGCAAGATCAGAGACATCCACGACAGCTTCAACACTCAGACCCCCCTGACAGCCGCTGACACCCCAGACCCACCGCCCCCCAGCTACACCGGCCTCCTACTCTCCTGGAACCACGTCAACGACGAAGACACCATCAAAACCATGAACACCATCCACTCCGGCTCACCGTCAGACCCCTGCCCTCACCACATCTTCAACAAAGCAAGCTCCATCATCGCACCCCAACACCGGAAGATCTTCAACAGCTCCTTCGAGACCGCCACCTTCCCGGAGAGCTGGAAACACGCCGAGATCAACGCCCTACTCAAGAAACCCAAGGCAGACCCAAAGGACCTCAAGAACTTCCTACCCATCTCCCTGCTCCCGTTCCCGGCGAAAGTCATCGAGAAGATCGTCAACAGACAACTGACCCACTTCCTCGAAGAGAACAACACCCTGGACTCGTCCCAATCCGGATTCCGCAGCAACCACAGCACCGAAACCGCCCTCATCGCCGCCACCGACGACATCAGGACCCTGCTGGGCAACGGCGAAACCGCAGCCCTCATCCTCCTAGACCTCTCAGCTGCCTTCGACACCGTCTGCCACCACACCCTACGCACACGCCTCCACAACGCAGGGATCCATGACAAAGCCCTGGACTGGATCACCTCCTTCCTCACCGACTGAACCCAGAGAGTCCACAGCCCTCCATTCCGATCCGAAGCCACCAAGATCACCTGCGGCGTACCCCAAGGATCATCCCTCAGCCCGACCCTTTTTAACGTCTACATGGCACCGCTCGCCAACATCGTCCGATCACACGACCTCAACGTCGTCTCATACGCCGACGACACCCAGCTGATCCTCTCCCTCACCAAGGACCCCGCCACCGCCAAAACCAACTTCCACGAAGGAATGAAGGCCGTCGCCGAATAGATGAAGAACAGTTGCCTGAAACTGAACTCAGACAAGACGGAGGTCCTCATCCTCGGCCCCACCCCCTCCGCATGGGACGACTCCTGGTGGCCGGCCTCGCTGGGAGCTGCGCTGACACCCACCGACCACACACGCAACCTGGGGTTCATCCTGGACTCATCACTGTCAATGACCCAGCAAGTCAACGCCGTCTCCTCCTCCTGCTTCAATACCCTCTGCATGCTTCGCAAGATGTACAGATGGATCCCCACCGGAACCAGAAGGACAGTCACCCAGGCCCTCGTCACCAGCAGGCTGGACTACGGCAACGCCCTCTACGCGGGAACCACAGCCAAACCCCAGAAAAGACTTCAACGCATACAGAACGCCTCCGCACGCCTCGTCCTCGACATCCCCCGCCACAGCCACATCACTGCCCACCTGAGAGACCTGCACTGGCTCCCCGTCAACAAGAGGATCACCTTCAAGCTCCTCACCCACGCTCACAAAGCACTCCACGACGCCGGACCTACATACCTCAACAAACGACTCACCTTCTACACTCCCAACCACCAGCTTCGCTCTGCTGACCTCGCCCTCGCCACCGTTCCACGCATACACCGAACGACCACCGGCGACAGATCCTTCTCCCACCTCGCCGCCAAGACATGGAACACGCTCCCCATCCACCTGCGACAGACCCAGGACCTTCAGGAGACTCCTCAAGACCTGGCTGTTCGAGCAGTAGCAGCCCCCCCCCTTAGCGCCTTGAGACCCTCGCGGGTGAGTAGTGCGCTCTACAAATGCTTGATTTATTGATTGATTGAATATCTGACACATGGACTGATAGGGGCCATAAACGTAAGAAATTTGTTCTTATATATGTCTTATGTACATTTGAATAAAATGTATAATCTCAGTAAGAGCTAAAACTTCAATTCCTTGCATTAGTTTGGTGGGAGGTGGCAGTAAATGAATGCTTGCCACTAAGCGAACCATTTTTAAGTTTAAAGTTGCAATAAAATCACCAGGTATTATAATGTTTCCCGTTGTAATGTTAGATATGGCTGGAAAGACAACCTCATAATTATTTTCTTTTCTATCATTAGCATCATGCACATCGAATAGTGTTACCATTCTATTGCTAAATTTGGCCCTAATTCCCAGAGCCTTTCTGTCTGCATCTGTTATTGTACTTCCAACTTAAATGGAACCCGTCTACTTGTTATAAATCCTACCTCCTTCGTTTTGGTGACAGCATTATTATGAAATGTGTACAACAGTGATTCTTAACCTGTGGTCGAGGACCCGTGGGGGTCCAGGCCTACTCAGGGCGTCTGCAATGGTTTTACACAATTAAAAAATATTGAAATTAAATATTTAAAATTAATAGAGTATAGACAAATAAAGAAGCAAAATTGAAAACTTTTTCTATATTTGATTGTGAATTTCACAAAATATTTCAATATTTGAGCATTTGTTTGGTGTATATTTGTTTTGGTATTTTTGTGTATTGTTTTGAGGTCCAAGTCATTGAAATTGCTTTCAATAATGATTCAGTGGGGTCCCCTGATTCCAGTAATGATTCAGTGAGGGTCCACAGAAGTCAAAAGGTTAAGTCCGCTAGTGTAGAATACCAAAAGGTGTCTCCAGTATGTTTTTTTAAGCACAGATAAGAACTCGTCCGTAGTTGGTAACCACCTGAGAAAGGCTTGTTGTTTCATTGGCGAGTTGAGACCCTGAACATTCAGGGCGGTAACCCTAATTATCACCATGTCATCCGTGGTGCTATATACATCATTATAACACGTGAGCCCCTTCTTGCTGACATCTCCTGGCAATTTAATCCAGTCAGCCTGATATGGGTGAAGTGTATGTCCTCGATCACTGATATCAGTAATGAGTGCGCTCTCATCAAACAATCACTTACGGAGCATATATTCCTCTGAATGTGACTCCTGTGTTTCCCATCTGAGTCTTCAGCCAAAAAAAGTGTGTAAAAAGAAACAGAGGAAAACACTAGAAAACAATTCCTATCCTAGTTGGTCCTAAAAGGTAGACATATTATCAACCTTGTACAATAGTTTGGCACAACTCAGCACGAGCTAAGAGCAAAAAAAAAAGATTAATGCCACACCATTCCTGGCAAAACAGTGGGCAGTCCATTGAGAAGACATGGACCCCCCAGCGCGCAACATCCATTAAGCGATGAAGCATCCTTAACAGGGAGCCTCTCTTTTAAGGTCCACAGCATAGTCTAATTCACGCCATTTTTGTAGTAGAGAAAAGTTCAATTAAAGCTGGTAATGTAAAAGTGACTATAAGGAATGTCTGTGCCCCAGAACATGGATGTATCACAGTCCATGTTGGGTGCGTCTTCAAGTGTTCTGCCTGTGTGACCTTTCCGCCACCTCTATGATAGCTTTTCCTTCTGGAGGTGTTTTGTAACTTCCTTTCATTGAGGCATCATGGAACAACCCCATTTTGTTACCCTTAAAGGTGATAGTGTCTTGTTCATGGGCAGTCCTAAAAATAGCAACCATGTCATGCAGAATCAACAGATTTGAAAGTGGGAGTAAACTCTATGAGTCTGATCCAGTATCTTGTCTTACTCTTCTAGAACTTGCAGAATGTGGCAAAATATTTGTTGGACAAGATTCTCTAGGTCCGCATTTGCGACCTTGTTGCTCACTCCACAAATACATATGTTGTTTCGCCTATTACAGTTTTCTCTGTTGCTGATCTTATCCCAAAGGTTTTTGGTCTTCTGTCCAAGTACAGCCCTCTTTCCAACAATTCATCTTGTATTTAGCTTTGTTCAGGCAAACTGTTTTCATCTTATTCCAACCAGGCTTCTTGTAGCATTTTCAGCTCCTGGTAGTTCCTATTTATGACTTAGAATGTTATTGTGTCACAAAGAATGTTTTGTGTCATCACTGTTGTTTTCAGAATGTTACTGTTCAAACAGGGTATCAGTTGGAGATCCTAGTAGAAGTTAGTTAGAGATCTGCTGCTCCTTTTTCTTACATTGTACTTAGTTTATCTACAATAAACATACCTAAGTTATATGGATAGAAAACCAAGAGTCTTTCCTGCACTTCTATTTTTGTAGAGAACGTTCAGGGTCGTGTGGAGAATTGTTAACATCTTGTATGATCACCTGCATTTCCTCTCAAATTCTTGCATTAGAAGTTGAATATCTCCCCTGGTCAGTGGTGCCTGTAGTTCTGCTCCTTTTAGTGGGGTGTGACTCATCTCTGCTGTATGAGCTAAATCCTCTGCCTGTTTATTTTATCAGTTTTCTGGGGTACTATCAGTTTCTTCATCGAAGGACTCTTTTAAGGTTTGTTCTTGTCCGACACCATAGTTGTAGCGGGATGCATTTTGAAAATGTGCAGTGACCCACTACTGTGCCTTGTAATTCCAGGGCATGAGCACATTAACGCAGCAGAGAGTTATTGTGTTCTTCAAAGTGCAGAGTGTAGGATTAACTATGCACCAATTTCACATGTTAAGCTCTGAAAGAGTCCGCCCGTATCCAGGAGTGGCCCCAGTCACAGGCTCAGATGGCTGTTACTGCCTATGAGGCTTCTAATCCCTTCTTAGATCATTCCCCACTTCTGATTTGAACCATTCTCATCCCCCTTCAAGGTCAACACAGCATCAAACAAGAGCCTCAGTCGCTTAAACGTCTCATTTGCATTATTTTGTCCGAGGCAAGCAGGGGGGCAACTGAAATTGGGGCCCTAGAAAGTAATAGTCTTCTTCATGCTGTTCAATGTTCTATCAGCAGATCACTATGCAGGTGCTGACAGTTGTTGGTTTCCAAACTTGCTACTTAAACTTGATTGTCCCTGGCTTTCTGCCAGTGCCGCAAGTTTTAGATAAATGCAGGCCACCTCTGGCACGGAGGTTACATTTGTCTGCGCTTCTGGAGATCCAGGAACACGATCCTACAATTTATATTTACCCTAAGACTGAAATAAGCCTAGAGCACTGCAGGAAGCCCTAATTTTGTGACCTTCTCCAGAAGAAATGTGTACTATACTCAGTGCTTAATTTGAGCCGATGGTTTCTGGTGCTCAGCACCTGCACTCAATCATCAACACCGGCGCTTTTCATGAGCACCAGTTAAGGAAACATTCATATTTACGGTAGGCAGGGGGAGATTTAGTCATTTGCCCAGGATGATAGGATGTTGAGCTGACGCCGAGACTCGAACCTGGTTCCCCAGCTCCGAAGTCGCCAGATCTGGCCACATCCTCTCCCCACTTTCATGGTTAGTAGTTTGTTCTGTTTTAGGCTGCGCTAACAGGAGAAATGGGCTGGTGCAAGCTGCCTCCTGACGAAAGCCCCGTCAATTATCTTTTTACAAATTAACCACTGGCTACACTGCATGGTGTCGCAAGAGGAACTGACCTCTGGTCAAGAGGACAAGAAGCACGGCCCAGGATACTGAAGTTTGCCTGGAGATCTTCTTGATAAACTGTCCTCCTTAGGCCCTATGTGTGCCTTACTGTCAGCTGTCCAGAGTAAAACCAAAGACATTATGAGAAGGGCATGGGCCTTCAGGAGCCTATGCCATCCTAACTTACTCTGTACCATCACTAAGTTTGTTCAAGCTAGTATCATCACATTGTCACTATAGGCCTTTGGGTGTCACTCAGGACTGGTCACACTGATTCCGGAAATGTTGACCCACCCTTGAGGCTTTTTTCCAGTACCAGAGATATCCAGATGTAAAGACAGAATTAGGTACTAACCCTAAATGTACGTTCTCCAGTGACAACTGGAAATCAGTGATCCAGTGATTGCTGCACATTTAGTGATTGCATGCTAACCCAAACATTTCCACTATAACAAGCATGTCATGACCATAGGAGCAGTGACTAGCATCCCGGGCCATTGTTTGTTTTGCCACTTTCCCACAAACCACTAAAGCCTGATGATGCCCTTAATTGGACACTGGAATTATGTTATGGGGCATTTTGTTGGCACCCAAAAGCTTTAATTTATCTGTGTGGCTGGATCCCATTTTACTTTTGTGAATTTGAGGGGGGTTAAATGTCTAAAGCATGTTTGTGCTTTGTTTACAATTTAGCAAATTAACAGTTGCCTGAGCTCGAACCCGCAGACTTCACATTAGGAAGCTGTGAAACCAGGACAAAGTTCAGATGTATCTAGCACACTTAATACACTGTAACGGCGTATCGCACATCTTTAGTTCCTTTGGCTGAGCACGTAAACAGTGACACAACAAGAGAGCTGAGCCCTCATGGTTTCCAAGGATAGTCAAAAACGAACAAACCTGCCTACACTTGATACTATTGCCCATCAAAGTTATGCTTTTTTAAATGTAGCACATCAATGCATCAGTGCAACTTCAAGGTGCAAGAACACTGCATTTTTGCTTTGGTAGATATTTGAACAGCTCTGCATTTCCTATGTATTGCTAAAGTCCTATTCGTTTGCAAAATGTAGATTGGACTGAACATTTCGTTTATTATGTCTTATTTATCTGACAAAGCATGTCAGCTCCCGTCTTATCTCCAAATCCTGGGTTAAATCCTGGATTAAATTTTGAATGATAAATACACAAAGAACCCACGGGTCCGGGATAGCAGTCAAAAAAGAAGAAATGTGGACCAGAACAATGTCGATAGAAGTGATGTTGGGAATATCCCTTTTAAAGGACGACTCCCCTCACACACCCGGAGGTGTCATGCTTCATCATAGGGGTGCCTCCTCGTGTCGGGACCTCCAGATTTGGACTGAACGATGATATTCCTTGGCTTGCATTAACATGAACCCATGTCTGGTCCATCTGGTTTGTCCTACCCACTGTAAGATATTTGTAACCCATACAATCACCCCTTATGTAAGGGGAGCCCTTTAGTAGTAAGATCGGTTGTTTAGTTCCACTGTTGGAACATATACATTCCTTGTCACCTTTGCTCGGTCCATCGCTAAATTCCAACAGTGATTGCACCTCTGGTTTACATTTTTGTTTCTGTGCCAATTGGTACAGCACCTGTAGCGCCCTTTCATTAGGGTATTAAGTTTTAGTACACCCGAACAGTTATGAAACTACATTTCCCATGAATATTGGTGACTAAACTACAATCTCAAAGCGAGCATTTCTTTGCCGTACAAAGACTACATTTCCCATGAATCTTGATGATTTAACTACAATTCCTTTTCCCGAGCGCCCGACACTACATAACGAGCGTTTCCTTGCCGGCTCATTCCTCTGCCGGCAGGACAGCTGCCACGAGAGTAATCGCTCCACTAGAGCGGTAAGTTTGATTTCAGTGCGCTCTTTTTTGAGCACTCGCTACCTCCTTATTAAGTGCAGGATTACCTCGCTTGTGCCATGTTTCAAGCGGCCATATTCTAACACGGGACCCTTTTGTAAATGTATACACCCCGGTCCCGAGCACATTACCACTCTGATTCTTTCGTGATGTGCAAAATGTCACCCTACCCCCCTTTTTTGGGTGCTGGCATGCGAGTTCTATGCTCTGGTAGTTTTCCAGCTTCGATTCTTTTGACTCGATTGCCCCGAAACAGTGTTGATGGTTGATTGTGACCAGGCTTGGAGCCTACCCTGCGCTAACACTTAACCAGTGTACTGTTATATAGATGTTTCTTCGACTTACTCTGACCCCTAGTTTATTAAGAGCTTGCTTCAACTAGGTCTAATCCTGGAAACCCTATTATCTCTTTTCCAGTGAATTCATGAGTAAAGCATAGGCTGCTATCTTGCTCCTTTGCTGCTCTCTTATTTCTATCTGATTTTATGCCGCCATCCCTCTCCTTTTTAGGTTGGCGCCTGTACCATTTGCTAAATTAGCACCGGACAGTTGTGGCAACTCTCTCTACCGATTGGGTAAGTGCAACAAATATCACTACCTATTCATTTTTAGTAGTGTTCTCTGCCTTGCCACATTGGGTTTTAGGCTAATGCAGTTCAGAATATTTGTGGCCAGATATTCAATACAATGTTTTATCTTGTTTTTATTACAGATTCAATTGGTGGACCAGACTGAACATGAAATGATCTGGTTCAGTATAAACACACCGATGTTTACTATTGTTTTGATATAATTAGCACTCTTTTATTTGGCAGTAGCTGCATCACGTAGATCCTGAAGAAAGCCAAGATACTTGCATAGGTCATTGTGGCTGAAACATGTTGATCTAGCTTATGAAGCCTCTTATAATTTTGATAGGCTCATTTACAGCATTTTAATCCTGTCAGAGGGTAGCCCAATAAAGTTTATTGCTATTCCTGTAGGCAGTTTTAACTCACACTTTCAGCACTGCACCGTATTTGCCCACACACCACGCTCACATAGGGTTTTTAGGACAACCCATGTGCCAACAAATTAAAACATCCCTGAGCTCCCTCCTCGTAGAGAGGGGGTTGTAGCCCGTGCCGTGACTAGGTCCCGACACGAGGAGGCACCCCTATGATGAAGCATGACACCTCCGGGTGTGTGAGGGGAGTCGTCCTTTAAAAGGGATATTCCCAACATCACTTCTATCGACATTGTTCTGGTCCACATTTCTTTTTTGACTGCTATCCCGGACCCGTGGGTTCTTTGTGTATTTATGATTAAGAGTGGGGAGTGTACCCACGCTGGTCCTTAAACCTCCTCTTGCCCCCTTGTGTGTGAGGGTTAAATTTTGAATGCTCAACCTAGCTATCCTAAGTGGGTCAAGTGTACAAAGGGGGCAACTTGTTGATTCGATTGCAGCACAAGAGCTCCTGATGCTGTTGGAGACTAGCAGTAAACAGCATTATCTATCCCCTATGGATAGTGCCTAGTACCTAAAAAGAAAAACTTTCCAGAAATCCTGGGACTAATCAAAATAACAACATGCTAACAGCATAACTCAAAAAGAACACAGACTAAAAAAGGTAAATAAACGTAGGACAATGTGTACTTTGTGTATAAACATGAAAGAACAAAAACAATGTTTTTCTTCCACAGGTAGAAACTAACCATTTCTCAGCACACACCAAAAATAACAAGCATTTTCAATGCAATAGGTCTCGCATTTTTAGAGTTAGAGCCATTTACATTGTAAATGGCACTATGTTTTATGTAACGAGTTTATGTTTGTAGTATAGTGGATGTATGTGGTGTATAGTGGAATTATGTTGTTTGTACTGTGCCATAAGTTAAATGGATATTAACTTGCACTGAAGTGGACTCAAGTTTTACGTGTTACAGAGGTAAAGTAACTTTTGGGAAACAAAAATAATCTTAAGAAGTCCTCATTTTATGGTTTTAGGTATTATGTTTAAGCTATTCTGAGATCGGTGGTTATTAGATAGGATACGGAGTGTACCATGTCAGTCTGTATAGCTCAATTACTTAGTTTAGAACTGCTGCAAAAACAGTGCCAGGTTAAAGGTCATGCTCTGGGTCCCTGGTACAACAGAGGTCTGAATACACTATAATTGAGAGATATATGTTTATTTATTCAAATGTCAATATTTGCAGCCAGTAATTGAATATGCAGAAGGAATTTAATATCATCAATAAATCATATTCATTGTAGAAAATGTGGATCACCTTTTCTCTGGAGGAGAAAAGATTCAGTCTTTATGAATCACCGCCTAAGGTTAGCCAGTGGACTGCAGTCGCCAGTTGCACGCATCCAATCTCAGCTTTAGTTTTAAGACTGCATCAATTGTGCTCATATTATTTAGTGTACCATGTGCTGAATGAAACTTCAAGATATTGCAACTTTCATTGTATACAGCGTGTCAGGCGCTCAAGCAGATTAATTCTATAACTGGCAGGGAAATAGTTAGGGTTCTCACACACAGTGGATGCTAGCAATTGGAACCGGTAATGGCATAGATGGGAAGAGTTTGTCTAGCGTAAACTAGCACATTCGGTTTTGCAACCGTCCTCTATGGGGGTTGCCTCGCACGGGAGCTCCAACACAACTATCGACAGCCCCATGAAACTTGTAATGCATTAGATCACCTGCCTTACACAGGATTGTAAAGGTTAATAACAAATTAGACAGCATGGGGAAAACTATAAGTCCTCCGAGCCTCGCTGGGAATCCCAAATTCTTTGTAGACTGTAAAATATATTTTTCCCATCATATCCCATTTAATATGCCTAATCCATTAACTGGTTGCGAACCTGGGCCTGAAAGCGTACGCTCTCTCTCTGACGATTTATTATAACCTCTCAGCTCGTGGACTACCTCTGTATACCGACCAAACTGGCGCTCTAGAATATCTGTCAATGGTGGGATTTGAACCCTTACATGAGAGGGGAATCCGGCATCACATGCACACGACCTTGCCTCTGAGCTATAGCGTCTGTGGTGTTGCAAGGGAAAAATGGTTCCCCTAGGACCCCAGACATCATGGGTGTTTACAAAAAACACCAATACACTGCTCCGATGAGTCTACCTGGGAGCGATGTATATTTTAAGAAGGAGGGCTGCCCAAGAAATATTTTTAGCTTATATAGCAGTAACTCGTACCAGAAGTATTGGAGCCCTTCACTTTGGGGCAAATCATGTAATCGCCCTATGCCTAGAGTCACAGGATGTTGGGCTGATGCCCCGAAGAACCTGAGAAGGCGCAGCCCGGGCTCCACAGAAAAGGATTAGCATGGCGGCCCCCGCTGGGAGATTAAGGGGCCGATTCCGATTCAGGCCGGAAATCTCTCCGACCGAGCCGGACCCGGAGAGATTTCCGACCGAATCAGACTCTGGCAGTCCGACCGAACGAGTACGATGCGCACGCATGCAATCGGACTCGAGTCGGGTCGGACTCCCATTGAGTCAATGGGAGCCGGACGTACAACGCGTACGCGGGCTCCCATTGACCCAATGGGTGCGAGGCGAACACGGGTGCCCCCTACAGCGGGTACGCTCGAGCGACTCGTGGCGTACATGCACAGGTAGGGGGGACCCATGGGTCCCCCCTGTGTGCGACACGTGCGGCTACGCGTACAGGGGGGTCCGACACGGACCCCCAAAGTGCGGCTCCGACTGCTCTGTCGAGCCGGATGGCGCTAGTCGGTCGGACTGCTCGCGGCGCGCATCGTACTTGCCCGGCCGGGGAATGTCTCCATCGCGCGGTGCACGTCGTGTCCGTGCGAGTCGGTCGGAGCGCTTCGGACCCGCGAACAAGTCGGTCGGCGATTTTGCGTGCGCTCGCATCGTACTCGCTCGGCCGGACGAGCGTACGAATCGGTCGGGAAAGAGGGCTCCGAATCGGATCCGGTTAAGCCGAATCCGATTCGGTGCCCTACCGGCCGAGATCGGAATCGGCCCATAAAAGTATTGGAGGTTACATTACACCCGATCACCAGTCATTGGGCACGGGGGGAAGTGATGACTCAAACTTGTTTCTCTTTGGTGGCAGCTCTAGGCCACACACTCTCTCCCACGTCGGGCAATCCAAACAAAGCAGGAAAGTGCCACCTTCACACCCCAGCGGGTGTCCAGAAGGCGCTCGCCATTTAACTTTTGCAGCCGTTCACTACTTTTGATGTAACTTTTATTTTTACAGTGCTATATTGCGCGAGACCCAAAGTGCTTTACGTGCGCACCAGTTAATTTTAGCAGGCACTGGAGCCTACAAATATTATCCAATGCACAGCTGCTCACCTACAACCTGCAATAGAAATGGTTTAAGGCCCGTCCTGCGGCCCCCCTTCCTTGCATATTGTGGTTAACGCCTGCTGAAACGCTATAGCTAGCATGCCGCTTTACATCATGGGGATTGTATTTCACAGTTGAAGATCCAGTATAATGGGTTGTTGCTTGTGGACCACAAGACGCACAATTCTCTGGGAAGGCAGCTTAGAGTCTAGGGAGGAGGAATAGAAACCGAACCCGTCACATGACCCTCCATAGTTCCTTCGGATCTCCCGAATGTTGTTGCTGGTCTATTTCATTTGCTGCGGAGCTCGTTGTCTGGTACCGGGATCTAAGGAAAGACACCCGGGGAAGCATGTCCATGCTTGTATGTTGAAAAGACAGCCTCCGAAAAAGGTGAATTTTAAAGTGAACGTGGCCTGCATAAATAAAGCCCGCCAGCCATGCTGTGTGATAAAGCATGGCGGGCCGCACTGTATGTTAAAAAAAAAAAAAAAAAAAATGTCCGCAAACGGTGAATTTTAAAGTTAAAGCGTCGTGGATAATTAAAGAAAGCCGTCCGGCCATGCTGTGTGATAAAGCGTGGCAGGCCGCACTGTATGTTAAACAAGCACGGAATCGAAACCAGCCGAACGCGGGAATCGAAACCTCCTGTCTTGTCCAGGCAGCGGAAGCGGCTCTTCAGGAGACCAAATGTCCGCTCAATCACTCTCCTTGTCCGACCATGTGCCTCATTGTAGCGCATCTGGGCTGGTGTCACAGGGTTCCTGAGGGGCGTCAGCAACCACGGCATGTTGGGGTATCCGGAGTCACCTACATACAGACAACTGCACATTAGCTGAGTTGGAAAAGAGGGTGGAACACTACATTGCAGAACACACACAATGGTGCAAAGTCAGTACACACCAACAAGCCAGGCACGCTGGTTCCGCATCTGTGACATCATCCTCGGGATGCGACTACTCCTCATCACGTAGGCATCATGTGCAGAACCGGGGAAACGGGCACACACGTGTGAGATGCTCATATCTGCAAGACAGACCACCAGTGCATTGACCGAGTGGTAGTGTTTGCGGTTCCTGTATGCCTGCTCTTGGGCCTGTGGTGGTACCAAAGCCACATGTGTCCCATCAATGGAGCCAATGACATGCGGCATCCTCCCCAGGGCATAGAAGTCACTCTTCATGCCAGTGAGTTGTTGGAGTCTAGGGAAATAGATGTACTGGTTCAGGTGTATCAACATAGCCTCCAAAACATCGCGGAGCACACGGCTGAACATGGTCTGTGACATCCCACCAGCAGCCGCCACAGTGTGTTGAAAGGTACCGGTGGCAAAGAAGTGTAGGGCTGCCATCACCTTCACCTTGGGGGTCAGCGCTGTAGGGTATGTCCGGCCAGCTTGCAAATGTGGGGCCAACCGCACCGTCAATACCTCAATCAGCGGCCTGGTGAAGCGGTACCGTTGGATGCAGTCCCGTTCCACCAGGGTTGCAAGGTCAGGGAATGGTCTATGGACAGCTGGTGCCCTGCAGTGCATAGGTGAAGAAAGAAAGATTGTCAGTCACCCCACATATGTGGCATTGAACACACTCAATATCACATGATACATCATTATGAGGCACAAGTACATGATGTGTGCAGTTCCGTAAGGACATGTATGGCACATACATGGCCAACATCTAACATCACAGTTCAACAAGTGGCATCAATAAGTCCCAGCTTGTGCCATGGGATATCATGAGGCCGTGTCACAGTTCCCATCTCCTGCTGCCACGTTCCAAACACACCCCACAGTGACATGTGAGGACAGATGTGCCCCAGGCATCACAGCTCAACGACAGGTAGATTCCCAGGGACCCTGCATTGCCACATGGACACTGGCATGACATGGTGTATCATGAATACACCACAGCAAAACAACCATGACCCCCACAGGTAGTGGTCCCTGTTGCCTCGGCAGGACAGACATGGACGTCTCTGACACACACACGCACAACATCAAAGTCCATGCACAAACAACGTGGATGTGGAGACTGTCTCCCATTGTGCACATGAAATCAGAGACATTGTAAACACAACATGCACACAGACTGTGGAGGACCATCACTATTGTGCCAATGGGTCACCCTGGGATAAACATACCATCCCACATGGGACTCAGGGGGTATGTGACATGACATACACATACACCACCGTGAAATGTGACCATGCCACATGCTCAGAAATGAACAGTTGCACATCACAGTGGTCATGTACACGAAACACCAAGGATTCTGTCCCCATGAACACGTGCACAGCCTGGGAGTGGCTGCCCCCAAGTGACACCCACAGAACAACATGTTCACCCCCATACACGGAATAGGTAATGCAGCCTTACATGCCTTAGGATACAGTTTGGACAGGCTGTGGTGTTGTAGGTGTGCCCCTCACTCCCTGGGAAGTACATGTGGCTGGCATATGTTCACCTGTGACAGGCATGGTGACATATGCCAGTGACTTGTACAGGGACGCGTTGGACAGCAATGGACCGATCGGTGCGCACACATTGGCCATTGCATTCAATGTGAGCTGGTACGCGTTGTATTCGCAATACGCGTTGGACAGCAATGGACCGATCGGTGCGCACACATTGGCCATTGCATTCAATGTGTGCTGGTACGCGTTGTATCCCGGGTACGCGTTGGACAGCAATGGACCGATCGGTGCGCACACATTGGCCATTGCATTCAATGTGTGCTGGTACGCGTTGTATTCGCAATACGCGTTGGATAGCAATGGACCGATCGGTGCGCACACATTGCCCATTGCATTCAATGTGAGCTGGTACGCGTTGTATTCGCAATACGCGTTGGACAGCAATGGACCGATCGGTGTGCCCGGCCGGCCCATTGCATTCAATGTGTGCGGGTACGCGTTGTATCCCGGGTACGCGTTGAACAGCAATGGACCGATCGGTGTGCCCAGCCGGCCCATTGCATTCAATGCGTGCGGGTACGCGTTGTATCCCGGGTACGCGTTGAACAGCAATGGACCGATCGGTGTGCCCGGCCGCCCATTGCATTCAATGTGCGGGTACGCGTTGTATCCTGGGTACGCGTTGAACAGCAATGGACCGATCGGTGTGCCCGGCCGGCCCATTGCATTCAATGTGTGCGGGTACGCGTTGTATCCCGGGTACTGCGTTGAACAGCAATGGACCGATCGGTGTGCCCGGCCGGCCCATTGCATTCAATGTGCGGGTACGCGTTGTATCCTGGGTACGCTGTTGAACAGCAATGGACCGATCGGTGTGCCCGGCCGGCCCATTGCATTCAATGTGTGCGGGTACGCGTTGTATCCTGGGTACGCGTTGAGCAGCAATGGACCGATCGGTGTGCCCGGCCGGCCCATTGCATTCAATGTGCGCGGGTGCGCGTTGTATCCCGGGTACGCGTTGAGCAGCAATGGACCGATCGGTGTGCCCGGCCGGCCCATTGCATTCAATGTGTGCGGGTACGCGTTGTATCCCGGGTACGCGTTGAACAGCAATGGACCGATCGGTGCACACCCATTGGCTATGGCCTGGCCTGGCACGGACGCGTTTTCAAATCTTGAACGAGTCTGATGCTGTAAATTCAGTTGGTCACCCACAACAATGTTGCAAATTCATGGGTGTCATGAAGTAGAACATTTGAAGGATGCTGTGGGCGTGTGTAAGTGGTGCAATTCCATGGATTGGCCAGATTCAGAAGATGCAAACGACTTTGACCTATCACTTTGGACACATGGGACAGTATCTGCCTCTGCAGCACACATATAATGCTGGCTGCTCCCCTGAGAGCTCACTTGCCTGCACTACATGCTCCAGGACGACATCTGCCACCACCACTGCTGCTGTATCTGCACCCTCTGGACCCTGCAATGGCACGTACTGTGGAGAGAGCCCCAGCCTTCAGCACTGAGGAGAACCAGGCCCTGCTGGACAGCCTCCTTCCACAGTACAGCAAGCTGTATGGGAAAGCAGGGGAGCAGGTGAGTGTTCTGTCCACTGCTTTTCTAAATGTGCATGTTGTCTGACTAGCAAGGCTAACAGTCTGCACGCCACTGGCTAGCAGGCTCACTGAGTAGTTGTCACCCCCCATAGTGTGTAGTTACATGCACTGGACAGGTATAGTGCAGTGACAGTGCATTTAAACAAGGTTTTACTTCCCAGGCAATGATACCATGTAGTAACTGCTGGCATACTGTCCATGGCCATCGTTGCACTGCCTGTGTACATCATGTGCCCCTGTGATTGAGACATGTATATCCAACTGTGTAATGCACGGATATGTTGCATGTGTAGTAATGGCATTCTCACTTTGTCATCCTCACAGGTTGATGCCCACCAGAAGCAGCAGATATGGCTGACCATCGTCCGGGCAGTGAGATCCGTGGGGGTCTACAAGCGCCGGATCCGCAACTGCCAGAAGAGGTGGCAGGACCTTCGGGGCTGGACCCGGAGGATCGCACGGGCCCAGCTGAAGCTGTCACCTCCTCACAGGAGGGGCGGACACCGGACCCTGACCCCCCACATGCTCAGGATCCTGGCGGTGGTCTTCCCTGATCTGGATGGGCAGCTGAAGGCCAGAGAGCAGCAAGGAGGGGGTGAGACCATGACTGCATTGTGAACTTTGTCTGCCATGCTATGTGCCCTCCTCTGGCCTGGTTAAACTTCCACAGTACATCAGTCATGTGGTCCAGGACCCATGTCCCTCTATTGTGCACTGCCCACTCCTCATCTGATACCCAGGTGTGGCCCTTACAGTCAGGGAATTGTGTCACTTGGGTACTGTGTCCTTGCAGTTTGCTTGACTCAAGGTGGGGGACAGCATCTGTTTCCCTAACTCTGTGGTGGGCATCATGGGTGGGTCCATTGCTTACACAATGCCTGTGTTCTGACATGTAATCTGCGTGTTACTTTGATATGTGGTCCAATTGCTGAGCTGATCCACCACATGTGCCTGGGGTATCAGGCACACACCCATGCTGCGGGTGGGAACAATGTTTGGGCCCCAGGAGTGTGTATATTACGTGTGTCACACATACTTAGCCAGCTGCCTACTGTCCAGGGCTCATCCCTCATTCATGTGGGGCAGGACAGTCATGCCTACTCCAGGCCATACAATACACTCTGTACTCCCACTCCTGTGTATCAGCTGACACGTTGTGCTCAGTGCCATGTCCCCTCAGGTGTCTGCCTCTGTGTCAGTGTGCTGTGGCTTCGTTGTCAGGACTGCTGGGGTGTTTCTCGGTTGGGGCTCAGCATGCCACCGGAGATGTGACCATAGGAGACGATACTTGTGTGACACATAGGTGTTTGATCACCTGACCGTGCAGACTGGGGTATGCGAATGTGAAGTTCAGGCAGCTGTTTCCCATTCACACCAGATTGTGAGGTGCTCAGGTTCAGAGGGTTGTGTTACAGGTCTCCCATATGTCCAATCGGTATGACCTGGACAGATAAGGGTTCAGATGATGTGGTGTGTGGGGGATGTACATGTGCACTTGTTCAGCTCCAGGACTTGCATTCCCCATGCCCTACTATTGTGACACAGTGCAGAGTGTTGTTGTCTGGCTGCCCTGCCCATGTGACTGGAGACAGTGATGTATGACTTAGCAGGCATGCCTGTGCCATGGCATGTGACTTCCTATGAGTGATCCTGCAGGGGAGTGACATGTGCTACATGCACACCATTGTGGCAATGGCTATCAGGACATGGGTGCATCATGGTGTCTGTTGCTGGTATGCATCACATGCATTTCCTATTTGACTCTGGGCATCCCTTTCATCCGGACACCTGTACTGACTCAGTGGCAAGAGTTGTGATGTGTGCATGTTCACATGCTTCACCGTGTTCTCTGCACTGTCCAACTACTGTGTAGGTGGTGCATGTGTCCACACTGGGGTATTGCCATCCAACAGACACCAGACAGATGGGTGCAAGGCCAGGTGGGATGTGAGTGCCATGGTTGACCATCAGACTGACAATTGGCTTCTCCTGTTCTGTTTGGGCACTTTTAGCAATGTTCAACTAAGGATGCCAGGGCTTGCTCTGTAATGTGCTGTACTTACTGTGGTGTGTGCGTTCGGTGCAGGTGACTGATGTCTGTCTGTTTCCCTATTGATTGCAGATACATCTACGGCCACAGGAGGGGACAGCTCCACGGACCAGGAGGAGCCGCAGAGCCAGACTGGGTCAGCAGCCGAGGAGTGGTCGGAGGGAGCCAGTGGCACAGAGGGCGAGGGGAGCCACACCGAGGAGTCCTCAGCACCATCCACCTCAGCTGAGGACCACAGCAGCTCGGAGGATGACTCTCTTATGGAGGTGGGTGTCAGCAGCCACCACACCCCAGCTAGTGTTGCTGTCCCCGCCACCACCACCACCACCACTGCCCTCCCATCGGCTCCCATTCCCGAGGTCCGTGGAGGCTCCCATGTTCGGGAGCGTGTCTCCTTCGGGCCAGGCATCGCACCCCCTGCCCCTGTGTCCCCTGCTGCCCCGAGTGAGGAGTCTGTGTACCTCCTTCGCCAGCTCCATGTAGGGCAGACAGCGATGCTGAGTGTCCTCCATGCACACACCACTCTGTTGACTCAGCTGGTGTCGTTCATGGAGGGCATCTCATCGGGCATGTCTGCCCTACAGAGGGGCAATAGGTCCATGGACTCTTCCATGACGGCAGCAGTGTCCCTCCTCCGACAGTCCCTCACCCCTCCTGCCTCTGCCCCATCCACACTCCCCAGCACCTTACCTGTCCCAAGCACACACACACCGGCACAGGCACACACCAGCACAGACACGAGCAGCACACAGACACACACGCCACAAACAAGACGCACACGCACGCACAGTCAGGGGACTGAAACCACACTCACAGGGGATGGGGCCCAGGCACACACACATGCATCCACGAGCACTGCGCAGTCCTCAGTTGCCTCTCCTCCAAAGCCCCCTCCCTTGCCTCACCTGCAACCCCAAAGACACAGCGGCTCTTCCTCAGTGACCTTGGCCTCTTCCCCTCCGATCCAGCTGATACAGCATTCAGGGGGAAGAGGAAGCCCACCCACACGGAGCGGAGTGCCCCTAGCCCCCGGACACCCTCCCCCAGGCGCAGACCGACTGACGCCCCCACCCGCAAGTCCCCCCGGACCTGGAAGAGCAAGACCCCGCCGCCGCCCTGCAGCTCAGGCACCAAGTCTCCTTCCTCCATCCCTCAGGCCCCCACTCCACAGGTGCCCCCACCACACCCTGCCCCAGGTTCCCCCACCCACAGATACACCATCCCCAAAAGGATCAGGCCTTCTCCCCTGCCACTTGCTCTTCCGGCCCCACCCCCGCTGCGCTTGTCTGTGCCACTGGTGTGGTGACGGTGTCCGCCCCTCTGTCCTGCCCACCTTACCTGATCCCCATTCTCCTCCCCTGGAGGTAGGCACTGCAGTGGAGTCCACTACCACCCTGTCTGACTTGGGCACTGCAGTGGGGAACCTGTCCACTCCATCTGCACGGTCCACTGCAGTCGTGCCGGCACCCACACCATCTGAGTCATGCCCCCCAGTTGTGCCGGCACACACCATGTCAGACACCTCCACTGCAGTTGTCAGTGGCTCTCCAGCACCCACCACCCCTTCCCTGCCTCCTTCTGGTGAGCCCTGATCCTGTCCCTGCGGTGCCTGGCCTGCCCCCCCGTATGTCCCTCTGAGGGGATTGTCCCTGGTTTTTATCAGTGCAGGCATGCGTAGGGTGACATCTGCCACTGTCACCCTGTTTTGACTTTCATAATGGACTGGCCATTGGCCTTTGTTTATTTTTTTACATGACTTCAACTTTTGAACCCACATATGCTGAATAAAGCAACTTTCTGTTCTCTAGTGCTTTTGCTTCTGATGTACATGATGTTGATGATGCTAACCATGCCCTTGCTGCAGTGATGGTGATATTTGGTCTCATGAAAATGAAGTTTATTTATTTATTT